>CM026263.1:11120617-11720617 GCA_014851425.1 Senna tora
TGGTATATCTGCTAAAGTCCACCCTATTGCTCTTTTATGTTTTCTCAAAAGGTTTAAGAGCTTCCCTTCATTCTCGTCAGATAACCCATTAGCAATGATCACTGGTAATTGGTTATTTGACTCTAAGAAAACATACTTTAGATTTGAAGGGAGCTCTTTGAGCTCTAGAGTGGGAGGTTGAATTACAGAAGGAACTAATTTTTGAACATCTAAAGTGGCAAGAAAACTTCCCTTTATAACTTCGTTTTTACCGCTTGCCTCAACTTCCATGCATTCAAACCTTGGTAGTATGTTCCCTTCTTCGGTTGACTCAGCCTCAACCGCGATTTCCTTTCTTTTATTTTGTTGACCTTGGAATAGGTGAGAAGGTGGAGAAGCAGCAAGGGGGTCTTCACATGGCAGAATGTATTGAACTTTGTTTTGGATCACCTTCCCTGTTTCATTGCTTGACTCACCTGAAAACTCAATGAATAACTTTCCCAAAGGGCCATCATAACTGCTCAAAGAAGAAAGAGAATCCAAAGAATAACTAGTCACAAAAAATGTATCAGATTGTGGGGTACCACGTGTACAATCAACTGACATGCAGTTAAGACATGAGGGATCACCTCCACAAGAGCAAGTAGATGGAAAATAATATAAAGAAGAGAATGAAGCAAGAGTATCATCATCAGCATGCAAAAGTTCAGTGAATGAAAAATAACCATCAGAAAATGCATCAACAGTAGATTCAGAATTATTATCATCATGTTTATAACCTAGATGTTCATCTTCCATGATTATATCTATTGCACTAACCCCAAGTAAAAAATAGTCCTCATATGGATGCTTCATGGCCTCATACATATTAAAATTAACTTTATGATCTCCCACTTCCATAGAGATCGTTCCTTCTTTCATGCTAATCACAATGTTAGCAGTCCTCATGAAGGGGCGACCTAAAACGAGAGTGGAATCCTGAGGCATTCCCGCAGCCATATCAAGAACATAGAAATCAGCTGGAATAAGCAAATCTTTCACTCGGACCAAAAGGTCCTCTATAATCCCATCAAGTCGCCTAATGGACCTATCAGCTAATTATAAGATTACTGTAGTGGGTTGAAGTGTTTTAACACCTAGGGCCTGATAAACAGATTTAGGCATGACATTAATAGCAGCCCCTAGATCAAGTAATGCACCCCCTATAGTA
This sequence comes from Senna tora, assembly GCA_014851425.1. Classification (NCBI taxonomy): domain Eukaryota; kingdom Viridiplantae; phylum Streptophyta; class Magnoliopsida; order Fabales; family Fabaceae; genus Senna; species Senna tora. The sequence continues at coordinate 11,121,807 of CM026263.1, forward strand.
ACCTTACCAATAGTACAAGGGATTGTGAAAGACCCCGGGTCTTGACACTTGACTGGGATTTGGGGTTTGAAAAGAACAGAAACATTAGAGCTCACTTGAACTCTCTCATTTGGTCTAAATCTTCTCTTGTTTGTACAAAGCTCTTTCAAAACATTTGCATATTTAGGCACTTTTCTTACCAACTCTAACAAAGGAATATTAACTTCTAACTTGGTAAATAAATTCAGTGCATCTTCATCAGTTTTAACTTCCTTGACCCTCTTACTTAGTAAATATGAATTAGGGAAGGGAAGATCACTTATACTTACCTCCTTACCTTTTTGGGTGGAGATGGCTTTGTTAATGGCTTTAACTTCCATGGTCCCAAATTTGCCTCTAGGCTCCAATTCTTGCAACGGCTCGCTTTCTAGGTTCTTTCTAGACCTCTAGCACTTGAATCCTTGCTATTCCTCAAGTTGATTGACCTACAAATCAACCAAAACAATTGTGAGGCTCTCAAGTTAATAAAAGTAGAGAATTATCGCAATTTATTCAATAAAAACATGGAATTAGCAAGATTGTTATTTAAGTCCTTAAGTGCCCTTGAATAACATTAAATCATGCATAATGACTCTTTAAACTCAACAAAAGCTTGTCAAATGCCAAAAGATACAAGGGTAGATATTGGTATCATCACCCTCACCTTAGCCGCTTCACTTAGCATTCCCTTTGAGCACTCTCGTCTCCAAGGAAGTACTTGAACCCTATCACATACAACCAATTCAATCCATATAAAATTTCATACAATTTCCTAGTTTCTCTACTTATGACTTCTTACACTTATCCAACCCCAAGTTCATTTACTTAGCCTATGATCATCATTTGGTGTTCTTTTTAGATTCAACACAATTTAATACATAATTAATTAACTTTACAACCTTGTTCACTCTCCAAGCTCCATTAATGAAATTTTTGCCAAATATGGGAAGTTCTAACTTCCACCAAGGGTTCACATACCACCAAACTAACCATTGGGCATCATTTCAAATCATTTAAAATATCCATACATATAATTTAGAGTTCATACACACCAACAATTCTAATGAAATCCACAAACCATTCCAAAAATGGCAAAAATCACACCTTAGGGTTCCTAGAGCAAAAACAACCATATAGTTCATGATTTGTGTGTTCTCTACATCCTAAAAGAGTTTTAGGGTGATATAATATCAACTAGTAACTCATTCCCAACAAGAAAATCATGATTTAAAAAGTGGAGGCATGATTTTAGAGCTTACCCTTGAGAAATCCGAATTTGGGGATTTAGAAGAGTTGTCCAAGCTCTATGGTGCTCCAAGATGCTAGGTGAAGCTTGAGTGATCCTTGAATTGATGAGGGGAAGCAAAGAAATTGATTGAAAGTAATAGGTCTTTTTTTCTTTTAACCTAAGAGAGAATTGAGATGAAGAGGAAGAAGAAAATGGAGGAAAAGAAGGGGTACGCATGCTGCTGGAGAAAAAAAAACAAGGGTTCTTAAATTGGATTTGGGACTTAAGGGCCTTTTGGACATTTGACAACTTTTGGGGAATGGTGAAATAGAGTTTTAATTGGACTTTCTTATCTAGATTTATTTGTGGGTAACAATAGCAAAATTTGGAAATATTTGGGTAATCATAGGCCTATTAAAAATATCTATCACTGAGTCTCTAGCAGATGAGAATTTTCTACCCAGTACAATTTTTATTTTTGAAAAATTCTCAAATTTAAACTATAAGCTCGAAATAATTCATATGATTCATATTTAACCCAATTTATATTTTTCTATTTGAATTTATTATTTATTTTAATTTCTTCAATTCTCAAATCTAAAGCAATTAAAATCTTAATAATAACCCAAAAAATCTTATTTCATTCCAAACAAATTATTTTTATTTTATTTAGTCAAAATGTCCAACCTCAACATCAAAATTCTATCAATTTCATATTATCCCATCATTTCTTAATTAGGATTATTTATCTATCTATATATATATATATACATATTTCTATTTATTTACTTGTTTATATATTATTTATTTGTTTTTCTTTTTTACATTCCAACTCCAAATGATGACCATTCTAAGTCTTACTATATATTTGACTTGATTCCAAAAATACCCCTCGGGTATTACAGAATCCGTCGGCAAGATGCGAGGGAAAAAAGGAGGAAAGACGGGAAGGGTGACGGTGGTGGTCCCTAAGGTGGGGAGAGAAAAGAGGCTTCTGCGGCGGTGGAGCCAAAAAGTAAAGAAGGAGGGTTTAAGAAACAACCTTCCAGTGTGGGACTGCGCTTGCCGTCTCAGGCTGCCCAACGGAGATCTGACCCAGCGCGGGTTGTGACTTTGGTGGAAGGTACACTTCCTCCTCCTATACATGTTCGTCAATCACCTATGAAGGTGATTCTATCCACCCACTCCATGGCTCAAAGTTTTGCTGGTGGGGCTGTCGAGCCCGCTGCCAAGAAGGCCAAACTGTCGGTCGAGGAGCCTGCTGATGATTCTCCCGTCGTGGCTCGGGTTCCCGTAGATGAGTCCATGGCCGAGGCGTCAGCCGTAGGTGCCAAGGTAGATGACGTGGCCGTGGAGGCTGGGGCCATCTCTAACAGAGGCAATGTGGTGGTGAGTCAAATGACTGCCACAGGGGATGCTGTCCCGGGGTCGGGCGTCAGCCCTTCTGAACCTGTCCAGCCACTGGAGGTGCAGTCTTCCTTCGAGTTGGTGGCCTTGGGTAGGTGCTTTCCGGTGGAGATGGGAGGGAGGAATGCTAGGGGGTTTGACTACAGCCCCATGGATCATGCTGTTCGGGGCTTTGGCAGAGTTGCCGAAGCGTTAGTTGACTTCCACCAAGCTGGCATCGTGTGGGAGAAATGTGTGGTAAGCTTCTCCACTCTGACGCTCTACTGTTTTGAGTTTTCCTCTTGTTTCCTATGTACTGACTTCTTGTTTTGCTGCAGGAGGAAGCCTGTCTCGACAGGGGCTAGCTCTCTGATGTTTTAACTACTAGGGGACGAGCTCTGGAGGCCTCTACGAAAAGGTTGCCGGATGTGCGCGAAGGAATTGGAGTGTGAGGAGCAGGAATGTGAGATAAAGTCCTTGATCCGTGAGGTGGCTCATCTTAGGGCCGAAGGCGAGCATCTTTCTGAGGTCCAGCTTCTACGTTCAGAGCTGGAAAAGACTCGCAAGGAGTTAACCGTCCATCGGGAGGATGCTGAGAAGCGTCGGAAGGAGTTGCACTCTCTTCGTAAGGCTTTGAGGTGTGCGGAGGCTCGTGCTAATGAGAACCTTGCCGGCTAGTTGGCGGCTGAAGACAAGGTCGCTGATGTTGCTGATCTCCTGGGAGAGTTGCTGGCATAGAGATTGTACGTCATGCTTCTGGCGGTTGAGCCACTTGAACGTCTCCGCGGGTAGAGGCTTTCGGCTGAGTGGGTAGTTTCTCTGCACCCTTCTCTAGAGCTTTTTGATGGCGAGCTCCGAGGTCGGATGGAGACCGACTCTCCATTGAATCTCCCCTATCTTCGTCAGCTGGCCAATCGTCCGATCGATCATCAGGTGCTTTCTCATATCAGCGGGCGTGCTCCTGGGATTGGAGCTACTTCTTAGCAGCTGGCTCAGGAGATTCATCAGAAGCAGCTGGAGGGGGCTGGCAATATTGAGCCTGCGGGGGCCAAGGCCATTGTAGATCTTGGGGATGCCCAAGAATAGGTTTATATAGGTTTTTTGGGTGTTCACCCTTTGTAATAGGTGCACGCCTTTCCCATTTTTGATATTTAATGAGAACTTAGAGTTTTACTGCTTCTCTTTTTACTTCTGGGCAAAAAGTTTGTGCGAGTACAGTTTCTCTTTTTCTTGTTATCTCTGTACGTCTAGGTAAAAAGATTTTTTGCATGAGTACCGTGTGATCAGGACGGTTTGTATGCAATTGCTAGCATGGTTTTGTGTGAACGTTCATTTTGCGTTTTCGCACCCAAGGGGTTTTTACCGCGCTATTGGGGGAATATCAGCTTGGCCTTAGAGGTGCTTTAGCATTATTTCGGGCGGTCGGCCCGTTGCCCTTCCTTGGAACTTGTGCGAGTACTTTGCAAGTTTAAGTCATGTCTCTTTTTGGAAAGGAATACTTCGATTAATAATAAACAAAATGATTACATTCGAGCAGCCTCAGTCGGGCTCACCTTAGTCAGGCTGAAGGTAAACAAAGTGATTACATTCGAGTTGCCTTGGTCAGGCGGGCCTTAGTCAGGCTGAAGTGAATCCTAAATTTGAAATAAAGAAACGTGCATGACTTGATCAAAAGGTGGTCTGAGACCGCAAAGTGTGTTCAGAGCTTAGGCGGAGGTTTGGTCCGGGCGGGCGGACTCCAGCTTCTTTCCTCCTGACTCTTTACCCTCGGGGGGTTCCTCGCATGATTCTTGGGGACCAAGGCAGGTGACCTTGATGGTCTTGGTTAAGCTCGCTGCATAGCATGCCCGCGCTAGTTTCTGGTCCACCATGATTTCTCCAACCCCTTAGAGTGTTGGGAATTTCATCGTGAGCTGTGCGGTGGATACTACAGCTCTGAGCTTGTGTAGGGACGGTCGCCCTAAGATAGCATTGTATGTCGAGGGTGCTGAGACGGTGATGAAGTCTACATCAAGGTTTGCTACTCTTGGTAAGCTGCCCATGGTTGTTCGGGCTGTGATGATTCCTTCTGCGGGAACCTGGCCCTTGAGAACCCTATAAGTGTCCCGGGGAATGGCCTTATGCTAGCCTCGTTCAACCCGAGTTTTTTGAAGGTGTCAAAGTAGAGGACATCTGTTGAGGATCGTTGGTCAATCATGACTCTTTTGACCTCGTAATTAGCAATTACTACGTTTACCACCATGGGGTCATCATGGACTGGTCCCTCTAGGTTGGTAAGGTCGAACGTGATAGGGTGTCCTCTGGGCTCGCTTCTCTTTTTGTGCTTTGGGGCATAGTCGAGGGCGAGTATGGAGCGTTCCACCCTTTTCTTGTTTTGTGGTAATGAGGAAGTTCCTCTCTGCAGACCACCTGCGATGACATTGATGACTCCGCGAGTAGGTGTCTGATCGTTGGCCTCTCGTGAGTGTTTTGTTTTAGCTCTGCTCTCCTCTTTGATGTACTTACCGAGCTGCCATTTACAGATTAGGTCTTCGATCTGATCCTTTAGGTGGATGCAGTCGTTAGTTTCGTGTCCGTAATTCTTATGGAATTGGCAGTACTTGGACTTGTCTACCGACTTTCCCATCTTTCGCCTCTTAATCTGTGGAGGGAATCTAAGCATGTCCGAGTGATAGATCTCTTCGAGGACTCCGATGTGGGATTTGTTGAGGGGAGTGTAGCTTGTGAATCGCCCTCTGAGAGGCATTCATGGTCGAGGGGGCGACCGTTTTTTGTTGTTTTTCTCCTTGGAGTTCTGGTTTTCTGTTACCGCTTTCTCGTTTTCTTTTCCGCTCGCTCTATGTCTGACCTACTTATCAGGAACTTCCTCATCTTACCTTTGGCGATTTATGCATTTTCTTCTTGGATGAACCACTATGCGCGGTCCATTAGCTCCTATAAGGTGGAGACAGGGCATCTGTTGAGTTCTCCGTAGAATTGCGAACATTTGAGGCCCTGTTTGATGACAAAGATCGCGATGGAGTCCTGGAGGCCTCAGAACCTGGAGCGAGAGTTTGGTGAAGCGGGCCAGGAAGGCTTGTAGGGTTTCTCCTTCTTCTTGGTGAAAACCAATGAAGGAGTCCTCGCTCTTTCGGTATTCCTTACTGCTGGCGAACTGCGTAAGGAACTTTTGCGCCAGGTGTTCAAAGCTATGGTTCGAATTGGTGGGTAGTAGTGAGAACCACCTCAGAGCCGCCTCCTTCAGGGTCGAAGAGAAGACTCGGCACTGTTGACCGTCCGTCTTGCCTAATATCGACATAGCCGATTTAAAGGTGTTAATGTGATCTCGTGGATCAGTTTCTCCGCCATAGGGTTCTATGTGGAAAGGCATCTTGAAGCCAATGGGCACGTGCTCGTTCATGACTTGTTGGGTAAAAAGGTGTCTCCCCTTTCCTTGGAAATCAAAGTCGGGCCACTGGTGAGTAGTCATGCCGTAGGGGGCGTATGGGTTTTAGGTTCCTGCCGAGGGCATGTGGAGATAGGATCCCGATGGGTAGTTTGGGACTGGTGGTTGTGGATAGTCCGTGGGGGAACGCATTGCTTGTCCGGCGACCATTGTTGGTCCAGGAGGGATTACCGCCGGGGGAGCTGGTGCTGTTAGCGACAGTCGTGCAAACTCCATTGGTAGGGTCCTAAACTGTATTGCGGGTGGGTTGGTAGAGTCGCTGGAGGGACCTGCTGTCGTGTCGTGTGGTGCCAGTGGTAATTAGACGCTTGTGCTTGCTTGGGCGAGGTTCCTGTTCTCTTCCCATTGCTGTTGGTGTAGGGCCGCTATTTCTGCTTCAAGGCGGGCGAGCTCTACCTCCCGCGGGGTCCTCATCGGCTCTGTTGCTTCTTGATTGCCGGCTGTAGGGCAAGGATTATGTGGCATGCCATAAGGGTGCTGGGGGCATGCTTCCTCTCTAGGTGCTGGGTTCTAAACCACAGTCTCTGCAACAGCTACCTGCGTTGTTGAGGTGCTCTGTGGATGAGTTGTACTCGAACCGCCCATCTCGGTTGCGACCGTCTCCGCTATTCCCTGTCTGTTCCTTGTGCTGTGTCTTGGGGCGCTTGCGTCGGTCGTGGCAGTCGAGGCGTTTGAGTCGGTCATCCTTTAGTATATCCTGTATTGAAAAAGTAAAAATACGGGTTTCTGAGTGTTAGGTGGATACTCCTACTCCCCGAAAAAGAAATGATGTTCAACGGTAGAGTGCGCAAGGCATTGTGGTCTGAGGAAGATCGCAGTGGGCGCCACTGTAACTGTCGTTTTTGGTTTAGACAATTGTAATTTGCAAATGAGGACCGTAAGGGATCTTAGCCTTGGGGGACTTGTCCTTAGGTGAGGGACCTGGGTGCCTACGTACCCTTGGAAAGGGATCAAAGTCCATGTAGTTTGTCATGGTGACGTCTATAGGAGCCGTTAGGCAAGGTCCACCTGTATTGGGCCGTGTGCGGCTAAGACGTGCTTAAGGTACTCCGGGCGGGCGAGCCGCTCTTGGGAGGTTGCCTTAGAGTATGTGAGAGCTTGAGTCTCCAGGAGCCACTGGGAGCTCTGTTGGTGAGATGCTCTGGGACGGAGAAGTGCCTGCCGGTGACCGGACCTGGCAGTGCGGAAGGCAGAGCTCGGGACGTGCGATAAATATTGAGCAAGAGGGTGTCTGAGGGTGCTCAGAATGCTTACCTGAATGGTTATGGGTAACGTTCTCCAGAGGTACTTTAGGTGTCTTGGATCTCTGTTCTTAAGTCCCCCGGGTGAGGGTCTATTTATACTAAGTGTGGGGAGGACGTGCTCGACCCACGTTCTCGTGGGACGTGGGTCGTCCCACGATGCCCAGGGAGTCTCCACGTCTGATTGAAAGGGAGTCCTCGCGGAAAGATGTGGGCAAGGGCCACGTAAGTGGCAGGTGAGTGGTGCCACGTGTCGCCAGCCTGTGTTGCCGCTAGGCTTTTGGAAGCCTAGTGTCACGTGTCCTTAGGCAGAATATTCCGTAGTTCCAAATATTATCATCTAAAATTTAGAATTTTATACTCATGACTCTTTTACATCTATATCTATATGTATATAAAAGAACAAGAATTCAACACAATACTGTCACATGAATATTCGTATTTTCTATTTAGTATATATATATATATATATTTGTCCATCAATAAGACATGTTAGTGTCACTCTTGGGTCATTTGTTCTCTTCTCAGTGCTTTTTAAGTTTTTTTATTTTCTATTTAAAAAATCAAGATGTATATTTAAAAAAAGAATAAATTTTGAATTAACAAATATGGTATTTCAAATAGTATTGCTAAAAAAATTCTTTGATCTTCTAACGTGAAACAAAGTCTTGCTTAGTGTATTCTTTTCTTCACCGAAATTTTTGGATCTACATGTACATTATGGGGAGTTTATAATATTATCATCAATTAAAAAATAGTTTTCCATAAGAACTAAAAAATATTAATTCTATAGAGTTTATAAAATAATAATTATAATTTTGAAAATTTTAAATCATGATCAAGTTTCAATGAAATCAGTAATGTATGAACCAACATTATATTACAAATATTTTTACTAATTAAGACATTTGATTTTGCAATGGGAAATAGAGTTTTACTTTGTGCGTTATTTTTCTCACTAGGATTTATGAATCTACATGTTCGTTGTGGGAAGTTTGTAATATTTGCATCAATTATAAAATAAAGAAATAGTTTTTCATAATCTTTTGTTTTTAAAAAACATAAATCTTAATAAAAAAACACTTAATCATCTAAAGGTTTTAAAAAAATTGATTATAATTTAGATTATTTTCTAAAATATGATAAAGTGTCAATAAAATTAAATAAGGAAAGTATTTTCATAAGTACTAAAAAATACTTAATTATACGGAGTTTATGTCACGACCCCGTTTCGAATGTCCGTGATCGGCACGAGAGGTAGGATTTCTCCTAACCCGTAAGCCTCTAATCCCTGATCAACATTTATGCATGTCAATACTACCTATTTCTTATACAAACAATATATAATATATATGGTCATCCATTTCCGGTGACCTAAGTAGCTCGCAATCCATGGTTCGCTCATCATCGCTTCAGTCTATATATATACACATATTCACTCACACAAACATATAGTTTACATATTGATCACGCTCTTCAGTGCAGGTGATCTATCCTATTCACATGCAGAAGTCCTGTATCCAGTCATACATATATTCAATCACACACTTGCATATAGTTTACATATTGATCACACGCCTCAATGCGTGCGATCTATCCTAGTCTCATGCGGAAGCCATATTTCCATACAAACAGGTATTCAGCCACACATACATATAGTTTACATATTGATCACACGTCTCAATGCGTATGATCTATCCTAGTCGCATGCGGAAGTCATATATATATATACATGATATATACTATATCACAGCCTAAATTCCCAACACCAAGACCTGTCTTTAACCTGTATGAAGCCGACAATACTAGAGTTCGAGTATAACATATATATATATACACAGCAGTTGTATATGTACAAAAGCTACGCCCAAAAAGGATTTATATATATATATATATACACCACAACATAATTACATAACCAAAATAACTACCGACGCAGACTAAGCGTGCGGTCTTCAGATCTGTCTGCCTCCTTGAGAAGAAGTGGATGCGTTCCCGACACCTGAATCACCTGTATCTAAAACATGTAAACAGGGGGGGTGAGTCGAACAGACTCAGTGAGGAGATTCCCCATCCCTGGCGTAGCTGCGGGTACCACTACAGCTCGGGGAAGGGAGCAACCACAACCACATGCGCATGAAACAGATTTATATTGCGACCATTAATATGATCAGGCAATCAATATATCATATTTGCAATAATTACCCTAATTCATGCTTCTAACATAATTATTACTCCGCACGTAAATCAACCACACATATATATCATATGATTCCATTGATAACACATACTTATACTCGTAGGCATTCACTTTTTGTCTCCTGCATTATGCTAAGAGAAATACTGGTCCGAAGGCAATCTCCTGTTCGAACCTAGTTGATCACACTAGGAACTTTCTGACTCCAAGGCACGCTTAGAGTAATACCGAGCAACTTGTATGACCTCGGTTGAACCAAGGTAATGGCCACTATGTGGCATGCTTACTGACGACATAATCCCGTCTGTCCGACTAGGATGACTGACTCGATCTACCCTGACTAACCTAAGCAAGCTCAACTAACATGTTTAACCTTGAAGGATGCTCTATGAATAACTAATTGAATATTATACGTGTTTATTAGTTAGGCCTAGTTTCCCCCTTTATGATTATGCAACACTCTCACTCACACTTAACAATCTATGTTCAGTTTTCCTCAACATACCATACGAACAAGGTCTTAACAGTGACGATCAACATGATTGGTTTCTAATGTTACTGAACTCTCACATATGAAATTACGACTCAATATTAGCCACGCCCCACGGTAACATATAAGGCTCAATGAACCATATTAACATATATACACATGAACCTAATCAGATAAGCACATATTTGGTTGGCATGTCCACTGTTTACTTACTAACCATACATACGTAACGTAGACTCATTCAGATAATTATATTTCATATAATAATTGCATAAACTAAAGCAAACCACATTTTCATGTATTCATCCAACCCTTGTGGGGCAGGGATGGGAGAGCCCCTCACCTCGCTGGCCCTCCTGATCAATCCTCTGAGTACCTGAAGCTCTAATTACTATGTGGTGCCCTATACACATGTACTTAAGCAATTTAGAATCGTGTAACTAAGCATCTACCATGCACGTGTCATGCCAATGCTCATGCACCCTCTAGATATTTCCAAGAACTAGATATTTAGTTCGTTACGTCATCTTATTTGTTCTTTTTGAAAGTCCATAATGTCTTGTACTCGACTTTCACACATTTGAGCCATTTAGAACCTCTAAAGGCTTAGGTTAGAGATTCTCATTTATCTAAACTTCACTTCATGTGTTCATAAGAGCATTTAACTAATGAAGGAATAAATTCATGGCTCAAAAGAGGCCTTAGCTTACTCGTTCCACCGTCTCCCTTATTTGCCGAGTAAAAGCTTAATCACTACCTCTTTAATTATATATTAATATAATCGGGTATAAGTAGAGCCTTGGAACCAATTTAGTTGGTCTTAGGTGTCCACCACGGGCTAGGCCGAGGTGTCCAGCTCACAACACAGCTCCTTACTGCGCTGTGCCTTGGTAAAATTCCTCTTTTTCACCGGATTGGGTTCCGGTTGTTAAGGTAATTACCCGGGCTTTATTCCCTTATATATTTCCATAAATTACCACACTTATAATACTCCAATCCAAGCCTATTCATGCATCAAACTAGCAAATTCGAATTTTAGAGTAATTTTCTAACCCAATTTCCATGATTTCCATACCCAGTCAATTCCTACGATTTAAATTTGATTCTGAACCTTACTAAGCATTCAATAACACCTACTAAGCTCGAATTAATTATCCCTGGAATATCCCAATTGGAAGAAATTGAAGAATTCCTAAAATCCCTAAAATTGGAGAAATTGGGGTTTTGAGAGATTGGGGCTTTCTTACCTTATTCCAATCGGATGAAAGGCTCAATAGGTAGTGAAGATGAGTTCTGGTGGCTGTCTCCGGTGGCGGAGCCGTTTCTCTGGTGTGTTTCCGGCCAAGACCCGCCGTGCTCTTGCTTCCTCTTCTTCTCGGGTGCGTGCGTGGTCCGCTTCTGTTTCTCGCTCGCTTCTGCTCCTTTTTTTTTGTTTTCGTTTGCTAATGAAATGGAAGGGGGGTCACGGCTTAGCCCCCCCATTTATTTTAATATTTGGCCCTAAAAAGAAAACAATAAGTAGTTAAATCCTAATTCTTTCCCACCTTTTTAATCCCCTTTTCTTTTAGGTCCTAAAAAGAAATTTTAGATTTCCTATTTCTCTCCTCTTAATTTTATTTTATCTTTAATTTAATTTAATTTTCTTTTTGAAAGAAAAATAAATTAAATAAAAAAATGATAATAATTAAAATAAATACCTTGGATATTACAATCTTCCCCCCTTAAGAAATTCAGTCCCTGAATTTCAACAATATACTAACCTTAGTCTTGAAACAGATGAGGATACGTCCTGCGCATTTCACCCTCGACCTCCCATGTAGCTTCTTCGGTCAAGTGGTTTCTCCACAGGACTTTAACCAATGGAATCTCCTTTGTTCTGAGTTTCTTCAACTGTCGATCTAAGATTTCCACTGGCTCCTCTTCATATGTCAGATATTCAGTTAGTTGCACGTCTTGCGATTGAATCACGTGCGAGGGATCTGGAAGATATTTCCGAAGCATCGATACATGAAAAAGAGGATGTACCCCCTCCAATTCCATAGGCAATTCCAACCGATACGCCACATTTCCAATTCGTTCCAGGACTTCAAACGGTCCGATATACCGAGGACTTAGCTTCCCCTTTTTACCAAACCGCATTACGCCTCTAATAGGTGATATCCTCAAGAACACCTAGTCACCAACACCAAACTCAACTTCTCTCCTTCGGTTGTCTGCATATGACTTCTGTCTACTTTGAGCTGTTAACAATCTTTCCCTTATGCAATTCACCTTTTGCAAGGCATCTTGTAACAATTCTGGGTCGATTAAGCTAGCTTCTCCGACCTCGAAACTACCCAATCGGGGATCTGCACCTACGACCGTATAGAGCCTCGAAAGGTGCCATTTGGATACTCGCTTGATAACTGTTATTGTATGCAAACTCAGCCAAAGGTAAATACCTTTCCCAACTTCCGCCGAAATCCATAATACACGCCCAAAGCATGTCTTCAAGAATCTGAATGGTTCTTTCTAATTGCCCGTCGTGGGTGGAACGCAATACTCAAATCAACACTCGTTCCTAACACTTCCTGCAATGACTTCCAAAACCTGGAAGTGAAATGTGGCCCTCTATCAGATATTATGGACACTGGCACACCGTGCAATCTAACGATTTCTGATAGATAAAGCTGCGCATACTGACTCACTTTGTAATTGGTCTTAACTGGTAGGAAGTGCGCGGACTTAGTCATGCGATCCACTATCACCCAAACCGAATCAAATCCATGTTGTGATCTTGGCAACCCTGTTGCAAAATCCGTCGTTATCCTCTCCCATTTCCACTCAGGTATTTCTATCTGTTGTAATGTCCCGGCGGGCTTCTGGTGTTCAGCCTTGACTTGCTGACACAGTAGACACCTGGCTACATAGCTTGCAACATCCTTCTTCATGCCATTCCACCAATACAGCTGCTTCAGATTATGATACATTTTATTAGCTCCCGGATGGATTGTATAAGCGGTCCGGTGTGCTTCTTCAAGAATTCTTTCTTTCAAGTTATCAACCATGGGGACACACAATCGTCCCTCCAACCGAAGTACTCAGAAATCATCAATCGAGAATCAGATGTCGTCCCCCTTCTCTTTAGTCACAGTATCCTTGATTTGCTTGAGGTCGGTATCTTCATCCTGTCTAGACTTCACCTCTTGTACCAGAGAGGACTTAGCTTGCAAATGGGCTAAAAGTGAGTTAGAACTCCCAATCTCAAACTAATTTCGCGTTTGTTCTAGCTCATGCAGTTCTCTGATCAACGGTCTTCTTTCTTCACTTATATGAGCAAGATTGCCCATGGATTTTCGGCTCAGAGCATCGGCTACCACATTAGCCTTTCCTGGATGATACAAGATCGTGCAGTCGTAATCCTTGAACAACTCTAACCATCGACGTTGTCTCAAGTTCAAGTCTTTCTGCTCGAAAATGTATTTGAGGCTTTTGTGGTCTGTATAAATTTCACATGTCTCACCATACAGGTAATGTCTCCATATTTTCAAAGCAAACACTACATTAGCCATCTCAAGGTCGTGAGTCTGGTAATTCTTCTCATGTTTCCTCAGTTGTCGCAATGCATACGCAATCACCTTGCCGTGCTGCATCAATACACACCCTAACCCGATCCTCAACGCATCACAGTATACCACATACCCTCATGTGCCTTAAGGTAATGCCAACACCGGAGCGGTAGTGAGACTATCTTTCATCTTCTGAAAACTCTGCTCACATTTGTCGTCCCATATGAACTTCACTCCCTTCTGAGTTAACTTAGTCACAGGGGCAGCAACCTTAGAGAAGTCCTGCACAAATCTTCTATAATACCCAGCCAAGCCCAAGAAACTACGAATTTCAATAACCGAGCTAGGCTGGGACCAATTCTTCACCGCTTCTACCTTACTTGGATCAACGTGGATTCCCTCTAATGATACCACGTGACCCAAAAGGCAACTTTGTCAAGCCAAAATTTACACTTGGAGAAGTTGGCATACAATTTCTCCTCTCTCAACTTCTACAATGCAAATCTTAAGTGTTCTGCATGTTCTTCAGAATTCTTAGAGTAAACCAAGATGTCAACAATGAAGACAATGACAAATCGGTCCAAAAATGGTTTGAAGACTCTATTCATCATGTCCATGAACGCGGCAGGAGCATTACTTAATCCGAAAGACATCACTAAGAACTCGTAATGTTCATATCGGGTCTGGAATGTGGTGGTAGGTATATTTGATTCTCGAATCTTTAATTGATGGTACCCATATCGCAAATCAATCTTGGAAAACCGCTTTGCGCCCTGCAACTGATCAAATAGGTCATTTATCCTCGGCAGTGGGTATTGATTGCGGACCGTCACCTTGTTTAACTTTTGGTAATCGATACACAGCCACAAAGATCCGTCCTTCTTCTTCACAAAAAGAACCAGAGCACCCCAAGGAGAGAAACTAGGTCTGGTGAAGCCCTTGTCGAGCAACTCCTGTAATTGTGTATGTAACTCCTTCAACTCTTTTGGAGCCATCCAGTAAGGTGGTGTGGAGATAGGCTGGGTGCCAGGTTACAGCTCAATTTCAAATTCAATCTCTCGATCGGGCGGCAATTCCGGCAGATCTTCTGGAAATACATCCAAAAATTCTCGCACTACCGGTACTTGAGTCAGTGAAGGTACTACTTTCGTGATATCCTTGACCAATGCCAAATACCCCTTACATCCCTTTGCAAGTAATTTGGATGCCTTCAACGCCGAGATTAAGCTTGGATACGGTGCAGCTCCGTCACCCCGTATCACAAAAGGTTCCTCGTTTGGCATATTGAATTTCAAACATTTAGCCCTGCAGTCCACAACCGCATCGCAAGATGACAACCAATCTATTTCGAGGATTACATCACCATCAACCATACACAACAACCAAAGGTCTACCACCGTCTCATGGCCATCGACCTCCACAATGCAAGACTTTTGCACATACTCTACGTGTACCGATTCTCCCATTGGAGTAGAGACCAGTACTGTTTCTTTCATTCTAGACGGACTTTTATTGAATTTAGAGGCAAATGCATGCGACACATAGGAATGAGTGGATCCGGAATCAAACAAGACACGTGCTTCAAGAGAACAAACAATGAGGGTACCTGTTACAACCGCATTTGATGCATGAGTGTCTTGCTGAGAAAGTGCAAATACCCGCGCTTGTCCTCCACCTACTGCCCCTGGCCCTCTGCCACTAGATCCTGCACCACGACCTCTAGCTACACCTATACTTGCTGTCTGTGGTGGTATGGTTCTTACCGGTGGGGCTGAAATAGGTGTACCCCTTGGCGTCGGATTACTTCTCACACTTGTACCTTCCTTTCACTTTGGACACTCCCTAGCCATATGGCCGCAGCTATATCACACACCTGTCAATCTCCGGCACACTCCATAATGATATCTACCGCAAGTCGCATACTTGGGCCTTGTCTTACCGGCATTTCCACCCCCTTGCACTCTCTGTCCCCCTTGAACATTACTCCTTATACCTGTTTCATTAGTGATGGTTGAGGATTGTACTCCTGCAGACCCTGAGCATCCTGCTCCTCCACCTGTTGTCTTCCTCTTCTTACTTCCACCTCCTTGGTTATCACTGCCCGTAATCAACTTGACCTTGGGATAAACAGACGTACCGTACCTCTTCCTGGTTTCAATCATCCTGGCACAATCTGCGGCTTGTGCTAAATTCTCAAATTGCCTTCTTTGTGGTAACAAGGCAGTAAACAACGGCTCCGTGAGACGGTGTATGAATCTCTTGATCCTCGCCTCTTCATCAAGAACCAACTGAGATGAGAATTGAGCCAGTTCCGTAAAAAGTAATTCATATTCCGTCACGGTCATGTTAGGCGTCATCCACAACTCCTCGAATTGCTGACGCTTTGCATCTTTTGTACCTTCAGATAGAAACCGACCCAGGAATTCCCTCAGAAAATATTCCAGGTCATCGGTGCCACCCTTCTTGAATACCTCGTTTGTACAAACTCTATCCATACTCTAGCAGCTCCCCTCAGTTGAAATGAGGCTAGCTCCACCAACTCATGCCCTGAGCACCTCAGCGTTTGCCCAATTCTGACCACATCTCTCACAAAGTATTGTGGATCCTCTTTCTCACTAGTTACGCAGAAAGTGGGTGGATGAAGATTCAGAAATTTCGAAATTGGCAGCTCTCTTGGTGCTACCCGCGGCTCACGAGGCACTTCCTGCAATTGTTGCCATTCTCTGTCCTCTTCCTCAACAACCTCCATCTCTTGATTGCTAGGAACTCTCTCTTCTTCTTCCTCGCCGACTACTAACCGGCGTACTTCTCTCTATATTTGCCTTGTCATCTCTTCTTTTAGTTTCTGAAATCCTGCCGTGAGCATCTCCACCACAGACGGTGAACCTGTTTCAACATGAGGATCCGGTGACTGTCTCCTCTCACTTGTGCTCTACCTCGACCACAAGCACGACCTCTAACTCGGCCTTCGGTACGGCCTCAACCTCGGCCTCGGGTGGGCATTCCCTCCTCCCGAACTGATTCTTGATCAATTTCAACAGGAGTTCTCCCTCCTCGCCTAGCCTGTCTCGTGATCGGTGGCATCCCTATACTGCACAAGGACCACACCAAATAAGTACACGTATATCGATGATATTTCATATCAAAGAAAGTAGAAAGAAAGGGCTGACTCAATTTCCTGGGTACTTCCACAGGTGCCTTTTTGCTCCCACGTTGTGCCCGGGTTCACAACGAGGCGTAAACCGACACCCAGTCATACCTATGGCTTCATACAATTTAAAGTAAACCAGGCTCTCATACCAAGTTTGTCCCGACCCCGTTTCAAACGTCCGTGATCGGCACGAGAGGTAGGATTTCTCCTATCTCGTAAGCCTCTAATCCCTGATTAACATTTATACATGTCAGTACTACCCATTTATAATACAAACAATATATAATATATATATGGTCATCCATTTCTGGTGACCTAAGTAGCTCGCAATCCACGGTTCGCTCAACACCGCTTCAGTCTATATATATACACATATTCACTCACACATACATATAGTTTACATATTGATCACGCGCTTTAGTGCAGGTGATCTATCCTATTCACATGCAGAAGTCCTATATCCAATCATATATATATTCAATCACACACTTGCATACAGTTTACATATTGATCACATGCCTCAATGCGTGCGATCTATCCTAGTCACATACGGAAGCCATATTTCCATACAAACAGGTATTCAGCCACACATACAAATAATTTACATATTGATCACACGCCTCAATGCGTGTGATCTATCCTAGTCGCATGCGGAAGTCATCTATATATACATGATATATACTATATCATAGCCTAAATTCCCAACACCAAGACCTGTCTTTAACTTGTGTGAAGCCGACAATACTAGAGTTCGAGTATAACATATATATATATATATATATACACAGCAGTTGTATATGTACAAAAGCTACGCCCAAAAATGATTTATATATATATATATATATACACCACAACATAATTACATAACCAAAATAACTACCGACGCGGACTAAGCGTGCGGTCTTCAGATCTGTCCGCCTCCTTGAGATATAGTAGACGCGTTCCCGACACCTGAACCACCTGTATCTGAAACATGTAAACAGGGGGGGTGAGTCGAACAGACTCAGTGAGGAGCTCCCCCGTCCCTGGTGTAGTAGCGGGTACCACTACAACTGGGGGAAGGGAGCAACCATAACTACATGCGAATGAAACGGATTTATATTGCGACCATTAATATGATCAGGCAATCAATATATCATATTTGCAATAATTACCCTAATTCATGCTTCTAACATAATTATTACTCCGCACATAAATCAATCATAAATATATATCATATGATTCCATAGATAACACATACTTATACTCGTAGGCATTCACTTTCTGTCTCCCGCATTATGCTAAGAGAAATACTGGCCCGAAGGCAATCTCCTGTTTAAACCTAATTGATCACACTAGGAACTTTCTGACTCCAAGGCACGCTTAGAGTAATAGCCGGCAACTTGTCTGACCTCGATTGAAACAAGGTAATGGCCACTATGTGGCATGCTTACTGACGACATAATCTCGTCTGTCCGACCAGGATGACCGACTCGATCTACCCGGACTAACCTAAGCAAGCTCAACTAACATGTTTAACCTTGAAGGACGCTCTATGAATAACTAATTGAATATTATACGTGTTTATTAGTTAGGCCTAGTTTCCCCCTTTTTAATTATGCAACACTCTCACTCACACTTAACAACCTATGTTCAGTTTTCCTCAACAAACCATACGAACAAGGTCTTAACAGTGACGATCAATGTGATTGGTTTCTAATGTTACTGAACTCTCACATATAAAATTACGACTCAATCCTACCCATGGTAACATATAAGGCTCAATGAACCATATTAACATATATACACATTAACCTAATCAGATAAGCACATATTTGGTTTGCATGTCCACTGTTTACTTACTAACCATACACACGTAACGTAGACTCATTCAGATAATTATATTTCATATAATAATTGCATAAAATAGTGCAAACCACATTTTCACGTATTCATCCAACCCTTGTGGGGCAGGGATGGGAGAGCCCCTCACCTCGCTGGCCCTCCTGATCAGTCCTCGGAGTACCTGAAGCCCCCATTACTCTGTGGTGCCCTATACACATGTACTTAAGCAATTTAGAAACGTGTAACTAAGCATCTACCATGCACGTGTCATGCTAATGCTCATGCACCCTCTAGATATTTCCATGAACTAGATATTTAGTTCGTTACGTCGTCTTATTTGCTCTTTTTGAAAATCCATAATGTCTTATAATCGACTTTCACACATTCGAGCCATTTAGAACCTCAAAAAGCTTAGGTTAGAGATTATCACTTATCTAAACTTCACTTCATGTGTTCATAAGAGCATTTAACTAATAAAGGAATAAATTCACGGCTCAAAAGAGGCCTTAGCTTACTCGTTCCACCGTCTCCCTTATTTGCTGAGTAAAAGCTTAATCACTACCTCTTTAATTATATATAAATATAATTGGGTATAAGTAGAGCCTTGGAACCAATTTAGTTGGTCTTAGGTGTCCACCACGGGCTAGATCGAGCTGTCCAACCCACAGCACAGCTCCTTACTGCGCTGTGGCTTGGTAAAATTCCTCTTTTTCACCGGATTGGGTTCCAGTTGTTAAGGTAATTACCCGGGCTTTATTCCCTTATATATTTCCAGCAATTACCACACTTATACTACTCCAATCCAAGCCTATTCATGCATCAAACTAGAAAATTCGAATTTTAGAGTAATTTTCTAACCCAATTTCCATGATTTCCATACCCGGTCAATTCCTACGATTTAACTTTGATTCTGAACCTTACTAAGCATTTAATAACACCCACTAAGCTCGAATTTATCCCCAAAATATCCCAATTGGAAGAAATTGAAGAATTCCTAAAATTGGAGAAATTGGGGTTTTGAGAGATTGGGGCTTTCTTACCTTATTCCAATCGGATGAAAGCCTCAATAGGTAGTGAAGATGAGTTCCAGTGGCTGTCTCTGGTGGTGGAGCCATTTCTCCATTGTGTTTCCGGCCAAGACCCGTCGTGCCCTTGCTTCCTCTTCTTCTCGGGTGCGTGCGTCGTTCGCTTCTGCTCTTTTTTTTTTGTTTCGTTTGCGAATGAAATGGAAGGTGGGTCACGGTTTGGCCCCCCATTTATTTTAATATTTGGCCCTAAAAAAACAAAATAAATAATAAGTAGTTAAATCCTAATTCTTTCCCACCTTTTTAATCCCCTTTTCTTTTAGGTCCTAAAAAGAAAATTTAGATTTCTTATTTTTCTCCTCTTAATTTTATTTTATCTTTAATTTAATTTATTTTTCTTTTTGAAACAAAAATAAATTAAATAAAATAAATAAATAAATAAAAATGATAATAATTAAAATAAATACCTCGGATATTACAGTTTATAAAAGATTTACTATAATTTTTATAATTTTAAAATATAATCTAGTATGAATAATATACATAATGTATGAACCAACATTATATTAAAAGTATTTTTGCTGATTAAGTCACTTCATCTTGCAATGGGAAATAGAGTTTTACTTGGTGTGTTTTATGAATCTACATATTCATTGTGTGAAGTTTTTAATATTAGGATCAATTATAAAATAAACAAAATCGATTTTCATAATCTTTTTAAAAGAAACACATACCTTGATAAAGAAATACTTAATTCTACAAAGGTTATAAAAGATTGACTATAAATTGATTTTTTAAAAAATATTATAAAGTGTCAATAAAATCAAATGAGGAAATGAATATAACAACATATTTAAAAATATAAGAAATTAATTATAAACTCATCATAATGGTACTTTAATTCCTTTTCTCTTCTCCACAATAAATTGGGGGTGGGGGTGGGGAACAACTATGACATTAATTAACTTTAGAACTCTAACCATATTTACAACAAAATTATTATTAATAAAATAAACTATAAGCATTTAGTTCAAATTAAATAATTTTCTATGTACAAATATGATAAAATATATCTTTATTTAAATTTATAACTTTTTATAAATTTTTTTTGTTCATTTAATATAATACCCCGAAAAATTTTGAGGATTTAAGAATGATTTATTTAAAATTTTGAGGATTAAAGAATGGTTTATTTCGGGGCTAGGAATTAAAACTTTACAAGGAATATAGGAAAAGTATAAAAGTTAAGGGAAACCGGAAAGGAACCAAGAAATTCTTCGAAGTTTAAAATAAATAAAAGATGAAAGAAAGAAGTATAATACTTTTTTGGAATTAATTTGGGACCTAAGAAATTAGAAACCTAAAATAAATAGGAGTGGGAACTAAATTAAAATATTATTAGTTATTATTTATGTAATTATTTATTTATTTATTTTATTGTGATTATTTTAAATATTTAAAAAGGGGGGTTTTTAGGAAAGCAGAAAGTGAAAGAAAAGGAAGTAGGAACTATTTTTGGTATTCAATTTGGGACTTAAAAGAAAATAAAATTTAATTGGAAGTTGGAGGGATTAAGTTGGAGATATTTTTCAACCTTTTTTTGGTATTATTATTATTATTATTAATTAATTTATTTATTTTATACTAGTTTCAGATTTTATTATTACTATTATTATATATTAGATTATTAAGTAAAAGAAAGGAAAAGAAAATAAAAGGAAAAAAGAGAGAGGGAGAGAGCCACGGGAAGAAACAAGAGAAGAAAGAAAGGAAAGGAGAGAGAGGGAGCTAGGGCTTGGATGGGGGAGGAAATCCGGCAAGCCGGAGTTGGAGGAGGAGCCGGAGAGCATCCTCGTCATCTTCCTCGTCTCAATCTCTCGAGTTAAGGTTGGTACAACGCCCGATTCTCTCTAAGTTCCCATTTTCTCCATTTTTCTTCATTTTTGGAATTGAGTTGAGAATCCAAGTTTGGGCGGATTCGAGGGTAGAATAATGTTTCTAAAGTGTTCTTGAACACTCATCGGGGTTAGAATTCGAGGCTAGATCGTTGGATTTGGCCGGATTCGAAGTTCGAGGGATTTGGGTTCATAAAACTCATTTTTCCCAAATTTCGAACGATCAATGATTCGGTGACGAATCGGAGTTGGATTTGAGTTGTAGGACTTCCTAAATGTAGTATATATGTTGAAGAACAAAACCCGTTTAAAGTGGAATCGAAGCCGGATCGGGAAATGGCCGGAAAGGGGCCAAAACCAACCCACAGCACAGCAAAAACATTGTTGTGCTGCGAGCTGGCGCTACAGCGCCCACTCACTGGTTGACTAAGGGCTGCAAAGGCTGCCGCGCCAGGTCCCTGCCTGGCTTGCCCTAAGCCCATTTTAAGGGCGAATTAAGATCCCTAAAACCCCTCTCTTCAATCCTAAACACCCTAGAACACTCCTAAACATGTTTTTGAGGATTATATCACTCCAAGTGCCTTCTTGTTTCTCAAGGATGGAAACTTGCGGAACAAATTAGGTCTAACTTCATGAATTGCAACCTTATCCCTTCACAACCTTTAGGAAACCTTAAGTAAGATAAATTGGAGGCATGTTGAGGTTTAGAAACTAGATTTCTTAGAACCCAAGTAGGAACATAAGTTAAACCAAAATGCTTTGACCTTCCTAAAGTTAGGATTCCTTCCAACCAAGCTAGATAAGCTTCCTTCGATGGGAATACAAGTTAGATAGAGGTATAATACTCAAATCCAAGTAGGTGAAGCACTCAAATAGAGTGTTATATGCGAGTAAGTCAAGCGTCCGAGGAAGGATACACATAAGTCGGGATAGAGAAGTCCGATAAGACCAAGAGCTTGACTCTGTAGCAACCATGGACTACATGTGAGAGTAATGGAGAGATAAATAACGAGTTAAGTTAAGTAATAACCTTAATGAAGTAAATGTTGTTCTTATAGGAACAACGGCACGCAATAGAGTGCAACAAGAACTCCGAGGAGACTAAAGCTACAGGAGAGGATTGCATGGAAGGTTGGCCAAGGTGAGGGTTCTTCCATCTCTACTCCTAGGGTTGTATGCTTATGTGGATTACATGAGTATGTATATTCTCTGCTTGTCTGGTATGTGTTAGCTAGAGATATAGAATGCTAAAAGAATGAAAGAACTAGAAATTAGGTTGTGGAAAGTAGCTTGGATAGGAAGACATAGTAGAGTATAATTGTTTGCTATGATTGGTGTGTTGCAAATCCAACTCATACACTCCGGAGGCATGATGAGAATTTTATTAAATCTTTTCCACGATGGTGGCAAGAGTCCTTGTACGGAAGGACTAAGCTTTTATTTTGAAAACTCGTCACGACGGTGACTTAGATTATAATCATGCAAAAGGAGTTATTGGTGGGTTTTGGATTTGGTTATGCTAGCGATGTGAGACATCGACTAGAACAACGTCAGATGGCACTTGAGATCTCAGTTTTATAATCACCATGACGATGGTCATTGCCCTATCCTGGCAATAGGGTCAAAAAGGATTTACAATGCTATGACGATAGCTTGAGGCTTAGAGAGTGCATTTGGACGGGCATATGAGTTATATCCTGTTGAGGATAGTCGTCCATATTAATGAGGAGAGGAATTGTTGATCCTTCGGGAAAGATACAAAGAATTTTATTAATATGTGAGACTAAGGTAAGGAGACATGGGAGGAACCTACGAGTGAACCATGAGCCTAACCTAGTAAAAGAGAAAGCATCCTATTGAGTTGGTCCAGGGTGTGTCAGTGGCCATGCTTAGAGAGGTCGTGTCGTGCCCGCCATTGTGGCCTGGTTGGGTAATGGACGAGTGGGCTCAAGCTATTGCCCCGCAGCAAGGGGTCAGAACGTGCCACTTGCTGGCTATGGATCAGTTGTTTGCTAGATAGAGGTTGATTGTGTTTGATTAATAGAATTGTCACGAGGTGACTAGTATCCAAGTGAATGGGTTAAGTATGTTTTGCCAGCGACCCGAGTGGACAGGTTCGAAGTAGAAAAGTCACGTAGTGGCTAGTAGACACCCCAGAGTAGGGGAAATTGAGTAGATGCATGCTATAGTATCTGTGAGTATGTACAAATTGTTTGTGGTTGCATATAATTGCTGATTGTGCAACGTAGTAGTGACGTACAGGATTACGCCACCATAACGTCTTGTTTGATTCAAACATGTTGAAACATGAGAAGACCGGTAGGTAAAAGCCGGCACTATATGTTACATGTTTACTTGCTAATTGATGACGTGGAATAAACTGATGCATGTTTATATTTGTTAAATGCATGTGAGTGGTTGGGTGAAATTTCTGTTGTTGTGTGATCACCAAGAATGTATGCTAACTAACAGTAACTAGTTGCTTTTGTATGTGGCTGTGTATGACTCCCAAACCCAGTGCTATGGTACCCACCTTGCGCCGGGGATGGGGGAGTCCTCACTAAGTCGTGTGGTTAAGACTCACACCTCATTTTTACTACACAGAGACAGGTTAAGTACAGGTAGAAGAAGTCTCGGTGGAACGAGGGATGAGCAAAACTTTCCAAGGCCCACATCTTGTTCATGTGGGTGAATAAATTGTAATTGTAATTTAATCTACTTTATCATTGTATCATAAAGTAAAGGGTAGACGTACCCAATTAGATTGAATCACTAAATCTAGAACTATCAGCTTCACACACCTTAAAGATCAGGATTAGTTATATCGCGATACAGGGAAAACTTGCTTCCAAAATGTATTTATACATATATCTGTTGCATGTGAATAGGATAGGCAACATCTTCGGATGTGTAGCCAGTACACAGGTTATATATATTATGGGTGTTTGCCTATATCTATATCCTGAAGCGGCACTGGCCATGGATTTGCTTGCCTAGGATAGGCCACCATTTCGGTGTAGCCATGGTATTATAATGCTTGTGAATGTATTTTCAATAATAGATATTTTGTCAATTAGGTGATAAGGCTTACAGGCAGAGGGGTATTCCCTGTGTCTGTGTCGGTCACGGTCCTCTAAACGGGGGTCGTGACATTTAATCTCATCTATACTTTATTTGAAAAAATGTTGATAAGTTTTTGGTAGGGAAAATTTTTATTTTTTATTACATTAAATAACTTCATTTTCACATTTTAATTATTATATCTGTCAAGTGTCAACACCGGATTAAATTGTAAAATATAAAATATAGTAATATCTTTTAGAGAAAATAAATTATACCTATTAATTTCTTTAAAATTAAATCAATAATTATGACCAACTTTTTTTTCAAATATATGTTGTATGCTTTACTTGATTTATACAACTTAGAGATATTATTTTTCTAAAATAAATATGTTTATTGATTTTGATTATAATAACTATAGGACTGTTTTCTTTATACTTGTAACTGTCGTTTTTCGTTCAGACAATTGTAATTTGTAATTAAGGACCGCAGGAGGTCTTAACCTTTGGGGACTTGTCCTTAGGTGTTGAACATAGGTGCCTACGTACCCTTCGGGAGAGCCGGTGGTCGGATGTGGTCGTGGAGGCCGAAGCCCTCTCAGATAGAGGGAATGTAGTGGTGAGTCAAGCGGCTGCCACAAAGGATGTCCTCTTAGGGTCGAGCGTCGGCCCTTCTGAACCCGTCGAGCCACTGGAGGGAGGACCCACATTCAAACTGGTGGCCCTGGGTAGGCGCTTTCCCGTGGAGATGGGGAAGAGGGATGCTAGGATGCTGGATACCTCCCTCATGAATCTGGCTATTCGAGGCTTCGGCAGGGTTGCTGAGGCGCTAGCCGACTTCCACCATGCTGGCCTTGTGTGGGAGAAATATGTGGTAAGCTTCCTCGGCCCCGATGCTTTATGTGATTTTATGTTCTCCTCTATGTCTTGACTTCTTGTTTTCCTGCAGGAGGAACCTCGTGATGATAGGGACCGGGCTTCTAATGGTCGTGGAGGCCGAAGCCCTCTCAGATAGAGGGAATGTAGTGGTGAGTCAAGCGGCTGCCACAAAGGATGTCCTCTTAGGGTCGAGCGTCGGCCCTTCTGAACCCGTCGAGCCACCGGAGGGAGGACCCACATTCAAACTGGTGGCCCTGGGTAGGCGCTTTCCCGTGGAGATGGGGAAGAGGGATGCTAGGATGCTGGATACCTCCCTCATGAATCTGGCTATTCGAGGCTTCGGCAGGGTTGCTGAGGCGCTAGCCGACTTCCACCATGCTGGCCTTGTGTGGGAGAAATATGTGGTAAGCTTTCTCGGCCCCGATGCTTTATGTGATTTTATGTTCTCCTCTATGTCTTGACTTCTTGTTTTCCTGCAGGAGGAACCTCGTGATGATAGGGACCGGGCTTCTAACATCGCGACCGGTAGGGGCCAAGCTCTGGAGATCTATAAGAAGAGGGTGGCGGACGCGCGCGAGCAGCGGTCTGCGAAGGAGTTAGAGTATGAGGGCTAGGGATGTGAGGTTAAGTCCTTGACTCACGAGGTGGTCCGTCTTAGGGCTGAAGCTGGGCATCCTTCCGAGGTCGTGCTTCTTTGCTCGGAATTGGAGAAGACTCGAAAGGAGTTGGTCGTCCACCGGGAGGATGCCAAGAGGTGCCGACAGGAGCTGCATTCTCTCTGCGAAGCTTTGCAGAGTGCGGAGGCTCGTGGTTCTGAGAATCTTTCCGGTTGGCCGACGGCTGAGGAGAGAGTCGGCGACTCCGCTGATCTCCAAGGAGAGTTGTTGGCTCAGAGGATGTATGGCACGCTTTTGGCGGTCGAGCAACTTGAGCGTCTCCATGGGGAGAGGTTTTCAGCGGAATGGGTAGCTTCTCTAAATCCTTCTTTGGAGCTTTTTTATGGTCAGCATCGCGGTCGGACGGATGCGGATCCACCCTTGAACCTTGCCTATCTTCTTCAGTTGGCTGATCGGCCGATGGACGACCAGGTGCTGTCTCATATTGGCGGGCGTGCTCCTAGGATTGGAGCTACTTCTCAGCAGCTGGTTGAGGCAAGCCAGCGGAAGCCGCCAGAGGTAGCTGGTGACGTTGAGCCTGCGGGGGCCAAGGTCATTGTAGATCTTGGGAATGCCCATGAATAGGTTTATGTATTTTTAGGGTGTTTACCCTATGTAATGGGCGGACACCCTCTCATTTTTTGGCACTTAATGAGAATTTTAAAGAGTTTTTGCTGCCTCACTTTTTACTTCTGGGCCAAAAGTTGTGTGTGAGTACAGTTTCTTTTTCGTTGTTATCTTTTTACGTCTGGGTAAAAAGGCTTGTTGCATGAGTACCGTGAGGTCGAGACGATTTGTATGCGGTTTGCTAGCATGATTTATCCGAATGTTCTTTATGTTTTCGCGCCCAAGGGGTTTTCTACTGCGCTGCTAGGGGAATATTAGCTAGGCCTTGGAGGCGCTCAACGTTTCTTTGGGCGGTCGGCCCATTATCCTTTGGCAGGACTTGTGCGAGTACTTTGTAGATTTGAAGTCTTGTCTCTTGTTTAGAAAGGAGTACTTCATTAATAATAGACAAGATGATTACATTCGAGTTGCCTAGTCCAGGCAGGCCTTAGTCAGGCTGAAAGTGAATCCTAAATTTGAAATAAAGAAACACGTGACTTAACCTAAAGGTGGTATGAGAGCGCAAAGTGTGTTCAGAGTCTAGGCAGAGGTTTGGTCCGGGCGGGCGGACTCCTGTTTCTTCCTTCCTGACTCTTTACCCTCGGGGGGCTCCTCACGTGTTTCTCGAGGACCATGGCGGGCGACCTTGACGGTCTTGGTTAGGCTTGTTGTGTAACATGCTCGCGCCAGTTTCTGGTTCGTCATGATTTCTCCAACTTCGTGGGGTGTTGGGAATTTCATTGTGAGTTGTGCGGTGGACACTACAGCCCTGAGTTTGTTTAGGGACGGTTGCCTTAAGATTGCATTGTATGCTTACGGTGCTGAGACGATGATGAAATCTACATCGAGGCTCGCGACCTTTAGTAGGGTGCCCATTGTTGTTCGGCCAGTGATGCTTCCTTCTACTGAAACCTGGGCTCCTGAGAATCCTATGAGTGTGCCGGGGAATGGCCTTATGCTGGCATTGTTCAACCCGAGTTTCTTGAAAGTGTCGAAGTAGAGGACGTCTGCCGAGGACCCTTGGTCGATCAAGACTCTCTTGACTTCGTAGTTGGCGATTATGGAAGTCACTACCATTGGGTCGCCATGGACTGGTCCCTCTAGGTTGGCGAGATCGAATGTGATGGGATCCCCTTTGGGCTCGCTCTTCTTCTTGTGCTTTGGGGCGTAGTCGAGGGCGAGTATGGAGCGTTTCACCCTTTTCTTGTTTTGTGGCAACGAGGAAGATCCTCTCTGCAGACCGCCCGCAATGACATTGATGACCCCACGAGTAGGCGTCTGATCGTTGGCCTCTCGTGGATGTTCTTTGCTAGGTCTACTCTCCTCCTTGATGTATCTGCCGAGCTGTCCCTTGCGGATTAGGTCTTTGATCTGATCCTTTAGGTGGATGCAGTCGTTGGTTTCGTGCCCGTAATCCTTGTGGAACTGGCAGTATTTGGACTTGTCTACTGGTTTTCCCGTCTTTCGCCTCTTGACCTGAGGGGGGAAGCTGAGCATATCCGAGTGATAAATCTCTTGCAGTACACCAACAAGGGATTTGTTAAGGGGAGTGTAGCTTGTGAACCGCCCTCTAGGGGGCGTTCGTGGTCGAGGGGACGACCGCTTTCTGTTTCCATTTTTCCTTATTCTTTTCTGCCCGTTCCATGTCGAACCTACTTATAAAGAATTTCCTCATCTTGTCTTTGGCAATTTGCGCATTTTCCTCTCGGATGAACCATTCCGCGCAGTCCATCAGCTCTTGTAAGGTGGAGACGGGCATCTGTTGAGTTCCCCATAGAACTGCAAACATCGAAGACCTTGTTTTATGACAAAGATGGCGACGGCGTCCTGGAGGCCTCGGACCTGGAGCGAGAGTTTGGTGAAACGGGCCAGAAAGGCTTGTAGGGTTTCTCCTTCCTCTTGCTGGAAACCGATGAAGGAGTCTTCGTTCTTTTTGTATTCCTTGCTACTGGCGAACTGCGTAGGGAAGTTTTGTGCCAACTGTTCGAAGCTGTGGATCGAATTGGTGGGTAGCAGCGAAAACCACCTTAGGGCGGCCTCTTTCAGGGTCGATGAGAAGACTCGGCACTGTTGGTCGTCCGTCATACCTAGTATCGACATAGCCGAGTTGAAGGTTTTCAGGTGATCCCGTGGATCAGATTCTCCGCCGTATGGTTCTATGTGGAAGGGCATCTAGACGCCCCTGGGTACGTGCTCGTTCATGATTTGTTGGGTAAAAGGATGTCTCCCCTTTCCCTGGAAGTCGAAACCGGGCCACTGGTAAGCATTTGCACCGCAGGTGGCATACGGGTTGTAGGCTCCTGCCCATGGTATGTGGAGGTAGGATCCCGGGCGTAGTTTGGGACTGGGGGTCGCGGATAGCTCGTAGCAGGTCATGCTGCTTGTCCGGCGATCATCGCTGGCCCAGGTGGGATCACCGCTGGGGGCGCTGGTGCTGTTAGCGACAGTCGCGCAAATTCCATCGGTAGGGTCCCGAACTGGATTGCGGGCAGGTTGGTAGTGCCGCTGGAGGACCCTGCCGTCGCGCTGTGTGGCACTAGTGGTAGTTGGGCACTTGCGTTTGCTTGGGCGAGGTTCCAATTCTCCTCCCACTGCTGTTGGTATAGGGCTGTTATTTCTGCCTCGAGGCGGGCGAGCTCTACGTCTCGCGGGTTCCTTGTTGGCTCTGCCGTTTCTTGACTGTCGGTTGTGGGGCAAGGAACATGCGGCATGCCATAAAGGTGTTGAGGGCAAGTTTCCTCTCCGGGCGCCGGGTTCTGAACCACGGTTTCTGCAACGGCTACCTGCGTCATTGAGGTGTTTTGAGGCTGAGTCGCGTTTGAACCGCCTGCTTCGGTCGTGACCGCTTTGGTTGTTCCTTGCCTATTCTTGGAGTTGCGCTTTAGAGCGCTTGCGTCGGTCGTGTCTGTGGCGGCGTTTGAGTCGGTCATGTTGTAGTGTATCCTGTACTATATCCTGTAAACAAGATAAGAAATGCGGGTTTCTAAGAGTTAGTTATATACTCCTACTCCCCGAAAAAGAAATGTCGTTTAGCGGCAGAGTGCGCAAGGCATAGTGGTCTAAGGAAGACCGCGGTGGGCGCCACTGTAACTGTCGTTTTTGGTTCAGACAATTGTAATTTGTGATTAAGGACCACAGGGGGTTTTAACCTTTGGGGACTTGTCCTTAGGTGTTGAACCTAGGTGCCTACGTACCCTTCGGGAGGGATCAAAGTCCACGTATTTCGTCATGATGATGTCTATAGGAGCCGTTAGGCGAGGTAGTTACCTGTATTGGGTCGTGTGCGACTAAGAGGTGCCTAAGGTACTCCGGGCGGGCGAGCCGCTCTTAGGTGGTTGCCTTAGCGTGGGAGAGCTCGGGTCTCTGAGGGCTGCTGGAGGCCCTATAGGTGGTACGCTCTGGGACGGAGGTGAGCTTGCCGGTGGTCGGATTGGATGGAGCCTACAGTGGAGCTCGAAATGCGTGGATGATATGTGTGAAGTGTCTGAGGGTACTCAGGTCACTGGGAATATTTGAGGTATCTTAGATCCATTATCGTAGTCCTTGAGCTTGCGAATATCTAGTCTCTCGGGCGAGGGTCTATTTATACTGAGTGTGGGGAGCTCGTGCTCGACCCACGATCTCCTAGATCCTGGGTCGTCCCACGATGCTTAGGGAGTTCCCACGTCTGGTTGAGTGAGTGTTCTGTGAGGTGACGTGGGCAAGGGCCACGTAACTAGCAGATTAGTGGTGCTACGTGCTGCTAGCGTGTGTTGCGGCTGGGTTTCTAGAAGCTTAGTGCCACGTGTCCCCAGGTGGAATATTCCGTAGTTACAATACTATTTAATATAAATTTTATATTCTAATTATTATAGTTAAATGTTACAGTATTGCATTTTATATTTTATTCTGTAGCGATTACATTAATAAATTCATAATTATCTATGTAATGTCTATATATATAAAACTTAAAAAATTTCAGTGGATATCCACGGGGCTAAATTTTGAAGAGAAAGCTAGAACATTATCTTACAAGAGAAAATAGAGTTTTATTTATTGTGTTCTTTTTCTTACTAAGATTGTTTTATATTTTATTGTTTAATAAAATTTTTTTATTATAGTGAAAAATTTAAGTATTGAATTTAAAAATTCATCTTACATTATATTTAAATTAGTCAGTTCATATTTTTTTATTTAAATCATATATATATTCTTATAAAAAATCATATATATATCATACTTAAAGATCCCCCATGGAAATTCACGGGGTTAATTCTAGTTATGTGATATTTGTGATTGTTTTATTTTAATACTTTCGTTATCTGAGACGAGTGAGATACCCGAGAGTAGGAACCCGAACCAACTCCAATTAATTAATCAACTTGGTTAAAACTTTAACTGAAACCGGGTAAGGAAAGTTACTAACACACTAATTCAAGTTTATTATATGCTAGAATGAACTTAGGGAATTAAGGGTGTTACAAAAAAGACAAACACAATAAACGAAAAGAAGGTAGATAGAGAAAAATGGAAAAAGAAAATGCGTTTGGATTGGCTTTGAAAAGAAGTACTTATTTTTTTCATCTTTTAATAGTAGAGCTTTCATTTTAAAAATAAGCTATTTGCGTTTGGATGTCATAATTAAAAGTACTTTTTATAATACAAATAACGTTTGGATGTAGATTTACAAAAGTGCTTTTAATATGTGAAATTTACCAAAAAAGGACATCTCAAAAGTACTTCTTTTATTATATGTTTGGATAAAAAAGTACTTAAATAAAAAATTATAAAATTTCAACTAATTCAAAAAATATATAGCATTGCATATTAATAATTAAAAAAAATAGAAAGAAAATACAAGACCACATAATTAATAATTAAAAAAATGTTAGGAAAATACTAATTAAATGATTAAAAATTTTAATGACGATGTCGATTTGGCAACTGATTCCTGATTGTGTTTCTTGTCTCCTCCATTTGTCTAATGTCTTCTTGTGTTGGCTCTTCCCATTCAATTTGATTGAATCTTACTCCATTTTCTTCGTTGTAATCTTGATCCATATCTACCAATTCATTGATATTCTCAAAGCTTTCAAGAAGGTCCAGATCATAGTCCATTCATCTTATGTAATTGTGAAGAGCAAAACATGCCCAAATTATAGAAAATTGAGTTTTGAGCTTATAATTGGTCATGTTTTGCAAGATCCTCCATCTAGCTTTGCAAACTCCAAAAGTTCTTTCAATAACACTTCTCAAACTTGAATGATAATAGTTGAATACTTCATTTCGTGATCTAAAATTGGGGGCCAACCTAAATTGAGGAAGATGATACCTTGTATTTCTATATGGCCCTAAGAAACCCTTGAAGGTAGGATATCCATAATCAACAAGATAAAATTTACTTGTAAATACAAATTGTGATTACATCATTATGTATCAATTAAAAATAGTAATGTTATTCTACACATGTATATTACTAACCTTGAGGTGGATGAGGAAACTTTAAATGGGGCTTTCTAAGAGCTTCCATGAAAATCCTTGTATCATGAGCAGAACCTTCCCAACCAACCCATGCAAATGTAAAGCACATATTAAAGTCACATACCGCCATAACATTTGTAGAAGTATACCCTTCTCTTCCAGTAAATGGTATCAATTTCTCAGCAGGAACATGAACTGAAATATGAGTTCCATCTATAGCCCCAATACAATCCTTAAAGTATGGCCAATATCTATCATCACCCATAAGGTGGTTAGAAGCATCTCTAAACATAGAATCAAGTGGTCTAATAATATCGTTGCCTAATTTTTTAACAGCTTTCAAGACATTATGAAATTGTCTATGAATTGTTTCTCCAGAATGTTGAAATCTTTCCTCAACATTCCTGTATGTGGCACCATAACCAATCATGTATAAAAATATTGCTACTCCTTCATCTAAACTAACATTCTTTGTTGGTTTCAAATTATACTTCTGAGTTAAATCATTCACCAACTGCTGAAACACACGTTTCCTCATTCTCACTTGTTCAAAAAAACGATTTTCATTTCCTCTCTTCAACTCTTCTACCCACATATGCCCAGTTAGAATTGATGTCCTTTTCTTCTCTTTTACTACATATTGCAAATGATAATTTGCAATTGCAATAGCAGCTAATCTCGCAGCATTACAAAGCTGTTCTTTTCTTACATTCTGGACTTCATTTTCATTTTCTGACTTGTCACTGTCTGTATCTGTATCACTCATCCTGGTCAAAAAATATTAATATAATCAATAAAGAATAATATAAATTACATATTATATAAATACATACAACTGAAAAAATGTAAGAATATTAATAATAGTAACAATCTGAATAATCACATTAAAAAATGATTATAAATGTACTACATCAAAATTAAAAAAAAAAGACGTTAATATCCAACATGAAAAACAAAAAATTAATATCCTAACATGAGAAGAAATAAATTAAAAGCGATTCATGTCCTCCATGTTGAAAGTATTCAACCATCCAATAGGCAACTCTGGAGAATTCTGCATGAAGTGAACAAGAGTTTCTCTATTTTGTTTCTTAGACATTATTCTAGAGGCTAGAAAGAATTGAGGACTTCCAATTTCTAGGCCGGGAACCTCATTAAGCAATTTTAGGCAATTGCTAACACTGCAAAAATCATCGGTGTTTGATTTCTTCGACATGTCGTTTATCCCACCAATAATTTGATCAAGAGATTCTTGAAGTTTTTCTGATATTCCATGTCTATTATCTACTCTTCCTCCTCTCTTCCTTTTTCTCTGATTCTTATTTAAATGATTCCCTTCATCCTCTAATGTAATATCCACTTCAAAATCTTCATCATTATTATTACCACCACCACCTTCATCTGATGATGGATCTTCATATGGTAATAAAGCATCATAACCAGTAGCTATCACGCCTTTGTAACATGTTTCCAACAAGTTCAAAAAGTTTGGACCTTCATGCTTGAATTTCAAATATTCAGGATTTTCCTATAATTAATAAAAAGAACATAAAGTTAAATTAAAAACAAAACACATTAATAAGGAAATTGTTTTTACAACATAAAGTTAAATTAAAAACAACACACATTAATAAGTAAACAATGTGTTTTTTTTTTGTCTTTTAATTTGCAAGTTTTACTTAGCATTCTTCTAGTAGTTCATGACACCTACAATATATATTATTATTCTACCAATTTTTTTTTTTGTTTAATATGAAAACAAAGCATTTATTATAATTATTCTTGCTTTTATGACAAATATATTGAAGAGAAAGTCATCTTCATTCATACCACGCTCCTTCCTTACGTACTTGCCGTAAACCCAATAACTTCTTCCAAAATTATAATATAGTAGATATATTATTTTATTTTTTAACAATGTATAAAACAGTTTTGTATAAACATTAATAAGCAAATTGTTTTTACTATATATAGATATATATAACATACCTTTCCTTTAGATGTCCACCACTCATTTGAGGCTTTTACGGTCTTCTTTTCTGAATCCCATCCAAGTCCAGTCTCTTTTCCAATAAGTTTTGCCCACAATGAAAAGCAACTTTTGAGAGCATCCCACCTATTTTTTAATTGTTTTTGCACATAAGCATGACCTGTCCTCTCGTTGAATTTCTTTATCACATTCTTCCACCCTTCTCTATTGAAGTGTGAATGAGGCCTATTACCTGCATTTATCTCTTCAACACACACTTTTAAAAATACTTCTGTATTTTTATCATTCCATTTTGCCGGGTCCTTTTCTGCCCCTTCACCTTCACCATCACCTCCATTATCTATAGGTCTTCTAGGAACAAGCTTTGGAGGCATTCTAGCTCATATTGAAAAGAAAAAATCAAGGCATTTTTTCCAACTACTAATAGGCTACCACATTGTAAAACCAAAAATCACAGTATAACAATAAAATATACAATAATATTTTTATGATAAAAAAATATGTATACATGTACCCATTAGATCCAGGTAAAATTGTCATCCCTATTATTTATGGATGCAATAGCTAATATATACATGAACCTTTTAAAAAATATTAAAGAAATTTTCATTTACGATAAAAAAGATTAATGAAGCTTATAAGTTAATTTCATGAACAAGCAATAGAGATGGCTAATAAGGATATACCTTGTAGAGAGTGTTAGGGATTTCTGGAAGGTTGATTGAGTTCGCAGTGAAGGCTATTGACTATTGGGGAAGCTATTGCCTGCTAGAAACATCCATAATTATAAAGCATATTGTTTCAATTAGATATTTAAATTAACAAAATGATATTATGGTCTTAATTAGAGACGCATACATCCCAAATCAAACCCTTCAAATTCTTGATCTCTTTCACCCAAAATATGCTAACTCTAATTCTGTAAGAGTGTAATCCAACCATTTAAGAACTTCATTTTTTTCTTTTGGGATGTATGCTTAAAGGACAATGGCCACAGACAAGCAACTACTTTATATAAATAAAATCCATTCAAGACATCATAATATAAGAACTAAAGAAAACATAAAATATGAAATCAAGGACGACTAATTCCAAATTGTATTGAGCGGTACGGATGTGTGTGGGTGGCTGCATCTATGCAACCCCTCAAGGAGAGAAAGAAAGGAAGAGAGAGAGAGAGAGAGAGAGAAAGAGGGGTAAGCAACACGCCAACACATGTATATTCAAAAACAAAATTCAAAAGGGTATGAAAAAGGAGAAGCTCATACCAGTAGTCCACCGAACGTGATTTCCGAAAGTGAGAGAGTGAGTGGAGCGAAGGGTGGAAGGTTGAAAGACGAAGGTTGAAGGTAGAAGAAGACTACCGTACGGCATATTTAGGTTAAAAAGAGAAAGGGTAGGGTATGTAATTTTATATATTTGGTAAGGTTATTTTTGTCCAATAAAATAAAATTTGTGCTTCTCCGTGTTTTTATTTTCCTCTACCTCAACCTGTTTTTTCCAAAGCTGCAAAATGAGGCTTCATAAAAAAGTAATATTTTAACCTTTTTTTAGCTTCTCTTATTTTTTTAAAGCCCAATCCAAACATCTTATTTTTTACACCAAGTACTTAAATTCAAATTTAAAGTGCTTTATTTTAAAAATAAGCTAATCCAAACGCACACAAACTAAAAACTAAAAAGTGCTTCCACCTACAGATTCCTTTGTGAAGCATAGAAAAGAAGAAAAATCACTTGTTCTGCAAAAATGAATTTTGAAAACATGACTTTAAAGAAGTTGTTAATAATTAAGATGATCATTACTAGAGTTATTTAACAAAAAAATCCATTTATTTATTGAACTTGTGATTTGAGCAAAAATATAATTATACCGTGACTCTAGAAATTTTTCTGAGCTTGTGGTAAAGATTTCGAAGCAATTAGAGAAAAAAATTTTATCTGGCTTAGAAAATTTCATCTAATTGAGACTCTTGTTTCAGATATTTTAGTGAGCAAAAATAAATTTTCATGGTTGGCATCTTTAATTGAAAAATTGGGTATCAATCCGCCTTCAATTCCATTTAGAGATACATCATCAAGAACACTCTGCTCGTCATCATCACAATTAACAAAAACTGAATCATACCATGTCTCTTTAATAATTCTGTGGATAGTGAAATTGGCGATAGAGGAGCAATCCGGTACGCCTGGCATAATATGTTTCTTATCCAATGATCCCTTAGATATACAAGAAGACCCTCTTCTTTTGAGACTTTTTGTTCTCCTTTTGCGACTCTGGTTCTTCCTAGAGGAGCTCAACCTCCTTCCTCCCACACACCCTTGAGGCAGTAACGCACACTCGCCCATATCGTAAATTATTATATCTTTAACCTTAGATCCTCACCACCATGGAAGAAGACACCCACAATTAACGAAAGAAGGCAGATAAAGAAAACTGGTAAAAGAAAAACTAAAATGTGGTTCCACCTACAGATTTCTTTGTGAAGGCTAGAAAAGAAAAAAAACAACTTGTTCTACAAAAATGAATTTTCAGAACATGATTTAAAACAATTTGTTAATACTTAGAATAATCATAACTAGAGTCACTTAAAAAAAATCCATTTATTTATTAACTTTGTGATTTCAGCAAAAATAAAATTATACCGTGAATCCAGATTTTTTCTCAGCTTGTACAGATTTGGAAGCAATTGGAGGAAAAATTTTTAACTAGCTTAGAAAATTTCATATGACCGAGACACTTGTTTCAGATATTTTTAGTGAGCAAAAATGAATTTTAATGGTTGGCATCTTTAATTGGAAAATTGAGTATCAATCCACCATCAGTTCCATTTAAAGATACAACATCGTCAAGAACACTCTAGTAGTCATTATCAAAATGATAATCAAATACAACAACTTAATCAAACTATGCCTCCTCAACACTTCCGAGGAGAGCGGGATTGGTGATGGAGGAGCAACCAGGTATGCCTAGTGTAACAAAGTTTTTATTGTTATTATATTTATTTAATTATAATTTTATGGTTAATGTTATGTTTATTATGTTTCTGGTAATAGGGGACTCGGCATGGCTGGTGTCTCGGCACTCGGCCGAACGTTTAAATTTGCCCCTAACCATTTTTCCGCTTCTAGTCATGTGATTTACCACTCACCTAAGGCCTATATATGTGAGTCTTGCCAAGGCAATCAGTCACTGCGCTATTCCTAGCCCCTAGAGCACTCGGTTGTACACGGTGCCTAGCTCCTTTACCTTCTTAGCTCTCTACAGCTTAGAGGCACCACACCGTTGTGAACTACAAGGACTGTGATCTCACTTGAGTACATAGGCTCTCAGGTCCAGAACTTGGTCTTATCCTAGACCATATTCTTTTCCTTCAGCATAACCTCTCTGATGTTGCAACTAGAAGATGGCGATAACCTGTAGTGGAGCAAACCAAAGACAATCAACTCTAGAAGATCAAGAAATCCAGCCAAGCCTGCACAGAGGTCACAGGAGACACGCACAATCACCACTAGTACAAGAATACCAACTTGTCATCCAGGAGATTCCCTCATAAGGCGATGAGAGGGATGGGAGAACGGCCTCCTTTTCCACAACAACATCTCCCAGGGAGAGGAGTGGATCCTCTAGCCCTCGACAAGAAGGGGCAAAGGAGCCTCGATCGGACAGGGACAAAATTCAGAATCTGAAGGACCAAGTGCAGTACCTGCGACAACAGCTCGTAAGAGGAGCTCAAGATTTCATTGCAAATATTGCCCAAGTAGAACGAGAAGAAGCACTCAAGCAGATGACGGAAAATGGTCGTCGCCAACAAGAACCTTCAAGAACTAATCAAGAAAACCCAAGAAATACCTTCTTTGAAAAGCATCAACATGTTTGGGAGAATTATTATCAGAAGCCCCCAATACCGCGACCAGAATACATACCAGCTGCACCAATAGTCTAAACAACAAGAGACTATTGGTTCGATTATCAGCTTGGCAACCAGAACCAATACATATAGCTGTACGTGACAAGGCAACCAATTATGAGCACATCAATGTCGACCGAATCTAGAGCCACTACATAGCCAAGGCATCACAGACCCCCAACCACGGCCACTCGAAACTTAGGTACATCCCTTTGGCTATAGTTCATATCAAAATCACCATATTCATCCAACAGAATACGATGGATACCGACCATTGGCGACCGAAATGTACCAGCCAGGCGGGACTTATCAGCCGGTCGGAGCCTCGTGGAATAATGGAATGGCCCAGCCGTACCCTTACGACGGGTACCAACAGCCAACTCGCGCTCCTCAAGGGGCACTGCAAAAGCAAGGAAAACATCCATTTATGTCGCATGTCATGGAAGCCCACTTCCCGATGGGCTATAAAATGCCCACGAAGATCAAGTCATACGGAGGAGAGGCAGACCCTAGAGACCATATCAATACAATCAATTCAGCCAAGTCAATCCTCAACGCGTCGGACCCCTAGCAATGCCGCCTATTTTCCTCCACCCTTACAGGCCCGACACTACAATGGTACTCCATACTGTTGGAAAATTTCATCAAATATTTTGATGACCTAGCCGATCGTTTCCTCAAGCAATTTTTCATTAGCAAAAAGTGGAAAAAGTTAGAAGAAGATCTTCAAGCGCTTCAGCAAGAGAAAAGGGAATCTCTCGAGACTTCTTGTCTCGTTTCACCGCGCTGGCACTGCAAATCTTGGGACTACAGGACTCGGTGGCAATACACGCAGTCAAAGTAGCACATCAAGGGAACCCCTTCTACTATGCAATAGCCACCAACAAACACAATTCAATGCCAGAGCTATTACAGAAAGTAGAAAAATTCGTAAAGAAAGAAAAAGCCTACCACATCAAGAAGGGACAAAAATTCCCGGATGACGAAAAAGAAAGTTCCAGGAAAAGAAAGGATGAGTCGCAGGAAATAGAAGAAACCAAGAAGAGGGAAAAAAAAGAGGCCCGCCGAGTGGCAAATTTCCCATGTACACACCGCTCACTAGAACTCCCTCCTACATCTTGGAAGAAGTTCACATGACGGAACTGCTTAAGTTTCCACCCCAGCAAAGCCAAAGAGGCCAGATCAGAAAATCGACAGGAACAAATACTATTGCTTCCATAGGGACTATGGACACACTACATATGAGTGTATTAACCTGAAAGATAAAATTGAAGAACTCATACAACAAGGCAAATTGCAGAAAATTTTCCGAAGGGACAAAAGGTAGAGTGAGAGAACTTTAGCCAGTGTATAGATATATATATCAAGACTCATAATATAAATACTCATATCATATTGACCGTACGTCTCAATACGTACGATCTATCCTATTCACATGAAGCAACCACACATAATATATATATCCATATCATATTGACCGTACGCCTCAATGCTTACGATCTATCCTATTCGCATGCAGAAGTTTATATACTCATACGTATATCCTAGTTTATCCCCAAACTGGACCCTGTCTTTAAGTGCATGTGAAGCCGACAATTCTAGAGTAGGTACATATCAAAAGCTGTAAATATATATACACAACCCTTACAACTTATAATATGTACAACCAAAAAGTCAAAATAACAAAAAGTGTCCAGCCACGCGAACTAGTGCGTAAAGGATGGTCTGATGTCCGTATCACTGTTCGGACGTCGATGCCTGCCCGATACCTGTATCTGAAACATTGAAGTAGAGGGAGTGAGTTAAACAGACTCAGTGAGAAGCTTCCCATCCTCGGCGTAGCGGTGGGTACCACTACAGCTGGGGAAAGGGAAACACCCACAATCACATGTGCATGAAAGTCCAGTTTATCAAATGTTATATTACGATCAGGCAATATTAATAAAACATAAAATCATGGATAAACCTATGGATCATGCTCCTCTATCATGCTTTTCATAAACAAGCAAACACTTTAAACATATCATTTGAAAACTGTAAATCACTCAACTGACCCTAGTGCCAGGCTAGGGCAATAGCCACAACGGGCAAATTATTTTAAATCTTTAACTGACCCTAGTGCCAGGCTAGGGCAATGGCCTCAACGGGCAAATGTTTTAATCTTTAACTAACCCTAGTGTCAGGCTAGGGCAATGGCCTCAACGGGCAAATGCTTTAATCTTTAACTGGCCCTAGTGCCAGGCTAAGGTAATGGCCTCAACGGGCAAATCTTTTAACTTGTTTCTCTTCCCCAGCTTTTAGCTGGGATCCTTACTCTATCTACCCATTACTATCCTAAACTGACTTTACCTAGTAGTGTGAGCATCCCTATGACTCACTAATCAATTACAAGATCTTATTAATCCTCATATAGTACCCAAACCCTTGATTAGATCATAACCTAGCTCTAAGGTATTCCCTAAGTTCAATTACCATAAAACGTCGACGTTTACTAACCACTTCTATACGATTTCTTTAATGAGTTTCTAATTAATAGGGTAAACCAAACCTTGGACTCAATCAACAACTTACCCCCTTGCTTGTATTGTTTGGAGTATCTCATGTCATCACATGGATACCCTCCAGTACCTCTTTACCTGTAATCAAACACACATATACAAATACTTTCATATATAACAGTTTAGGAACAACAATAGCATGTTAACCACTAAATAATTCTTACAAATAGGCAAGTAGGAAAACCACATATCCACATCCTCAATCAACCCTATAGGGCAAGGATGAGAAACCCCTCACCTGGACGGCTTTCTTGTGCTTGTCCTGGAGTAACTCCCGCTCTGGACGATTCGTGGTTTCCTAACAATTGCATTCACGTGGTTTACAATCTTAATTATATGCAACTTATATGCATATGGAATGCTTGTGCCTAAAATGCACCTAAACGTCGCCAAGAACCGAGTTCTTGGTCTTATCCGTCTTCCCTCTCTTCCATGAGAGTCTCAAGTTCTACACACTTGGTTTCGTATAATTATCGCTCACATTCAATTGATTTTGGAGCCTTGGATTTGAGTTACTAAACCTCGATATGCTTCTAAATTATCCTACTTAAGGTTTCCTAATGATTACGAAGGAATTAAATTGCCATTTTAAAATTTGGACTTTATTGTTTCGCAAGTTTCCATCCATGAGAAACATGAAAGTACCTAAAATACTTCTTGATGCTTGATAGCATATTTAGAATTATTCTAGGGTGTTTAAGATTGAAAAGAAGTGGTTTAGAGCCCTCAACATCACCCTTAAAGTGTATTTGGGCAATCCGAGCAGGGACCCGACATGTTAACGTCAAGGTTCAACCTTAGTAACCTCGGGCTAGCTCTTCACGGGTCTTGGTCAGCTAATATCTCAACAATATAATTTCAATAATACCAATCCAAGCCTATTTACTCAAATCCAAGCTCAATCCCTAAGCTATCCATAATTTCCCCAATTTAGAAATAATTAGAATTTCAACCCCAAATCCTTCCAAATTCGAATTTGGGCAAACTCGAGGGTATAGTCTCGATTCTTACCCCAACTAAGTGTTCAAGAACACTTCCTAGGTCTCAGTCTTCCCTCGAAACAACCCAATCGAAGGTGGATCGAAGAAATCCCTAAAAATGAAGAAATTGAAGGTTTCGAATGAAATTGGGGTTACCAACCTTTGATTCGATTGGTGGAAGGTGTAGGAGATGTCGTACCCGAGCTCCGGTGCCTTTATCAGCGTCGGCTAGCCCTTCCCGGTCACTTTTCCGGTGAACCCCAACCCTTCTTCTTCTTCTTATTCCACACGCCTCACCCTCTCTCTCTCTTCTTTCTCTCTCTTTCTCTCTTTCTTTTGTTTCTAATCTATTCTTCCCGTAGGCTCTCTATCTCTCACCCTTTATTATTATTATTTTTTTTCTTTCTTCATCCTCTTAAGTCACACACCCCCAACTAAAAGAATTAAAAAAAAATAAAAAAAATAAATAACCAAATACTATTAATAGTAATTATAATAAGGAAGTGGTGGAAAAATATCCCCAATTAAATCCTCCTCTTTCCAAATAAAATTTTATTTCCTCTTATATCCCAAATTAAATACCCAAAAATATTCCCTACTCTATTTTCCCCATTTAATTCAGGTTTCCAATTCCTTAGGTCCTGAATTAAGTCCAAAAATTATTTTCTACTTCTTTTCTTCCCCTTCATTTTATTTTGAACTTCGGAAAATTTCCCGGGTATTACAATCTTCCCCCTTGAGAAATTCGGTCCCCGAATTTCACTAACA
Organism: Senna tora; assembly: GCA_014851425.1. Taxonomy (NCBI): domain Eukaryota; kingdom Viridiplantae; phylum Streptophyta; class Magnoliopsida; order Fabales; family Fabaceae; genus Senna; species Senna tora. Next base: position 11,164,121 of record CM026263.1, read on the forward strand.
TACTAACCTCAGCCTTGAAATAGGCGAGGATATGTCCTCCGCATCTCCGCTTCAACTTCGCACGTTGCTTCCTCAACCGAATGGTTCCACCACAAGACTTTCACCAATGGTATTTCCTTCGATCTTAGCTTCTTCAATTGGCGATCTAGGATTTCCACTGGCATCTCCTCATAACTTAGACTTTCAGCTAGTTGTACTTCCTGGGGTTGGATTACATGAGAGGGATCTGGCAAGTACTTGCGAAGCATAGACACATGAAACACCGGATGAACTCCTTCCAATTCCGCTGGAAATTCTAGATGGTAGGCAACATTTCCCACGCGTTCTAGAATCTCAGACGGTCCGATGTACCTTGGACTTACCTTGGCTTTCTTGCCAAATCTCATCACGCCCCTCATTGGTGAAATTTTCAAGAAAACCTGCTCACCCACAGCAAATTCTAAATCTCTCCTTCGATTGTCAGCATACGACTTCTGCCTACTCTGAGTCGTGGCTAGCTTTTCTCTAATGGACATTATCTTGTCCAAAGCATCTTGAACAAGTTCTGGACCAACTAACTTGGCCTCTCCGACCTTGAACCACCCAATCAGGGACCTGCACTTCTGACCGTACAAAGCCTCGAAGGGTGCCATCTGAATATTGGATTAGTAACTGTTGTTGTAGGCAAACTCCGCTAACGGCAGGTATTTCTCCCACCTTCCGCCAAAATTCATAATACATGCCCTCAGCATGTCCTCTAAAATCTGAATGGTCGTCTCGGACTGCCCGTCTGTCTGGGATGAAAGGTTCTACTCAGATTAACCCTTGTCCCCCACGCAACCTGTAATGCTCTCTAGAATCGAGAGGTAAACTGTGGCCCCCTGTCAGAGATAATCGACACCGGTACTCCGTGCAACCTCACTATCTCTGATAGGTACAACTGGGCATACTGACTCACTACGTAAGTGGTCTTAACTGGCAGGAAGTGTGCGGACTTGGTTATCCGATCAACATTTATCCAAACTGAATCAAATCCCCTCTATGATCACGGCAATCCTAGCACAAAATCCAGAGTAATTCTCTCTCATGTCCGTTCAGGAATTTCTATTTGTTGAAGTGTTCCGGCGGGCCTTTGGCGCTCAGCCTTAACTTGCTGACACACTAGACATCTTGATACGTAGTTTGCCACGTCTTTTTTCATACCATTCCACCAGTATAATTCTCTCAGATCTTGATACAACTTATCATTACCCAGATGGATTGTGTACGTTGTCTTGTGTACCTCATCAAGGACCCTTTCCTTCAAACCATCCACCATAGGTACACACAGTCGTCCCTCCAACCGGAGTATGCCACTGTCATCTATGGAGAATCGGGCGTCGTCCTTCTCCCCCTTAACCACTGTATCTCTGATCTGTTTGAGGTCGGCGTCTTGGTCTTGTTTGGATTTAACTTCTTCAATTAGAGCTGACTTAGCTTGGATGTAGGCTAGAAACAATTTGGAATTTTCAATTTCAAACTGAGTTCTAGACTGTTCCTGACCACAATGGTGGTTATGATGAAATTAGTTCTCCGAGGAGTTAACTATTGCCTTCTCTAGTGAGGCTTACCTTGACTCAATATTCTTGTCCGACTAGCTACCTTTGTAGTGACTTCTTATATCCGTCTTGGAACACGCCAAGACACTAGCTATTTGCATAGCACACTAGGTTCTATTTCTATAAACTCTAACTGAGGAGGTACTCCCCTATATCGGAGTCCCCGTACCTAAGTGTCCTCTACTACCAAGCAGCTACCCTTCTGCTGGTATTCCCCCGATATATTCTTTGTAAATGAGTCCTCCAAAAAAGTCCATTTACATCTTACTACACCCTCTACTCTACATCTAGACTTACCGCTTACACGGCATACACCCTACATAGGTGTTTATACTTTGTGCCATTAGTGTACCCAACCCTTCCGAGGTTGTTACACTCACTACCGACTCAGTTTAGCCTACTCGTGTCCTAACGAATCTAAAAGCCATGACACTAGCACGACTATGTATTACACTTACCATTTCTCCACCAAACGGCAAAGGATCTTACATTTATGACTCGTGTTTCCCTTTCCTTTCCGGACTTCTACACTTACCCTTAGTGGTTTCCATAACCACTTCAGGTTACTCCCTGTCGACATCCTATGTCTGACTAACTTAGACTCTTCTCTGACTACTACTTATAGTCATTTCTGTTTATAATGGAAACTCACTAGTCTCCTCCTTACCATCATATTCATTACTCTGCCTTAGGCTCAGTTCGGTCTTCACATCCGAAGACCTCGCTTAACATGACTATGACTATGGATCTATACCATCCTTAGGTTAGTCCACTTAGAGTTGCACATCCTATGCTAACTCTACTCATTGGATTTCCGTTGGCTTTTACCCCAACTTGGCCCACTCAGACTCCTTAACTCACTTAGATCCTGAATTCCTACTTGGAATACTTGATCCATTAACTCCAGCATGAACCTTTCCGGACATGCTCTACTCCCCTTGACCAAACGGGATCTGCTCCCACGGTTTGACTCTTTCCTTTCTTACGGTGTGGCATATGTTCACAAACATATACCGCTTCTTGCAAGTGTGTTACCCGTTGGGTTCCAATCGCCCCCAACGGTAGTATACCTGTTTTATCATTTTGGCTCGCATTCCCAGATGCTTACCCGACTCTGTTCCCGTATTCACTATCTTCTTTTCCATTTTGTACCTACGTGGTGCTCTTTCTTCGAGTATTTCTCAATAGTCGTTACTCACTAAGTTCTCCTTCTCGATTAACCGTCCTTACAGTTAATTTTCCCTTTTTGGCACCCACATGGCTACTTATACGTTTGGTTTGTCCCCTCAGTCTCCATCCATACACGGGCCTCAGACTAACAGATTTACGGTTCACCAACCTGCGGAACTAGCTATCCTAGCTATGTCCACTGCACTCTGTGTACTATACATGCACTTACAGTAGTAGTTGGTTCTCTACCTCCTACTTGAATCTTATCCTATGGGGTCCTATAGGCTTCCGCTCTTCCCCCTTATGGGACTACTTATACCTGTCTACTTTCTCTCCCCTCGGGCCTCCACGAGTCCCTTTGGGGTTTATCTCTCACGTTATCTCGTTTGAGAGCTATCTACCGCAATAGCACTCATTTTCTTACCTCTGGACGATACCCCAAGGTCTACGCCCATTTCCACTTCTAGACCTGCTCCGATATAATACTTTCAGGTCCATTTTCACCCTATGGCCCCTTAATTGGTAACCCTTAGGTTTACCTGTATACTCCCTTGGCACTTTAGCACTCTCTAGTGCTTTTTGATGTCTACTTAACTTTAATCACTCTAAGCGAGTGATTTCTCAACTACATCTACCATCCTAATACAGCTTACCTGTAAAAGGACTATTGTTTGGTAGGGTATTGGTCAAATGAGTTAGTTTTCTTAGGCATCCTGCGGGTTTTAAAAATCTATTCAAGTTTATGTATTAGAAAATGACGCCTAAGGTTTTCGTAAATGGTTAGGGTTTAACCAATTGGAATGACACAGATTGAGAAAGAGTTTTCATGAAAATTTGTCTTCCAATGGTTATCCCTAGTATTTTCAAGAAAAGTTTGAGGGTCTTTCAGAATCTCTCATCTGGAAAGACCAAAAAGATTTTTTTACAAAATATTTCTCATATGATCAATACCATATTCTTTATGCTCTTCCTTAAGCAACCCAAGAGAGTTTGGTTGGGCTTAATTCCTTCTTTCCCCCCTTATTTGCTTAAGGAGCCAGCAGTTCATGGATCGAGCGCAGGGTTGGACTGGGCTCCTTTCCTGTGCCTTCCCATTTACCCTGCTTCCTACTCGGCATATGGTCACGCTCTATACGTTTACATATGACTCAACTTCTTAACATCTATCTCTACCGCATATGGTTCGGCCACTTTGCCCTTCCATATACCGTATCCTTATTTTCCCGTCCGTAGATTTCTACTTCTATACTGTGGCATACACCACCTCTTTTCTGTTTACTTTCTAGGAAGCACAATTCACTTCCTTCAGCAATAGCATACCGCACAGTCGTGACCCGTTCACGTGGTCATCTTCCTGTCGGTCTCATGTCTCATGGACCTGTTTATTCTTGTCTGTAAACTTTCCATTTCAATCGCCCCGTGGGCTTACTTTCTTTTCTACACGTCAAGTGTGCCTTCTCTTTCACTTTACAATCCATTCCTAGCCTAAACTACCATTCATTGCACTATTCTACTTGCATTCTCTACTATAGTCAAATAACTTGTGCCTATACCATAGCACACAATGCGCCGCTAACAGAGCAGACGCACCGTCTCATTTAACACCCGCAAAACAATCACACATTGTAGTGCATTCTTGCCTACAATTCAACCAAATGTGTCTGTGTCTAGGTAGCATCCTTCATGGATGTCTCCTTTCCCTATTATGGCGTCCTAAGGTTCCCGGGGTCACTACCACCCCACCTTACGCCTTAGAGCATCACTGTACTGCACAAGAATGTCACCTGATAAGCATTTTCATAATTTGTCATAGATTAAGAAGGAATGAAAGAAAGGCTGACTCAAATTATCCTGGGTACTCTCACAAGTGCCTGTTTAATGTAACGTTGTGCCTGGGTTTCACAACGAAGCTTAAACCGACACCCGGTTATACCAATGGCTTCACATGACTTAAAGAATAACCTGGCTCTGATACCAAGTTTGTCACGACCCCAAATCGGGAGTACGTGACCGGCACGGGAATAAATTTTTACCTCTAAACCCGTAAACCTTATCCTGTAAACCTGACTATAACTACCCTGCTATACAATCAATATATATATATATCATACTAGTGGCCACACCTCACTGGTGGCCTAATTAACTTGCAATCCACGGTTCGCTCAATACCGCTTCAGCTCAGCTAGTGTATAGATATATATATCAAGACTCATAATATAAATACTCATATCATATTGACTGTACGTCTCAATACGTACGATCTATCCTATTCACATGCAGCAACCACACATAATATATATATCCATATCATATTGACCGTACGCCTCAATGCGTATGATCTATCCTATTCGCATCCAGAAGTTTATATACTCATACGTATATCCTAGTTTATCCCCAAACTGGATCCTGTCTTTAAGTACATGTGAAGCCGACAATTCTAGAGTAGGTACATATCAAAAGCTGTAAATATATATACACAACCCTTACAACTTATAATATGTACAACCGAAAAGTCAAAATAACCGAAAAGTTTAAATTTGAAAATTTTTCGAAAATAAAAAAATTATACTAGGTAGGAAATTTTCATCTGCTAGAGACTAAATGACAGATATTTTTAATAGGCTTATGATTACCAAAATTTTTTTTTAACTTTTCTATTTTTACCCACAAATAAATCAAGATAAGAAAATCCCATTAGAAATTCATTTTTACCATTCCCCAAAAGTTGTCAAATGTCTATATATATATATATATATATATAAAGCCAAACTCCTAACTCCTAAACCTGCCACCTAGGACTCCAAGATTGCTTTGCTCAATCAAGAATGCTTAAACCATAAAGTCCTTACACATGTCAATTAATATTACACATGGCACCGCAAATAAAAGCCATTTCACCTAATTGATTTGTAAACTATCAATCAATACTTAATGGATCATAATATGCAGCTGACCTATGTAACAATTAATACACCAATCATTCATGATTTAATTGATTCTCAATCAATTATGTATTGATCCGAAAATCAAACCATAACCGTGGGATGATGCCTAATTGATTGTAAAATGCAGCTGACCTCTCTCACAATTAATACAACAATCATTCATTATTTAATTCATTCTCAATCAATTCTGTTTTGAATGAGAAATCAAACTAAAACTGTCTCTTTTTTTTTAAACCTATATAAAAATAGTATTCCTCATTCCTTTGATGACAGTTCCTGATTCTCAGTTGTTTTTCAGACGTGCAAATCGCTGTAAGTTTTCCACATGAAATTTAGCTATGTCAAATTATCTTCTAACCTTTATATTCAAAGATTCCGCCTCTACCATTCCGAACAGTGTTTCCAAATGGTTTAAAAATATGTTATCAATCTCTTATATTTCTTTTTGGTAATTATTTTGCATAATTTTCCCCTAACCTTTTTTTCCGATATTATTTGCCATAATTTTTTGGGGTAACAGTAAACAATTCGTGCAAACCAAATTAATATGTAGAGAGATGCTAATTGCATAGCATAATTTTTTGGTCCCACCTTACAAATACAATTGGAGTAGCATGGAACAAGTTACTGATGTTGTGGGCGCCATTGACCGGTCTTGCACCACATGGACCAGAAAGGTCCGCGTTGTCCGTTTGTGGGAGACGCCCCTATTTCCGAAAACTTGCCCGCATAATGCTATTGAGATGGTTTTATGTGATAAAAATGTAATTATATCATTTTATAAAAGCATTATTAGATTTTCTCTTCACTATTTCCCATTTGCGTCAGATTAATTTATATAACTATTTATGAAATTTTACTTATATTTACAGGAATTATAAGATTAATGCTTCAATCAAGAGTGTATTCTCTAGAAAATTTAGGAAAATAATGAGGGAGGGAGATGTTTACATTATGTCTCAATTTAATGTTGTATCTGCGAATAGCTCATTCCGTCCCACACGTCACACATACAAGCTTAATTTCATGTTTCAAACTCAAGTGTCTCTTGCCGATGACGATGGGTCTATACACCATTTTGGCTTCTCTTTTGTTGTTGCTTAGCGTATCATCTCTGGCGAGCTTGATTAGAATGTATTAGTTGGTATTTTGACATACTAACCTTTAACCTTTTAAATAAAAATGTCTCAATATAAGTAATGCCTAACTTCCAATTATTTAGAACCATATGTATTTTACTTTTTAAATAACACTTCTCATTTTATGCTTAGCAAATGTTATTGGTCGTGTTTACAATATATCCCATGTATATCAATCTTCACCTACAGATTCAAAAACCAAGCGGGTCACTGTTGACATTGAAGATGCCGCGTAGGATTTTACTTTTCTAGCCCTTTTACTTCTTCTAAGTTCTATTTCTTCTATGTCATTATTACTAGACATATTTTTATCTGAATTTGTCTCTCCATTGGAATGAGAAATATTATAGGGCTTTGGAATTGAATTAAACCTTTCTTCTTGAAAAATTGCATCCCTTGATTCAATGACTTTATTGATCGGGTATGAATCATTTGGTTCAATAACCAAAAATCGATATGCCTTACTATTTTCAGCATATCCCAAGAAGATGCATTCAATTCCTCTTTCACCCAATTTTTTTCCTTTTGGGTTCTGGAACTTTAACAATTGCTCTGCATCCCCAAACTCTAAAATAATTGAGATTGGGTTTTCTTTTCTTCCATAATTCATATGGAGTTATCTTGTTCCTTTTATTAGGAACTCTATTTAATATATGACATGCAGTTAGCAATGCCTCACCCCAATACCCATTAGACAAACCAGAATAAGATAACATGGCATTTACCATTTCAACTAGGACTCTATTTTTCCTTTCAGCTATGCCATTTTGTTGTGGGGAATAAGGGGCAGTCACTTGATGTATTATACCAACAGACTCAAAATATTTTGGATCATAATATTCACCCCCTCTATCAGTCCTTAAACATTTAACTAAAGTTTCACATTGAAGTTCTACTTCAGTTTTAAAGATCTTAAATTTGTCTAAGGCTTCATCCTTTGAGTGCATCAAATAGACATAACAATATCTAGTGCAATCATCAATAAAAGTCACAAAATATTTTTTACCACCCAAAGTAGGCCAACCATGCAAATCACAAATATCAGAATGAATAATTTCTAATATTTTAGAACTTCTTTCTACCATAGGAAAAGGTTTTCTTGTTATTTTTGTCAACATCCAAGTGTTGCAAGAGTCAAGATTAATAGTAGTCTTTGGAATCATATCAAGTTTCATCATGTCATTAATTTTCCCAAAATTAACATGACCCAAACGATAATGCCATAAATCACCAAAATCAACAATATAAGCAGAACTATAAATATTATTATTAATTTTAGCAATATTACACTTAAACATGTTCTCACAGAAGTACCCTTGGCCTACAAATGTTCCACCCTTGGTGAGAACAAACTTGTCTCCCTCAAATACAGATTTAAACCCAAACTTATTAAGTAAGGGTACAGAAATTAAATTCTTCCTAACTTCTGGTACATAATAGACATCTTTTAAAGTAAGAATTTTTCCAGAAGTAAATTCAATTTCTACAGTCCCTTTGCCCTTAACTTGGACACTTGAGGAATTTCCCATGTAAAGCACATCTCCGTCTCCTTCTTCTAATGTTTTGAAGAAGTTCTTATCCTTGCACACATGGCGTGTTGCACCAGAGTCTACCCACCATGACTCATCATTGTCAACTAAGTGGATCTCTGAAATTACTGCCACAAACTTGTCTTCTCTTGTGGATGACTTGTTATCTTTGTCTTTCTTCTTTTTGAAGAAACGACAATCTTTCTTGAAATGGCCAGCCTTTCCACAAAAGAAACAATTACCTTTCATTTTCTTGTTCTTATGACCATCATGTGCTTGAGACTTCTCTTTATCCTTCCCTCTTTTCTTTGAGGTTCTATTGGACTGCCCTTCCTCCACCATATGTACATTCTCTTGAACATTGGTTTCTTTTTCAGCATCTTGCTTTCTATATTCCTCTTCTAAACGAAGATGATTTCCCAATTGCTCAAGAGAAATATCTTCCTTTTTATGTTTGAGATTCTTTTTGAAATCTTTCCATGAAAAAGGAAGTTTGTCTATGATTGAGGAGACAATAATGGACTCATCCATATGCATGTTATGTTGTTTAAAATTATTTAAAATATGTTCAATTTCATGCATTTGCTCCATGATAGACTTTCCATCAATCATCTTATAATTATTAAAGCGGGTGACAAGAAATTTCTTACTTGTTGCATCCTCTTGCATGTACCTTGCCTCAAGTTTGTTCCAAAGATCCTTTGCAGAGGTTGAATCTTGATAGACATCAAAGAGAGCATCACACAGACCGTTGAGGATATGCCCAGTGCAGATATAGTCATCATTCTCCCACTTTTGTCTCTCTCTGATTGCAGCAATGGTTTCTTCCTCTCCTTCTAGAGGCTTGGTAGTAGTGAGGACATAAGCCACATTCAAAGTTGTTAATAGGAATTTCATTTTCCTTTGCCATCTTAGAAAATTGTCTCCTTCAAATCTTTCCAACTTTATAAAATTTGTAGTCAACTCCTTCAAAGAAGCCATTTGTACTTGCAACAAATTAAGCCTAAAGATTGTTGGAGAATTTGACTCTTTGAAGAATATAATAAGAAGAAATGAAGAAGAAGAAGAAAAGAAAGTGATGCACAATGTCTTCAAGGCGTGGACAGCACTTTCCTTTAGGCTTAATTTGCCCCCACCTATTCCTATTTTCTATAGGGTGCTAGTTGGGTAGACCGGCAAATTTCATTTAGGATACAATGAAGACCCTTGAGTATGAATAGCACTTCCAATACTCAAGCCAAGACAACAATAGTATTTACAAAGTGATAGTTTGTCTTTATCTTTGTGTGCACTCAAAGACAAAGGCAATGAAATTGATGTATTGTGTTATGGAATGATGAGGGGTTTATATAGACCATGAAGTGATGCCTTTGAAAAGTCACAACTATTCATTTAAATGAAGAGTCTTGCCTTTTCATATAAATAAATAAATAAATAAATTAATTTATGATACAACTCTTTAAATAAATAAATATAATAATTAATTAATTTATGATACAACTCTTTAAATAAATAAATATAATAATTAATTAATTTATGATACAACTCTTCAAATAAACATAAATACATGACTCTTCAATTAATACATCTCTTCAATTTAAAAATATTCCAACAGAAGATGCCGCGTAAGCATCTAAATACTAAAATGAATTCTTTATACTCATCGCCTTATGATTTCTTATATATATACATACGTTGATATTATTCGCTCAATACCGCTTCAGCTCAGCCCAGTGTATAGATATATATCAACACTCGTAATATAAAATATTCATATCATATTGACCGTACGTCTCAATACGTACGATCTATCCTATTCACATGCAACAAGCACACATAATATATATATCCATATCATATTGACCGTACGCCTCAATGGGTACGATCTATCCTATTCACATGCAGAAGTTTATATACTCATACATATATCCTAGTTTATCCCCAAACTGTACCCTGTCTTTAAATACATGTGAAGCCGACAATTGTAGAGTAGGTACATATCAAAAGCTATAAATATATATACACAACTCTTATAACTTATAATATGTACAACCAAAAGAGTCAAAATAACAAAAAGTGTCCACCCACGCGAACGAGTACGTAAAGGATGGCCTGATGTCCGTATCAATGTCCGGACGTCGATGCCTACCCGATACCTTTATCTGAAATATTGAAGTAGAGGGAGTGAGTCAAACAGACTCGGTGAGAAGCTTCCCATCCTCGGCGTAGCGGCGGGTACCACTATAGCTGGGGAAAGGGGAAACACCCACAATCACATGCGCATGAAAATCCAGTTTATCAAATGTTATTTTACGATAAGGCAATATTAATATAACATAAAATCTAAAATAAACCGACGAATCAAGCTACTCTATCATGCTTCTCATAAACAAACAATCACATTTAACATATCATCTGAAAACTATAAATCACTCAACTGGTCCATGAATCACACAATGGACAATGGCCTCAACGGGCAAGTCTTTCAATTTTTTAACTGACCCTAGTGCCAGGCTAGGGCAATGGCCTCATCGGGCAATTTCTTTTAATCTTTAACTGACCCTAGTGCCAGGCTAGGGCAATGGCCTCATCGGGCAAATGTTTTAATCATTAACTGATCCTAGTGCCAGGCTAGGGCAATGGCCTCAACGGGAAAATATTTTAATCTTTAACTGACCTTAGTGCTAGGCTAGGGCAATGGCCTCAACGGGCAAATCTTTTAATTTGTTTCTCTTCCCAAAGCTTTCAGCTGCGATCCTCACTCTATCTACCCATTACTATCTTAAACTGACTTTTCCTAGGTAGTGTGAACATCCCTACGACTCACTAATCAATTTATGAGATCATATTAATCCTCATATGGTACCCAAACGCTTGGTCGATCATAACCTAGCTCTAAGGTCTTCCCTAAGTTCAATTACCATAAAACGTCGACGTTTACTAACAACTTCTATACGATTTCTTTAATGAGTTTCGAATTAATAGGGTAAACCAAACCTTGGACTCAATCAACAACTTACCCCCTTGCTTGTACTGTTCGGCGTATCTCATGTCATCACATGGATACCCTCCAGTACCTCTTTACCTGTAGTCAAACACAAATATACAAATACTTACATATATAACAGTTTAGGAACAACTATAGCATGTTAACCACTAAATAATTCTTACAAATAGGCAAGTAGGGAATCAATATATCCACATCCTAAATCAACCCTATAGGGCAAGGATGGGAAACCCCTCACCTGGACGGCTTCCTTGTGCTTGTCCTGGAGTAACTCCCGCTCCGGACGATGCTCGTGCCTAAAAATGCACCTAGACGTCGCCAAGAACCGAGTCCATGGTCTAATCCGTCTTTCCTCTCTTCTATGAGAGTCTCAAGTGCTTCGCACCCGGTTTCATACAACTACCGCCCTCCTTGAATTGCTTTTGGGGCCTTGGATTTGAGTTACTAAACCTCAATGTGCTTCTAAGCTATCCTACTTAAGGTTTCCTAAAGACTGTGTAGAAGGAAATTAGAAATTCAAGAAGTTGGACATAGCTTATTCCGCAGGTTTCTATTCTTGAGCAACAAGAAGGCATTTGAAATGATTTTGATCCTTAAAAACATGGTTGGGGTGTCCTAAGATGTTTAGGATTGAAAATAGGAGGTTCGGACATCCCTGATTGTCTTTAAAATGGGGTTTGGGCATGCCTGGGCAGAGACCTGGCACTGCCGCGCCAAGTTTCTGCCCAAGTAGCACTTGGCTACCCTAGAGCTGGCGCTGCAGCGCCAGCTCGTAGCACAGCAGTTCTTTTGCTGTGCTGTGGGCTGGTTTGGGCTCATTCCGACCCCGGCTTCGACTCCGCTCCTCACGGGTTTTGTTCACCTACATTCCAACAACATAAATCCAATCCTAACTACTCAAATCCAAGCCCGATTCCAAATTTATCAAGGAATCCCCAAATTGGGAATATTTAGAATTTTCAACCCCAAACCCCTCCAAATTCGAATTCGGCTAAACCCGAGGTATAGTCTCGATTCTTACCCTAGCTAAGTTTTCAAGAACACTTACTAGGTCTCAATTGTCACGACCCCCTATCGGACGTTCCGTGACCGGTAGGGGAGGTAGGATTTCTCCTATCCCGTAAGCCTCTAACCCCTAATTGACATTTTTGTATGTTCGTAACTACCCATTTCTAGTACAAACAATATATAATACATATGGTCATCCATTTCCGGTGACCTAAGCAGTTTACAATCCACGGCTCGCTCAGCGCCGCTTCAGTCTATATATATACACATATTCATTCACACGTACATATAGTATACATATTGATCACGTGCTTCAGGGCGGGTGATCTATCCTATTCACATGCAGATGTCCTGTATACAGTCATACATATATTCAATCACACGCTTGCATATAGTTTACATATTGATCACATGCCTCAATGCATGTGATCTATCCTATTCACATGCGGAAGCCATATTTTCATAGAATTAGGTATTCAGTCACACATACATATAATTTACATATTGATCACACGCCTCAATGCGTGTGATCTATCCTATTCACATGCGGAAGTCATATATATATACACATGATATACATTATATCATAGCCTATATTCCCATCACCAACACCTAACTTTAATCTGTATGAAGCCGACAATGCTAGAATTCAAGTGTGACATATATATATACACAGTAGATGTAAACGTACATACGCCACGCCCAAAAAGGATTCATATATATGCATATATACATCACAACATGTATACATAATCAAAATAACTACCGACGTGAAAAAAACGTGCGGTCTTCAGAGTTGTCCGCCTCCTTGAGAAGAAGTGGACGCGTTCCCGACTCCTGAACCACCTGTATCTGAAACTTGTAAACAGGGGCTGAGTCGAACAGACTCTGTGAGAAGCTCCCTCATCCCAGGCGTAGCAGCGGGTACCACTACAGTTGGGGGAAGGGAGCAACCACAACCACATGCGCTTGAAACAGATTCGTATTATGATCTTTAACATGATCAGGCAATCAGTAAATCATTTTCACAATTTAAAATCATATTTCATGCTTCTAACATATTTATTAATCTGCATGTAAATCAATCATAAACATATAACATATGGTTCCATAGTTAACATATACTTGTGCACGTAGGGACTCACTTTCTGTCTCCCGCATTACGCTAAGAGAAATACTGGCCCGAAGGCAATTTCATGTACGAACATGGTTGATCACACCAGGAATTTTCTGACTCCAGGGCATGCTTAGAGTAATAGCCGGCAACTTGTCTGACCTCAGTTTTAACCAAGGTAATGGCCACTATGTGGCATACTTGCTGACGTCATAATCTTGTTTGTCCGATCAGGATGACTAACTCGATCTACTCGGACAACCTAAACAAACTCAACTAACATATTTAACGTTGAAAGACGCCCTATAAGAACTAGTTGAATATTACACGTGATTACTAGTTAGGCCTACTTTCCCCCTTTTTAATTATGCATCACTCTCACTCACACTTAACAACCTAGGTTCATTTTCCTCAATGTACCATACGGTCAAAACCTTTGCACGATGATCAATTTAAGTGGGTTCCTAATATTAATAAACTCTCACATATGAAATTCTGACTCAATCCTACCCACGGTATCATATAAGGCTCGGTGAGCCACAATAGCACATATACACCTTGTGATTAATCATATAAGCACATATACTATTTCACGTTGACTTCTTACTTGCAAATCATACACGTGTAGCACAAATTTATTCATATAAATATATTCCATATATCAATTTGCACAAAATAGAGCAAACCACATTTTCCACGTAGTCATCCAACCCTGTGGGGCAGGGATGGGAGAGTCCCTCACCTCGTTGGCCCTCCTGATCAGTACTCGGAGTGCCTGAAGCTCCAATCACTTTGTGGTGCCCTAAACACATTATATTTAATAAATTAAGAACGCGTAACTAAGCATCTACCATTCACGTGTTATGCTAATGCTTATGCACCCTCTAGCTATTTTCCAAGAACTAATTATTTAGTTCGTTACGTCATCTTATTTGCTCTTTCTGAAAGTCCAGAATGCCCCATATTCGACTTTCACACATTCGAGCCATTTAGAACCCCTAATTGCTTAGGTTAGAGATTTCCACTTGTCTAAATTTCCCTTCATGTGTTCATATGGGTATTTAACTAATAAAAGAATTAAATTCACGTTGCAAAAGAGGCTCTAGCTTACTCATCCCACCGTCTCCCTTATTCACTGAGTAAAAGCTTAATTACCGCCTCTTTAATTATATATAAAAATAGAATTGGGTATAATTAGAGCCTTGGAACAAATTTGGCGGGTCTTAGGTGTCCACCACGGACTAGGCCGAGGTGTTCAACCCACCGCACAGCTCTTTACGGTACTGTGGCTTAGTATTTCGCCTCTTTTTCACCGGATTGGGTTCCGGTTGAGACGGTAAATACTCGGGCTTTATTCCTTTGACTATTTCCAGCATTTATAACACTTATACTACTCCAATCCAAGCCTAAACATGCATCAAACTATCAATTTCGAATTTTAGAGCAATTTCCTAACCCAATTATTCCTAATTTCCATACCCGGTCAATTCCTACGGTTTTACTTCGATTCTGAACCTCCCTAAGCTTTCAATAACACCCACTAAGCTTAACTTTAACCTCGGAATGCCCCGATTGGAAGTATTTGAAGAATTCCAAAAATACCCAAAATTGGAGAAATTGGGGTTTTGAAGGATTGGGGCTTTCATACCTTGATTCAATCTTATGGGGAGCTTAGTGGTGTTGAAAGAAGCTTCCGGTCACCGTCTCCGGCACCGTCTTGATTCATTAATTATTGATTGCAATCAAATATTCAGTCACAAATTGTATTCTGCTATCTATTTCATTCAAAGTTATTTCGTTAAAATATAGAAGGAATTAATTTGGTGGTCCTATAATTATCTACGAATCCTTTCTGATCTAAAATATCTTCTTCATTTATCATCCAAAAGTACAAAGAATCAAATTTCATGAGACACTTATTTGGGTGATATCTTTTTGGTTCAAAGAATTTTCCTTAGTTTATAAAAGTTTATTGTTTATTTGTTTATATATTGCAGACATTTTTAATTTGTATTTTTACTGGTCGATATAGTTTATAAAAGTTTTATCTACCGTAAAGTCGTATTAATTATTATATACACCATTTTTTGTAGTAAAAAAAAACTATCAACTTCGCATAATTTATTAACTAATATGTGTGTCCTGTTTGTCATCTAAAATCATTGCAATCAAAGAATATTCTTTCAGATACTTTGAATTATATTTCTCATTGATCATTAACATTATTATTCTTTATATTTCAGATCCATTCCATTTATTACGTGAATTGCTCTAAAAGCCGTAATAACTCATTTACTGCACTCACAATCCAATCAATATCATAATCCACTATTACAAAAATATTTGATTTACATTCAATTACTGTCAATTTATTCTACTTTCTGATTGTTCAAATTTGACTTTTCCCAGATCTACCATGATCTCTGATGGACGATCAATAGTATTTCGAATTTACTTTCATTGACCATGAATGGTTTACTTATAAATAGTCTTCATCTACTGTGATGTTGAACTCTGTTACAATACCCGACCTCTGTAGCCGATTGTCCCTCTATTGCCAATTGAAGTATTAGGTAGACAATTCTTTATCCTTCTTTTCATGTGGTTTTGTGTTAGTTTACTTATTTATGTTTTTCTGACATATTTAACTTTGAACATTCGTTTTAGTGTAGGTTAAATGTTCTGTCTACTTCTCAACTATGGTTCATTTTTTATAAATACTTTTCTTTCCTCATCTTTTGTGTTAGGAAATGGAGAATTTGTTTTCAACTGCTACTAGCCTTGCGACAGATATCATGTGCAAAATTATTGGGTCCATTCCACCAGAGAACATACCTAAATTGCCTTATGTATCTAATAATTGGTACCGTACATGCGATAGTAGTTACTTTATCACCGATCACAGTGCAAAGTCCAAAGAAAAAAACTATAGACACATGTTGTTTTGTAAACTTGATCCCAACGACATGGCACTTCCTGTTTTCATGCCATTAGATCCATTAATAAATGACGAACAGGCTCGGAAGACCTTTTCTAGAATTCCTAGCATATTCAACCATGATGTTCTGAATTATGTGAGGACGGACAAAGGTGTAATTTGTTTTTATACTGGAGGTGTTGATTCAATGTGTTACTTTTTCTTTTGGAGTCCTGTTACAGACCAGTGTGTAACAGTTAGTTTTCCGAATGGAATCACTCCTACCTGTAAGTAGTGTGTTCTATTTAATATACGTTAAACTGAACTTTTTCATTTAAATTTTACATTATCATTTTTTTATTAATATATAAGTTTATTTTTGCAGGTGTGAAGCGTTCTGGTTTCGGGTTCGACCACAATATAGGTGAATTGTGCATTATTTTAATGTGGCAAAGATGCATCGAGCGTACTACTTCATTCATTTCTATTTTCTGTTCACGCTCTAGGCAATGAACTGATGTATCTGACGCAATTTATCCTACAATGTCTCTATTTAATTCAACCATTAGTATGAATGGCACATCAACTGGTTGTCTAAGGACAAGGATGAAATCAATAATGGTTGCCATGTGTTAATTGCCTTCAACCTTTCGCATAGGTCATGCTCAATTATGAAGATCTCATTCAATGTGTGTTGTGAGGAATGGGCGTTCATAAGCATTGATAATAGCTTAGGGATTGCCACCTGGTTCAATGTGTCTGCATCACACAAGACTTATGTCATTTGGTGTAGCAACAAAACTAAAGGAGATGGTATTGTCTGGCATCAGTTTAGACGCATTGATCTCTCACCCGCTACACTTCGATTTCTTGATTTCGCATGTGACTTTCTCATATGTATTTCTGGGAAAATGCAATATTATGATGACGAAGAACAAACGATGCATAAGGATTGATACTTTTGGAAAATCAAACGCACTGTGTTATTACACTGATCACAAGTCCATTTCCCAATCCTTTTGAAGTCAATAATGTATTCTTTTTCTATCCAACTATTAGGATAATATAGGTTTAACTTCAGTCGATTGAGCACTGGTGTCATTTGGTTATTTTCTCTGGCTACAGAGGATCCTTTGATGTCTTCTATAGTTTCTTTCGTTTCTTATTCCGTCATTGTCATTTTATTTTATCCTTGAATATTATGCTTTTGATTTATAATGCCACAACATTTGTTGGTTTCTGTTGTTAACTTCTTTATTTGCATATCCACATTTCTCTCACATTATTTCCAAATTAATTGGGGTTACAAGTATTATATATTGCTCTTAATTATATTCCAATATGCCAATAATAATGCAATCTTATTTCACAATGTTCTGGACATAAAAATATGTATTTCTTCTCTTCATCAATTATTTTACATGTCTCAATTTTTTTAGATAAACACTGATAAAACTATAATTTTTTTTAAAAAAAATAGCAATTTCTTCTCTTCAATTATTTTATATGACTCAATTTTTTATAGATTAACACTAATAAATTTGTTGAAGATGGAATTAATATACTTATTTTGACCAATTTCAAATTTGGTGCAAAATTAAAATTCTTCCAACAAAAATAAAAAAAATGTGTTTTAATTGACTGGTGAAAAAGAAAACAGTATATTTTATGGTAATACAAATACTCTAATGAGTTAGAGAAGTTAAAATAAAATAAATGATGTGGACAACAAAGATGAATATATGGAATGAGATAATGCACATATACAACAAAAACCTGGAATATTTAGTAAATGG
This sequence comes from Senna tora, assembly GCA_014851425.1. Classification (NCBI taxonomy): domain Eukaryota; kingdom Viridiplantae; phylum Streptophyta; class Magnoliopsida; order Fabales; family Fabaceae; genus Senna; species Senna tora. Next base: position 11,182,323 of record CM026263.1, read on the forward strand.
TTTCCTTTTTTCTACAACCTTAATGTTACTCATTATAAAATATTGCAATGTAACCCGTTTAGGACGTTTATTGTACCAACCATTCCTTTGAGCAAATTAAATTTTTTTTTGGTGAAATCAAAATGTTAGTAAGGAAAGGCACTCTCAAGTACTACCTGGCAGGGCGCCAGTTGAATGTTAGGGAGATCAATAGAGTCCCAACCCAAAGGATTACTACACAAGCCTAAACCACAAGCAGTTATATGCAGTTACATTTACTCGACTAGCTCTCGGGTGCCAAGGAATCTCCCTGGGGAGGGATGACCACTAAAGCACATTTTTTTATGGATTCAGGGGGAGTCTAACCCTCGGCCATGGTTGAGGCGAGAACTTTTATCCGAATCATTGACTCTTTCTGCCACCCCACTTCGGCGCAAATTACTCATTTAATGTAATTAGAATCATAAAACAAATTGTAATGTTGATTCTTTGAAATATTTTTATTTTATACTTAATAGACAATTGAATAGGGCCATTCATGAAATTAATAGTACAATATATCTTAATATACCTAAATCAACCACTTAATATTTAAAGGTGATCTGAAACCTATCAATCATATATGTTGTAATACTATATATATATAACTTCTCAAAAGAAAAGAGTTTGTCAAATCAATTAGTACTGCTATGTTGTCAAATTCATAGAAACAGTATAATGAAAACTTTTGGTTTTTGCAATTCTAAGAAAGAAAAGTTTATTTTGAAGCACTCAATGAAAGGATTTTATTCAAATTAAAATAAAGACAAATAAGATGTCATACTATTTAACTCGACAAATGAACCTATTTGACCACATAATCATTTAAGAATTTTGTAGATCTTTGAGAGGAATGCCATGGTTTCATCATGATGGGTAAGCACTTTGTTCTTCAAGTTTTCTACTTCTTCCTTTAGTAGCTGAATCCTACTTCATTTTTTTGACAAGTCTCTCAACTGTGTCTATCTTTGATGTAAGTGATACTTCCACGTCATTTTTCTCTCCCCGTATTGTGTGCTCACTTCCAAAAACTGGTGAATACGATGAATATGAGTCTCCTTTATCGATGTGATTTCCATCCTTCATTTCTTTAGAGGGTTCTTCTTCTTCAAGTTCAACGTTGTCGTCAATCGATGAATCTATTTTCACTACAGTCTTTCTTGTGAATTTCTTCCGCCTGCTGTAGATTTCACTCATACTTTTCCTTTTAGTATTATCCTCCATGTCTGCAAGATAAAAGTTAAAGTTTTACTTTTTAAAAAAAAATGAAAAATAGTGTTGCATTATCAAAATCTAGAACACTATGTCAATATATATGCATGGAAAAATTATTAAAGTTTGCCCTCTATTCTCACTTTTCACATTTACGCTTCGACCCTTACACTTTCCATTGAATTTGTTAATCATTAATTTTTTTGATAGCCATATCAATTGATTTTCCATTAGGCAATTAAAATGCATGAACACCGATTCCCGAAAATAGATTTTCATTCATACCTTTGAAAATATTGCATTCAGGAAATCCTTATTAAATGTATAGTATCATTGCTGAAAGATATTATTCCATTCTTTGAGTAAAAATTAATTCCGTAATGATTGGTGTATTAATTTTCACCCATGTCAGCACATATTTTGATCGATTACGGATTGATTTAAATTATGGAAATCAACTAATTTCGTAAATCATGCAAAAACAATTAATGGATTATTTGTCAAATAATAGAGTTTGCATTAATTTAATTTTTGTCTAACCTATTAATTGCTTTTTTTTCTGAATAATAACTTTTCGTTAACATTTTTGATAACCATTAATTCATTGATTTGAGAGCGTTTCCTTTCAAATTCCAAAACCATTAAGACTCATTAAATAGTAATTTATCAGAAAGCGTATAGTCATGCTAACAACCATGGTAGACATATTTCTAGGGTACACTTAAGCAGCATATTCATTTTAAAAATCAACAATCACCTTCATCAAATAGCATTTTGTTATCTCCATATAGACAACTACTTCTACTCATGGATCTCACTCGTCCCAAAAAAAATGCTCAGGCCAGTCGTCCCCAAGGCTTTGACACACTCCATGAAGAATTGCTAATAGAAATAGCAGCTAAGGTGGCATCTCATAGTATAGAAGATTTATTTTCCTCAAATTATGTTCAAAGGAGTTATACATGGTCACGGAACAAAAGAAGGTTTACGAACATGCAATACTTGATAGGTTCCAATTTCTTCCATGGAAAAAGTCACGGGAAAGCATTCTGAATTTTTAGACAAATGCTTACAGTGTGGGAACAGGGAAATTCTTTACAGACAAGGTTTGATTAACTTTTTTCCAAAATGTTCAATTTTATTATGTTGGTCTGCAATATTTGAAGAGTGCTGCCGAGAAAGGATTTCTATATGCAATGTATACATTTTTACTAATTGTTTTATCAAGCCATGTTCCTGAGTTGCAGGACGATGATAGTCAAGTTAATGTTACGGTAGCCTTGAATTACTTCATCACTGTAATGAATGAAAACGCTATAAAGAATTGCAGAGATAATTTTAGAAGTTTGCTAGCTATGTTGTGGCGAAATTCTGCTTCATTCTTCCATGGACGTATTTATAGGTGCAATAGTTTAAGATGTAAAAGCCATCATTTTATTCAGGGTATGCCCTTGATGTTATGTGGTGGAGATGGCCATTACCAAAAGATTGACCGATGCATTCAGTGCTTGATAGATTATAAGCTCCATTGGTTATATTTATGGTTAAACATTTGAAAATTTTGTATATTAACTACTAAATTAGTATGCAGTTCCTAGATTCAAGTTCCTTTTTTATGTCCTGTTGTATTTGTTAAGGTAGTTGTTATTATCTGCCTTCTCTATCAGCATATGTCTATAAAATGCTAGCAATTACTTGAGGCCTTAGATGATTTTAATTAAATTCAATTGTTGGACAACCTTACGTTTCTCTTGTGTGCATTATTAAATTCTTCAATGCGGCATACTAGCCTTCATACCTTTTTACCATTCTGACTAATAACATTTGAAATACTGAAATAGCATGTAAAACGTTCCAGTTAAATCTCTTTAAATATTTAACACGTCACCAAATTTTTTCAGAATCATTTTTAATGAAATTGTTGTTCAAATTGTTTTAAATCGATATATATTCTTTGTAGCAGACAAAAAGTAAAACAGAGGAATAAATTTTATTCATTAATAATCTTTGAGATCAACTAAACTGTGCAGTATATGGATGTTTTAGTTTGTTGTCCTTTTAAGGCATGTTGGTTCCTTTTCTTTTGTGGTACTTTTTGCAATTAGTAATGTGCTTAATTCAGACAACTAAATATATACTGTCATACCCGAGAAATTTTTTCGAAGATTAAAATAAAGTAAAAGGGAAAGAAAAGAAGTAGAAAATAATTTTTAGGATTTAATTCAGGACCTAAGAAATTGGAAACCTGACTTAAATAGGGAAAACGGATTAAATTAAAAATACATATTATTTATTATTTATTTAATTATTAATTATTTTATTAATTAATTATATTACATTTCATTACTTATTTATTGATTTATTTTATTTATTTTTAATTAATTGGAGGGGGTGTCGTGGGAAAAGAAAAGAAAAAGAAAAGGAAAGAAATAAAAGGATAGGAAAAAGAGTGAGAGACGGCCACGCGTGAGCAAGAGAAGAAAGAAAGGAAAGAAAGAATAGGATGAGAGGGAGAAGAAGTCGAGAGGTAGAGAGAGAGAGGGAGGACGCGAACGGGAAGAAGAAGGGGGAAGGAGGAGGAATCTCGCCGGAGGAGAGCTAGTCGACGCTGGAAAAGCTCACAAGAGCTCGACTACAACATTTTCCACACCTCCCACGGATCGAATCAAAGGTTGGTAACCCCAATTTCATTCTAAACCCTCAATTTCTCCATTTTTAGGGATTTCTTCGATTCACCTTCGTTTGAGTTGTTTCGAGGGTAGATTGAGACCTAGAAAGTGTTCTTAAACACTTAGTTAGGGTAGGAACCGTGGCTATAACGTCGGATTTAGCCGAATTCGAATTTGGAAGGATTTGGGGTTGAAATCTAATTATTCATAAATTAGGGAAATTGTTGATAATTAGGATTGAGCTTGGATTTGAGTAAAGAGGTTTTGATTGGTACTATTGAAATTATATTGTTGAAAAATTAGCTGAACAAGACCCGTGAAGAGCTGGCCCAAGGTTACTAAGGTTGGGCCTTGACATTAACGTGCCGGGTCCCTGCTCGGTTTGCCCAAATACACTTTAAGGGTGACATTGAGAATTTTAAACCTCCTCTCTTCGATCTTAAACACCCGAGGATAATTCTGAATATTTATCAAGAATTATCCTAAGTACTTTCTTGTTTCTCAAGAATGGAAGCTTGCGGAACAATGAAGTCCAATTGCTAAAGTGGCAACTTAATTCCTTCATAGCCTTTACGAAACCTTAAATTGGATAGTTTAGAAGTATATCGAGGTTTAGTAACTCAAATACAAGGCTCCAAAATCAATTCAAGGTGAGCGATAATTGTACGAAACGAAGTGTGAAGCACTTGAGACTCTCATGGAAGAGAGGGAAGTCGGATAAGACCAGGAACTCGGTTCTTGGCGACGTCTAGGTGCATTTTTAAGCACGAGCATACCATACGCATATGAGTTGCATATAGTTAAGATTGTTAACCACGTGAATGCAATTGTTAGGAAACCACGATTCATCCAAAGCGGGAGCTAGTCCAGGAGAAGTACCAAGAAGCTGTTCAGGTGAGGGGTTTCCCATCCTTGCCCTATAGGGTTGTTTGAGGATGTGGATATGTGGTTTGCCTACTTGCCTATTTGTAAGAATTATTTAGTGGTTAACATGATATTGTTGTTCCTAAATTGTAATATATGAAAGTACTTGTATATGTGTGTTTGGTTACAGGCAAAGAGGTACTGGAGGGTATCCATGTGATTGCATGAGATACACCGAATAGTACAAGCAAGGGGGTAAGTTGTTGATTGAGTCCAAAGTTTGGTTTACCCTATTAATTAGAAACTCATTAAAGAAACCGTAAAGAATTTGTTTGTAAACGTTAACGTTTTATGGTAATCGAACTTAGGAAAAACCTTAAAGCTAGGTTATAATCTAATCAAGGGTTCGGGTACTAAATAAGGAATATGGAGATCTCATAATTGATTAGTGAGTCATAGGGATGTTCACACTACCTAGGTAAAGTTAATTTAGGATAGTAATGGGTAGATAGAGTCAGAATCCCAACTGAAAGCTCGGGAGGAGAAACAGGTCAGGTAAAGTCGCCCGTGGAGGCCATTGCTCTAGCTTGTTCTAGGGCCAATTGATTTATTTGCCATGGAGGTCATTTATCTAGCTTGTTCTAGGGCCAGTTGATTTAATTGCCCATGGAGGCCATTGCCCTAGCCTGACACTAGGGCCAGTTAAAGTTTAAAAGTTTTTGCCGTTGAGGCTATTGTCCATCGTGAGATACATGGACCAGTAGAGTGATTTCAGATAAAATGTATAAAGTGTTTGTTTGTCTTACAAGAAGTATGGTAGAAGAGCATGATCCGTAGGTTTATCTTTGACTTTATGTTATATTAATATTGCCTGATCGTAAAATAACATTTGATAAACTGGATTTTAATGCGCATGTGTTTGTGGGTGTTTCCCTTTCCCCAGCCGTAGTGGTACCCGCCGCTACACCGAGGATGGGAAGCTTCTCACTAAGTCTGTTTGACTCACTCCTCCTTCTAAAATATTTCAGATACAGGTATCAGGCAAGCATCGACGTCCGAACAGTGAAGCGGACATCAGACCAACCCTAACACATTTGTTCGCGTGGGTGGAGACAGTTTGAGTTATTTTGATTTTGTTGTTGTACATATTCTTAGGTTTTAAGTATTGTGTAAATATTTACAGCTTTTGATGTACGTCCATTCTAGATATGTCGGCTTCACATGTATTTAGAGGCAGGGTCCAGTTTGGAGAAAAACTAGGATATATGTATGAGTATATAAACTGCTGCATGTGAATAGGATAGATCGTACGTATTGAGACGTACGATCAATATGATATGGATATATATATTACGTGTGATTGCTTCATGTGAATATGATAGATCGTACGTATTGAGACGTGCGGTCAATATGATATAGATATATACTATGTGTGTTGAGATATATGTATATGCTGGGCTGAAGCGGTATTGAGCGAACCGTGGATTGCAGGTTTATTAGGCCACCAATGAGGTGTGGCCACTATTATGTTGTATATGTTGATTGTATAGCAGGGTAGTTATAGTTATGTTTACAGGGCAAGGCTTACGGGTTTAGAGGTAAAAATCCATTCCCGTGCCGGTCACGTACTCCCGATTTGGATCGCGATTTTACCTTAATGACACTAATTGAAACGTAATGTTACAAAAAAGGTACTCAAATATATTTGACATTTTTGTACTCACCACGTTAGACTTAAGTAAAAAAATCCTCATGTTATATAAGAAATAATTTTATGAATGATTTCACAATGCATATTTATGATAATAATGCATGGTATTTAGAATAGTATAAATTATAAAAATTTTATCGAATATACCAGTCAATAAGTACTAAAATCGACATTACGATTAGAGCGTAATAAAACAATAATACATGTATTTTTTATGAAAGCATATCAATAGTTATACTTGAATTAAGATCTTTTTAATTCATTTTTATACTATGTGAGAATTTTCTAACTTTTTTTTGCAGATAGTAATCTAAATTAATCATTAAAAGGAAAAAAAAAACCAATTCGTCCTTCTGAATGGCGAATTGGTGTTGTTTTTTCAATAAACGGCCCCCACCTCCTGTAAATCAAACCAACCTCCTGAACCTACCATTCAAATTTCACAGTGCATTTAAATTATTTACTACGGAGTGCAAAACCTACCAAAATAAATTTATTATTATAATAGTTGACAGTAAATTATATTGTATGGACTATGGAGCACTAATCAATCCTTATTTATTTTGTAATGACTTGTCAACACGTCTGCTTTTTTTTAGTGATCAATTTGGATCTTGATCTAACAACAAAAAGTTTTAAAAATGGGAAACGTCCGCATGCTACTTAGGATTGGGTTTTCAAAAAAGCAAAATGCCATTGCAAACAACTATTTGGAGCAGATTGCGTTTACCACCAACTTGCCGTTAGCATCGACGAATTGAAATTAAAAAAAATAATAACTTGTCGTTCCTAACGACTAATTGGAGCATGAACAGTGCTTTTGGCATATATTAAATAATAAATTTTCAAGAGTGATAATAATACTCAAAATAAGAACTTAAAAAGGGCTATTTTGGGACAAAAGCATGTTTTTGGTGAAGAAACAGACCTTATACTTAAAAAAAACATTTTTGATAAAAAATTCATCATTCCATAAGTAAATTAAATAATACCTTCAATGAATATTTGCTATAGTTAATTACTTTATACAAATGATATACAATTGATTACTTAAAAAAAAACTGTCTACCAAATAATATTGGTTAATATTATAAAGACCACTCTGTTCAATTCAATGCAGTATATCAAAAGTGTTACAATTTAAAAGCATTTTATTATGCAAGTTCATTGGTATGGTATGGGGAGGGTACCTTGGTCGTCGTCTCCAGACCCGTAAAAAAATTTCATCCCCATTCTCATACTTATTCCTTTGTGGATATGAGCAATTCCTACCCAAAGACCAAATGGACAACCCTATACCGTGACCCAGAGCTAGACCTATACCCGGGGAAAATTAAATAGATATTTTTTTCAAATTAAAAAAAATGTAGAATAATTTTATTCATTTTATATCGCAAAATTTTTTTAAATTTTATCTTTTACCAGAATTTCTTTTTCCAATTTTTATTATGTCAATATTTCAATATTTTATAAAGATCATGTCCTATTAGAATGCACTTCTCAAATTTATCATTTTCTTCGGCAGTTAAAGTGTCACGTTCAATTTAATTCCAATTCTGCCTTTGGATTATCTTTCTAATGGAGCGACAATCAGGGATTAAATAAAAAATACCGTAAATCAAATTATTATGTAATAGTGGATTATGATATTGATTGGATGGTGAGTGCAGCAAATGAGTTATTACCGCTTTTAGACAAACCCACGTAATAAATACAATGAATCTGGAATATAAAGAATAATAATGTTAATGATAAATGAGAAATAGAAATCCAAGTATCTGAAGGAATATTCTTTGATTGCTATGATTTTAGATGATAAAAAGCACACACGTTTTAATTCTTAAATTAGACAAATTTTATTGTATTTTATTTAATACAAAAAATGGTGTATATAATAAATATTTCAACTATGTGGTAGATAAAACTTTTATAAACTATATCGGCCAGTAAAAATTTCAATTAAAAATGTCAGTAATATACATATCATTTTTAAACAATATTCTACAATCCTATGAGTAACGGACTTGTGAATATTTATTGACCCTAAAACGTTTAATAATAGTTGATGAATAAGAATGTAATATAGAAAAATTTAAATCATTCCATTTCATTTACTCAGAAAAAGGAATTACATTTTGCAGTTTAAAAATAATGTAAATGCCATTTTGTCCAATGAAATGTATAATTCACGTAAAAAAGTAAATTACTTCATCAAGTTGGACTTAATGTTTAAATCCATTCTTTCCAACGGAAATCCTTTGAATAAAATTGATAACACCAATTAAATTCTGACGTTATATTTTATTGCAATCAATATGGAGGATAATGAATTTAGATATTTCAAGTCAAAAAATATGTTTTAACTATGGTATTTTTTTAACTTGAACATCAAATGTTCTGCCTATCTTTATTATTACGATTATGACATGACATTTAGAATTTATTATAATACTATTAAAACGTGTAGTAGTAAATGAGGGATCGTAGGAAAATTAATGTAAATGTCTGTAATCACTGATAATAGGTAGAAGTTAATAAGTAAATAAATTAATTCGGCGCAAAAAAAAAACAAATCCGTTAATTTGGTATCCCTTATAGAAGTCGAATATTCTAAGGAAAAATCTTTGAACAAAAAAGATAACACCCATTTAAGTGTGTCATCAAATTTGATTTACTAAATCAGCATGACTGCAGTCAAAAAAATGGAAGCATTCAGGGAGAGTATGACTCTGATTGGCCATGAAGTCAGCAACACATAATAGAACGAAGTAATAAGATAATCAAGACAAATGTATTTAATTAAATTGATTCATAGTATAAAAATATTATCATAATTATCAATTATCAAAGTCAACTGTATTTTTCCCCATTAATATAACACAAAATATAAGAATAACATACAACCCTCTGTTGTTATCGCAGCTTTGATGCGTGTCCATCTTATTAAATGCATATTTTTCTAACATCTATATATAAACACAAGTGATTCACACCACTATGACCATAACACCATCGTCTAACAAATTGTTGTTTGGCAATTTTTTTACTTGCGGCCTTTTTTTCCAGGTATATTATTTTTAATATCTTCGTTCGTAATTTCTATCTAAGAATGTCCATCTCACTGGTCCTGTTGTTGCATTCACATCATTCGTAAGGAAGCTTAAATAAATGTTTTAGTTTCAAATGCATTATTTTCCCGCTACATATAATATGGTCAGCCACGATCCTTACGAATATCATAAAATATTAGATGCAACCTTAGAATTAATGAACTTGATTAATTAACTGATTAACTATGAACGAGTTTTTGATTTATTTCTCAATCAAAAAAAAAAAATGAAGGAAGTATTCACTAATGCATCTCGCCTGCCAACAGAAATAATGTGCAAGATTATTGGAATTCTTCCACCTGAGTATGCCCACAGATTTCCCTACGTGTCAAAAAATTGATTGATGACCTATAAAAAAAACTACTTCATTGATGAACACAGCAATGAGTCTCGCGAAAAAAATATGCGGCATATGTTTTATTGTATCCCTGAAGGAAACGATGCAGCTTTACCTTTCTTTTTGCAAATTGATCATGTGCCCAACGATTATAATGTTTATGAAACTTTCTCTAGGATCCCTAATTTTTTGTGTCATATTGTGCCAATTTTAGTTGGTGTTGATGAAGGTGTTTTATGCTTCCGTAAAACAAAGGCGAATGGGACTGATCGTTTCTTTCTCTGGAATCCTGTTACTAATCAATCGGTGAAAGTCTCTGTTCCTAACATGTTCTCTTCAGGAAGTAGGTTAAAATTACATTTTTCTTCATTCATTGATAAATATTTATTTTAAACTAAATATCCTTCCAAGTATATTAATTAATTTTATATTCCCAATTTTACAGCAATGTTAAGTTCCAGTTTTATTTTTGATAAAGAAAACGAAGAAATTTTGCATCGTCCTTATTTGGAGTTCAAAATCTAGGCAAGACTCCATGTACATGTCTGTGTTCTCTTCGTTAACCTGAACATGGAGTGAAGTCTCAAAACCTATCTATGCCGCAAGCTCAGTATTTGATTCAAGCATACACATAGATGGAAAAATTTACTAGTTGTCCTCAAACAGGGATTAAAACTATGATGAATGTCATGTTTTAGTTTCATTTGATGTGAAAGAACGAACATGGTCAATCTACAAGGTGTCCCTTCGTGTTCGTGAATCGCAATGGCATTTTTTCACAATATCTGGTTGTGTGGGTATCGCTACTTCCCTGGATGTGACAAATTCATATAAAACATACACTATTTGGATGGGCATACATATCATTGGAGGTTGTCTTGAATTGGTAAAGTACAGGCAATTTCATACCCCCTCCATTATCCGGTTTATGGATTTTGTTAAAGACTATTTGATATGTGTGCGGGAGAATACATTAGGTTTTGATGATGTAATACCTCAGAAAAATTTCGAGGATTAAAGAATGATTTATTTAAAATTTCGAGGATTTAAGAATGATTTATTCCGGGGCTAGGAATTATAACATTAAAAAGAATATAGGAAAAGTATGAAGGTTATGGGAAACCGGAAAGGAACCGAGAAATTCGTCGAAATTTCAAGTAAAATAAAAGATGAAAGAAAGGAGTAAAATATTTTTTGGAAATTATTCAGGACCTACGAAATTAGAAACCCAAAATAAATAGGAGTGGGAACTAAATCAAAATATTATGAGTTATTATTTGTTTAATTATTAATTAGTTTATTTTTATTATGATTATTTTAAATACTTAAAAGGGGGGGTTTTTAGGAAAGTAGAAAGTGAAAGAAAAGTAAGTAGGAAGTATTTTTGGTATTCAATTTGGGACTTAAAAGAAAATAAAATCTAATTGGAAGGAGGAGGAATTTAGTTGGAGGTATTTTTCAACCTTTTCTTTAGTATTATTATTGTTATTATTAATAGATTATTTATTTATTTTATACTATTTTCATATTTTTTTTATTACTTAAATATATTAATTAGTAAGTAAAAGAGAGGAAAAGAAAATAAAAAGGAAAAGGGGAGAGGGAGAGAGCTACGGGGACACAAGAAGCAAGAAAGAAAGAGAAGGAAAGGAGAGAGAGGGAGAAGAGAGAGAGAGAGAGAGCTAGGGCTTGGAGGTGGGAGGAGATTCTCGCCGGAATCCGGCGAGCTGGGAGTTAGAGGAGGAGCCGGAGATCATCCTCGTCTCAATCTCTCGAGTTAAGGTTGGTACAACACACGATTCTCTCCAAGTTCGCATTTTCTTCATTTTTCTTCATTTCTTTGAATTGAGTTGAGAATCCGAGTTTCGGCGGATTCGAGGGTCGAATAATGTTTCTAAAGTGTTCTTGAACACTCATCGGGGTTAGGATTTGAGGCTAGATCGTTGGATTTGGCCGGATTCGAAGTTGGAAGAGTTTAGGGTTTATAAAACCCAATTTTCTCAATTTCGAACAATCAACGATTCGGTGACGAATCGGAATTGGATTTGAGTTGTAGGACTTCCAAAATATAGTATATATGTAGGAGAACAAGACCCGTGAAAAGTGGAATCGAAGCCGAATCGGAAAATGGCCGAAAAGGCGGCCGAAACCAGCCACAATACTGCTGCGAGCTGGCGCTGCAGCACCCAAACCGGCGTTGCAGCGCCCACTTGCTGGTTGGCCAAGGGCGACCAAGGCAGCACCTTGGCGCCAGAATCGGCGCTGCAGCACCCGATCCCTGCCTGGCTTGCCACAAGCCCATTTTTATGGGGAATTGAGACCTCCGAACCCCCTCTCTTCAATCCTAAACACCCTAGAACACTCATAAACATGTTTTTGAGGATTAAATCACTCTAAGTACCTTCTTGTTTCTCAAGGATGGAAACTAGCAGAACCAATTAGGCCTAATATCGGGAATTTCAACCTTATTCGTTCACAAACTTTAGAAAACCTTAAGTGGGATAAATTGGAGGTATATTGAGGTTTAGGAACTAGATTTCTTAGAACCCAAATAGAAACACAAGTTGAATTAAAATTCTTACACCTTCCTAGAATTAGGATTCCTTCCAACCAAGCTAGATAAGCTTCCTTAGATGCGAATACAAGTTAGATAGAGGTCTAGTACTCAAATCCAAGTATGTGAAACACTCATGTAGAGTGTTATATGCGAGTAAGTCAGGTGTCCGAGGAAGGATACACATAAGTCGGGATAGAGAAGTCCCATAAGACCAAGAGCTTGACTCTGTGGCAACCACGGACTGCACGTGAGAGTAATGGAGAGATAAATAACAAGTTAAGCTAAGTAATAACCTTAATGAAGTAAATGTTGTTCTTATAGGAACAACAACACACGATTGAGTGCAACAGGAACTCCGACGAGACTAAAGCTACAGGAGAGGATTGCATGGAAGGTTGGCCAAGGTGAGGGTTCTTCCATCTCTGCTCCTAGGGTTGTATGCTTATGTGGATTACATAAGTATGAATATTCTCTGCTTGTCTGGTATGTGTTAGCTAGAGGTATAGAATGCTAAAAGAATGAGAGAACTAGAAAATAGGTTGTGGAAAGTAGATCGGATAGGGAGACATAGGAGTAGAGTATAATTGTTTGCTATGATTGGTGTGTTACAAATCCAACTCATACACTTCGGAGGCATGATGAGTATTTTATTAAATCTTTTCCATGACGGTGGCAAGAGTCCTTGTATGGAAGGGCTAAACTTTATTTTGAAAACTCGTGACGACGGTGACTTAAATTATAATCATGCAAAGGGAGTTATTGATGAGTTTCAGATTTGGTTATGCTAGCTATGTGAGACATCGACTAGAACAACATCAGATGGCACTTGAGACCTCAGTTTTTATAATCACCATGATGATGGTCATTGCCCTATCTTGACAATAGGGTCAGAAAGGTTTTATATTGCCATGACGATAGCTTGAGGCTTAGAGAGTGCATCTGGACGGGTATATGAGTTATATCCTGTTAAGGATACTCGTCCATATTAATAAGGCGAAGAATTGTTGATCCTTCGGGAAAGATACAAAGAATCCTATTACTATGTAAGACCAAGATAAGGAGACACGGGAGGAACCTACAAGTGAACCATGAGCCTGATCTTGCAGAAGAGAAATCATCCTATTGAGATGCTCCAGGGTGTATTAGTGGCCAGGCTTTGAGACGTCGTGTCGTGCCCTCCATTGTGGCCTGGTTGGGTAATGGACGAGTGGGCTCAAGCTATTGCCTTGCAACAAGGGGTCAGGACGTGCCACGTGGTGGCTATGCATAAGTTATTTGATAGATAGAAGTTGATTGTATTTGGTTAACAGAATTGCCACGAGTTGACCAGTACCCACGTGAATGGGTTAAGTATGTTTTACCACTTGGTGGCCAACAACCCGAGTGGACGGGTTCGAAGTGGGAAAGCCACATAGTGGCTAGTAGAAACCCCAGAGTTGGGGAGAATAAGTAGATGTATGTTTAGCATCTGTGTGTATGTACAAATTATCTGTGTTTGCATAAAATTGTTGATTGTGCAACATAGTGGTAACGTACAGGATTACGTCACCACACGTCTTGTTTGATTCAGACATGCTGAAACGTGTGAAGACCGGTAGGTAAATGCCGGCACTATATGTTACATGTTTACTTGCTGATTGATGACGTGGAATAAACTGCTGCATGTTTACAGTTATTAGATGCATGTGAGTGTTTGGTGAAATTTCTGTTGTTGCGTGATCACCAAGAATGTATGCTAATTAATAGTAACTGGTTGTTTTTGCATGTGGTTGTGTATGACTCCCAAACCCAGCGCTATGGTACCCACCTTGCGCCGGGGATGGGAGAGTCCTCACTAAGTCGCGTGGTTAAGACTCACACCTCATTTTTACTACACAGAGACAGGTTAAGTATAGTTGGAAGAAGTCTCGGTGGAGCGAGGAACAAACAAAACTTTCCAAGACCCACAACTTGTTCATGTGGGTGAATAAAGTGAAATTTGTAATTTAATTTACTTTATTAATGTATCATAAAGTAATGGGTAGACGTACCCAATTAGATTGTATTACTAAATCTAGAACTGTCAGCTTCACACACCTTAAAGATCAGGATTTGTTATATCGCAATACAGGGAAAACTTGTTTTCAAAATATATATATACATATATCTGTTGCATGTGAATAGGATAGGCAACATCTTCAGTTGTGGAGCCAGTACACAGGTTATATATTATGTGGGGTTTCCTATATCTATATCCTGAAGCAGCACTGGCCGTGGATTTGCTTGCCTAGGATAGGCCACCATTTCGGTGTAGCCATGGTATTATAATGCATGTGAATGTATTTTCAATAATAGATATTCTGTCAATTAGGTGATAAGGCTTATAGGCAGAGGGGTATTCCCTGTGTCTGTGTCGGCCACGGTCCTCTAAACGAGGGTCGTGACAAACTTGGTATCAGAGCCTGGTTGTTCTTTAAGGGTGTGAAGCTAACATGTAGTCTCGGGTGTCAGTTGGGCTAGCCATTACGAATCCGGACGTAACCGTGGTTCCGACAGGCACTTGTGAGGTTGCTCAGGATGTGGAGTCATAAATTCTTTCGAGTCATTGTTTCAATCATAGAATTTGTATGTGAAATTCTATGCAAAGCATATAACCTGTATAGTACACAAGCGCTGATGAGCACTAAGGCGTAAGGTGGGGTAGCAGTGACCCCCGGAACCTTAGGCAGGAATTGTAGGCAGACACATTTGGTTGAATTGTAGGCAGGAATGCGTTACAATGTGTTTGCTCTGTTAGCGGCACATTGTGTGCTATGGTATAGGCGCAAGTTGTGTGATTATAGTATGGAACGCAAGTAGAATAGAAGTATGCAGTGAATGGTAGTTCAGGCTTGAATGATATGTAAAGTGAAAGAAAAGACACACTTGGCGTGTAGAAAAGAAAGTAAGCCCATGCGGCGGTTGAAATGAAAAGTTTACAGACAAGAATAAACAGGGCCTTGAGGCATGAGACCGATAGGAAGATGATCATGTGAATGGGTCACGACTGTGCGGTATGCTATGGCTGGAGGAAGTGAGTTGTCCTTCCTAGAAAGTAAGCAGAAAATAGGTGGTGTATGCCACAGTATAGAAGTAGAAGTCTACGGACTAGAAAAATTAGGATATGGTACATGGAAGGGCAAAGTGGCCGAACCATATGGCGTAGAGATAGATGTTAAGAAGTAGAGGCATATGTAAACGTGTAGAGCGTGACCATATGCCGAGCAGGAAACAGAGTAAATAGTAAGGCACAGGGAAGGAGCCTAGTCCAACCCTATGCTTGGTCCATGAATTGCTAGTTCCTTAAGCAAACCAGGGGGAAAAGAAGGGATTAAGCCCAACCAAACTCTCTTGGGTTACTTAAGGAAGAGCATAAAGTATAGGATATTGATCACATGAGAAAAGTATATAAAAATCATTTTGGTCTTTCCGGATGAGAGATTTTAAAAGACCCTCAAACTTTTCTTGAAAATACTAGGGATAACCATTGGAAGGCAAATTTTTCATGAAAACTTTTTCTCAATTGTGTCATTCCTATTGGTTAAACCCTAATCATTTACGAAAACCTTAGGCGTCATTTTCTAAGAAATAAACTTGAATTAATTTTTTTAAAAACCCCAGGGTGCCTAAGAAAACTAACTCATGTGACCAATACCCTACCAAACAATAGTCCTTTTACAGGTAAGCTGTATAAGGATGGTAGGTGTAGTTGAAAAATCACTCGCTTGATTGAAGTTAAGTAGACATCGAAAAGCACTAGAGTGTGCTAAAGTGCCAAGGGAGTATGCAGGTAGACCTAAGGGTTACCAATTAAGGGGCCATAGGGTGATTATGGACCCGAAAGCATTAGACCGGAGCAGGTATAGAAGTGGAAATGGGCGTAGACCTTCGGGTACCGTCCAGAGATAAAAAAATGAGTGCTATTGCCGTAGATAGCTCTCGAACGAGATAACGTGAGAGATAAACCCCAAAGGGACTCGTGGAGGCCCGAGGGGGGATAAAGTAGACAGGGATAAGTAGCCCCATAAGGGGGGAAGTGTGAAAGCCTAGAGGACCCCATAGGATAAGATTCAAGTAGGAGGTGGAGAACCAACTACTACTGTAAGTGTATGTATAGTACATAGAATGTAGTGGACATAGGTAGGTAAGCTAGTTCCACAGGTTGGTGAACCGTAAATTCGTTAGTCTGAAGCCCGGGTGATAGTATCCATCGCAAGGTTGACCAAATTAACCGAATTAGAATGCAATATAGCAGCGTAATCCGGATCGTTTTCACTCAAGGAGCCTTTATCTAAGATCCTAGGCTAAACTAAGATTCAAAAACATGCAACAACAAACTAAACTGAAGTGTTGGATTTTTAAGCTATCTACTAAATGAGAAAAGCAATAAAAGTAAACTTAAATGTAAATAAAGGGAACCTAAATAATTATTTTTGGTATTTTTCTTGAAAAGCCTAATTAAAAAGAGGTTGGAATTAATATTGAAAATGCCCTTGGAAATGGAATTATAGCTATCATAGTTCAAATTAATATGGGAATTAATATTTCACTAAGTCTTAAGGTAAAACCTGAAGGTACCACTTGAGTCTTGTGTTCTCTCTTAATAATTACTCCTACTACCATAGCTAGCAATTACTCCAAAAGACACAATTAAAAACCACTTAGTGTATGATTAAAATTAGACAAAAGCAACTTGTTCCTCTACTAAAAATTGCTCAACCGAGACAATCAAATACAAGCATAAAAGATTATATCCTCTAGTCATGAACATGATAGAAAATACTTTCTAATTGCATTGTAAAGGGAATATTTCTATACAATCATCAAGTTGCCAAAATCAATCTAAACCATAATCACTCAATACACATAGACAATGTACCCATAAATCTAAGATATTAAATTGCATAAAGATAAATCCTAAACCTAGGAAATCAAATATACAATTTAAAATTAGGTATTGAGATAAAATAACTCCCCTTTGTAGAATGGGAACTCTAGCCCTAATCTCCATCTCCAAGAAGCAAGGAAATCTAGCCACACATTGAGAGAGATGCTACAATACCCTTCCCTTCATCCATGATGCAAGAAATGAAAGAGTGAGATGATAGTGAATGTGGTGGCGTGGAACAGGGGAGGAAAAATGGGGTGTGTGAAGGAGATGCTTGATGATGATGGTGAATAAGATATTGAGTAGGTGGAAGTGGCGTGAATGATAGAGTAGAAGAAAAAAAGAGAAAAAATGGTGAAGATGAATGGAAATGGTGTGTTATTGAATGAAGGAGAGAAGTGGAAAAAATGGGGTTGGAGGCGTGAACCAAAGGTGGAGAAATTTGGGGAAAAAGAAAGACTGCTTTTCAATGTGTGCTTGGATTTAAAACAAAACCTAATAATGCAAAATTTTCTTGGCTGGAAAAAAAGTGACGCGATGGGCTTGTGCAAAAAAATTGTGGGAAAGTGGATTTGGATTTTTGGGATTAATGGGTTGGATCATAGATTGGATGTTGGGTTTTTCTTGGGCTTCTAATTTTTTAGATTGAATTCCTTTCTTCTTCATTTTTTTTTCAATCTTTTCTTTTATAACCTACAAAGCAAAAATAAGCTCAATATAAAATAATCATCCCAAAATATTTTAATTAAAAAGCAATCACAAAAATATAACAATTTAACCCTTTTTAATATTATTTTCATGTAATTACTCTTTAGCCAAATTTATCATAATTGATGCAATTAAGCCCAATAAAATATAATAAAAACCCTAAAATAAGATAGAAAATAATATATAAAATAGGGACTCATCAAATTCCCCCACACTTGAACTTTTGCACTTCTGGGCAAAAACAAGCAAGTGCAAGCAATCTAAGAATGACATTAAAATAAACGAGGGACTAACATGTTCTGAAACAAGAATGCAACAACTCAATCAATTTTATCCTCAAGCTAGCATAGTTATAGAATGAACTAATGCAAAGATTAACTCAAATAAACAATTGAATTGATGGGAATGAACAAAAGAGAACACTCAAGGATCAAAGTGTTTCTCTCATCTCACAAATATGGGTTCTTTCGCTCAAATCCACCCAAACTAAGATCTACCATAAGCTTGTAAAATTCTATTTTCTCCACCACTAAGTAGCAACTAGACTCATGTATCAAGGGGGCTTAAAAGGGTTGTAATGATGGAAAATGGCCAAATGGAATGGATAAAGAAACTAAAACAAGCTTTAAGCATGCAAAAAGAGTTGAGAGGGAGAATTAAACATAGTACTAATGCAATACATTAAATACATAACATGCTTGGCAACCATAAAAATTCAATGGGACTACAACATTTGTGGCTTTTGGCAACACTGATCCCAGCAACGGCTAAAAAACCGTTCTCTAATCAAGCAATAGGCAACAATTTTTCCCATAAAGCCAATAGTATATCCCTTAGGCAACATATACTGAGCTACAACAAAAAACCGTTCTCATTGATTAAATAGGAAACAAATATTGACCGTTGCCTATGTTTTTTTTATCCGACCACGATTTTTATGTGTGGCCTATGAAATATTTATTTGGATACAAAATAAAACCGTTCCCAATAAAATAAACACTAAAAATAAAAAAAATTATTCCCAATAACTTTGAGGTTTTTGCGCCAAAATATAAGTTTCCCCCTCAATTTTTTTTATTGAATTTCCTCTGAATTTAATTTATTAATTTTTTCAATTTTTTTCCTCCTGCACTTTTATTTTGACGCTTCAATTTTGGTCTAGAGAGCCCTCAATCACACACTTCACTCAAACCTAAGGTCACTCATCGCGTGAGAGCTTTAGAGAGCTTGTGCAAATCGTGGTTTGCCGCTTGAAGAAGAACGAAGCTGTGAAATCGAAGAACGAAGCTGCGAAATCGTAGAACGAAGCTGCGAAATCGAAGAAGAAGCCGCCGCAAATCACTTCAGGTTTTCCTCTCTCAACTTCATTTTCATTTTCACCAATCGCTTCAGGTTTTTACCAATCGCGAAATCTCACTTCATTTTGTCCAATGGCTTCAGGTTTTCCTCTCTCAACTGTGGTGCCTCCACCTCCCGCTCTACTCACGAGGTACTCTTCAATTTCTATCCTCATCCCACTCTCTACGAAACCTGTTTTTGCCTCAAAACGGTTTCATTTTTGCACAAATTTTCAATTGGGGTTAATTGTGGTCAGACTCAGAATTGAGAAGGCATATCGCACATTCACATTCACATTCTGAGTAACAAAATTTGGTGTTGGATGAATCACAGCGAGGGCACTTGAGGATTTGGTGTTGCTGCTCAATAAGCTCTTGGTTCGGTTTTTCCATTACCCTACCCATCCGCACCTTTAATTTTGATCATCACTTCACTAGTATTCTGATTTCTGCCTCTACACCAACGTATAACGTAACACAAAATTATATTAATTAGATCAGAATAGAGAGAAAGAATAATTCAATTAAAGAATTAAAAAGAAAGAGATGGAGAGAGAAGATAAGGCGGTGTAGGCTAGGGGTAAAATAAAATTAAATAAGTAGAGAATGTGTGTATATTCTATTCCAAAAGCAAACCAACAAAATTGGGGTGGTCATGTATTTCTCAATAATTGAGACAGAGAGAGAAAAACAAAACACAGAGATCTCATCTCAACTCTCAACCTCTGCCCATTCGTTAGTATTCCTTGGTATCACCACCACTTGTTACCCAGCATTTTTTGCTTTCTCTATCTCAACCTATATATAGTTAAAACTTGAAACGAAGAGTAAACAGAAATGGGTTTGAAATAGTATGTTTAATTTGCACTAGTGTTACGTTGTGGATAAACACAGGACAAACATAATACATTATTTGGGTTGTCACAAAATTCTTAGATATGCCTCTCCATCCTAGCTTTTCTCAACCCCTATCAGAAATACAAATATCCATTCGGTGCTCATCCTCTGTCCATGACACACCATAAATACTCATTCTCATCTCTATCACTTAACGCCCAAACATAATACATTACAAACCCATTAATATAATATATAACAAGCAAAGACACACAGTAAAACAAAGATATCACCTATCTCTTTATACTGTCCTGTCAGGTGGCACAATCACAATATACATACATACATACATGTGCGTTATATATTTAGTAAGTTAAAAAGCGTAATTCAGGAAAAGTAGCTAAATATGGATTTTCGCTACTCAAGGTTTTGCAATTGCAAGAGTAGAAAGTAAGACAGGTAGTCTCTGATCTGAATTATAATTGGACCAGCTCTTTTTTCTTAAGAAATCATTTCAGTCATAATGAGGGACCCTCAAGGAATTGATCCGTCATTTTTTGCTTTCCATAATTTCCAACTGCCACTTCAATTTTAACTTACTAGACACAAATTGATGAGTTTATAAATAATGCATGGTACCATATCAGCAGGCATCAAATACATTATCCTCTTTTAACTTGTTAAGTAAACGTGCATATATAGGTTTGACCTCAGTAGCAGTAGCGTAGAGAGAGGGAGAGGCTTGAAGCATTTGATTTCCGAGAAAGAAGGGTGTGTTAAGATAGTCAGACCCTTATTGTGCCGTAGAATGGGTAATAGAGAGTGAGAATTCGAGATATGGAGGATTTTAGGGTTTGAGAAATTTGTGTGAAATTGAAATTATCGTGAAGATTATTAGATTCAGAAGCTGAGTAAAAGAGGAGGATTGGGATGCAGTAGGAAGGAGGAAGTAACTGATCGATGAAAGAGAGTTTGAAGTGACGAAGGTGAGATGGTGTGGGTGATGATGGCTTTACGATGGTTTTTGATATAATCTCTGCTTTCATCAGTATGGCTACTTCTTCTTCTCCTGCCATTACTAGCTAGGTACTATGTGTTCAAGATAATTAGTGTGGGAAATGGGAATGATAATTAGTAATGTTTTTGCTTAATGTGTGGGTTGTATAAATAATGCATTGCAGCAGCAGCTATATATATAGAGAAAAGCTCAAGAAATATTAATATTCTCTTTTATGGCTGATTCTTCTTTCTCGTTAAAATTTCTTTGGTTATCTAAATTTCTTTCTTGCTTTTATTTTTTTTTCCTTCAGTGGGTTGGGATTATTTAAGGTAGTAATTTGCTTTAGGACTGGAGATTTTGCCTTTTAAATTTATTCATCCTTCTTCTCTGATCTCTATTTTTATCCTACCAGTTAGGATTTGGCTGTTTCTTGTACAAATTATTTGCAATTGAAGGAACTTTTTAGGCCTTTTAAGTACAAATATTTGTCTCCTAACAACCAAAAAAAAGCCTCTATTTTTAGTCAAGACCTTTATATATCACTTTCAGCTAAGAATCAAGCAGAGCATATTGCTAAAGACAATTCTGATTTGCGATGGTGAGATCTCTGTGTTGGGATGAAATTAGTTTTCTCCTTTCAGTCATCAAATCTCTCTGACAGTGTTATCTATAAGTAATTGTTAGCAGCTCTTATTTTTTTCTTCTGCTGTAATTAGTGTTTTTTCATCTTTTTGGTTGTGACGTGATGATTAGAATTTTTCAAGCTGATAAAATGAAATTCAATAATCATATTATGCAATTATTGAATATTTGGATCATTATAAATTTGCAGTTTGCACCACCACCACTTGTAACTCTCTCTCTCTATATATATATATATTAATTTATTGTCTCAACTCTCAAACGAAATTACTTAACAGCTAGCTAGCTAGGTAGACAAAATCATTTTCTTCTAATTTCGTCCCTAGCTTCCCCTCTCTTTTCTTATGAACTTAATATTGTTTGATTTTCATTTTACCTTTGCTTAATTTTTATATTTTTGAGGGGTACCCAATATATAATGATTCATTGCTTGTTCAACTTGGTACAAATCACACGTGCCATCAAGAGTGAGTGATGAGATGAGAAGCTTTTTGACTATCCAAAATATCTCAAAGTGGGGTATTTTGAAATAATGAAGTAAAAGGATAATGGATGATTAATTTATAATCGTCCATTATCTCCCCTCTATATTTTTAGATTAAATTTATCTCTCCTCCCTTCCTCCTTAATCCAAAAACAAACAAACCTAATGCTACTATTATTGGCTAACCTGGATCTCATCTCCAATCTGCAACACCTTCTTCGTGATCTTGAAGTCATGAAGCAATATTGGCTGCGTGACTTCTGAATTCTGATATTCACTTTCTCTTGCTTCCCTATTCTTAGGCAGCGAGAGCAGAACACCACTAAAATCGAATTGGGCTTTCTAAGAATGATGCAAAAGCCCAAAACTCAAAAGGAAAGCTGATTTTAATGATCTTATTACTGTTTTAGCCTAATGGAGAATTGAATTGGTATAGACGTATAGTGTATACTATACGTCTATACCCACCTTTTTTTCATTATAATGTCACCATAGTGAGAAAACAATACATGTGTGTGTATATATATTTGTTTTTAAATAATGCATATATAAGATCAGAATATATTGTGACAATTGAAATCCACTCACTTTGTCTTATTTTTCTTGTTTTTTCTTTTTATTTGTTTCCTTTCTAATTGTTGTTTACTGATTTACCTTTTGTATATATATATATATACAAAAAGGTATTCATCTTTTCTATTTTAACTACACAGTTTTTTTCCTACTAATATATTAATTATTGTCAAAATAAAATTATTAAATTTTTATATAATTACTGTCATCTTTAACTACACATTTTTTCCTACTAATATATTAATTATTGCTACTGACTGCTACAGGTTCAGGAAGGTTGAGATCTACTTCAACAATATCTCTTAATTCTCCAGCTTACACAAAGGCAGTGTTCCATCAACAAAAGGAAGCTGAAAGAAAGGTTTCTTGTTTGTCACATTTTATTCATATATTGTGTTGTTTTCCAATATTGCTTGTATTTAAGAATATATAGGTAGAACAATATTCATACTGTGTTGTTTTATAATATTAGTTACCTTTTGAAATCCTTATTAAAAATCTTAAAGTCTTTTTTCCATCAATGTTAAATATTTATCTCTATTGTAATAAACTATTACTCAAAATTTCTTTAGGAATTTTTCAATCTACAATAAAGCTAAAATATGGACAAGGGTTGGATTAATTTGCCATGGTATAACAATGATTACATCAATGGCGTAGAATCATTTTTAGACTTTGCTTTCACTAAAGGAAGACCAAGAAATTTTATGCCCTTGTGTTATGTGCCGCAATCTTAATTGGCAAAAGAGACATGTAGTGTTGGATCACTTAGTATGTAAAGGATTTGTACAGGGCTATAAAGAATGGGTTTATCATGGTGAAGGAATTTCTTTTACAGATTCTAATGATGATTTAGATGATGAAATGGACTCATATGATGACATTGATGGCTTATTATATGACACATTTAGAGATGTAGCAGAAGCAGAGGGAATTTATAAAGGCCCTAATGAAGATGCTAGAAAATTCTATAATTTGATTGAAGAAGCAAAAGAAGAATTGTATCCAAGATGTAAAAATTTCTCAAAACTATCATTTGTCATTCGACTCTATCTGTTAAAATGTCTTCATGGATGGAGTAATGCATCATTTACAGCCCTATTAGAATTAATGAGGGAGGCTATGCCTCATTTGAACATTCCTTAATCCTTCAATCAAACAAAGGGAATGATTAGAGACTTGGGTCTTGACTACAAAAAAATTGATGCATGCCCAAATGATTGCATGCTATATCGGAAAGAGCATGTAAACGATACCTTTTGCCATATATGTGGAGCTTCAAGATGGAATGAAAGTCCTCAAGTAGATTGCGAATCTGGGGAGTCCAAGAAAGCCTATAAAGTGCCTGCTAAAATTCTTAGACACTTTCCCTTGGTTCCACAACTTAAAAGACTTTTTATGTGCGCTGAGACTGCAGTTCATTAAGATGGCATGAGGAAGAGCGTTCAAAGGATGGGAAGTTGAGACATCCTGCTGATGGCCAAGCATGGAAAGATTTTGATAAACTACATCCTGATTTTGCTCACGATTCTCGTAATGTAAGACTTGGGTTGTTTAGTGATGGATTTAATCCATTTAGGACAATGAGCATATCTCATAGTACCTGGCCTGTTGTGTTGATGACTTATAATCTACCACCCTGGATGTGTATGAAGCCAGAATTTTATATGTTGTCCTTATTAATTCCTGGGCCACATTCACCTGGAAATGACATTGATGTGTATCTAGAACCGTTGATTGAGGAGTTAAAATTACTGTGGGACATAGGCATAGAAACTTATGATGTTTCAAAAAATGAAACCTTTCAAATGCGTGCATGTCTTCTTTGGACTATTAATGACTTTCCTGCATATGCTATGTTGTCTGGTTGGAGCACGAAAGGAAAGTTTGCATGTCCTTGCTGCAACTATGGGACTTCTTCCAAATATTTGAAGCATAGTAAAAAGATGTGTTATATGGATCATTGTGTTTTTTTGCCTATGAATCACCCATGGAGATCTAATTCAAGGTCTTTCAATGGAAAAACAGAACATAGGTCTCCACCTCCATTGTTAAAAGAGAAGAACTTTTACAAGACTTGGACAAGATAAACCATGTCTTTGGGAAAACACAAAAGCAAAACGACAAATATCCTTTGAAGAAGAGATCTATTTTCTTTGAGTTGCCATATTGGGAGCATAACAGATTGCGGCACAACCTTGATGTAATGCACATTGAGAAAAATATATGTGATAATATAATTGGCACTCTCTTAGAAATCCCAAGGAAGACAAAGGATCACGCAAAAGCTCGTCTTGACTTACAGGATATGGGAATAAGAAAGAATCTTCAACCAAGGGAGATGGATGGTGGAAAAAAATTTATATTGCCTAGAGCATGCTATTCTATGACTGCAATAGAGAAATCAAGTTTTTGTAGTGTTTTAAAGTCAGTAAAATTACCAGATGGGTGTGCATCAAATATTTCACGATGTGTGCAAGTTGCTGAAAGAAAAGTATCGGGTTATAAAAGTCACGATGCCCATTTCATGTTGCATTACTTGTTACCAGTAGCAATAAAAGGCTTATTGCCTGACCATGTTGCTATTCCTTTGATTCGTCTTTGTTCCTTCTTTCGTTGTTTATGTCAAAAGGTTATACAGGTTGAAGACTTAATCCATTTGGAAGTAGAGATTGCAGAAACTCTTTGCCAGTTAGAAAGAATTTTCCCTCCTTCTTTCTTTGACATAATGGTTCATTTACCTATTCACCTAGCGAATGAAGTGAGATTAGGTGGCCCGGTTCAAAGTCGCTACATGTTTCACCCGAAAGATATATGTGTAAATTGAAGTCTTATGTTCGCAATAAGTCTCGCCCAGAAGGATCTATCGCAGAAGCATATTTAGTTGAAGAGTGCTTAACATTTAGCTCAAGGTATTTACATAGTGGTGTGGATAAAAGGTCAAATAGAATGGGAAGGAATAGTGATAAATCAAGTTTCAGTCAAGTTGATGCCTCTTCTGTTGGCCATCCTATCGGAGCAAAAAAATTGATATCTTTAGACCAGAAGTAATTGAAGCAAGCTCATAGATACATATTGTTCAATTGTGATGATGTCCAACAATACATTAGGTATTTTCTTATTGCCAATCTTTTTAACAATTCTTTGTGAATATTTTTTATATACAAAGCATTGATGAATGGTTATACTTTCTTATTGTAGAGAGCATGAGGATATTGTTAATAGTCATACTGGGAAAAGAAAGTGGAGTAAAGCCAAAAGTCATAGCAATGATTTCATTGAACGGTTTGAAACTCGTGCGATGAATGATGATATATCAGACTTTGTTAAGGGACTATCCAGAGGACCAAATACTGTTGCAAAGAAGTTTTCTGGATATGTTATTAATGGATATAGGTTCCACACTAGGATGCGTGATGGGAGATGCAAAACCCAAAACAGTGGAGTGACCGTGGAGGCAATAACTCGAAGCTTTGCAAGCTCCAAGGATGAAAGACCAAGAAAAGATAGTTTAACATACTATGGAGCGATTACTGATATAATTGAGTTAAACTATTATGAACTTTACAAATATGTGTTATTTAAATGTGATTGGTTTGAAGTTAAAGAAGATAATTATGGAATGAAATTTGTGCACTTTGATAAGAGATGCTACCAAGAAGATCCTTTTGTGCTAGCAACTCAAGTACATCAGTGTTTTTATGTTAGGGGTCATTTGGAAGAAAATAGATATTATGTCATGAAGAGAGTTCCTAGAGATTTATTCAATATGGGAGATCAATCAGATGGTGGCCAAGAATTTCATTGGGGCGAGCCATCTGATTCTTCATCAAATCCTACCCTACCAGTTGATGATGGTGAAGTTGATTTAGTTAGAATGGATGTACCAGCTACAATCATTGATCAACCTTCACCAACACTTGATGACTAACCACATGAAATAGATTATGAAGAGGATTCTGACTTTGATGACAGTGATTGGGACTATATGGAGTAGCTTTTCCAAAAGTCATGTAATATGTGTTAATCTAGCTTTCTTAATAATATGTCTTTTTCTATCCCAAACATATGAGTTTAAAATACATATTATGCATGTTGTAACGTGATTTTTCTTTACTTTGGTGCAGGTATGTAGATTCTAGAAGATAGTGGTGCACCTTGGTGTTACAATTTTATTAAGTATTGAGTTACTTTATTGATTCAAGTTTTATTTATTATGGTATGTGAAGGGCATCTTTG
Organism: Senna tora; assembly: GCA_014851425.1. NCBI lineage: Eukaryota > Viridiplantae > Streptophyta > Magnoliopsida > Fabales > Fabaceae > Senna > Senna tora. Next base: position 11,209,527 of record CM026263.1, read on the forward strand.
TTGGTCATTGGTTGAAATTAGAAAATACTTAAAGGAAAGGAAAAAAAGATAGGCCACTTTAAATCCTACTTTGTGCTTACAATGAAGCTTCTAAATTTATATACAAATCATATATTTGGTGTTAATTCTTCTTCTTCTTCTTCTTCTTATATTATTGACATGAAACATAATCTAGGTTGTTTTTATTGATTCAAGTTTTATTTATTATGGTATGTGAAGGGCATCTTATATTATTGACATGAAACATAATCTAGGTTCTTTTTGTTGATTCAAGTTTTATTTGTTTGTTTTTACCATTTCAGTTTTGATTACTGAAAAAGAAAATGAAGAAGGGAGAAACTTTTAAAGAAAAAATGTTGGCTTCTGACAGAAAAGCTGAAAGTCCTAGCATTAGAAATGGTTTCAATTTTGATCTCCAAGCTAAATCAAGCACCGATTTGCTTAGACAATTCAAGAAAGTTAAGCGTGAAAAAGTTCACAATATGCAAGAAAGATTGTTGGAGAGCAAATTGAAAGAGTCAAAAGGTGGATGTCATCAAAGACAATGTCAAACGAAGCCTCCTTTACCTAAAACTTCAACTCAAGTTGAATCCCAAAGTGTTCAAGGAGAGCAAAGACAATATAATAAGGTTGACACTACCAAGAAACCCAATCAAAATGTAGTTGAAGTTCAACAGAGCAACAAAGCACTACATGTTCCTAAGAAGTTGAAAAGAAAGCCAATGTGTCCACCATTATCAATGGATGACTTTCTTGGTAATGTTGAAAGTGATAATGAAGAAATTATGATGAATGAAGAAGTTGAACAAAATGAAATTGAACAAAATGAAGAAGACAACAACCATCATAATGAAGTTGAGGAAGAAAATAACGGTGATATAACAAAAGGTAATATCATTTGAATTTTCAAATTTAATTTACAAAAATTATGTCCGAAACCTACCTTATATCTAATTTCTCTTATACTATGAAATGAATTTGACATAGGGACATCAAAGAAAAGAACTAGAGGGCAAACATCATGCAAGAATATTCATGCTAGATCATTTGAAGAGCGAGAAGAAGTAATCTTAAATGATGATGGACAACCAATAGGACCTCGTGAGAAAACAGTGAAGGACTTGAGTCTTTTCTTGGGTACAATGGCTAGAAATTCAACATTTTGTCCCTTGACTTACACTAATTGGAAGGCTATGCCAAGTGACCTTAAAGACCATATGTGGAAATATATCAATGTAAGTATTGGTTAATTAAATTTGCCTAAGTTATGTTCCTTTGTAAATTTACAAACTCATGCAACTTCTTCTACTGATTTTCATTTCATGTCTTTTATGTTATAGGCAAAATTCAATGTGCCAGATGAAGGGAAAAAGTGGGTAGAGTCTACCATTCAAGATGCTTGGAGACGATATAAATGCAAAATTAAGAGATTACACTTTGAAAAGTTTGCTAACATGACTGAAAGGCTCAAGCATCGTCCTGCAACTATACCAGAATCACACTTTAAGAAGCTGTGTTTATATTGGAGTAATGAAAATGTGAAAGTAAGACAAGTATATATTTATCTGTTGATTAAATTCATCACAAATATGTTCTTTGCATTAATTGATATATATATATATATATATATATATATATATATATATTGTATGTAGAAAATTAGTATATCAAACAAGAAAAATAGGGCTACACAAAAGTGGAGGCATCGAATGGGGCCTACAAGTTTGCTCTAGTTCGTCAAAGAATGGTAACATATTTCAAAAACTAGTACTTGCATATAGTTTTAATTTCTTATTTGATGTTTCATATACAATCAAAACTATTTACTTTCTATGTTTTCAGTCATCATGTATTTAATTATATGAAGTTATTTACTTCAAGTTTAAAATTATTATTTATTGTAGATTGAAAAGAATGGTGAGGAGCCTACCCAAATAGAAGAGTTTATTGAAACACGTCAAAGTGTTAAAGCCAAGCAAGTGGATCTTGAGACACAAGATGTGATAGTAAGTTGTTATTTGAAAGACTTGTTTGCTTCATATGGATTGCTTTTCTCACAAATTGCACATGTGTGTGATCAAAATTCTTACACTCACATATTGCTTTTCTCAGTATGATCAAAATTCAGAACAATATGATATTGTTCTATTCTCTCTTCTTACTCCTATAATTTATACACTTGGTTATTTTAATTAATTTCATGCTTCACCTCTATTAAAAATCTGTTTTGGTTCAGATTTGACGTCTACTCTATCAATCTTAATTGTTTAATTGTTGCATGATTCTTTTTTTTTTTTTGCAAAAATTCATTACATGCATCCATTTACCAAAATTTTGTATCACCAAAAACCAGTTTTTATGTAACAATACATGCACAGGATTTATTTTTTAAAAATGTATGTTTTTTACGTGCCTACATATTTAAAGAAGTAAATTACATCCATAGAAAAAGCAGACAACACGCACGGGAGTGCGTGTTGGATGCTAGTAGTGTATATGAAATTTAGTAAGAGCTTTTTTTTCTTCTAAAATTTGGTTTATGATACTTAGAATATAACTTACTTATGCAATATATGTAGTTTACTTGTGTTTAAAACGACATAACAATTTGTTTTGCAGTCACAACTTAAAGATCATTTGACCCAAAACCCTGAGCAAAATCATATCGAAGCCTTCAAAGAAGTGTTTGGAAAGGAAAAAACAGGTAGAGTTCGTTGCTATGGTAGAAATGTCACACCAACTGCTTTAAAGCAAAAGGAAAAGCAAAACCAAATTATGGATTCTATGAAGCAAGAGCATGCTAAGGAGGTGAATTCTTTGAAAAGTGAGCTGCAAGATGTGAAACAACAAATGCTTGGAATGCAATCTTTTATAAAAGTTTGGATGCAACAAAACAATTCAGGGATGAATATGGAGAATTTAGATGTTTTTTTCAGGTCTTTTCCAAGTGAAGCTAACAATGCACAAAATGATGAGGGACAATGTAATGAGCATTCTACAACACATGCTTCAAATCCTGATAAGGTATATTTTACTTTCTTATGCTTTTACTTCACATTTATATTGTCCAAGGAAAATGTGAGTTTCTTTAATTATATGTAATATTTTTTAAAAAAATAAGATGTTTCATTCTTATTACATTTTAATTTTCTAATAATGTGTTATCTTTTTTATGTAGGGACAACATGGTGAAAACGATGCAAGTTTTTATGAAGCTCATTGATGAATTGAAGATCTTTACTATATATTTTGGATTGTTAATCTTGTGAACTTTTATTAAACTTTTCTATGATATTACTTTTTGTTGGATATGTATCATGCATACTTGAATCTTGGGAGCATTTTGATGAATTGTATTGTTATATTACTTTTCTATGATCACATCTTGATCTAAATATATATTTTATTGAATGTAAAATGAGTTTAATGTTGCTGTATGATATTAGGAAATTATTATATAATTCATTTGTATATATTTGATTAAAAATTATTTCTAAAAATAATATAAAAAAAGAAATTGTTCCTTATTCTTTTAGAGAACAGTTTTTAAATGTTGTTTCAAATAACATTTGGAGAATCTAGAAAACCGTTGCCTAATGTTGAAACATTAGGCAACGGTTTTATGCTGTGGCCATATTCAATAAGCAACGGCTAATCTTTGTTGCTTAAAGAAGCAACGGTTCACAAATGTTGCCAATTCTAAACTTGAAAACCGTTCCCTATTGATAAAGTATGGGGAACGATTTTTTACATTTGTTGCCATAGGAACAAAAAACCGTTGCCTTATACAATAGGTAACGGTCGAATATAGTACGGCCAAAAACCGTTGCCTATTCTAATAGGCAAGGTTTTTGTATTATAGTCGTTGTAAAAAGGCAACGGTTTTTGTATTATAATAGGCAACGGTTTTTGTATTATAGAGAACGGATGTGTTCCTTTTCATTCATTTTTTTTTCTTTCACTATTTTTTTCTTATTTATTTATTTATTTATTGCTTTTGATTTTGCTTCTTTCTTTTTGCTTTTTTTTTGTAAGGTATATGACACTCCTTTTCAAGTAAATAACAATATTGGTAAACCAAGCTTCACAAAATAAGGTGCTATGAAAACTTCAATGAAACGCACATGCTTAGCTTGTTAAAATATATGGATTTAAGAAAGTGAATGGCTCAAAGGGGGTTGACAATGGATTAATTAGTAATGGTGAGTGTTTGGGTAAATGGCTATGAGAAATGAATGCCCCTTTCATCTTCAATCATCTAAATGCAAATGTGATTTTGAAAAAGAATTCAAACAAGTTCTAGAGATTCATTAGAGTAGGTGGACAACACTCAATGAGAAAAATGAAAGATTGGCTCAAGAATCCTTCCAACAAAGGTTATTTCTCATAAGTTCATTCACAACATTCAACTGAAAACTAGACTAATCACAACACATCAATTCATCTATTCTAAATACTAACTCTAAGAATAACAATCATTCAAACCATCACAATCAACTTAGAACATGTATAGCTCTCAAAAACTTTAATGTGAACTAGAAAAGTACACTTTTAAAGCAAAGAGATGCAAAAATTCAATTGTGGGTTCACTTATTTTGAAAATTTTTCAAATTTGACCACTTGAATCACCAAAAAGCACATGTAGCAAAATATTCACAACCCAATCCCTTCACCCACACTTAAACAGTTGCATTGTCCCCAATGCAACAAAATTCAACAAAACAAAAGTGGCGAGCCAAGAGTAAAGCAACAAATGGGAGAATTAAACTAACTAAACTAACTAGCTAAAGTCCTAAACTACTTGAATGGTTTCCCCCCACACTTATCTTATGCATTAAAGCTCAAAATATGTAAATAGATAAGGGAAGGAAAGAGACAACCTGAGATTTAAGGAGGCTTGAAACTCTCATGGTATATCTTTAAGAGATGCCCATTGACTTTGAGAGTTTGTCCAGTTGCTTCATCAATGAGCTCTATCATGCCAATCTTGTGAACTTTGGTGACTTTGTAAGGGCCATCCCACTTAGAGTTGAGCTTACCATGCTTGAATTTGAATCGAGCTCTAAATAGTAACACCTTGTCACCAACTTGAAAACTTTTTCTCATGCCCTGATTGTAATATTCGAGATATTTAGATTTAATTATTTTCATTATTATTAAATTTATTTTTCTTTCAGAAAGAAAAACAACTTAAATTAAAAAATTATAAGGTTAAAAATAGAATAAAGAAGAAAGTAATAGAGAATATGTATAAATTTTCTAGGACCTAAAAGAAATGGGGATTTAAAATATATATATATATATATATATATATACAAATATAATAATAAAATATATAAGGGGGGCCAACCGTGACCCCCTTTCACTAACACACTACAAATAATTTAATCTATCTAATATTTTAAGTACCCCACCCTTCCAGCCAACACACACACACAAAACGCAAAGCAGAAGCAAAAAACGCAAAGCAGGAGCAGCACGCACGAACGGAGAGCACGAAGGAGAGGGAGGAAGAGGTCGACGGTTTTTGGCCAGTTTCTCGTCGAAGAACGTGCGCTGGCGCCGGAGAAGGTGACCAGACCTCATCTTTCATCACCATCAAGCTTTCTATCCGATTGAAATCATGTAAGAAAGCCCCAAATCTCTCAAACCCCAATTTCTCCAATTTTGGGAATTTTAGGAATTCTTCAATTTCATCCAATCAGGGCATTCCAGGGTTAAATTCAGGCTTAGTGGGTGTTATTGAAAGCTTAGTGAGGTTCAGAATCAAAGTTAAACCGTAGGAATTGACCGGGTATGGAAATTAGGAAAATTGGGTTAGGAAATTGCTCTAAAATTCGAAATTGATAGTTTGATGCATGATTAGGCTTGGATTGGAGTAGTATAGGTGTTACAATTGCTGGAAACATACAAGGGAATAAAGCCCGAGTAATTACCGTCTCAACCGCAGCCCAATCCGGTGAAAAAGAGGCGATATACTAAGCCACCGTACAGTAAGGAGTTGTGCGGTGGGTTGGACACCTTGGTCTAGTCCATGGTGGACACCTAAGACCCGCTAAATTGGTTCCAAGGCTCTAATTATACCCATTTATATTTTTATATATAATTAAAGAGGTAGTAATTAAGCTTTTACTCGACGAATAAGGGAGACCGTGGAATGAGTAAGCTAAAGCCTCTTTTGAGCCGTGAATTTAATTTTTTTATTAGTTAAATACCCATATGAACACATGAAGTGAAATTTAGACAACTGGGAATCTCTAAACTAAGCAATTAGAGGTTCTAAATGTCGCGAAAGTGTGAAAGTCGAATATGAGACATTCTGGACTTTCTGAAAGAGCAAATAAGATGACGTAATGAACTAAATAAGTAGTTCTTAGAAAATATCTAGAGGGTGCATGAGCATTAGCATGACACGTGCATCGTAGATGCTTAGTTATGCATTTCTAAATTGCTTAAGTACATGTGTATAGGGCACCACAAAGTGATTGGAGCTTCAGACACTCCGAGGACTGATCTGGAGGGCCAACGAGGTGAGGGGCTCTCCCATCCCTGCCCCACAGGGTTGGATGACTACACGGAAATGTGGTTTGCTCTATTTTGTGTAATTGTTATATGAAATTTATCTATATGAATAAATTTGTGTTACTCGTGTATGATTTGCAAGTAAGCAGTCAACGTGCAATAGTATATGTGCTTATATGATTAGTTTCAAGTGTATATGTGCTATTGTGGCTCACTGAGCCTTATATGTTATCATGGGTAAGATTGAGTCGTGGTTTCAAATGTGAGAGTTCAGTAACATTAGAAACCAATCATATTGATCGTCACTTAAAGATCTCGTTTGTATGGTTTGTTGAGGAAAACTGAACTTAGGATTGTCGAATGTGAGTGAGAGTGTTACATAATTGGAACGAGGGAATCTAGGCCTAACTAGTGAACACGTATAATATCCAGTTAGTTGCTAATAGGGCGTTTTTCAAGGTTAAATTTGTTAGTTGAACCTGTTAGGTTAGTTCGGGTAGATCGAGTCGGTTATCCTGGTCGGACAGACAGGATTCAGTTAACAGTAAGCATGCCACATAGTGGCCATTACCTTGGTTTAACCGAGGTCACACAAGTTTCCGGCTATTACTCTAAGTGTCCCTTGGAGTTAGAAAGTTCCTGGTGTGATCAACCAAGTCCGTACATGAAATTGCTTTCGGGCCAGTATTTCTCTTAGCGTAATGCAGGAGACAGAAAGTGAATGCCTACGAGAATAACTATGTGTGACTTATGAAAATATATGATATATATGTTGTAATTTATGTACGTGCGGAGTAATAAATATGTTAAGAGCATGAATTAGGATTTTAATTGTGAATATGATATATTGACTGCCTGATCATATTAAAGATCACAATATATATCCATTTCATCCACATGTGGTTGTGGTTGCTCCCTTCCCCCAGCTGTAGTGGTACCCGCTGCTACGCCAGGGATGGGGGAGCCCTCACTGAGTCTGTTCTACTCACCCCCCTATTTACATGTTTCAGATACAGGTGGTTCAGGCGTCGGGAATGCATCCACTTCTTCTCAAGGAGGCGGACAACTCTGAATACCGCACACATAGTCCGCGTGGGTAGCGTATTTTGGTTTATGTAAATAAATCAGGATGTATATGTATATATGACTCCTTTTTGGATGTAGCCTTTGTACTTATACAACTGCTGTATATATATATATATATCAAACTCTAGTATTGTCGGCTTCATATAGATTAAGGTTAGGTCTTGGTATTGGGACTTTAGGTTATGATATAGCATATATCATGTATGTATATATGACTTTCGCATGCGACTAGGATAGATCACACGCCTTGAAGGGTGTGATCAATATGTACATTATATATATGTGTGACTGAATACCTGATTGTATGAAAATATGGCTTCCGCATGTGAATAGGATAGATCACACCCATTGAGGCGTGTGATTAATATGTAAACTATATGCAAGCCTGTGGTTGAATATATGTACGACTGTACACATGATTTCTGCATGTGAATAGGATAGATCACCCGCCCTGAAGCCCGTGATCAATATGTATACTATATGTACGTGTGAGTGATTATGTGTATATGTATAGACTGAAGCGACGTTGAGCGAGCCGTGGATTGCACGCTACTTAGGTCACCGGATATGGATGGCCATAAATACTATATATTGTGTGTATTAGAAATGGGTAGTTATAAACATGTGAAAATGTCAATAAGGGATTAGAGGCTTACGGGATAGGAGAAATCCTACTTCCCGTGCCGGTCACAGATGTCCGATAGGGGGTCGTGATAAACTTGGTATCAGAGCCTGGTTGCCTTTAAACTGTATGAAGCCATAGGTATGACCGGGTGTCAGTTTACACCTCGTTGTGAACCTAGGCACAACGTGGGAGTAAAAAGGCACTTGTGGAAGTACCCAGGAAATTGTGTCAGCCTTTCTTTCTACTCTCTTTGATATGAAATATCATTGATATACGTGTACTTATTAGGTGTGGTCCTTGTGTAGTATAGGGATGCCACCGATTACGAGACAAGCTAGGGGTGGAGGGAGAACTCATGCTGAAATTGATCGAGAATCAGTTCGAGACGAGGGAATGCCCACCCGAGGCCGAGGTAGAGGTCATTCTCGTGGTCAAGGTAGAGCACAAGTGAGAGGAGAAGAGAGGAGACAGTCACCGGAACCTCAAGTAGAGACAGGTGCACCCTCTGTAGCGGAAATGCTCACGGCAGGGTTTCAGGAATTAAAAGAAGAAATGACGAGGCAAATACAGAGAGAGGTACGCCGGTTAGTAGTCGACGAGGAAGAAGAAGAGAGAGTTCCTACCAATCATGAGATGGAGGTTGTTGAGGAAGAGGATAGAGAATGGGCCACAGGAAATGCCTCGTGAGCCGCAGGTAGCACCCAGAGAGCTGCCAAATTCAAAATTTCTGAAGCTTCATCCACCCACTTTCTGCGGAACTAGTGAGAAAGAGGATCTGCAGTATTTTGTGAGGGACGTAGTCAGAATTGGGCACATGCTGAGGTGCTCAGGGCATGAATTGGTGGAATTAGCTTCATTTCAGCTGAGGGGAGCTGCCAAAGTATGGATAGAGTTTGTACAAACGAGGTATTCAAGAAGGGTGGCACTGATGACCTGGGAAGATTTTCAGAGGGAATTCCAGGGTCGGTTTCTATCTGAAGGCACAAAAGATGCGAAGCGTCAACAATTCGAGGAGTTATGGATGACGCCTAACATGACCGCGATGGAGTATGAATTACTTTTTACATAACTAGCTCAATTCTCACCTGAGTTGGTTCCTGATGAAGAGGCAAGAATCAAGAGGTTCATACACCATCTCACGGAGCCGTTATTTACTGCTTTGTTACCTCAGAGGAGACAATTTGAGACTTTAGCTCAAGCAGCAGACTGTGCCAGAATCATCAAAACCAGGAAGAGGTACGGAGACTTCTGTTGATCCCAAAGTTAAGTTAATTACAGGCAGTGATAACCAAGGAGGTGGAAGTAAGAAGAGGAAGACAACAGGTGGAGGTATAGGATACTCTGGGTCTGCAGGTGGACAATTGTCAACTACCACCCATGAAACGGGTACAAGAGGTAATTTTCAAGGGGGACAGAGAGCACAAGGGGGTGGAAATGCCGGTAAAACAAGACCCCAGTGTGCAACTTGCGGTAGGTATCATTTTGGAATATGTCGGAGACTGACAGGTGGGTGTTGTAACTGAGGCCAGATGGGCCATATGGCTAGAGAGTGTCTAAAGAGAAAAGAGGGTACAAGTGTGAGAAGTAATCCGACGCCAATGGGTACACCTATTTCAGCCCCACCGGTGAGAATCGTACCACCATAGACAGCAAGTACAGGTGTAGCTCGAGGCCGTGGTGCAGGATCTAGTGGTAGAGGGCCAGGGGCAGTAGGTGGAGGACAAGCGCGGGTATTTGCACTTTCTCAGCTGGACGCTCATGCATCGAATGCAGTTGTGACAAGTACCCTTATTGTTTGCTCTCTTGAAGCACGAGTTCTGTTTGATTCCGGCTCCACTCATTCCTATGTGCCACATGCATTTGCTTCTAAATTCAACAAGAGTCCGTCTAGAATGAAAGAGACAGTACTGGTCTCTACTCCAATGGGAGAATCAGTACAAGTAGAGTATGTGCACAAGTCTTGCATTGTGGAGGTCGATGGTCATGAGACTGTGGTAGACCTCCGGTTGTTGTGTAAGATTGATCTTGATGTGATCCTCGGAATGGATTGGTTGTCATCTTGCCATGCGGTTGTGGACTGCAGGGCTAAATGTTTGAAATTTAATATGCCAAACGAGGAGCCTTTTGTGATACGGGGTGACAGAGCTGCACTGTATCCAAGCTTCTTCTCGGCTTTAAAGGCATCCAAGTTACTTGCAAAGGGATGTAAAGGGTATTTGGCTTTGGTCAAGGATACCACGAATGTAGTACTTTCACCGACTCAAGTACCGGTAGTACGAGAGTTCTTGGATGTATTTCCAGAAGAATTGCCAGGGTTGCCGCCCGATCGTGAGATTGAATTTGAAATTGAGATGCAACCTGGCACCCAACCTATCTCCACACCACCTTACCAGATGGCTCCAAAAGAGTTGAAGGAGTTACATACGCAGTTACAAGAATTGCTTGACAAGGGTTTTTTAAGACCCAGCTTCTCTCCTTGGGGTGCACCGGTCCTTTTTGTGAAGAAGAAAGGCAGATCTTTGCGGTTGTGTATCGATTACCGAAAGTTAAAGAATGTGACGATCTGCAATCAATACCCACTGCTGAGAATAGATGACCTATTTGATCAGTTGCAGGGTGCGGAGCGGTTTTCCAAGATTGATTTACGATCTGGGTACCATCAACTAAAGATTCGAGAATCAGACATACCTAAGACCGGATTCCGGACCCGATTTTGACATTACGAGTTCTTGGTGATGTCCTTCAGATTAACTAATGCTCCTGCAACGTTCATGGACACGATGAGCAGGGTCTTCAAATCATTTCTGGACCGATTTGTCATTGTTTTCCTTGATGACATCTTGGTTTATTCTAAAAATTCTGAAGAACATGCAGAACACTTAAGATTAGCCTTGCAGAAGTTGAGAGAAGAGAAATTGTATACCAAGTTCTCTAAGTGTGAATTCTGGCTTGACAGAGTTGCCTTTTTGGGTCACGTGGTATCATCAGAGGGAATCCACGTTGATCCAAGTAAGGTAGAAGCGGTGAAGAATTGGTCCCAGCCTAACTTAGTTACTGAAATTTGCAGTTTCTTGGGCTTGGCCGGATATTATAGAAGATTTGTGCAGGACTTCTCTAAGGGTGTTGCACCTATGACTAAGTTGACTCAGAAGGGAGTGAAGTTCATATGGGATGACAGGTGTGAGCAGAGTTTTCAGAAACTGAAAGACAGCCTCACTACCGCTCTGGTGCTGGCATTGCCTGAAGGCACAAGAGGGTATGTGGTATACTATGATGCCTCAAGGATCGGATTAGGGTGTTTCTTGATGCAGCACGGCAAGGTGATTGCGTATGCATCACGACAACCGAGGAAAGATGAGAAGAATTACCCGACTCACGACCTTGAGATGGCTGCCATAGTGTTCGCTTTGAAAATATGGAGACATTACCTATACGGTGAGATGTGTGAAATTTATACAGACCACAAAAGCCTTAAATACATTTCTGAGCAGAAAGACTTGAACTTGAGACAGCGTCGATGGTTAGAGTTGTCGAAGGACTACGACTGCTCGATCTTGTATCATCCAGGAAAGGATAATGTGGTAGCCGATGCTCTGAGTCAGAAATCCATGGGCAGTCTTGCTCATATAAGTGAAGAAAGAAGACTGTTGATCAGAGAGTTGCACGAGCTAGAACAAACGGGGAATCAGTTTGAGATTGGAAGTTCCATCTCACTTTTAGTTCATTTGCAAGCTAAATCCTCTCTGGTAGAACAAGTGAAGGCTAGGCAGGATGAAGATACCGACCTCAAGCAAATCAAGGATACTGTAACCAAAGAGAAAGGGGACGACATCCGATTCTCAATTGATGATTTCAGAGTACTTCGGTTAGAGGGACGACTGTGTGTTGTTATGGTCGATAACTTGAAAGAAAGAATTCTTGAAGAAGCACACTGGACAACTTATACAATCCATCCGGGAGCCAATAAAATGTATCATGACCTGAAACAGCTGTATTGGTGGAATGGCATGAAGAAGGACGTTGCAAACTATGTAGCCAGGTGTTTAGTGTGTCAGCAAGTCAAGGCTGAACACCAGAAGCCCGCCGAAACATTAAAACAGATAGAAATACCTGAGTGGAAATGGGAGAAGATAACTATGGATTTTGTAATAGGGTTTCCAAGATCACAACGTGGATTTGATTCGGTTTGGGTGATAGTGGATCGCATGTCTAAGTCTGTGCACTTTCTGCCAGTTAAGACCACTTACGGAGTGAGTCAATATGCGCAGATTTATCTATCAGAAATCATTAGATTGCACGGTGTGCCAGTGTCCATAATATCTGATAGAGGGCCACAGTTCACTTCCAGGTTTTGGAAGTCATTGCAGGAAGTGTTGGGAACGAGAGTTGATTTGAGTACTGCGTTCCACCCACAGACTGACATGCAATCAGAAAGAACCATTCAAATCCTTGAAGACATGCTTCGGGCGTGTATTATGGATTTCGGCGGAAGTTGGGAAAGGTATTTACCTTTGGCTGAGTTTGCTTACAATAACAGTTATCAAGCGAGTATCCAGATGGCACCGTTCGAGGCTCTGTACGGTCGAAGGTGCAGGTCCCTGATTGGGTGGTTCGAGGTCGGAGAGGCTAGTCTAATCGGCCCAGAATTGTTACAAGATACCTTGCAGAAGGTGAAGTGCATAAGAGAGAGATTGCTAACGGCTCAGAGTAGACAAAAGTCCTATGTAGACAATCGGAGAAGAGAATTGGAATTTGCAGTTGGTGAATAGGTGTTTCTGAGAATCTCGCCGATGAGAGGTGTGATGCGGTTCGGTAAAAAGGGGAAGCTAAGTCCTCGGTATATCGGACCGTTTGAAATCCTAGAACGAGTGGGAAATGTGGCGTATCGGTTGGAATTGCCTACGGAATTGGAGGGGGTACATCCTGTCTTTCACGTATTGATGCTTCGGAAATATCTTCCAGATCCCTCGCACGTAATCCAATCACAGGACGTGCAACTAACCGAAAATCTGACATATGAAGTGGAGCCAGTGGAAATCTTAGATCGGCAATTGAAGAAACTCATAATGAAAGAGATTCCATTGGTTAAAGTTTTGTGGAGAAATCACTCGACCGAAGAAGCCACATGGGAGGTCGAGGATGAAATGCGCAGGACGTATCCTCATCTGTTTCAGGACAAAGGTTAGTATATAGTTCGAAATTCAGGGACCGAATTTCTTATGGGGGAAGATTGTAATATCCGAGATATTTAGATTTAATTATTTTCATTATTATTAAATTTATTTTTCTTTCAGAAAGAAAAATAAATTAAATTAAAGAATTATAGGTTTAAAAATAGAATAAAGAAGAAAGTAATAGGGAATATGTATAAATTTTCTATGACCTAAAAGAAATGGGGATTTAAAAAAAAAATATATATATATATATATACAAATAAAATAATAAAATATATAAGGGGGGCCAACCGTGACCCCCCTTTCACTAACACACTACAAATAATTTAATCTATCTAATATTTTAAGTACCCCACCTTTCTAGCCAACACACACACACAAAACACAAAGCAGAAGCAAAAAACGCAAAGCAGGAGCAACACGCACAAGCGGAGAGCACAAAGGAGAGGGAGTAAGAGCTCGACGGTGTTTGGCCAGTTTCTCGCCGGAGAACTTGCGCCGGCGCCGGAGAAGGTGACCGGACCTCATCTTTCATAACCACCAAGCTTTCTATCCGATTGAAATCAAGTAAGAAAGCCCCAAATCTCTCAAACCCCAATTTCTCCAATTTTGGGTATTTTAGGAATTCTTCAATTTCTTCCAATCGGGGCATTTCGGGGTTAAATTCGAGCTTAATGGGTGTTATTGAACGCTTATTGAGGTTTAGAATCGAAGTTAAACCGTAGGAATTGACCGGGTATGGAAATTAGGAAAATTGGGTCAGGAAATTGCGCAAAAATTCGAAATTGATAGTTTGATGCATGATTAGGCTTGGATTGGAGTAGTATAGGTGTTATAATTGCTGGAAACATACAAGGGAATAAAGCCCGAGTAATTACCGTCTCAACCGGAGTCCAATCCAGTGAAAAAGAGGCGATATACTAAGCCATCGTACAGTAAGGAGTTGTGCGGTAGGTTGGACACCTTGGTCTAGTCCGTGGTGGACACCTAAGACCCGCGAAATTGGTTCCAAGGCTCTAATTATACCCAATTATATTTTTATATATAATTAAAGAGGTAGAATTAAGCTTTTACTTGGCGAATAAGGGAGACGGTGGAATGAGTAAGCTAAATCCTCTTTTGAGCCGTGAATTTAATTCTTTTATTAGTTAAATACCCATATGAACACATGAAGTGAAATTTAGACAAGTGGGAATCTCTAACCTAAGCAATTAGAGGTTCTAAATGGCTCGAAAGTCTGAAAGTCGAATGTGAGACATTCTGGACTTTCAGAAAGAGCAAATAAGACGACGTAATGAACTAAATAATTAGCTCTTGGAAAATATCTAGAGGGTGCATGAGCATTAGCATGACACGTGCATGGTAGATGCTTAGTTACGCATTTCTAAATTGCTTAAGTACATGTGTATAGGGCACGACAGAGTGATTGGAGCTTCAGGCACTCCGAGGACTGATCAGGAGGGCCAACGAGGTGAGGGGCTCTCCCATCCCTGCCCCACAGGGTTGGATGACTACGTGGAAATGTGGTTTGCTCTATTTTGTGTAATTGTTATATGATATTTATCTATATGAATAAATTTGTGTTACTCGTGTATGATTTGCAAGTAAGCAGTCAACGTGCAATAGTATATGTGCTTATATGATTAGTCTCAAGTGTATATGTGCTATTGTGGCTCACTGAGCCTCATATGTTACCGTGGGTAGGATTGAGTCATGATTTCATATGTGAGAGTTCAGTAACATTAGAAACCAATCATATTGATCGTCACTTAAAGATCTCGTTTGTATGGTTTGTTGAGGAAAACTGAACTTAGGACTGTCGAATGTGAGTGAGAGTGTTACATAATTGGAACGGGGGAATCTAGGCCTAACTAGTGAACACGTATAATATTCAGTTAGTTACTAATAGGGCGTTTTCAAGGTTAAATTTGTTAGTTGAACCTGTTAGGTTAGTTCCGGTAGATCGAGTCGGTTATCCTGGTCAGACAGACAGGATTCAGTTAACAGTAAGCATGCCACATATTGGCCATTACCTTGGTTTAACCGAGGTCAGACAAGTTGCCGGCTATTACTCTCAGCGTGCCTTGGAGTCAGAAAGTTCCTGGTGTGATCAACCAGGTTCGTACATGAAACTGCCTTCGGGCCAGTATTTCTCTTAGCGTAATGCAGGAGACAGAAAGTGAATGCCTATGAGCATAACTATGTGTGACTTATGAAAATATATGATATATATGTTGTGATTTATGTACGTGCAGAGTAATAAATATGTTAGGAGCATGAATTAGGATTTTAATTGTGAATATGATATATTGACTGCCTGATCATATTAAAGATCACAATATACTTCCATTTCATGCGCATGTGGTTGTGGTTGCTCCCTTCCCCCAGCTGTAGTGGTACCCGCTGCTACGCTAGGGATGGGGGAGCTTCTCACTGAGTCTGTTCGACTCACCCCCCTTGTTTACATGTTTCAGATATAGGTGGTTCAGGCGTCGGGAACGCATCCACTTCTTCTCAAGGAGGCGGACAACTCTGAAGACCGCACGCATAGTCCGCGTGGGTAGCGTATTTTGGTTTATGTAAATAAATCAAGATGTATATGTATATATGACTCTTTTTTGTATGTAGCTTTTGTACTTATACAACTGCTGGATATATATATCGAACTCTAGTATTGTCGGCTTCATACAGATTAAGGTTAGGTCTTGGTATTGGGACTTTAGGCTATAATATAGCATATATCATGTATATATATATATATGACTTTCGCATGTGACTTGGATAGATCACACGCCTTGAGGGGTGTGATCAATATGTACTTTATATATATATATGTGTGACTGAATACCTGATTGTATGAAAATATGGCTTATGCATGTGAAAAGGATAGATCACACCCATTGAGGCGTGTGATCAATATGTAAACTATATGCAAGTGTGTGATTGAATATATGTATGACTGTACACAGGATTTCTGCATGTGAATAGGATAGATCACCCGCCCTGAAGGGCGTGATCAATATGTATACTATATGTACGTGTGAGTGATTATGTGTATATGTATAGATTGAAGCGGCGTTGAGCGAGCTGTGGATTACACACTACTTAGGTCACCGGATATGGATGGCCATAAATACTATATATTGTGTGTATTAGAAATGGGTAGTTATAAACATGTGAAAATGTCAATCAGGGATTAGAGGCTTACGGGATAGGAGAAATCCTACTTCCCGTGCCGGTCACGGACGTCCGATAGGGGGTTGTGACACTGATCATGCAACATTCTTGTCATTTCTTTGTAGAGACGAGAATTTTCATATGCATCTAGTCTCATCTCTTCCAACTCTTGCAGTTGCAACTTCCTTTCTAAGCCCGAGGATTCCATATCCATATTGCAAGCTTTAACTGCCCAATAGGCTTTCTGTTCAAGCTCCACAGGAATGTGGCAAGATTTGCCATAGATGATGCGATAAGGTGACATACCTATGGGGGTCTTGAATGCATCCTATAGGCCCATAAAGCTTCTTCCAGTCTTAAGCTCTAGTCTTTCTTGGAAGGTTTTACAATTTTCTCCAAGATGTGCTTGATCTCTCTATTTGACACCTCAGCTTGACCATTGGTTTATGGGTGATTGGCAGTGGAAACTTTGTGGGTAACCCCCAATTTAGCAAATAGGCTATCATCCTTACGTGTAGGAATAGCTTCTACCCATCTAGATAAATAGTCTACAGCAAAAAGGATATAATTAAAACCAAAAGAGGGTGGAACGGGACCCATAAAGTCTATACCCCAAACATAAAAAACCTCACAAAACAACATCGGTTGTTGCGGCATCTCATGCCTTTTACTCAACAAGGAGGGCCAGTAAAAACCAGCATCTAAAGCTTTCCTAGAAGTTTTTCTAGCACTAAAGTGTCCACCACAAACCATAGAATGGCAAGCTGAGAGTATGGACTGAAATTCTTCTTCTGGAACACATTTTCTGATCACTTTGTCACTGCAAATCCTCCATAAATGAGGAGCATCCCATACATAGTGTTGAGCTCCTCTCTTTAGCTTCTGCACTTGAGAAGGAGACAAAGAATGTGGAATCAAATTTGTGACCAAGTAATTGACTATGTTTGCAAACCATGGCTCTTTAATAGCTAAAGCAAAGAGAGTAGCATCAGGAAAATTATCACAAATAAAATGAGAATCATCTACTCCCTTTGATTGATCTGGAAGTCTACTTAAGTGATCAGCTACAAGGTTATCTGCTCCAGCTCTATCTTTGATCTCAACATCAAACTCTTGTATAAGTAGCATCCATCTCAATAGCCTCGATTTGGATTGGGGCTTCCTGAAAAGATATTTAACTGCAGCATGATTTGTGAAAATAACAACCTTGGAGTTAATCATATATGGTCTAAACTTATCTAAAGCAAAAATAATGGCAAATAACTCCTTTTCAGTGGTTGTGTAGTTCACTTGGGCGGCATCCAAAGTTTTGGAGGTATAAGCAATAACCTTAGAAATCTTACCATCCCTTTGACCAAGCATAGCTCCTACTGCACTATTAGAAGCATCACATGAAAGCTGAAATGGTATGTCCCAATTGGGAGAAGTTAGAATAGGAGGAGATATGAGCCTTTGCTTAAGTTCATTAAATTCATGCTTACAACTATCATCAAAAACAAATTCCATATCTTTTTGCAGCAAATGAGATAATGGCAAAGCAATTTTACTAAAATTCTTGATAAATCTTCTATAAAAGCCAGCATGCCCCAAGAAAGATCTAAGCTATTTAAGTGTAGTGGGATATGGCAAAGAAGATATTATTTCAATTTTAGCTTTGTCAATCTCAATTCCATTGCTATATATTAAATGGCCTAAAACAATTCCTTGATCAACCATAAATTGACACTTTTCATAATTTAGCACAAGACCTTTTTCAGAACACCTAGCAAGGATTTTATTTAAGCTGTCTAAACATGCATCAAATGATTCTCCATAAACTGTAAAATCATCCATAAATACATCCATGCATTGTTCAAGGAAATCAGAAAAAATAGACATCATACAACGTTGAAATGTACCAGGAGCATTACACAAACCGAAAGGCATTCTCCTATATGCAAATGTACCAAAGGGGCAAGTAAAAGTGGTCTTTTCTTGATCCTCTGGAGCTATAGGAATCTGAAAGTATCCTGAAAAACCATCAAGAAATCAATAATGGGACTTCCCTGCAAGTCTTTCTAACATTTGGTCAATAAAGGGAAGGGGAAAGTGGTCTTTTCTAGTGGATGCATTTAGTTTCCTATAATCAATGCAAACTCTCCAAGCATTTTGTACCCTAGTTGGAATCAATTCATTTTGTTCATTTTTAACCACAGTGATACCACTCTTCTTAGGAACTACTTGGACTGGACTAACCCACTCACTATCTGATATAGGATATATAATTCCAGCACTAAGGAGTTTAGTGACCTCTTTTTTCACAACATCTAGAATAAGTGGGTTCAATCTCCTCTGAGGTTGTCTAACAGGCTTAGACTCCTCATTAAGCAGTATCCTATGGGTACAAATAGATGGATTAATCCTTGGTATATTAGCTAATGTCCAACCTATAGCTCCTATGTGCTTTTTGAGCACACCAACTAACCTATCCTCTTCATCTAAAGACAATGCATTAGAAATGATCACAGGAAGTTTCTCATTACTTTCTAGAAAAACATAGTTTAGATTAGAGGGCAAAGGTTTCAATTCAAGGTCAGGAGGTTGAACATTAGAAGGAATTAAATGAGTGAGTTCTAATGAGCAAAGAGTACTCCCTTTGATAGTTTCAGCTTGGGTGCACTGTTTTAACTCCTATGGTGCAACAACTTGCTCTTTGGTCTTCCCAAGTGTTGAATCAACTCTAGGTTGATCTATGGCAGCAACATACTTGGGGTTCTCCTTCGCACCTGCATCACACCAAGAAATAAGATCATGTAAGTATCTCAAGGTTTGAGGAGAAAAGATAGATTTAGAAAAATTAGCAAATGACTTCTCATTTTCAGGTTTTTTAGGCTACTTTTGATGTTCTTGAAGCGCAAGAGAAAGTGAAGTGGTTAGAATGTGGTAACTTTCATCTTCTTGTGTACTCAAAGAGTCACTTCCAACCACCAATTTAGCTTCCATCAAAGGTTGAATATCTGCACAATCACAAAGCAAACCTTTCTCGGAACTATCATCACTTGCTAAAGAAGAAAAAGTAAAATCTTGTGGAGTGGAAAGACAGCAATTAATTTCTTGACAAATATTGCATGTCATGTCATCTCGACAAGAACAAAAAGAAGAAGGTGAAGAAGAAGAAGAAGCCTCATCAAATCCATATATATCAAGATCATGCAAATCAATGATAGCATGCACATTCAATTCATGTTCATCTCTACCCTCATCAAGGATACAATCAATGGCATTGACACCCAATAAAGAATAATCTTCATAAGGATGTTTCATAGCCTCATACATGTTAAAATAAATTTTCTGGTCCCCTACCTCCATAGTGATGACACCTTCTTTCATGCTAATCATAGTATTAGCAGTCCTCAAGAAAAGGCCTACCAGGAATCAATGTAGTATCATGTGATACTTCATTAGTCATATCAAGTACATAAAAATCAGCAGGGAATACCAAATCCTTTACTTTAACAAGTATGTCCTCTAAAATGCCGTGAGGGTGCATTATAGTCCTATCAGCTAATTGCAACACTACACTAGAAGGCTTAAGAGTTTTTATACCTAGTGATGCATACATGGACTTAGGCATGACATTTATAGCAGCCCCTAGATCTAACAAAGCTCTATTTATGGTTGCCTTACCTATGGTGCAAGGGATAGTGAAAGATACAGGGTCTTGGCATTTTATAGAAATTTGAGGTTTGAACATGGCTGACACATTAGAACTAATCTGCACACTTTCATTAGGCCTAAATTTTCTTTTATGTGTGCAAAGATCCTTAAGAAATTTAGCATATTTAGGCACCTTTTTTATTAGTTCTAACAAAGGAATATTGACCTCAAGTTTGCTAAACAATTCTAAGATCTCTTTATCTTGCTTATCATCATGCATTTTCTTGCTTGAAAGATAAGAGTGAGGAAAAGGGATATCTTGAATACATACCTCCTTACCTTTATGCTTTGAGGCTCCTTGCTCATCTGCTTTCCCTTGTTCAGGTTGTTTGCTTACATTGGACTTTGCAGAACCTGCATGAAACTCTGAAGAATGCTCTGCTTCTTCATGAGGATGAGTGTTATCCTTACTTTGCAACTCTGACTCTTGTTGGGCCAGTGTGGGATTTTTTTGACAAGCAACTCCTTTTCTTTCAAACTCTCTGATTCCTTCAATGTGTTAGGAACCAATGATGCATCCTCAACTACAACTTCAGCTTGGTCATCATCTTCACCAGGAAACTTCACCTTTTTGCCACTTCTAAGAGTGATGGCATTCAATGATTTAGGGTTAATGACTGTGTTGGAGGGTATTGAACCACTACTCTTTGCTTGTTGCTCACTCATGTTGTTGGACAGTTAAGTGACAAAAGAAGTGAGGTTATTATTCTTCACACATAGTTCCTCCAATTCTTTACAAATAGTGGAGAGTTGAGAATTAGTAGCTGCTTTATCATCTTTTATCATATTACCCATTTGACTCATCTGAGTCATCAATCCTTTCAATAACTGGTTGGTCTCATCATTTTTGGGAACATAAAGAGTCTTGAGATGTTCCTGCCCCACCACTCTGCTGAAATCTATTTTGGCCTCTGTTGTCTCCATCTCTCCAACTGAACTTGGGATTGTATCTCCACCCTTCATTATATGTATTGGAGTAAGGGTCCCATCTTTGAGATGTGTTGGAATTTCCTTGATACATAGCTGACACTTCTTCAAATCGGTGTGGACAAGCACTAGAGATATGCATAACTGAAGCACAAAATTCACAACTTAGGGCCACAATTGCTTGAGAAGTTGGATGTTGCACATTCAAGTTGTTCAACTGAGAAGGCAACTTGGACATTTGAGCAGTTAATGTCTCCACTTGTGTGGAGAGAGAGCTAATTTCTCTTGATTGGCTTGAAGAACCACTCAATGCACTCACAGATCTTGTGTCCCGACAACTATATTGTTGGCTATTTGCAACCATCTTCTCAATCAACACCCATGCTTCTAGAGTTGTTTTGTCAATCAAAGAACCTCCAGATGCAGCATCAAGTACACTTATATCATGATTCAAGAGTCCATCATAGAAGTATTGGACCAATTGTTCCTCTGGGATTTGATGATGAGGACACTTTGATAGCAAATATTGGAATCTATTCCAATACTCATAAAATGTCTTTTGATCTATCTGCGTTATTGAATAAATTTCTTTTCTAACTATAGATGTTCTAGATGCAGGGTAGTACTTTTCTAAGAAAGCCCTCTTCAAATTTGCCCATGAGTTGTATGCATTTGCCACATGATGAGGAAGTCTCATGTACCAGTCCTTGGCTTTTCCTTCAAGAGATAGATGAAAGACCATCCATTGAACATCATCTGTGTTGGCTTCGACGGGCTTCATGCTTGCACATACCATGTACAAGGAGTTCAAATGGTTATAAGGGTCCTCACCTACCAAGCCACAAAATTTTGGTAAAGCATTAACAAGAGGACCTTTCAATTCTAAATTCACATCAAGATTAGGACAAGCAGCATTAATAGGATTAAAATTAACATCAGAAGTTGTGATTTCCCTAATGCTTCTTCTCACATTTTGCCCATTATTTTCAGCTTCTCTTTCCCTATTGTTCCCATTATCATTTCGTTCATTTTGATCCCTAGGTATATCTTGATCATCCATAGTGAAAGGTAAATCAATATAAAATTCTAAACTAGATTCAGAATCACTAGACACACCGGACTCACTATATACACTAGTTTCTTGAATTACACTATTGCTACTAATGCCTCCCGACTTCTTTTCTTTCCTTAACTTCCTCAAAGTTCTTTCAATTTCTGGATCAAATGGTAAAATTTCAGGACTTTGGTTCATACACAGTCAGAATAACAATAAAATTCAACAATGGAAATTCAGTGAACCTTAATAATGAACAAAGATATTCCCAAAGAGCCCAAAAGATCTACACACTTGAAAAGTGTAAACTATGTGCTATGCACTAAAAATAAATAAAACAAAGGTAATAAGAAAAATAAATAAATTTGTTGATTGTGGGTTTTTTTTTAATAAATGCAAAGGTAAATTGAAAAAAAAGAAAAAAAATGCAAACTATATATAAATATACTTTAAAGAAGTCTAAAACAAGAAAGGAAAAAAAAATCTAATAGGCAACACAAGAGAGATTGACACTTAGCCAACCAAAGAACGAAATAAATTGGCTCCCCGGCAACGACGCCAAAATTTGATCGCACCCGTCGCAAGGTTGACCAAATTAACCGAATTAGAATACAATATAGCAGCGCAATCCAGATCGTTTTCACTCAAGGAGCCTTTATCTAAGATCCTAGGCTAAACTAAGTATCAAAAACATGCAATTAACAAACTAAAGTGAAGTGTTGGATTTTTAAGCTATCTACTAAATGAGAAAAGCAATAAAAGTAAACTTAAATGTAAATAAAGAGAACCTAAATTACTATTTTTGGTATTTCTCTTGAAAAGGCTAATTAAAAAGAGGTTGGAATTAATATTGAAAATGCCCTTGGAAGTGGAATTATAGCTATCATAGTTCAAATTAATATGGGAATTAATATTTTACTAAGTCTTAAGGTAAAACCTCAAGGTACCACTTGAGTCTTGTGTTCTTTCTTAATAATTACTCCTACTACCATAGCTAGCAATTACTGCAAAAGACACAATTAAAAACCACTTAGTGTATGATTAAAATTAGACAAAAGCAACTTGTTCCTCTACTAAAAATTGCTCAACCGAGACAATCAAATACAAGCATAAAAGATTATATCCTCTAGTCATGAACATGATAGAAAATACTTTCTAATTGCATTGTAAAGGGAATATTTCTATACAATCATCAAGTTGCCAAAATTAATCTAAACCATAATCACTCAATACACATAGACAATGTACCCATAAATCTAAGATATTAAATTGCATAAAGATAAATCCTAAACCTAGGAAATCAAATATACAATTTAAAATTAGGTATTGAGATAAGATAACTCCCCTTTGTAGAATGGGAACTCAAGCCCTAATCTCCATCTCCAAGAAGCAAGGAAATCTAGCCACACATTGAGAGAGATGCTACAATACCCTTCCCTTCATCCATGATGCAAGAAATGGAAGAGTGTGATGATAGTGAATGTGGTGGCATGGAACAGGGGAGGAAAAATGGGGTGTGTGAAGGAGATGCTTGATGATGATGGTGAATAAGATATTGAGTAGGTGGAAGTGGCGTGAATGATAGAGTAGAAGAAAAAAAGAGAAAAAATGGTGAAGATGAATGGAAATGGTGTCTTATGGAATGAAGGAGAGAAGTGGAAAAAAATGGGGTTGGAGGCGTGAAGCAGAGGAGGAGAAATTTTGGGGAAAAAGAAAGATTGTTTTTCAATGTGTGCTTGGATTTAAAACAAAACCTAATAATGCAAAATTTTCTTGGCTGGAAAAAAAGTGACGCGATGGGCTTGTCCAAAAAAATTGTGGGAAAGCGGATTTGGATTTTTGGGTATAATGGGTTGGATCAGAGATTGGATGTTGGGCTTTTCTTGGGATTCTAATTTTTGAGATTGAATTCCTTTCTTCTTCTTCTTCTTCTTTTTTTCAATCTTTCTTTTATAACCTACAAAGCAAAAATAAGCCCAATATAAAATAATCATCCTAATGTATTTTAATTAGAAAGCAATCACAAAAATATAACAATTTAACCATTTTTAACATTATTTTCATGTAATTACTCTTTAACCAAATTTATCATAATTGATACAAAATAGGGACTCATCACAGATATGGGTGGAGACTGAGTGGACAAACCAAATGCATAAGTGGCCATGTGGGTGCCATAAAAGGAAAATTAACCGTAAGGACGGTTAATCGAGAAGGAGAATTTAGTGAGTAATGAGTATTGAGAAATACTTGAAGAAAGAGTACCACGTAGGTACGAAATGGAAAAGAAGAGAGTGAATACAGGAACGGAGTTGGTTAATCATCTGGGGATGCGAGCCAAAATGATAAAATAGGTATGCTATCGTTGGGAGCGATTGGAACCCAACGGGAAACACACTTGCAAGAGGCGGTATATGTTCGTGAACATATGCTACAACGTAAGAAAGGAAAGAGTCAAACCGTAGGAGCGGATCCCGTTTGGTCAAGGAGAGTAAAGCATGTCCGGAAAGGTTCATGCTGGAGTTAACGGATCAAGTATTCCAAGTATGAATACAGGATCTAAGTGGGTTGAGGAGTTCGAGTGGACCAAGTTGGGGTAAATGCCAACGGAAACCCAATGAGTAGAGTTAGCATAGGATCTGCAACTCTAAGTAGACTAACCTGAGGATGGTATAGATCCACAGTCATAGTCGTGTTAAGCAAGGCCTTCGGATGAGAAGACCGAACAGAGCCTGAGCCAGAGTAATGAGTATGATGATAAGGAGGAGACTGGTGAGTTTTCATTATAAACAGAAATGACTACAAGTAGTAGTCAAAGAAGAGTCTAAGTCAGTCAGACATAGGATGTTGACAGAGAGTAACCTGAAGTGGTTATGGAAACCACTAAGGGAGAGTGTAGAAGTCCGGAAAGGAAAGGGAAACACGAGTCATAAATGTAATATTCTTTACAGCTTGGTGGAGAAATGGTAAGTGTAATATATAGTTGTGCTAGTGCCATGGCATTTAGCTTCGTTAAGACACGAGTAGGGTAAACCGAGTCGGTAGTGAGTGTAACAACCTCGGAAGGGTTGGGTACACTGATGGAACAAAGTATAAACACCTACGTAGGGTGTATGCCGGGTAAGCGGTATGTCTAGATGTAGAGTAGAGAGTGTAGTAGGATGTAAACGGTCTTTTCTGGAGAAGCCGTTTACAAAGAATATATCGAGGGAATAGCGGCCGAAGGGTAGCAGTTTGGTAGTAGAGAATACTTCAGTACGGGGACTCCGATGTCAGTTAGAGTTTATAGGAATAGAACCTAGTATGTGCTATGCAAATAGTTAGTGTCTTGGCGTGTCCCAAGACGGATGTAAGAAGTCAATATGAAGGTAGCTAGTCGGACAAGCAGATTGAGTCAAGGTAAGCCTCACTAGAGAAGGCAATAGTTAACTCCTCGGAGAACTAAATTGGAGCATGGCATGTGGTACGTGCCAAACACTCCATTGCAAAAATTATTAAGCACAAAGTAAATAGAAACTATGAAAGTTAGGTATCCTCGGGGAAGGATACGATGACAGATGGAGTCTGTCGGTTAACACCTCGCGGAGGGGTGGTTAAGTACGAAACTAGGAATATAAACGATTACAGAAAGCATATGTAGAAACCAGATGGAGACCTTGAGTCTCTAGGCGAGAAAGGTGAACCGTAGGGTAAAACGGTAAAACTTCCACGTTGAGAGAAACCATAGGTGAAATTGAGCCAAGGGATGACAACAAGCCAACAACCTCATGAAGGAGATGAAATTCGGGGACCAAATTTCTTAAGGGGGGAAGAATGTAATACCCAGGAAAAATTTCGAGGATTAAAGAAGGATTTATTTAAAATTTTGAGGATTTAAGAATGATTTATTCCGGGGCTAGGAATTAGAACCTTAAAAGGAATATAGGAAAAGTACGAAGGTTAAGGGAAATCGGAAAGGAACCGAGGAATTCTTCGAAATTTCAAGTAAAACAAAAGATAAAAGAAAGGAGTAAAATATTTTTTGGAAATTAATAGGAGTGGGAACTAAATCAATATATTATTAGTTATTATTTGTTTAATTATTAATTAGTTTATTTTTATTATGATTATTTTAAATACTTAAAAGCGGGTTTTTAGGAAAGTAGAATGTGAAAGAAAAGTAAGTAGGAACTATTTTTGGTATTCAATTTGGGACTTAAAAGAAAATAAAATCTAATTGGAAGGAGGAGGAATTAAGTTGGAGGTATTTTTCAACCTTTTCTTTAGTATTATTATTATTGTTAATAGATTACTTATTTATTTTATACTATTTTCAGATTTTTTTATTAGTTAAATATATTAATTAGTAAGTAAAAGAGAGGAAAAAAAATAAAAAGGAAAAGGGGAGAGGGAGAGAGCTACAGGGACACAAGAAGCAAGAAAAAAGAAAGAGAAGGAAAGGAGAGAGAGAGCTAGGGCTTGGAGGTGGGAGGAGATCGGGCGGGAATCTCGCCAGAATCCGCCGAGCCGGAGTTGGAGGAAGAGACAGAGATCATCCTCGTCATCTTCGTCGTCTCAATCTCTCGAGTTAAGGTTGGTACAACGCCCGATTCTCTCCAAGTTCCCATTTTCTTCATTTTTCATCATTTCTTGGAATTGAGTTGAGAATTCTAGTTTGGGCAGATTCGAGGGTAGAATAATGTTTCTAAAGTGTTCTTGAACACTCATCGTGGTTAGGATTCGAGGTTAGATCATTGGATTTGGCCGGATTCGAAGTTCGAAGAGTTTGGGGTTTATAAAACCCATTTTTCTCAATTTTTCAAACAATCAACGATTTGGTGACAAATCGGAGTTGGATTTGAGTTGTAGGACTTCCTAAGTAGGAGAACAAGACCCGTAAAAAGTGGAATTGAAGCCGAATCGGAAAATGGCCGAAAAGGCGACCGAAACCAGCCACTGCACAACAAAAATGTTGCTGTTCTGTGAGCTGGCGCTGCAGCAGCCACTTGTTGGTTGGCCAAGGGCTACCAAGGCAGCACCTTGGCGCGGCAGTGCCAGAATAGGCACTACAGCGCCCGGTCCCTACCTGGCTTGCCCCAAGCACATTTTTAGGGCGAATTGAGACCTCCGAACCCCCTCTCTTCAATCCTAAACACCCTAGAACACTCCCAAACATGTTTTTGAGGATTAAATCACTCTAAGTACCTTGTTGTTTCTCAAGGATGGAAACTTGCGGAACCAATTAGGCCTAACTTCGGGAATTTCAACCTTATTCATTCACAAACTTCAGGAAACCTTAAGTGGGATAAATTGGAGGTATATTGAGGTTTAGAAACTAGATTTCTTAGAACCCAAGTAGGATAAATTGGAGGTATATTGAGGTTTAGAAACTAAATTTCTTAGAACCCAAGTAGAAACACAAGTTGAATTAAAATGCTTAGATCTTCCTAGAGTTAGGATTCCTTCCAACGAAGCTAGATAAGCTTCCTTAGATGGGAATACAAGTTAGATAGAGGTCTAGTACTCAAATCCAAGTATGTGAAACACTCAAGTAGAGTGTTATATGCGAGTAAGTCAGGTGTCCGAGGAAGGATACACATAACTCAGGATAGAGAAGTCCCATAAGACCAAGAGCTTGACTCTGTGGCAACCATGGACTGCACGTGAGAGTAATGGAGAGATAAATAACAAGTTAAGCTAAGTAATAACCTTAATCAAGTAAATGTTGTTCTTATAGGAACAATGGCACATGATTGAGTGCAACAGGAACTCCGAGGAGACTAATGCTACAGGAGAGGATTGCATGGAAGGTTGGCCAAGGTGAGGGTTCTTCCATCTCGGCTCCTAAGGTTGTATGCTTATGTGGATTACATGAGTATGTATATTCTCTGCTTGTCTGGTATGTGTTACCTAGAGGTATAGAATACTAAAAGAATGAGAGAACTAGAAAATTGGTTGTGGAAAGTAGCTCGGATGGGGAGACATAGGAGTATAGTATAATTGTTTACTATGATTGGTGTATTACAAATCCAACTCATACACTCCGGAGGCATGCTGAGTATTTTATTAAATCTTTTCCACGACAGTGGCAAGAGTCCTTGTACGGAAGGGCTAAACTTTATTTTGAAAACTCGTCACGACGGTGACTTAAATTATAATCATGCAAAGGGATTAATCGGTGGGTTTCGGATTTGGTTATGCTAGCGAAGTGAGACATCGACTAGAACAACGTCAGGTGGCACTTGAGACCTCAGTTTTTATAATCACCATCACGATGGTCATTGCACTATCCTGGCAATAGGGTCAGAAAGGTTTTATATTGCTATGACGATAGCTTGAGGCTCATAGAGTGCATCTGGACGGGTATATGAGTTATATCCTGTTAAGGATACTCGTCCATATTAATAAGGAGAAGAATTGTTGATCCTTCGGGAAAGATACAAAGAATCCTATTAATATGTGAGACCAAGATAAGGAGACACGGGAGGAACCGTGAGCCTGATCTTGTAGAAGAGAAATCATCCTGTTGAGATGGTCCACGATGTATCAGTGGCCAAGCTTTGAGACGTCGTTTCGTGCTCGCCATTGTGGCCTGGTTGGGTAATGGACGAGTGGGCTCAAGCTAGTGCCCCGCAGCAAGGGGTCAGGACGTGCCACGTGGTGGGTATGCGTCAGTTGTTCGATTGATAGAAGTTGATTGTGTTTGGTTAACAAAATTGTCACCAAGAATGTATGCTAATTAACAGTAACTGGTTGTTTTTGCATGTGGTTGTGTATGACTCCCAAACCCAGCGCTGTGGTACCCACCTTGCGCCGAGGATGGGAGAGTCCTCACTGAGTCGCGTGGTTAAGACTCACACCTCATTTTTACTACACAGAGACAGGTTAAGTATAGGTGGAAGAAGTCTCGGTGGAGCGAAGAACGAACAAAACTTTCCAAGACCCACAACTTGTTCATGTGGGTGAATAAAGTGAAATTTGTAATTTAATTTACTTTATTAATGTATCATGAAGTAAAGGGTAGACGTACCCAATTAGATTCTATTACTAAATCTAGAACTATCAGCTTCACACACCTTAAAGATCAGGATTTGTTATATCGCGTTACAGGGAAAACTTGTTTTCAAAATATATATATATACATATATCTGTTGCATGTGAATAGGATAGGGAGCATCTTCGGATGTGTAGACACTACACAGGTTATATATTTTGTGTGATTTCCTATATCTATATCCTGAAGCGGCACTGGCCGTGGATTTGCTTGCCTAGGATAGGCCACCATTTCGGTGTAGCCATGGCATTATAATGCATGTGAATGTATTTTCAACAATAGATATTCTGTCAATTAGGTGATAAGGCTTACAGGCATAGGGGTATTCCCTGTGTCTGTGCCGGTCACGGTCCTCTAAACGGGGGTCGTGACAGATGACCTCAATACATTCACGCAGTGCATTCTTTGAAAATCAAAAGGACGGCATCATTCGCTCGGTTATTGCTCCATACACTAATCCGTCTATGGTTAGAAAGATGTTTTCATTCTTCCCTACAATTAGAGTTATATAAGTTTGAAATGTCGCTATCATCTTTTTATTTGCACTTTTAATTATTGACTGGTGATGTTATATTTGCCTTTGACATTTACAAGTTTTTCAATTTGTCGTTGGTGTTTAGAAATTTTCTCCGTATTGGATTTGCGTATTTTTAAAACAGTAGTTGAATTTTATGATTTTTACTTTTGGATTTCCATCTATTTTTGCTACCTTTTGCCAGTTCCACTGACTTAATAAATGATCACATGACCGAAACTAGAAATTCATATGCAACAGTTGTATATTATTAAACATTTTCTTAACACATGCATGCTTAAGACAGTTATCTACTTTAGAAGTAGCCATAGCATTAAATACTTCAACCTATATATGTATAACTGAAATACACATTTACATTTTGTACCATATATTAGAAGTGTAAGTATATATAACATGCATTCAAACTATCAACAAGTTTATATTAGTACGAAGTCAGTAATTACTTATTCGGCCAAGAATTTCTAATACTGCACACATCGTATAATCTAATGGCAAAAATGGTCATAATATTAAGGAAGTTGTCATTTTATTGGATAGTAAGGATATTTTATGAACCATTTATGTAATGGCGAAGGGAACGCTTGCTATCAGGTCCCATGGGTCCCTTTAGATAATACTAATATATATATAGTACATGGTGTAAATAAATTATTGGTCCCCCTTAAGTAGAAAATCATGCTCGATTATTTTTGAAGATGTGGTACACTTTATAGCTATTTTATATTAGTAACATAACTGGTTAAGAGTTAATTTTTAAATTGTAATATTTATTATGAATAAATTTAGAGTACTCAAATCTAACTTCAACTTATTCAATTCATATTCCAACTCATATATAATTTTAAGGTTAAAGCACTATTGTTGCTCCCAAACTTTGCTGCAATGTTCATTCTTACCCCCGAACTTTTTTTTGTTCACACTTGTCCATAAAATTTCAATTTTGTTCATTCCTGCCCATTTTGCTAACACCATTAAATTGCTTCAATAATTTGATGAGGTGGATATTTATTGTATATCTCTTTTGCTAACTTACTGTCCACTTCATTGAACATCTCACACTTAACTTTTAAGTTTTATTAAAAAAATGTAACCTATTCCAAAATATTCAAAGTATGAACCCTGTTACTATTTTTCTATTTCGATTAAGTTAAATTTTTTCAGAAAAAGTTAATGAGGTGGACACTGATGTGTTAAAAGAGATACACATTCATCTTCCACGTCAACAAATTTCTTCAAGCAAGTAAATGCTATTAATAAAAAGGGCAAGCATAAAAAAATTTAAAGTTTGGGGTTACGCAAGAACCAAAAAAAAGTTTGCGGGCAGAAACGAAAATTGTAGCAAAGTTTGGGGGAAGCAAGGGTACTTTACCCTAATTTTAAACCTTTACAAAATACTTTTAGATCGTGTTTGGTTTGTTGAGAAATATGATTTAATCCTTTTTTTAAACCAACATTCTCTCCAACATTCTTCATACCAAATGTAACTTCCTTCTTCAATGTGAAGAACTTCTGTTCTTGCCTGTATTTTTTTAGACAATTTTTTTCATCTCAAACCTCAATTTAATTGTACAGTGGTCATTTTACCCAAATTTATTACTTTCACATCACTTTCACTTTAGTGTTCTCTTTCCCTCCAACATTCCAATTCCCATTCTTATTTCCATAATTATTCTCATTCTCATTGTTGTGAACATTCATGCATCCATATGAGCCCTTATCATTGTCGTTAAATCAATCAATCTTATTAGTAGGGCTGTACAAAAAACCCATGACCCAGCCAACCCGACCCGACCCGGTCACATTTCGAGTCCATCAGGCTAGGTCAACCGGGTCGGGCCCGGGTTGAGCTGCTAAAAACCCGACCCGACCCAGGGTAGGCCCATTTCTTTCTTTTTTAAATTTTTGTTATTTTTATTATTTAAGTATTTTTATATGTAAAAAAGATTAAAATTTATGGCTGAAAATAAGATATCTTATCTATTATTTAATATCTTATTAATCTATTCCAAAAAACTAGGTAATAAATCAATTTAAAATTTAAAAAATCTATTTAAAATGTCAACATGTATTAATTACTCCTCATTTTCTATGCCCACTCTCCATTTTCTATGCCTACTCTCTATTTCCCATGACAACTCTTTATTTCCCATGTCCATTTTCTATTTCTCATGACTCAAATTCAAATTTTCAAAAAAAAAATAAAAAACCCGGTTGACCCGGCCCCTACCCGGGTCGGGCCTCGGGTCCAGCCAAAACCCGGCCCGTGTACACCCCTACTTATTAGACTCAATTTTTTTATTTTTAATCAATTTAAAATTTTTTGGATTGTAACTTAAAATAATAGTATCATTTCCCTGCCAAAGGATATAAATAAAATAAAAATGCATAATAGTAATGGTGCTCACCCTGCTGCAACTACTAATTTATTTAATTGAATTTTAGAAAAATTATACCAATAAAAAAATGGTGTGCTTCAGCCCAAAAAATAATGTGCCCTTAAGTGAATTTAAGTACCACTATACAACTAAAAAATTTTGCGTGGTGAGCACTATTAATTTTTTACACTAAGGTCCTGTTATTTTGTCATCAAATCCTATTCCAGGAAACCAAAAAGTAAGAGGACCTCATCTGGCCCTACCTACTTTTCGCTTTTTCTTCTCCATCTCGAGAAAAGAAAAAAAACATGGAATGCTATTATACTCTTTTATTTGACAAAAAACATAACCTCATTTCCTTTTTATTATTTTAATAGAAGGGATTAAGTAGTAATTTTAATACATTCCCATTTCATGTTCATTCTGAAAACTTCTACTAACAAACACAATAGATACGTCCACTTTCCCTTAAGTGATTAAAAAATACATATTATTATCCACGTCGGCTTTCTAAACTAAAATATGCATTTTATTTATCATCCATTTTGACTGGAATCAAATTTCATGACACTCTTTAAATGGTGTCACCTTTTTGCTTCAAATAATATTCGTTACAATTAATAGCTTCTATAATTTTCCCAACTTAATGGTTTAATCATTTATTGCGAGAAAGTATTTTGTAAATTGAGTTCTAACTATTATTATCAAAAGAGTGAATATCGACATTACCATTAATTGCCTGAAATTCCTTAAACATTAATACACCTTTAATAATACAAGAGAGACAATTTCAGCATAAGTATGTTTAACAAATTTTTGGAAAAGAATATTAGCTTATTGTATATATATTGCGGACTTGTGTATCAAGCTCTTAAGCTGTAATTGCAATTTCATACAGGTTGAATGTCCTTTGAGAGGCCTAATGATAAATACAGGCACCACATTTGGTATCCAAATGAAGAAAATTCCATCATTGAAACAAAAATATTTAGTAAAAATAATTAATTTCATTATCCTCCATATTGTTTGCAATCAAATATTCAGTCACAAATTAATTTCTGCTATCTACTTTATTCAAAGGAATTTCGTTAAAATATAAAAGAAATTAATTCGTTGATACTATTTTTATCAACAAATCCTTCTTACACTATATTATCTTCTTTATTTATCATTCATCAGTGACTGGAATCAAATTTGATAACACACTTAAATGGGTGTTATCTTTTTGTTTCAAAGAATATTTCTAGGAATATTCTGCTTCTATAAGGGATAAGAAGTTAATGGTTTTATTTTTTTCGCCGAATTAATTTCTTTACTTATTAACTTCTACCTATTATAAGTGATTACAATCATTTTTCATTAATTTTCCTACCATCACTTATTTACTACTACACGTTTTAAAAGGTATATTGTCATGACCCCAAATCGAGAGTACGTGACCAGCACGGGAATAGATTTTTCCCTCTAAACCCGTAAGCCTTACCCTGTAAACATAACTATAACTATTCTGCTATACAAACAATATATATATCATAATAGTGGCCACACCTCACTGGTGGCCTAATTAACCTGCAATCCACGGTTCGCTCAATACCGCTTCAGCTCAGCTAGTGTATAGATATACGTCATCACTCATTATATAAATATTCATATCATATTGACAGTACATCTCAATACGTACGATCTATCCTATTCACATGCAGCAAGCACACATAATATATATATATATATATATATATATATATATCCATATCATATTGACCGTACGTCTCAATGCGTACGATCTATCCTATTCACATGCAACTGTTTATCTACTCAAACATATATTCTAGTTTATCCCCAAACTGGACCCTGTCTTTAAGTACATGTGAAGCCGATAATTCTAGAGTAGGTACATATCAAAAGCTGTAAATATATATACACAACTCTTACAACTTATAATATGTACAACCGAAAGAGTCAAAATAACAAAAAGTGTCCACCCACGGGAACTAGTGCATAAAGGATGGTCTGATGTCCGTATCACTGTCCGCACGTCGATGCCTGCCCGATACATGTATCTGAAACATTGAAACAAAGGGAGTGAGTCTAGCATACTCAGTGAGAAGCTTCCCATCCTCGGCGTAGCGGCGAGTAGCATTACAGTTGGGGAAAGGGAAACACCCACAATCACATGTGCATGAAAATCCAGTTTATCAAATGTTATATTACGATAAGGCAATATTAATATAACATAAAATCATGGATAAACCTACGGATCATGCTCCTCTATCATGGTTTTCATAAACAAGAAAACACATTTAACATATCATTTGAAAACTGTAAATCACTTAACTGACCCTAGTGCCAGGCTAGGGCAATGGCCTCAACGGATAAATTCTTTTAATCTTTAACTGATCCTAGTGCTAGGCTAAGGCAATGGCCTCAACGGGCAAATGCTTTAATCTTTAACTGACCCTAGTGCCAGGCTTGGGCAATGGCCTCAATGGGCAAATGTTTTAATCTTTAATTGACCCTAGTGCAAGGCTAGGGCAATGGCTTCAACGGGCAAATGTTTTAATCTTTAACTGACCCTAGTGCCAGGCTAGGGCAATGGCCTCAATGGGCAAATGTTTTAATCTCTAACTGACCCTAGTGCCAGGCTAGGGCAATGGCCTCAGTGGGCAAATCTTTTAACTTGTTTCTCTTCCCAAGCTTTCACCTGGGGTCCTGACTCTATCTACCCATTACTATCCTAAACTGACTTTACCTAGGTAGTGTGAACCTCCCTATGACTCACTAATCAATTTATGAGATATTTTTTATCCTTATTTAATACCCAAACCCTTCATTAGATCATAACCTAGCTCTAAGGCCTTTCCTAAGTTCAATTACCATAAAACGTCGACGTTTACTAACAAATTCTATACGATTTCTTTAATGAGTTTCTAATTAATAGGGTAAACCAAACCTTGGACTCAGTCAACAACTTACACCCTTGCTTGTACTGTTCGGCGTATTTCATGTCATCACATGGATACCCTCCAGTACTTCTTTACCTGTAGTCAAACACATATATACAAATACTTTCATATACAACAGATTAGGAACAACAATAGCATGTTAACCACTAAATAATTCTTACAAATAGGCAAGTAGGCAAACCACATATCCACATCCTCAATCAACCCTATATGGCAAGGATGGGAAACCCCTCACTTGGACGACTTCCTTGCGTTTGTCCTGGAGTAACTCCCGCTCCGGACGAATCGTGGTTTCCTAACAATTGCATTCACGTGGTTAACAATCTTAACTATATGCAACTCATATGCGTATGGTATGCTCATGCCTAAAAATGCTCCTAGACGTCGCCAAGAACCGAGTTCTTGGTCTTATCCGTCTTCCCTCTCTTCCATGAGAGTCTCAAGTGCTTCACACTTGGTTTTGTACAATTATCGCTCACCTTGAATTGATTTTGGAGCCTTGGATTCGAGTTACTAAACCTCAATATACTTTTAAATTATCCTACTTAAGGTTTCCTAATAATTACGATGAAATAAAATTGCCACTTTAGAATTTGGACTTTATTGTTCCGCAAGTTTCCATTGTTGAGAAACAAGAAAGTACCTAAAATAATTCTTGATGCTTGATAGCATATTTAGAATTTTTTTTCTAGGGTGTTTATGATTGAAAAGAAGAGGTTTGGAGCCCTCAACATCAACCTTAAAGTGTATTTGGGCAATCCGAGCAGGGACCCGGCACGTTAACGCCAAGGTTCAACCTTAGTAACCTCGGGCCAGCTCTTCACGGGTCTTGTTCAGCTAATATCTCAACAACACAATTTCAATCATTCCAATCCAAGCCTATTTACTCAAATCCAAGCTCAATTCCTAAATATCAATA
This sequence comes from Senna tora, assembly GCA_014851425.1. Lineage (NCBI taxonomy): Eukaryota > Viridiplantae > Streptophyta > Magnoliopsida > Fabales > Fabaceae > Senna > Senna tora. The sequence goes on from CM026263.1 coordinate 11,245,616, forward strand.
ATTTCCTCAGTTTATGAATAATTAGAATTTCAACCCCAAATCCTTCAAAATTCAAATTTGGCTAAACCCGAGGGTATAGTCTCGATTCTTAACCCAAATAAGTGTTCAAGAACACTTCCTAGGTCTCAATCTACCCTCGAAACAATTCAATCGAAGGTGAATCGAAGAAATCCCCAAAAATGGAGAAATTGAGGGTTTATAATGAAATTTGTGTTACCAACCTTTAATTCGATCGGTGGGAGGTGTGGAAAATATTGTAGTCGAGCTCTGGTGAGTTTTTCTGGCGAGATTGCTCCTCCTTCCCCCTTCTTCTTCCCTCACACGTCCTCCCTCTCTCTGTACTCTATCTCTCTTCCTCTCTCTCTCTCTTGCTCTTATTCTTTTCCATTCTTTCGTTTCCTATCTTTTCTTATGCTAGACCCCACGACACCCCACTCTTTTTTTAAAAAAAATAATTAATTAAAATAACATAAAATAATTATCGACTAAGACGTAGTGAAGTGCCTGCGAGCTTGGCCTTTGGACTAAGGCGCAAAGAAACATTATCGACTAAGACATAGCAAAATATTTGTTCAGGCTGCTGGCGTTCCAAGTATTTGGGACGTGTTCGCCCGTCAGGTGTGCTAACTTGTACGCGTTGTGCGAGGCGATGCTAATAACCCTGTACGAGCCTTCCCAATTAGGGGTGAGCTTGCCGTGTAGGCGGTCACGCCTATTGTTTATCTTTGTACGCATGACCAAGTTACCTTTTTCAAATTTACGGGGTCAGATGCCCCGATTGTATTTTTGCTCCAGCAGCTGTTTGTATGCGATGTTTCTGAGTGCTGCCGGTTCCCTTCGTTCTTCGACCATATCGAGGCTGACTAATAGGCTCTCTGGATTTGAATCAGAGTAGTTGAGCACCCGATCAGAGGGGACTCCGATGTCGGCTGGGACAATTGCTTCTTGTCGTATGTTAGAGCAAAAGGGGTTTCTCCTGTGGCCGTGTGTATTGTGGTTCTATATGACCACAAGACCGATGGGAGTCGTCCACCCATCCTTCTTTTGCATTCGCCAATCGCTTTCACAGCCCTTCGAGGTTGATACGGTTTGCTCTCTCCGTTTGCCCATTGGTCGCCGGGTACTCGAATGAAGTAGTTCTGTGGTCTATACTCCATTCTTTGCCGAAACCTTCGAACTTCTCGCTGATGAATTGTCATCCATTATCGGTGATCGGCATGTGGGGCGGACCGAAGCGGGTGACGATGTTCCGCCAAAGGAAGTTTTGAACATTTTGGGATCCGATGGTGGCCAAGGGTTCGGCTTCGATCAACTTAGTGAAATAATCGACAGCCACGATGAGGAATTTTTGCTGGAGCATGCCCTGAGGGAGGGGGCCCAGGATATTCATGCCCCACATATCGAAGGGCCATGGGGATTCGATGGGCTTTAGTTCACCCGATGGTTGGTGTATGAAAGCGGCATGGCGCTGACATTGGTCGCAATGAGCGACTAAAGCTTCTGAGTCGGCTCTCATAGTTGGCCAATAGAATCCGAAACGCAGGGCTCGCTTTCAGAGGGATCCCACGGACTGGTGTCTGCCACATACGCCTTCGTGGATTTCTTGTAGCACGTAGCTTGCTTCTTCGGCCGAGATACACCGGAGGTGTGGGGATGAAAATCCCTTTTTGGATAGGTCATTCCCCCAGACAAAGTTTCGAGTTGCTTGCCTCCTGACTTTCCGAGCGAGTTCTTTATTTGTAGGCAGGGTGCCTGCCGTTATATATGCCCTGATGGGGGCCATCCAGGAATTGTCGATTGTAATCGGCAATACATATGGGTTTATACTCGGGGTGCGAAGCGTGGCTCGCAAGACTGTCTTAAGTCCCGATTGGCTCAGCGTGGTGGCTAATTTCTTGTTTGGCACGCTCCACATATTTGATGATAGTGGGGTCCTTTGCTTCAAAATCTCCATTTAGTTGTCCGACCATTAGTTGTGAGTTGTTGAATAACTTGAACTTTGAGGAGCCCAGGTCGTAAGCTAGCGCTAGTCCGGCTATGAGTGCTTCATATTCAGCTTGATTGTTGGAGGCTGGGAATGTGAAGCACAGGGCTTGTTCCACTTTGATTTCGTCGGGGCTCTCTGCGATGATGTCAGCACCCGCGAATTTCCCGGTCGAGGAGCCGTCTATGTAGACTAGCCATGGGGATTGTTCTAGCTGTGGCTCAGTAGACTCGTCGTGATCTGAAGCCGAGGCGTCCCCCTGAGGGCGTTCTGACGGAGTCATTTCGGCGATGAAGTCTGCCAAAGCTTGGGCTTTGATTGGCTGACAGGGCTCGTATTGAATGTCAAACTCTGATAGCTCGATCGCCCAGTTTGTCATTCGCCCTGCTAAGTCTGGCTTTTGCAGTATTTGCCGCAGGGGTTGGTCAGTTCGGACCATAATCGTGTGTTGGTGGAAGTAGGGTCGAAGCCTTCTGGCGGAGTGGACAAGAGCAAGTGCGAGCTTCTCCACCTGTTGGTACCGAAGTTGGGCTCCCTGTTAGGTGTGGCTTGTGTAATAGATTGGGAACTGTTCGACTCCTTCCTCCCTTATTAGTGCTGACCTTACAGCGTGTTCGGTGGTAGCTAGGTAAAGTATGAGGGTTTCTCCTTTGACCGCCTTGGCTAACACCGGAGGTTAGGCTAAGTAAGCCTTAAGGTCATGGAAGGACTTTTCACATTGCCTACTCCATTGGAACGCGAGTGCTGTTTTCAGTATTTTGTAGAAGGGAACACAATGGTCGGCCATTCTTTATAAGAATCTGTTGAGGGCCACTAGCCTTCCGTTCCACCTCTGCACCTCTTTCACCATTCGTGGCGGTTCCATGTTGAGAATGGTTGTGCATTTCTCAGGGTTGGCTTCGATTCATCGTTGTGTGATCATGAATCCTAGGAATTTTCTCGCCGATACGCCGAAAGCGCATTTGGTTGGATTCAGCTTCATTTTGTGCGTTTGCAAAACCAATAAGAGTTCTTCTAGATGTGCCAGGTGTTGTTCGAGGTCCACGGATTTGACTACCATGTCGTTGACGTAGACATCAAGGTTCCGACCTATTTGTTCTCGGAAAATGATGTCTGTCATCCTCTAATAGGTGGCCCCTGCGTTCTTCAGTCCGAAAGGCATGACTCTGTAACAGTAGACACCTTTATCTATGATAAAGGAGGTCTTTTCCTGGTCCTTTGGGTTCATCTGGATCTGGTTGTATCTTGAGAAGGCGTCTAGGAAACTCATCATCCGGTGCCCGGCCGTCCCATCGACCAGTTTGTCTATGTCCGGGAGCGGGTAAGCATCCTTTGGGCAGGCTTTGTTCAGATTGGTAAATTCCACGCACATTCACCATTTCCCATTCGCCTTTTTGACCATCACCACGTTCGACAGCCAATCGAGGTACTGCGATTCCCGTATGAAGCCGGCGTCAAGGAGCTTTTGCACCTCTTCATTGATTGCTTGATGCCTTTCTTCGCCGAAATGCCGTTTCTTCTGGATCACGCCGGGTCCGTCTCTGATGTTGAGGGAATGGCATATGAGCGCAGGATCTATCCCTGGCATCTCCGCGGCGCTCCAGGCGAATACATCCCTGTACTGGGTGAGCAATTCTTGGAACATCTTTCAGGCCGTCAGGCCGAGGAGAGCTCCCACGTGGACTTCCCAGCTTTTCGCCAGGTCTATGCAGATGCTCACGAGGTCCTCCGTAGGCTGCGGCCTAGCTCCGGGGATTTCGTCTCGTAGGTCCACTATCTCAAGGGGGTTTGCGGCGTTACTCTCGGCTTCGCTAGTAGCGGGCCAGTCGGTCGCATAGCATATGCGAGCTTCCTGATCTGCTCGAATTTCTGGGATGTCGGCCGGCGTAGGAAATTTCATCACCATATGAGCTATGGATATGACGACTCGAAGCTTGCCCAGGGTCGATCGACCCAAAATTGCATTGTATGCCGATGGTGCCGTTGATAAAGCGAATCTTACTCGGGCGCAGACGACCCTGGGTTGAGCGCCTAGGGCGAGCCATGTCGTGAGGGTTCCTTGTGTCTTAATGACCAATCCAGAGAAGTCGACAAGAGTTTCTTCGTCCGACGCTAGCTGATCCTCCTGGTGGGCCATTTCTTCCAAAGTTTTTGTGAAGAGTATATCGGTGACAGCCCCGGGATCTATCAGCACGCGTATGACGTCGAATCCTGAGATATTGGCCGTGATGACCAGTGGCTTATTGATCTTAGTCATGTCGCCAGCACCGTTGAAGATTACGAGCTGGATTTTATGTCGCTTGCAACGGTCGCCTGGAACGCCATCCGGTCGGCCGTGCAGGGGTTTCGAGGAATTGCCCGTGCTTGCCATTCGAGTGTTGTGTCCTGTATCTGTATTGAAGATCAAAACAAAAACAAATGTTGGTTTTTGAGTTTTAGGTGTATACTCCTACTCCCCGAAAGAGAAATGCCGTTTAGCGGCAGAGTGCGCAAGGCATTGTGGTCTGAATAAGCCCCAAGGTGGGCGCCACTGTAACTGTCGTTTTTGGCTCAGACAATTGTAATTTGAGAATAGGACCGCAAGGGGTCTTAACCTTGGGGGACTTGTCCTTAGGTGATGCACCTAGGTGCCTACGTACCCTTCGGGAGGGATCAAAGTCCACGTAGTCCGTCATGCTGACGTCTATAGGACCCGCTAGGCAAGGTTGTTACCTGTATTGGGCCATGTACGGCTAAGACGTGCCTAAGATACTCCGGGCGGGGGAGCCGCTCTTAGGAGGTTGCCTTAATGGGAGAGAGCTATGGTCTCTGAGAGCTGCTGGAAGCCCTGTAAATGGTGCACCCCGAGACGGAGGTCAGCTTGCCGAAGGTTAGCCGGAATGGGGGCCTGCGACGGAGCTCGCGGTGTGTAGAGGGATTGCGTGAGGTATCTGAGGGTACTCAGGTTACCGAGAGAGTATGTGGAATATCACAGAAGAGGTGTGGTTATCCTTCAGGTTGCGTATAGTTCTGTTGGGATTGGATTGCTTGCTTAGTCCCCCGAGTGAGGGTCTATTTATACTCGAGTGTGGGGAGATCATGCTAGACCCATGACTTCGTGGGACGTGGGTCATCTCACGAGGCTTGTGGAGTTCCCACGTCTGGTTGAAGGGATGCTCCGTGAGATGACGTGGGCAAGGGCCATGGAATTGGTAGATGAGTCGTGCCACGTGTCTCTAGCAGGTGCTGAGGCCGTGCTTCTAGAACGTCAGTGCCACGTGTCCCAAGGTGGAATATTCTGTAGTTACACCTGGTATTTTATTTAAACAAAAAAAACATTATAATATTTATTATTGTTGTTGGCTCTTTTTGATTAAATACAAAAATAATAATAATAATAATAATAATAATAATAATAATAATAATAATAATAATAATAATTGCAAGGAATGTTTGATGAAAAAACTGATTTAATTTTAACACAAGGATAAAATTAACATTTTGAACTTTGATTAGTGGCAATTTAGTCCGAAAACATTTATTTTTATGCTTTTCCTTTGGGCTAGATGTAGAAAGCTATAATGTTTAGGATCTGATTAAAGCTGAGAATCTTTTTCTGCAACAACTCATTCACATTTCCAAATTTTGCCCCAAACATTTCAAGTTAGAGAAATAAGTGCTTTCGAATAAAAATAAGTGCTTCTAAAATTTCCAAAAAGGTGCCCAAACAATCTCTTAGATAGTGATAATTCTAACTGTCACGACCCCCGTTTAGAGGACCGTGACCGGCACAGACACAGGGAATACCCCTGTGCCTGTAAGCCTTATCACCTGATTGGTAGAATATCTATTATTGAAAATACATTCACATGCAGTATAATACCATGGCTACACCGAAATGGTGGCCTATCCTAGGCAAGCAAATCCACGGCCAGTGCCGCTTGAGGATATAGATATAGGAAAACACGCATAATATATATAACCTGTGTACTGGCTACACATCCGAAGATGCTGCCTATCCTATTCACATGCAACAAATATATGCATATATGTATTTTGGAAACCAGTTTTCCCTGTATCGCGATATAACTAATCCTGATCTTTAAGGTGTGTGAAGCTGACAATTCTAGATTTAGTGGTACAATCAAATTGTGTACGTCTACCCTTTACTTTATGATACAATGATAAAGTAAATTAAATTACAATTACAATTTATTCACCCACATGAACAAGTTGTGGGTCTTGGAAAGTTTTGCTTGTCCCTCGTTCCACCGAGACTTCTTCCACCTGTACTTAACCTGTCTCTGTGTAGTAAAAATGAGGTGTGACTCTTAACCACGCGACTCAGTGAGGACTCTCCCATCCTCGGCGCAAGGCGGGTACCATAGCGCTGGGAATGGGAGTCATACACAACCACATGCAAAAACAACTGTTTACTGTTAATTAACATACATTCTTGGTGATCACAAGCAACAGACATTTCACCCAACCACTCACATGCATTTAACAAATGTAAACATGTAGCAGTTTATTCCACGTCATCAATCAGCAAGTAAACATGTAACATATAGTGCCAGCTTTTACTTACCGGTCTTCTCACGTTTCAGCATGTCTAAATCAAACAAGACGTGTGGTGACGTAATCCTGTACATTACCACTACGCTGCACAATCAGCAGTTATATGCAAACACAGACAATTTGTACATACACACAGATACTATAACATACATCTACTTAATCTCCCCCACTCTGGGGTATCTACTAGCCACTATGTGGCTTTTCTACTTCGAACCCGTGCACTCGGGTTACTGGCCACCACATGGAAAAACATACTTAACCCATTCACTTGGGTACTTGTCACCTCGTGACAATTCTATTAATCAAACACAATCAACCTCTATCTATCAAACAACTTATCCATAGCCACCAAGTGGCACGTCTTGACACCTTACTGCGGGGCAATAGCTTGAGCCCACTCGTCCATTCCCCAACCAGGCCACAATGGCAGGCACGACACGACGTCTCAAAGCATGGCCGCTGACAAACCCTGGACCAACTCCGCAGGATGATTTCTCTTTTAATAGGTTAGACTCACGGTTCACCCGTAGGTTCCTCCCGTGACTCCTTACCTTAGTCTCACATATTAATAGGATTCTTTGTATCTTTCTCGAAGGATCAACAATTCCTCTCCATGTTAATATGGACGAGTGTCCTTAACAGGATATAACTCATATACCCGTCCAGATGCACTCTCTGGGCCTCAAGCTATCGTCATAGCAATATAAATATTTTCTGGCCCTATTACCAGGATAGGGCAATGACCATCGTCATGGTGATTATTGTCACGACCCCCACCCAGAGGCACGTGACCGGCACAGACAGAGGGCCTAACCCTGAGTCTGTTAGCCTTAACACCTATTTTATTTAACTATCATTCCCATTCGCGTACACAGATTATCAATATATATGGCACACATCTCCTGTGTGGCCTATCTTACACCTGCAATCCATAGCCAAGTGCTGCTTCAGTTTATATGTATACTCAAACACACATAATATATATCCGTCATATACGTTGCCACACACTCCGGTGTGTGACATATCCTATTCACATGCAAATTCGTATGCATAATAGTAATAAGTCCCCCAAAATAATCTTGTCTTTAAGTATGTGGAGCTGACAAGTCTAGAGTATAATAACCACAAAGTGTAATCAATTCATTACAATATCCAAAATAAAATCAAAGCCATCCACGGAGACCGAATGTGAGTGCTAGCAAAACGTCGCCTTCACTAAGCCGACGTGGAAGCCTGACCGATACCTGTATCTGAAACTTAAACCACTACAGGGTGATTCAATGACTCAGTGAGTGACTCTCCCATCCTAGGCGTAGTAGCGGGTACCACTACGACTGGGAAGGGGAGAAACCACATTTCACATACGCCACATGAAGACAACAATCGATGTCATGACCATTTTAATAAAATAACTTTGTCTTGACGTCATGTGAGGATACCGGCCATTGTCATGACATGTTCGAAGAAAAGGAAATCCAGTCATAGTGCATACCAAGGACATTGAGGGCTTAAACTAGTATTGAGTACCTATACGCTCGATATCTTACATCGATACGCATAGGCACACGACCCATTCCCGAACTGTCTCCATGGAATGTTGTGTTCGGTGGCGCACCCCAGCACCAACCCGCCGAGGTGTCCATCTACATCGGCACTTTCCGAACTATCGTCTCGGGAAGCCCGCTTGGTTCAATCCGAACCAACTCAACGGATTAACCAACTAGTAATGGTAGCATACTCCGGACCGACTCAACAGAGTATCCACAAGTGTATATATACATGAAGGCAATTTCGAACCTTACCCGACGAATGCCAACATGAAGGCACTTTCCTAACCTGACCCGACAGAAAGCTCTTACCCTTGGTACCATACATGTTATTGCCATAATTCTCGGGTCAAGCACATATGTGTGCTGAATTCTTCATCGTCACCCATATGTACTTTATCCACCATATTCCCACTTTAACAATCACAAACAATTCATTGTACAAAATTCCAGCAATCGCCAACATAATGACAGAGTATTACTAGCAAGCATAAAATTAAATATTTACAAACATTCACGTATAAGCAAGCCCACAAATCAAGGTTATCATACAATCCTTGGGGCTAGGATGGAAGGGTCCCTCACCTTGGCCGCTTAGTAACCCTTGAGCACTCTTGTCTCCAAGGAAGTACTTTAGTCCTAACAAATAAAATCACACCAATTAAACTACTTATCTACACGTGTGTAGCTAATTTTCCATAAACTCCATATTAACCAATTTTCCACTTTTACACATATAAATGCCTAAATTCCACCACCTATGCTATGGTCATCATTTGGGAGTTGGTTTCAGTTCAAAATTAAATTTTACTTTAAGAAATCATATTCAAAAGTTTTCACATCATCTAACTCTATCAATGGAGAATTGTTTGCCAAATATAGAAATTTTACTCATTTGTACAAAATTCATAAATCATCATCCCAATCATTGGGCATTCTTCCAAATCATCTAAAATGCATAAACAAATTATTTGGCATCCATACATCCCAACAAATCTAAAAAAATTAATAAATTCCCTCAAAATTTATAAAATTCGTAGAGTGAAATCATCCATATAAATCATGATTTGGGTGTTTTCTATGTTCTAAAATAGTCCTACGGTGATATACTATCAATAGGTAACTCATTTATACCAAGAAAATTTAGATTGAAGTGGTGGAGACAAGATTTTTGGAGGCTTACCTTGCCAAATCCGAGAATGAAGATTTGGGAGTGCTACTCAAGCTCTTTCATGCTCCAAGAGGGTAGATGAAGCTTGTGGGAGCTTTAGATTTTTGGGAAGAAGCAAGAAATTTGATGGAAGTGGGTGGATCCCTCAATTTGTTCTTGATGCCCTAGAGTGAATGAGGAATGGAGAAGAAGAGAGGAAGATGAAAGAAGATAGGAAGGCGTCTGACTTGTGCAGCTCTTAAATTGCAAATTTGGATTTAAAGGAAATTTGGATATTTGACTTTATTTTGGGATATGGTAAAATAGAGTTTTGATTGGATTTTCTCATCTAGATTTATTGTTGGGTAAGAATAGCCAAATTTAGAAATTTTTGGGTAATCATAGGCCTATTAAAAATATATGTCACTGAGTCTAGCAAATGAGAATTTTCTACCTAGTAAAATTTTTATTTTTGAAAAACTCTCAAATTTAAACTATAAGCTCGAAATAATTCATATGATCCATATTTAACCCAATTTATATTTTTCTATTTGAATTTATTATTTATTTTAATTTCTTAAATTCTCAAATATAAAGCAATTAAAATCTTAATAATAACCCAAAAAATCTTATTTCATTCCAAAAAATTATTTTTATTTTTATTTAGTCAAAATGTGCAACCTCAACATCAAAATTCTATCAATTTCATATTATCCCATCATTTCTTAATTAGGATTTTTTATCTATATATATATATATACATATTTCTATTTATTTACTTGTTTATATATTATTTATTTGTTTTTTTTACATTCCAACTCCAAATGATGACAATTCTAAGTCTTACTATATATTTGAATTGATTCCAAAAATACCCCTCGGGTATTACAATTATAAAACTGAGATCTCAAGTGCCATCTGGCGTTGTTCTAGTCGATGTCTCACATCGCTAGCATAACCAAATCCGAAACCCACCAATAACTTCCTTTGCATGATTCCAATTTAAGTCACCGTCGTGACGAGTTTCAAAACAAAAGATTAGTCCTTCCGTACAAGGACTCTTGCCACCGTCGTGGAAAAGATTTAATAAAATACTCATCATACCTTTGGAGTGTATGAGTTGGATTTGTAACACACCAATCATAGCAAACAGTTACACTCTACTCCTATGTCTTCCTATCCAAGCTACTTTCCACAACCTATTCTCTAGTTCTTTTATTCTTTTAGTATTCTATACCTCTAGCTAACACATATCAGACAAGCAGAGAACATACATACTCATGTAATCCACATAAGCATACAACCCTAGGAGCAGAGATGAAAGAGCCTTCACCTTGACCAACCTTCCATGCAATCCTCTCCTGTAACTTTAGTTTCCTCGGAGTTCCCGTTGCACTCTATTGTGTGCCGTTGTTCCTATAAGAATAACATTTACTTGATTAAGGTTATTACTTAACTTAACTTGTTATTTATCTCTCCATTAGTCTCACGTGTAGTCCATGGTTGTTACAGAGTCAAGCTCTTGGTCTTATTGGACTTCTCTATCCCAACTTATGCGTATCCTTCCTCGGACACTTGACTTACTCATATATAACACTCTACTTGAGTGTTTCACATACTTGGATTTGAGTATTAGACCTCTATCTCACTTGTATTCACATCTAAGGAAGCTTATCTAGCTTGGTTGGAAGGAATCCTAATTTTAGGAAGGTCTAAGTATTTTGAATCAACTTGTGTTCCTACTTGGGTTCTAAGAAATCTAGTTTCTAAATCTCAATATACCACCAATTTATCCCACTTAAGGTTTCCTAAAGGTTGTGAAAGGATAAGGTTGAAATTCACGAAGTTAGACTTAATTTGTTCTGCAAGTTTCCATCCTTGAGAAATAAGAAGGTACTTGGAGTGATTTAATTCTCAAAAACATGTTTAGGAGTGTTCTAGGGTGTTTAAGATTGAAAAGAAGAGGTTTGGAGCCCTCAACATCACCCTTAAAGTGTATTTGGGCAACCCGAGCAGGGACCCGACACGTTAACGTCAAGGTTCAACCTTAGTAACCTCGGTTCAGCTCTTCACGGATCTTGTTCAGCTAATATTCCAACCATATAATTTCAATAATACCAATTCGAGCCTATTTACTCAAATTCAAGCTCACTCCTAATTATTAACAATTTTTCAAAATTAGGAATAATTAGAATTTCAACCCCAAACCCTTCCAAATTCGAATTTGGGCAAATCCGAGAATATAATCTCGATTCCTACCCCAACTAAGTGTTCAGGAACACTTTCTAGGTCTCAATCTACCCTAGAAACAACTCAACCGAAGGTGAATCGAAGAAATCCTTAAAAATGGAGAAATTAAGGGTTTAGAATGAAATTGGGGTTACCAACCTTGATTCGATTTGTGGGAGGTGTGGAAGATGTTGGAGTCGAGCTCCAGTGGTCGTGACCGGCGTAAGACGGCTCTCTCTGGCGAGTTTTCCTGCGAGTTTCCTCCCTCTTCCCCCTTCTTCTTCTCCGTCCACTCCTCCCTCTCTCTCTCTATCTCTCATCTTCTCTCTCTTTCACGCGTCCCCCTTTTCTTTTTTTTTTCTTTTTCTAATTGTGTAGTTGTTTACTTAATGAGGAAGGTCACGGTATATAAGAAAAAAAATAAGGCTGAAGGTTTTTACAAATAGATAACTAAATAATAAGATAATTATTAATAAAATAATTAATAACTAAAATAATTATTAACTAAACTAAAAATATTTTAATTAGTCTCTCATCATTCTTAAATTCAGGTTTCTAATTTTTTTAGGTCCTGAATTATACCCAAAAATTATTTTCTACTTCTTTACTTTACCTTTTATTTTATTTTAAACTTCGAAAACTTTTCTCGGGTATACAATCCTTGAAAAAAAATTCATTTCCGGTTTCTTTTAACTTTTATACTTTTTCTATATTCTTTTTAATGTTTTAATTCCTAGCCCCGAAATAAATCATTCTTTAACCTTCGAAATTTTAAATAAATCATTCTTTAATCTTCAAAATTTTTTTCCGGGGTATTACACTAACCTATATTACTATCCTTTCAAAAATTGTTAATATATAGGTGTTTGTGCTCATACACATATCAATGTTAAAAATGTTCTACCAGGGATGCATTGCATCAAAATTAGTTATTAAACCAATATTTAAAATCACTATAGGAAAAACTGTTCGTACCAAGTGCCATATATTATGTCTGTAAAGTTTATATATTATTGTTCACGTTAATATCGTACTATTTTAATTTTAAAATTAAGACTTCTATTTTGTAGCAGTACCTTTCTATCAACCATCACTACAGTGGTCCAACCCATGCTTTGTTTTTCCATATTACAACAGTGGTAATTAATTTGTTTCCCAACGGCTGACATTTCATGTTGTACAAATTATATAAATTATGTTTATTGTTGCGATTTTTCCCCTAACATTTTGTGGGTTCCGTATTTTAGTCATGGTTCCTATGGCTTATTTTGTACCATTCGATCACAACATCAACCAAAGGATTCATACTACAAATGTTCCTGGTAAAAATATAATTTACTTTACAACTATTATCTGATGCTTAAATCCAATGATTGGACATCTTCAAAAGAAAATATATATATATATATATATATATATATACATATATATATAAATATATGTATATATGTATATATGTATATATGTATATGTATATATATGTATATGTATATGTGTATATATATATATTTCCTATTCTTCAAGTATTAAAATTCTTTAATTACATATGGTTTGTATATCTAACAAAGGATTAACAAATTAAATCATGACCATGGTTCCTCTATTTCAAGGTAGTGTTTTTATAGTTGGTCATTAACATGGTTCCTCTATATATATATATATATATGTATATATATATTATTCAAGTATTAAAAGTCTTCAAATACATATGGTTTGTATATCTAACAGGATTAAGAAATTAACAATTTTCCAAAAAAAAAAGGTTTTGTTTACTATTAAACCATGAACATGGTTCCTCTATTTTAAGGTAGTGTTTTTATATTTGGTTGATTACAAACTCTCAAGATCTAATTACATGTTGTAGTCAGGTTTTCCTGTTCATCATATATATTCGACACCGACTAGACTACTAAATTATTAAGTATTTCTCATCATTGCTAATTATTCTCCAAAATTAGTAGGTGTGATCAAGGCCAGCCATGCAGGTGAGACTCAAAGTAATAGTTCTGTGTCATTTGATCCAAATCTTACCCCAACCGTTAGGACGCCACCGTCAGTTGCAAAAGGTATGTACTTAATAAATTAAAGCAAAAAACACTTTGAAGATTTTATAGTTCTTTGAATATCAAGTAAATCATAGCAATCTTACTTTCTTTAAGAAGTAATTCACTAACTCATTAAATGTTCAACACTTCTTTAGCCAATAGAAAGATGCGAAAATAAATCATTATAAATCGACGTAATATTCGAGATATTAATTTTTATTATTATCATTATTATTAATTTATTTTTCTTTGGGAAAGAAAAATAAATTAAATTAAAAAGTTAAAGAGTTAAAGAAATAAAATGGAGAAGGGAAAGAAATGGGATTTTTTAAATTTATTTTAGCACTTAAAAGAAAGTGGGATTAAAAAGAAAGGAAGGAAGTAGGATTTAAATAATATATTCGTTTTATATTAATTTTTTGGTTTAAACCGTGCATTCCTTCCAATTCATTTAAACAAGGAATAATATATATATATATATATATATATATATATATATATATTAAAATAATGGGGGGGGGGGGAGACCGTGACCCCCTATCCAACAGCACGAGACGGACTCGAGACCACGCGAGAAGGAAGAGGAAGACGACGGACGGCGGTTTCTGGCCGGAGAAGGTGATCGGACCACATCCTCAACACCCTACAAGCTCCCCATCCGATTGAATCAAGTAAGAAAGCCCCAAATCTCTCAAACCCCAATTTCTCCAATTTTGGGTATTTTAGGAATTCTTCAAATACTTCCAATCGGGGCATTCCGGGGTTAAATTTGAGCTTAGTGGGTGTTATTGAAAGCTTAGTAAGGTTCAGAATCGAAGTTAAAACCGTAGGATTTGATCGGGTATGGAAATCATGGAAATTGGGTTAGGAAATTGCTCTAAAATTTGAAATTGATAATTTGATGCATGATTAGGCTTGGATTGGAGTAGTATAAGTGTTGTAATTGCTGGAAATAGACAAGGGAATAAAGCCCGAGTATTTACCGTTTCAACCGGAACCCAATCCAGTGAAAAAGAGGTTAAATACTAAACCATCGTATAGTAAGGACCTGTGCGGTGGGTTGGACACCTCGGTCTAGTCCGTGGTGGAGACCCAAGACCCGCTAATTTGGTTCCAAGGCTCAAATTATACCCAATCATATTTTTATATATTATTAAAGAGGTAGTAATTAAGCTTTTACTCAGCGAATAAGGGAGACAGTGGAATGAGTAAGCTAAAGCCTCTTTTGAGCCGCGAATTTAATTCTTTTATTAGTTAAACACTCTTATTAACACATGAAGTGAAATTTAGACAAATGGGAATCTCTAACCTAAGCATTTAGAGGTTCTAAATAGCTCGAAAGTATGAAAGCCGACATAAGATAGTATGGACCTTCAAAAAGAGAAATTTAGACGACGTAACGAACTAAATAGTTAGTTCTTGGAAATATCTAGAGGGTGCATGAGCATTAGCATGGCACGTGCATGATAGATGCTTAGTTACACGTTCTAAATTTCTTAAATATATATGTGTATAGGGCACCACAGGGTAATTGGAGTTTCAGGCACTCCGAGGACTGATCAGGAGGGCCAACGAGGTGAGGGGCTCTCCCATCCCTGCCCCACAGGGTTGGATGACAACGTGCAAATGTGGTTTGCCTGATTTTATACAGTTATCATATGAAATGTACTTATCTAAATGAGTTTGTGCTACGTGTGTATGGTTAGTAAGTAAATAGTGGAAATGCAAACCAAATATGTGTATATGTGATAATGTGGCTCAATGAGCCTTATGTGTTACCGTGGGTAGGATTGTGTCGTGATTTCATATGTGAGAGTTTAGTAACTTTAGAAACCCATTTAAATTGATCATCGTTGTAAAAGTTTTGACCATATGGTACATTGAGGAAAATGAATCTAGGTTGTTAATTGTGAGCGAGAGGGTTGCATAATTGAAAAGGGGGAAAACTAGGCCTAACTAATAAACACGCATAATATTCAATTAGTTACTAATAGGGCGTCTTTCAAGGTTAAATTGTTATTTGAACTTGTTAGGTTAGTTCGAGTAGATCGAGTCGATTATCCTGGTCGGACACATAGGATTTTGTTAACAGCAAGTATGCCACGTAGTGGGCATTACCTTGGTTTAACCGAGGTCAGACAAGTTGCTGGCGATTACTCTAAGCGTGTCTTGGAGTCAGAAAGTTCCTAGTGTGATCAACTAGGTTCGAACAAGAGATTGCCTTCGGGCCAGTATTTCTCTCAGCATAATGCGGGAGACAGAAATTGAATGCCTATTGTATAAGTATATGTTAACTATGGAACCATATGATATATATTTATGATTGGTTTACATGCAGATTAATAAACATGTTAGGAGCATGAATTAGGATTTTAATTGTGAATATGATACACTGATTGCTTGATCATGCTAAAGGTCACAATATAAATCCGTTTCATGCGCATGTGGTTGTGGTTGCTCCCTTTCCCCAACTGTAGTGGTACCCGCTGCTACGCCAGGGATGAGGGAGCTTCTCACTGAGTCTGTTCAACTCACCCCCTTGTTTATATGTTTCAGATACAGGTGGTTCAGGATTCTGGAACGCGTCCACTTCTTCTCAAGGAGGCGGACAACTCTGAAGACCGCACACTTTGTCCGCGTCGGTAGTTATTTTGGTTATATATATATGTTGTGACGTATGTATATATATAAATCCTTTTTGGGTGTAGCGTTTGTACATTTACATCTGCTGTGTATATATATACTTCATACGTGAATTCTAGCATTGTCGGCTTCATACAGATTAAAGTTAGGTCTTGGTGATGGGAATATAGGCTATGATATGATATATATCATGTATATACATATATGACTTCTGCATGCGACTAGGATAGGTCACACACATTGAGGCGTGTGATCAATACGTAAATTATATGTGTGAATGCATACCTGTTTGTGTGAAAATATGGCTTCCGCATGTGAATAGGATAGATCACACGCATTGAGGCGTGTGATCAATATGTAAACTATATGCAAGTGTGTGATTGAATATATGTATGACTGTATACAGGACTTCTGCATGTAAATAGGATAGATCACCCGCCCTGAAGCGCGTGATCAATATGTATACTATATGTACGTGTGAATGAAAATGTGTATATATATATACTGAAGCGGCGCTGAGCGAGCCGTGGATTGCGAACTGTTTAGGTCACCGAAAATCGATAACCATATGTATTATATATTGTTTGTACTAGAAATGGGTAGTTATGCACATGTAAAAATGTCAATCAGGATTAGATGCTTACGGGATATGAGACATCCAACCTCCCGTGCTGGTCACGGACGTCCGATAGGGGGTCGTGACAAACTTGGTATCAGAGGTAGGTTATCTTTAAACTGTATGAAGCCATAGGTATGATCGGGTGTCGGTTTACACCTCGTTGTGAACCCGGGCACAACGTGGGAGTAAAAAGGCACTTGTGGAAGTACCCAGGAAATTATGGCAGGAGTATGGATAGAGTCCGTACAAACCAGGTATTCAAGAATGGTGGCACCGATGACCTGGGAAGATTTTCAGAGGGAATTCCTGGGTCGGTTTCTATCTGAAGGCACCAAAGATGCAAAGCGTCAACAATTCGAGGAGTTGTGGATGACGCCTAACATGACCATGATGGAGTGTGAGTTACTTTTTACGGAACTGGCTCAATTCTCATCTGAGTTGGTTCTTGATGAAGAGGCGAGGATCAAGAGGTTCATACACTGTCTCACGGAGCCGTTATTTATTGCTTTGTTACCTCAGAGGAGGCAATTTGAGACTTTAGCTCAAGCAGCAGATTGTTCCAGAATGATTGAAACCAGGAAGAGGTACGGGACTTCTGTTGATCCCAAAGTCAAGTTGATTACGGGTAGTGACAACCAAGGAGGTGGAAGTAAAAAAAGGAATACAACAGGTGGAGGAGCAGGATGCTCAAGGTCCGCAGGAGGACAATCCTCAACTACCACCCATGAAGCAGGTACAGGGGGACAGAGAGTACAAGGGGGTGGAAATGCCGGTAAAATAAAACCCCAGTGAGCGACTTGCGGTAGGTATCATTTTGGAGTGTGTCAGAGACAGACAGGTGGATGCTACAACTGCGGCCAGGTGGGCCACATGGCTAGTGAGTGTCCAAAGAGAAAAGAGGGTACAAGTGTGAGAAGCAATCCGATGCCAAGGGGTACACCGATTTCAGCCCCACCGGTGAGAATCGTACCACCACAGACAGCAAGTACAGGTGCAGCTAGAGGCCGTGGTGCAGGATCTAGTGGTAAAGGGCCAGGGGCAGTAGGTGGAGGACAAGCGCGGGTATTTGCACTCTCTCAGCAGGACGCTCATGCATCAAATGCAGTTGTGACAGGTACTCTTATTGTTTAATCTCTTGAAGCACGAGTCTTATTTGATTCCGGCTCCACTCATTCTTATGTGTTGCATGCATTTGCCTCTAAATTCAACAAAAGTCCGTCTAGAATGGAAGAAACAGTACTGGTCTCTACTCCAATGGGAGAATCGGTACAAGTAGAGTATTTGCACAAGTCTTGCATTATGGAGGTCGATGGCCATGAGACTGTGGTAGACCTTCGGTTGTTGTGTATGGTTGACCATGATGTGATCCTCGGAATGGATTGGTTGTCGTCTTGTTATGAGGTTGTGGACTGCAGGGCTAAGTGTTTGAAATTTAATATGCCAAACGAGGAGCCTTTTGTGATACGGGGTGATGGAGCTCCACTGTATCCAAGCTTGATCTCGGCTTTAAAGGCATCCAAGTTACTTGCAAAGGGATGTAAGGGGTATTTGGCTTTGGTCAAGGATACCACGAAAGCAGTACTTTCACCGACTCAAGTACTGGTAGTACGAGAGTTCTTGGATGTATTTCCAGAAGAATTGCCGGGGTTGCCGCCCGATCGTGAGATTGAATTTGAAATTGAGCTGCAACATGGCACCCAGCCTATCTCCACACCACCTTACCGGATGGCTCCGAAAGAGCTGAAGGAGTTACATACACAATTGCAAGAATTGCTTAACAAGGGTTTTATAAGACCTAGCTTCTCTCCTTGGGGTGCACCGGTCCTTTTTGTGAAGAAGAAGGACGGATCTTTGCAGTTGTGTATCGATTACCGAAAGTTAAACAAGGTGACGATCCGCAATCAGTACCCACTGTCGAGGATAGATGACCTATTTGATCAGTTGCAGGGCGCAAAGCGGCTTTCCATGATTGATTTGCGATCTGGGTATCATTAACTAAAGATTCGAGAATCAGACATACCTAAGACTGCATTCCGGAACCGATATGGACATTACGAGTTCTTGGTGATGTCTTTCGGATTAACTAATGCTTCTGCAGCATTCATGGACATGATGAACATGGTCTTCAAACCATTTCTGGACCGATTTGTCATCGTCTTCATTGATGACTGTAACATCCGCCTCTCCCAATGATGTAATTAATTGTTTGCTAGATGAATTAAAGTTTTTGTATGTGTTTGATGCATCTAGAAGCATGTAAACTTGCATTAGAAGTAGGTTAATTATGTTAGACGGACTTGAATGAAAAGAAAAGAAGGGACTTGCATTAAAAGTAGGTTAATTATGTGTTTGATGCATTAGAAGTTAGGGAATGATGCTATATGGGTGATAGTGTACGGATTTACTAAATCAGCACATTTCGTACCAATTAAGATAAATTTCTCACTAGATACGTTAGCTCACTTGTACATTCAAGAGATAGTGAGGTTACACGGAGTTCCCTCTAGTGTTGTCAAAGATAAAGACCCTAGAATTACTTCTAGATTTTGGAAAGCCTTGCAAGAAGCCTTCAATACAAAACTAAATTTTAGTACTGCGTATCATCCTCAGAGCGATGGACAGACCGAGCGTACCATTCAGGCCCTGGAGGATATGATTAGATTATGTGCTCTAGAACAAACGGGTAATTGGGATAGGAACATTGAACTAGTGGAGTTTGCGTATAATAATAGTTATCACTCCACTATAGGGATGGCTCCATATGAAGCGTTGTATGGGAGGAAATGTAGATCACCCATCTGTTGGTTTGAGATCGGGGAGAGACGGTTGTTAGGTCCTGAGCTTGTACAAGAGACCACTGAATAGATAAAAATGATCAGGGAAGAGATGAGAAAAGCCCTGGATAGACAAAAGAATTATGCTGACAATAGGAGGAAACCATTGGAATTTGAAGAGGGGGATCACGTTTTCCTCAAAGTTTCTCCAACTACGGGTATTGGTAGAGCTATTAAGTCCAGAAAATTGAGTCCAAGATACATAGGACTTTTCCAAATTTTGAAAAGGGTCGGTTCATTAGCCTATCAGATTGCATTACTCACATTTTTGTCAAACCTTCACAATGTTTTCCATGTGTCACAACTTCGAAAATATATTTCGGATCCTTCACATATTTTGGATGTTAGAACAGTACAAGTAAAATAGAATTTGCCTTATCATCCTAGACCGATGAAGATCATTGATTCGGATGTTAAGCAATTGAGAAACAAGACTATTCCATTAGTGAAGGTTTCATGGGATGAATCTCCTCCTCAATAAGCCACATGGGAGAAGGAAGAGGCTATGAGGCAATCGTATCCAGAACTATTCCCATAAATAGGTGAGTTCTCAAATTTCGAGGACGAAATTTTAAATAAGGAGGGGGGGGAATTGTAAATTCCGCCTCTCCCAATGATGTAATTAATTGTTTGCTAGATGAATTATGGTTTTTGTATGTGTTTGATGAATCTCGAAGCATGTAAACTTGCATTAGAAGTAGGTTAATTATGTTAGAGGGACTTGAATGAAAAGAAAAGAAGGGTTAGATGGAAGAGGACTTAGTTGTAAGGAAAAGCTTGATGGGGGATGTAATTCATAATTTTAGCTTAGAGTCATAGTGGCCAAAAGAATTTTGAACACTTCCCGCCTGAGTGTCAAGGTAGAGTGATTAACTCTATTTTTTAATGAAAACAATGAATTGAGTATAATTAAGTACTTAAATGCAAGGAAAGAATGTTTAGGGTGAGTCACCACTTAATTGACACTTAAGGATAGGGAGGAGCTGCCACCTCTACACACACTCACCATTTTCATCAACTAGAGAGAGAGAGGGGTAGAGAGAAGGAAGAGAAAAGCTTGAAGGGGAAGCTGAGAATTCGGACTAGGGCTGGATTCAGGTGGGGAAATTGATAGAATAGTGTCTACACATCACAAGAAACACAATCTAGCTGGAGTTAAGGTAATCATGGCTTCCGACTCTCACTTTTTGAAATTTAAGATTTTGCTTGAAAATGGCCAAATTTCTGAATTTGAACTGATAAGCCGAAATAGAGAGTACAAACCTGCATTTCTCTGATTTTGGAACTCAGACGGATGCCTATTGATATGTGCATGTATCTCTGAATGCTAACAATGAAGATTTAGAAATGGGTTTTGGCTATGGGTTTTGGTAGCATGTTCATAATTAAATCTAAGGAAGTTTAAGCATGTTTAAATTGTTCATGGGTTTTGTCATTTTTATGCTTGAGAATGTTTTGGACACTTTGCATGTATTTGGATGATGAATTTCGGGTTGGAAAATGTGATCTAAAGGTTTTGCGAAAATATGGCAGAGGCACAACAGTCGACTAATAGCCCGTAACAGTCGACTGTCGTGCCCAGAAATTCAAAGAAATTAAAGACAGAGGCACAACATTCGACTGATAGGATTAACAGTTGACTGTTGTGTTCTTGACTCATCATATTTTTCCAGATTTTCCAGAAATGCAGATGGCAGCCGACTGCCATGCCCAATCAGTCGACTTCCATGTTCTTGACTCATGAAAAACCCATATTCAACCCAGAAATTCAATTTAGTAAATATTTAATTGTTGAAGGTTTTAAGAGTAAGCAGTCGACTGCTATGCTTGGGACAGTCGACTGATAGAACACAGAGAGCTCCCAGTCGACTGGTAAGTTCTAGCAGTTGACTGATAGAACACAAAGAGTGAACAGTCGACTGATGTCTTGGGAGTAGTCGACTGATACAGGGCAGTTTATGAAGATGTTTTACATCTTATGAAACAAAGTTTTAAGAGCTCAATTACATACTTAAACTTAATTTTAAAGGATTAAAGAACAATATGGGACATGGATTAAGGGAAATAACATAGTAGAATGAAAAGAGAGCTAAGTATTCCATAAACATTCTTTGTAGCAGAAGAGGTCCATAGTCGATTGACCAATTGTCGGTATGGGACGGCCGTTGGGATTTCCACGGTTGAGCAATAATTTGGGATGGTAAAATATCCAATCGATTGATGATGAAAGATTACGAAAACACCGTGTTGGTTGTTTAATTTTAACCTAGTAGACTCTATATGGCCAAATCAAGAGTAACATGCTTAAAATTAGATTAACCATGATTGGGACTATTTCTTTACAATGTATGTACATGAGAATAGCATATCAAGGGATAAAGTCGTGATCCTTTAGGAAAGATACCTTGTGTCTTATGGCAATGAGAGGTCAAGGACAAAATGGTGATCCTTTGGGAAAGATGCGTTGTATCCTATGAATGTATTGTTAAGGGTAAAAGTGTGACCCTTCGGGGAAGAGGCATTGTACCCTATGAATGAATGAATGTTAAAGGATAAAATTGTGACCCAAGAGGGGAAGATGCATTGTATCCTATGAATGAAATGGACAAAACTGTGATCCATAGGGGAAGAGCAGTGTGTCAAATGAATGGAATGGACAAAACTGTGACCCATCGAGGAAGACCAGTGTGTCAAATGAATGAATGGATATATGCGAGTAGTTGTTGGACAACTCTCCTGATGCTCAATGTTTTTATGAAAGATTAGGGTTAAATACCCATATGTTTTGAATGCTTGTTATTTCCACGTTTTATGAAATGATGATGAATGTAAATGAAATGTCCCTATTGCTATGAAATGTTTAAATGTGAAGTATAATGATTGTACCATGCCATGCCAACTGTAAGTATGTTTAACTGATGCATTGATGTTGATATATGCCATAAAATGCTTTAAAGTTAATGATAATGGTGCATCCCGGTTTTTATGATATAAAATGTAATGAGAAATGCAGTGATTTTTTGTATTGTGATACAGTGGTACACATTAGCGGTTTTGGAAACAGGTTGCCATGATTACTGAGATTATGATCTCATGATTACGTTGATGTGTATCAGGTGCCTAGGTACATAGTTACGCTGAAGGCTAAGCTGGAGTGGAGGCACGATCCAATACAGGGCTGGATTATAGTTATTAGTGATGTAGTAGTGCATGTAGTTACCTATCTGACCCCTACTCAGCCTATCTGACTTTATGATGGATGTTTATATATGATTTTGGATTCTCCAATCCCTTGACCTTGTGCCTTATATGTTTTTGGAAATGCCATAGAGGTTACTAGATGGTATGTATAGAAAGGGATGGAGTCATATTATGTTAATATATGGATAGTTTGTATGTATGTATGAACTAGAGTTCTTATCCACTTGTAGGTTAAGGACTAAGATCTTAAGATGCCTGCTATCTCTAGATCTTTTTCCTTCTCAGGACTCTAGTTGACCTTGATCATGATGGATGTATATATATATATATATGAAAATATGTAATTATGTATGTAAAAGTTTATGATAGTAAATATGGTTAATTGATTATGTGTGTAGAGATTATACTTAATGCTTCCGCTTAAGAAACGAGTGAGATACCCGAGAGATAGAACCTAAACCAACTCAATCTAATTAATCTATTTGGCAAAAGTTTTAATGAATTCGGGTAAGAAATGTAGTAACACACCAATTATAGATAACTATATGCTAAAAATGGACGTAGGGAATTGGGGTGTTACAATGACATCTTGGTTTATTCTAAGAATTCTGAAGAACATGCAGAACACTTAAGATTAGCCTTGCAGAAGTTGAGAGAGGAGAGATTGTATGCCAAGTTCTCCAAGTGTGAATTCTGGCTTGACAAAGTTGCCTTTTTGGGTCACTTGGTATCAACAGAGGGAATCCACGTTGATCCAAGTAAGGTAGAAGCGGTGAAGAATTGGTCCCAGCCTACCTCAGTTACTGGAATTCGCAATTTCTTGGGTTTGGCTGGATATTATAGAAGATTTGTGCAGGACTTCTCTAAGGTTGCTGTACCTATGACTAAGTTAACTCAGAAGGGGGTGAAGTTCATATGGGATGACAAGTGTGAGCAGAGTTTTCAGAAGCTGAAAGACAGTCTCACTACCGCTCCGGTGTTGGCATTACCTGAAGGCACAGGAGGGTATGTGGTATACTGTGATGCATCGAGGATCGGGTTAGGGTGTGTCTTGATGCAGCACGGCAAAGTGATTGCGTATGCATCGCAACAACTGAGGGAACATGAGAAGAATTACCTGTCTCACGAGATGGCTGCTGTAGTATTCGCTTTCAAAATTTGGAGACATTACCTGTATGGTGAGACGTTTGAAATTCATACAAACAACAAAAGCCTCAAATACATTTTGGAGCAGAAAGATTTGAACTTGAGACAAACGTCGATGGTTAGAGTTGTTGAAGGACTACGACTGCACGATCTTGTATCATCCAGGATAGGCTAATGTGGTAGCCGATGCTCTGAGTCGAAAATCCGTGGGCAGTCATGCTCATATAAGTGAAGAAAGAAGACCGTTGATCAGAGAGTTGCACGAGCTAGGAAAAACGAGGAATCAGTTTGAGATTGGGAGTTCTAACTCACTTTTAGCTCATTTGCAAGCTAAATCCTCCCTGGTAGAAGAAATGAAGGCTAGACAGGATGAAGATACCGACCTCAAGCAAATCAAGGATACTATAACTAAAGAGAAAGGGGACGACATCCGATTCTCTATTGATGATTTTAGAGAACTTCGGTTGGAGGGACGGTTGTGTGTCCCTATGGTTTATAACTTGAAAGAAAGAATCCTTGAAGAAGCACACCGGACAGCTTATACAATCCATCCGGGAGCTAATAAAATGTATCATGACCTGAAACAGCTGTATTGGTGGAATGGCATGAAGAGGGATGTTGCAAACTATGTAGCTAGGTGTTTAGTGTGTCAGGAAGTCTAGGCTGAACACCAGAAGCCCGCCGGAACAATACAACAGATAGAAATACCTGAGTGGAAATGGGAGAGGATAACGATGGATTTTGTAACAGATAGTGGATGGCATGACTAAGTCCGCGCACTTATTACCAGTTAAGACCACTTACGGAGTGAGTCAGTATGCACAGATTTATCTATCAGAAATTGTTAGATTGCACGGTGTGCCAATGTCCATAATATCTGATAGAGGGCCACAGTTCACTTCCACATTTTGGAAGTCATTGCAGGAAGTGTTGGGAACGAGAGTTGATTTGGGAACTGCGTTCCACCCACAGACTGACGGGCAATCAGAAAGAACCATTCAGATTCTTGAAGACATGCTTTGGGCGTATATTATGGATTTCGGCAGAAGTTGGGAAAGGTATTTACCTTTGCCTGAGTTTGCATACAATAACAGTTATCAAGCGAGTATCCAAATGGCACCATTTGAGGCTCTGTACGGTCGTAGGTGCAGATCCCCGATTGGGTGGTTCGAGGTTGGAGAGGCTAGTCTAATCGGCCCAAAATTGTTACAAGATACCTTGCAAAAGGTGAAGTGCATAAGAGAACGATTGCTAACGGCTCAGAGTAGGCAAAAGTCATATGCAGACAATCGGAGGAGAGAACTCGAATTCACCATTGGTGAACAAGTGTTTTTTAGGGTATCACTGATGAGAGGCGTAATGCGGTTCGGTAAGAAGGGGAAGCTAAGTCCTCGGTACATCGGACCGTTTGAAATCCTAGAACGAGTTGGGATTGCAGTGTATCGATTGGAATTGCCTACGGAATTGGAGGGAGTACAACCTGTCTTTCATGTATCGATGCTTCGGAAATATCTTCCCGATCCCTCGAACGTGATTCAATCGCAAGACGTGCAACTAAATGTAACCATAGTGTTTGTAATGAAAAGTTCATGTTCTTTT
Source organism: Senna tora (assembly GCA_014851425.1). Taxonomy (NCBI): domain Eukaryota; kingdom Viridiplantae; phylum Streptophyta; class Magnoliopsida; order Fabales; family Fabaceae; genus Senna; species Senna tora. Next base: position 11,271,170 of record CM026263.1, read on the forward strand.
CTACTAATCTTTAAATTAATCGAGCAAATGGCAATAACTTTTTGGATTTTCATCAAAATTAGTTAGTACTCCTCACAATTCAATATTGATTGCAGCATCGTCAACGAAGGGCAGGCATAGTGTAATATCAAAAGGTACACATCTTTTCTGTTCTGTTATGAAGTCATTTTTCCAATATATTCGAAATAATTTGCGAAGTGTTTACATTGACGAATACTAATAATTGTCGTCAGCTGTAACAATTTCACAACCTAATTTTACTGACGAAAACTGTGGAATGCTGACGAGAACCTCTACACCATTGCAAGGTTACTATTTATAATTATACAATCCATTTAGAAAAAAAATAATTGCTCATTTGCATTTTTAAGCCTAATAAGTGATCTACGATTCCTAATATTCGTTATGACAAATAATAATTCTTTATGTTGTCTAGATATTTCAAATCACGTTGGAAAGACGACACAATCAAAAAGATCATATATTTCAGTTCCTCACGCAATTGCTAAAGGTCTAAAGTTTTTTTTTTAAATGTCTTTTTCCATAATTTAATGCTTATTTTATAAAAAAAAACACCACATTATTTACTTGTAAATTTACTTTTGGTATGAGTTCCCTTTATTTAATCTTTGTTTTCTTTCAACTTTCTCAGAGAATAGAAAGCAACGGAAGGTATTAATGGCAAGAAAACGTTCTAACAACTATGATATAATTTTTATTGAGTAGACATAATTAGTTATCTCTCTTTTGGTTTGTAATATCTACGTAAATACAAATGATTTCATTCTAATTGACAGATAAAGTAAATTGTGATCCTCAATTCAGTCGTCATGCAAGGCGAACATGTAAGTTGCTATTTTGCTGTTTGCAACAACCGAAATTTAGTGTTCTACATGTAAAGAAAACTTCCTTGTAACACCCCAGTTCCAGACCCTTTAGAAATTAGAGTTTGAGTATAAAGAACATATCTTTGATCTAGAACCAGTGTGTTACTTCTAGTTCTACCCGAATTTATTTTAAACTTTTTACCCGTTAATCAATTAAGCAACATATGTTTGGGTCCTATCTCTCGGGTATCTCTCGCGCATGCCAAAACTACTGCGGAAGCATGCATCATACAAACATACATACTAAAACTTTAGCTTTGTATTTACTTATAAAATATAATAAACAAAACATAAGTATTATATTACATACATCATCAAAGTATACGAGAGCCTCGTGAAAGAGAATAATCTACAACGTACTGACATTTATAGATCATAATCTTTAATCCACTTACTGGAGATAGGCTCAATCTATTATATACAAGTGCATAACAAATTATCTATTCTCATCCCTTATCTAAATCTAGTACAAATTGCCAATCAACTTCTTCAAAAGATATAACTAAGTTATTGGCTAGAAGGAATGAAAATACATTGATTCAAAAGTAAACTATATGCTTCTATACTATCTGAATCTTTCTTTTCTTCAAAAAGTCCTGCTACCCCAACACTCTAGTCTCGTCCCGTAGGCATTTGGGTAACTAGTCAGCTGATACACACCAACGTAATGAGGATAAACCCCAGTAATCAAAACTACATGTTCTCAAACTCATTATTGTGTACCACTGTGCCTTGCACAGAAATCTCTGCATTCCTTTCTCATCATATATATAAAACATGTATGTGATGTTTAACTTAAAACTTATGCATGTCATACTCTTCATAAAACATTTAGCATGGAAATTCTTACATGTTAGGGCATATGAAATGGAATGGCATACTTACATGTCACAAAACATTTAATATGAGCACATACTTCTTAAACATGATCTTACATGTTTGAATGGTAGAGAAATAACAACATTATAAAACATATGGGCTTTTGCCCCATTTCATGAAAAACATATGAGCATAGGGAGCACCACCCAGTGGATACTCGCACATGCAATTCTAGTGGCTATTAATAAGTAAGAACCTATAACAATTAAGCTATTTCTGTTCTGTGTACTATCTGGAACGTCCCCCAGTGGATCCGAGTACTATGAGATCACCCCCTTTTCTCGGTAGGTCGTATTTCAATTTCTGTTTGGTTCTACTTAGCCAAGGGAGTCACTTCTACTTAAAATTTGTAGATCCCCGTCTCTTTTTAACGGTTCTTCTCCTCTCAAACTTAGAGATACCCGTCTCTTTTTAACGGTTCTTCTGCTTTTAAAATTAGAGGTCCCCAAATCTTTTTAACGCTTCTTCTCATATTTGTTTATGTAGATCTTCCCTTTTTGTATGCGATTTATACAAATATGGGATGAAATGTCTAGGTCCCAATCATGGTTAATCTACTTTCAAGCATGTCACTCTTGATTTGGCCATACAGAGCCTACTAGCTTAAAATTAAACAACCAACAAGGTGTTTTCATAAACTTTCTTCATCAATCGATTGGATGTTTTACCATCCCAAATTATGGCTCAACCGTGGAAATCCCAACGGTCGTCCCATACCGACAATTGCTCAGTCGATTATGGACCTATCTATTTGCAACACATATATGTAAGATACTTACTCTTCTCTTTTTTATGTTATTTCTCTCTACCCTTAACTCATATTACTTTCTAAACTTAGAACATATTGTTTATGCATGTCGTGGGGCATTTGAAATCCTTTTTGAAGTGTTAAAGAAGGAACTTTTGCTAAACAAAGTGTTTCAAGTTCATTTCATAAATTTGCCAAGTTTGTAAACTCATAACTTGTTCTATAAAACTCCGAAAAATTCTGAACTATTTATGACATGTGTATGAATATAAAATATAGTTTGCTGCAAAATCTTAGCTCAAAAATCACATGTTTGCCCCCTCAAAAGTTAGTTTAACAGTAGCGGTCTGATGCGACAGGGCAGCAGACCAGAGTTTTGTAAATGCTTGCTGAAACCATACCAAATGAGTTCCAAATAATGTGAGAATTTTCAGATCCCATATTAAGGATCTTAGGAATCTACATATAAACTTTTAGCCTTTAAATGCTTCATTTGGTACCTCAACAAGTAAATGAAAGTATGAGAACCAGTAAATATTTTCTGCATAAGTTCTTCAACTTCATATGTGCAAAACAGGTAGCAAATAGGATGAAAAATCAATGAAATTTGGCAATCATAAACTCTATGTTGTCTAGTTTTAGCCTGCCAAATTTCAAGATTTTTGGAGCTCATTAAAAATGTTTTTCACATTTTGCTTCATGCAAGTCGACTGCTGTAACATACCAGTCGACTAGTTCATGTCTGTTTCGTTTCTGGACACGAAAGTCGACTGGTTTGAGCTGGCAGTCGACTGGTATGTTCATGGCATGAATTCTGGGTAGAAAAGAACATGGAAGTCGACTGGTTTGGCCTACAAGTCGACTGCTACGTCAATTTCTGGGTTTTTGAAGTATATTTACTCAAGAATTCAACCAAGAATCCTACCATTCAAGTCATGGAAGTTTTATAAATTTGTTCCTATCATTAACACGTTAAAACCCATGAAAAACTAGCCCCGAAACATGGTTAAACAAGCTTAAATCTGAATTTCAAGCTAAAACCCATACCCATTTTCTTACCCTTCTACATTATATAATTTCCAGCTAAAATCCAAGCATGCATTCATCATCTACATCCATTCTAAGTTCGAGAATCATAAGGAACCAGTTCTAAACCTCTCAAATGGCTCAGAAATTCGAAACTCATTTTTGGGTCATTTCTTGAAAAACCTAACTTGAAAATTAGAGAGGTTGGTAGTTTGATTACCTTAATCTGAAGCTTAATCTTTGTTTAGTTGGTGCTTACCTGACTTCCTACGGTTTAATCCTTGCTAAAAATCTGATTCCCAAGCTTGAACTCAACCTTGGTGGTCCTCCTTCTCTCTAGCTCTCTCTCACTCTAAGCTTAGTGGAAAATTGTGGTGTGCTTTGGTGTTGCCACCATTGTGGGTACGTGTAAGAGGTTTGTGCTACCATAAGGAAGAGAAAATTCACTTCTCACTCTCACACACCACTTTTTCCTTTCACTTAAGTATCTTTCTTTTTAGTCCTTCCCACCCTTTTATTCTTGAATTAATGCATTTCTATATGCTTTCTAAATGCAACAATCAATATCAAACACAAGCATTGAGTTAGATTTAGTTAACAAACAATTATTTCATTAACTAAAAAAGGCAGATGTTACAATTCCCCCTTCCTTATTAAAAATTTCGTCCTCGAAATTTGAAGCGTACCTACTCTAATGATTCTAGATATGACTTTCTCATATCTTTTCTCCTTTAAGTTGCTTCTTGAGAAGAGGAATCATCCTACATCACCCTTTTCCAATTTGAAATAATCCTACTTTTCAATCCACTTAGTTTCATTTTTCTTCAATCTTATAGGTTTTTAGGATGTAAGTCAAATGCTCCACCGTTGAGCTACATCCCATCCCTTAGTTTTCAATGGTTTTTTCTACTTTCAATAAGACTCATTTACCTATCTTGAACTCTACACTCTTTCTTGGAATAAAAGTATTCCATCAAATGATTATTTTAACCCTTTTGAGTCCGTTAAAACTCTAAGAACTCATTCTCTTTCTTTCCTAGCTTTTAATTTCTTTTTTTCTTTTTTGGATCCTTATGGTTACATTCTATCTGGTAGAACTATCATGGAAGGATGTAAATCTCTATAATTCTCTATTAACCTTAGCTTTTTAACTAACAGTTGAGACATGTGTGGAGACTTTCTACTCAAGGTATATCTGACCATATTTGCTTTTCGTGGATGGTACTTCAATTTGAAGTCGTAGTCCTTTAAGAACTCCATCCATCTCATTTTTCTCAAGCTTCACTACCTCTCTTGGTAGTGATATATAAGACTTCTATGGTCACTACATACCTTAAACTTACTCCCATAAATAATGTCCCATATCTTCATGGAAAAACTATGACTGCTACTTCTAGATTGTGTGAAAGGAATGTTCCTCTATATGAGATCTCCATGGTTTAGAGACATAGGCCACTACCCTCTTTTCTTATTTTAACACACAATCTAATCTCTTCTTGGATGTGTCAGTGGAAAAACTCAATCTCTCTTCAAGAATCAAGTGTTTCTAAGGGAGGTGTGGTAACCTTTTCACTTGGTGTTTGGAAGCTATTCTCATATCCTAAAGTTTATGCAAAAGGTACCTCCTTTCTAGTTCACTTAGTTCAAAGGCAATGCTATATGTGAAATCCATTGAATGAACTTCTATAGCAACTATCTAATACAAGGAAATTAAAGATTTCGTCCCTGTCTCTCTAAGTTCGCTATTGCACTCCTATTACTAGGATCTAGATCTACTAGTTTCTTAGAGATCACATATCCTAAGAATTTTACTTCCTCTAACCAAAATTCACGATTTGTAAGCTTTGTGTACAACTGCTTTTCCCTAAGCACTTGTAGCACAATCCTAAGATGCTCTTCTGTATTTATGGAATACACAAATATATCATCAATAAACGCTACTACGAAGAAATCGAGGTAGGATCTAAGATGCAATTCATGTAATCCATGGAAATAGTTGGAACATTTATCTAAACTAAAGGCATTACAAGGTATCCATAATGCACATGTCTGATTCTAAAACACCTTAGGAATATCTCTAGTTTTAACTCTGACTTAGCTTGATAGTACTCCAACCTCAAATCAATCTTAGAGGATATGGTGGCTCCTCTTAGTTTGTCTAAAGGATTGTCTATCTTAGGGAGTGGGTACGTGTTCTTCACAATAACCCGGTTAAGCTGACTATACTCAATATACTTCCTAAAAATTACATCTTCTGGCTTCCCAAGTAGTACCGGTGAACCCCATGGTGATGCACTAGATCCGATGAACTGTCTACTTAAGAGATCCTCTACCTGGGTTTTATTTCACCTTAATCAGGAGAACACATTTTGTATGCTGCTACAGAGATCAGTCCCATTCCAGGGATCAACTCTATAGAGACTCTACTTCTCTTTCAGGAAAAAGACTAGTTATCTCTTCCGAAAAGACATCGAAAAAATCTACTGCAATTCAGGACCATAAAATTTTTAGATAACTAGTTCATTCCTAACCGATCTAAATGATAGTCTATTTTTGGTAATGAGTATTCTTCTTTATGATAACCTTTTTTGCTTACCTATGGTTGATTCCTAAGCTAAAACTCTCATATTTCTTCTTCAAGAGTAACACTAGCACGTTCCTTGTGATGTACTAGGACAGTTGAACAATCTACTTAAAAAGTTCTCTATCTATGTCTTTAGTTTACTTAATTCTAGAGGGAATAGTCTTTATGGTGTTATGAAGATTGGTTCTATTCCAAGAAACAACTCCATAGAGAATTCTACTCGCTTCTAAGGTGGGAGATTATTTATCTCCTCTGGAACTACAATAGAATAATCTATCACTACAAAATACCTTCTAGACGTGCGGAAGCTCATCTTAAGAGGGACATAGAAATGTTACTCGCTAAATCTTACATGCAGAATTCATTGGTTACTCATCACTATTCAGGATCATTTGGTTCTAGACATTTTATTCATTCCTAACCTCATACTAGTGTTCAACATAAGCAAACAAATAAAATCAATAAACAAAAAGATCTATCCTCCACAATAAAGTTTTCGCATATAAGTCCAAAGGGACAACAACATTCTCAAACATAGAGTTCAATGTAGTTTTCGGATACATGACTCTTCCATGATCCATCAGGGTTCACTTCAGATGAGAAAAAGGACTTGATCCATCATCTCATCATACAAAGTATGACCCTAATAAAACTACAAGAAAATCAAACTCCTTTCTTATTTCTCAACAAGAAGTATTTCCTTAGGGATACTTTGTCAAAAGTACCCTAAGTAAATTAGTCATCCTAGAATTACTTCAACAACATTCTCACTTCTAACCACCTTCAACTTCTTAAACAAATCTAGAAATTTCAAGCAATCACCAAATAACACAACATACAAATATCAAACATCTCCTTAATAATTTTATATTCAACTCACACTTAAAAGGGAAGTCTGTGCCTTTAAAAAAATTTAGATTCAATCCACCTATGATAGGTTGAGTTTATGTACACCTTTTGGCTACTACTACAAATCATTCCTACTTCTTCAATACCACCTGAGGACTTGGTCTATGGCATGCCAAGCCTTTTGGGGAACACAAAAATCCAACAAGGTCACCCAAAGTTCCTTACTCCACTTCAACATTCATCCTAAGCGGAATCATATCTCACTCCATAAAACAAATATGATTGAGGTAGCTAATCTCAATAATACTTGTTAAGTAAGAAGACTTGACCCTTTAAGAATGTTGTCTACTCAAACCTAATACTCCTTTCCTCTAGTCAAACCAGAATACAAGAGAGTTCCACTATGTATATTCAGCTAACTAACTTGATTCCAACCTTTCTATGAGGAATCTACATCCTAATTGCTTAGTTTGAACCTCTCTAGTCAGTTCTAACCAAGAAACGGTATGCTATGATACCATAACTGTAACACCCTAGTTCCAGACCCTTTAGAAATTAGAGTTTGATTATAAAGAACATATCTTTGACCTAGAACCGGTGTGTTACTTCTACTTCTACCCGGACTTATTTTAAACTTTTTACCCGTTAATTAATTAAGCAACATATGTTTGGGTTCTATCTCTCGGGTATCTCTCGCGCATGCCAAAACTACTGCGGAAGCATGCATCATACAAACATACATACTAAAACTTTAGCTTTGTATTTACTTATAGAATATAATAAAAAAACATAAGTATTATATTACATACATCATCAAAGTATATGAGAGCCTAGTGAAAGAGAATAATCTACAAAGTACTGACATTTATAGATCATAATCTTTAATCCACTTACTAGAGATAGGCTCAATCTATTATATACAAGTGCATAACAAATTATCTATTCTCATCCCTTATCTAAATCTAGTACAAATTGCCAATCAACTTCTTCAAAGGATTTAACTAAGTTATTGGCTAGAAGGAATGAGAATACATTGATTCAAAAGTAAACTATATGCTTCAATACTATCTGAATCTTTCTTTTCTTCAAAAAGTCCAGCTACCCCAACACTCCAGTCTCGTCCCGTAGGCATTTGGGTACCTAGCCAGCTGATACACACCAACGTAATGAGGATAAACCCCAGTAATCAAAACTACATGTTTTCAAACTCATTGTTGTGTACCACTGTGCCTTGCACAGAAATCTCTGCATTCCTTTCTCATCATATATATAAAACATGTATGTGATGTTTAACTTAAAACTTATGCATGTCATACTCTTCATAAAACATTTAGCATGGAAATTCTTACATGTTAGGGCATATGAAATGGAATGACATACTTACATGTCATAAAACATTTAATATGAGCACATACTTCTTAAACATGATCTTACATGTTTGAATGGTAGAGAAATAACAACATTATAAAACATATGGACCTTTGCCCCATTTTATGAAAAACATATGAGCATAGGGAGCATCACCCAGTGGATACTCGCACATACAAATCTAGTGGCTATTAAAAAGTAAGAACCTATAGCAATTAAGCTATTTCTGTTCTGTGTACTATCTGGAGCGTCCCCCAGTGGATCCGAGTACTATGAGATCACCCCCTTTTCTCGGTAGGTGGTATCTCAACTTCTGTTTGGTTCTACTTAGCCAAGGGAGTCACTTATACATAAAATTTGGAGATCCCCGTCTCTTTTTAACGGTTCTTCTCCTCTCAAACTTAGAGATCCCCGTCTCTTTTTAACGGTTCTTATCCTTTTAAAATTTGAGGTCCCCGTCTCTTGTTAACGGTTCTTATCATATTTGTTATGTAGATCTTCCCTTTTTGTATGCTATCTATACAAATATGGGGTGAAATGTCTAGGTCCCAATCATGGTTAATCTAATTTTAAGCATGTCACTCTTGATTTGGCCATACAGAGCCTACTAGCTTAAAATTAAACAACCAACACGGTGTTTTCATAAACTTTCTTCATCAATTGATTGGATGTTTTACCATCCCAAATTATGGCTCAACCGTGGAAATCCCAACGGCCGTCTCATACCGACAATTGCTCAGTCGATTATGGACCTATCTATTTGCAACACATATATGTAAGATACTTACTCTTCTCTTTTCTATGTTATTTCTCTCTACCCTTAACTCATATTACTTTCTAAACATAGAACATATTGTTTAAGCATGTCGTGGGGCATTTGAAATCCTTTTTGAAGTGTTAAAGAAGGAACTTTTGCTAAACAAAGTGTTTCAAGTTCATTTCATAAATTTGCCAAATTTGTAAACTCATAACTTGTTCTATAAAACTCCGAAAAATTCTCAAATATTTATGACATGTGTATGAATATAAAATATAGTTTGCTGCAAAATCTTAGCTCAAAACTCACATGTTTGCCCCCTCAAAAGTTAGTTTAACAGTAGCGGTCTGATGCGATAAGGCAACAGACGAGACTTTTGTAAATGCTTGCTAAAACCATACCAAATGAGTTCCAAATAATATGAGAATTTCCAGATCCCATATAAAGGATCTTAGGAAACTACATATAAAATTTTAGCCTTTAAATCTTTCATTTAGTACCTCAACAAGTAAATGAAAGTATGAAAACCAGTAAATATTTTATGCATAAGTTCTTCAACTTTAGATGTTCAAAACGGGTACCAAATAGGATACAAAACCAATGAAATTTGGCAATCATAAACTCTAAGTTGTCTAATTTTAGCCTGCCAAAGTTTAAGATTTTTGGAGCTCATTAAGTATGTTTTTCACATTTTGCTTCATGCAAGTCGACTGTTGTAACATACCAGTCGACTGGTTCGTGTATGTTTCGTTTCTGGACACGAAAGTCGACTGGTTTGAGCTGGCAGTCGACTGGTATGTTCTTGGCATGAATTCTGGGCAGAAAAGAATATGGAAGCCGACTGGTTTGGCCTACAAGTCGACTGCTACGTTAATTTCTGGGTTTTTAAAGTATCTTTACTCAAGAATTCAACCAAGAATCCTACCATTCAAGTCATGGAAGTTTTATAAATTTGTTTCCTATCATTAACACGTTAAAACCCATGAAAAACTAGCCCCGAAACATGGTTAAACAAGCTTAAATCTGAATTTCAAGCTAAAACCCATACCCATTTCCTTACCCTTCTAAATTATCTAACTTCCAGCTAAAATCCAAGCATGCATTCATCATCTACATCCATTCTAAGTTCGAAAATCATAAGGAAGCAGTTTTAAACCTCTCAAATGGGTCAGAAATTCTAAACTCATTTTTGGGCTATTTCTTGAAAAACCTAACTTGAAAATTAGAGAGGTTGGTAGTTTGATTACCTTAATCTGAAGCTTAATCTTTGTTTAGTTGGTGCTTACCTGACTTCCTACGGTTTAATCCTTGCTGAAAATCGGATTCCCAAGCTTGAACTTAACCTTGGTGGTCCTCCTTCTCTCTAGCTCTCTCTCACTCTAAGCTTAGTGGAAAATTGTGGTGTGCTTTGGTGTTGCCACCATTATGGGTACGTGTAAGAGGTTGGTGCTACCATAAGGAAGAGAAAATTCACTTCTCACTCTCACACACCACTTTTTCCTTTCACTTAAGTCTCTTTCTTTTTAGTCCTTCCCACCCTTTTATTCTTGAAATAATGCATTTCTATATGCTTTCTAAATGCAACAATCAATATCAAACACAAGCATTGAGTTAGATTTAGTTAACAAAAAATTATTCCATTAACTGAAAAAGGCGGATGTTACATTCCTTCCTTATATCACCAACTTATCGTCTATGTATATATCAATAGATGCTTCATTATTGCATTAAATGTAACTAGCATGTATTTATTATTAATCAATATTCTTCCATGACCTAAAGAAAAATAACTAAATGCGACACATGTAATGCACAAATATAAATACTATATTTTCTAATTGAAGTCAACTATGTCATTTATGTGTAGCCAGTACGACTATACCAATAAACAAATTTATGGCTGCCCAAGTGCATAAAGGTAACCAAAATGAATTCGTATTGTTTCATTATGCCATTTACAAAAAACTAATTTACATCAATGGAATTAGTGACATATCTTACGCATTCGAATGTTACCACTATACAACTCTCAAGTTATTAAGTCATCTCACTTATATACCCATTAGCAGAAAATCGACGACATAGAATGGAAATTATTGCCAAGCATCGACGTGAAACGAACGTTATAATGACAAATGGTATTTGTTTAGATTGAAAAACAATTTAGTCATGCCTTTTTGTTTAGATTTCTTATTTTTTTTTAAATTCAAAATTCTTTAATTACTCTCAGGACGAATGGCTTGGAGTGCTTTAGTACCTGACAGGGGTAAATATATTTAATATATATGCATCCAATTGTTATGCTTTTGGGATCGTTAGTCTCACTTATGTTTAATTTTTTAACAATTATTTAACAATTCTTTTCTATTAAAATTCAGGCGGACAAAATGAAAACTTGAAGTTGAATGATACATCAATCATCAATAACGGTCGCCTTGATGACATTGACATAATGAGTGAAGGTTATATTTTTGTTTAAAATTCCTCAGTTTGCTTTATTCTTAAGCTATTAATAATTCCATTTACGTTGACATGCCTTGAATAATTCCAAATGTTCAGATTATCGTGACATCGGTCTGCCTAAATCTTAGTGTCAGTGTTGTGGTGCAATGATGTGGTACGAAGAACGTCTCAACAAGACTAAGAATACAATTCATCCAAAATTCTCATTGTGCTGCATGAAAGGGAAGGTTCAACTGCCTGCTCCAAAGAAACCGCCAAAATTATTGTTCGATTTGTTTACAAGAAAAGATTCTAGGAGTCCTGACTTCATGAAAGAAATTAGAAACTACAACAATATTCTTGCGTTCACCTCTATGGGTGGCAAGATTGATCATTCTGTCAATAATGGTAAAGGACCATATGTAATACCCGAGGGGTATTTTTAGAATCAGGTCAACTGTGTATAGTATGACTTAGCATGATCGTCATTTAGAGTTGGAATGTAAGGACAAAATAAATAAATAAATGAACAATAGTTACCATTGGCCGAGTTTGCCTAGAACAATAGTTACCAAGCCAGCATTCAAATGGCACCTTCTGAAGCTCTCTATGGTCGTAGGTGCAGGTCTCCGATTGGTTGGTTTGAGGTCGGTGAATCGAAGGTGGTTGGTCCTGAACTATTGCAAGAAACTTTAGAGAAGGTGAAGTTGATTAGAGGAAGGTTAATGACAGCTCATAGTAGACAGAAGTCTTATGCGGACCACCGTAGAAGAGAACTTGAATTCGCCATGGGGGACCAAGTGTTTCTGAAGGTTTCCCCAATGAAGGGAGTGATGCGATTTGGCAAGAAAGGGAAGCTGAGTCCGAGATACGTGAGACCGTTCGAGATATTTGAACGAGTGGGAAATGTCGCTTACCGCCTAGCCTTGCTGCCGGAGTTGGAAGGTGTACATCGAGTGTTCCATGTGTCCATGCTGTGGAAGTACTTGCCGGATCCCTCTCATGTGGTACAGCCGCAAGAGATATAATTGGTAGAAGGGCTTACCTACGAAGAAGTACTAGTGGAAATCCTTGATAGACAATCGAGGAAGTTGAGGTCAAAGGAAATCCCATTGGTGAAGGAGTTATGGAGGAATCATTCGGCGGAGGAAGCTACGTGGGAAGTAGAAGCCGAGATGCGCAAGACTTACCCCTTCTTGTTCCAAGACAAAGGTTAGTAACTTAATTGAAATTCGGGGACCGAATTTCTTAAGGAGGGAAGATTGTAATACCCGAGGGGTATTTGTAGAATCAGGTCAATTGTGTATAGTAAGACTTAGCATGATCATCATTTGGAGTTGGAATGTAAGGACAAAATAAATAAATTAATTAATGAACAATAGAAATAAATAATAATTTTGTGTATACATATAGATAAATAAAATTAAATAGGAATTGATGGGATAATATGAAATTGATAAAATTGTGAAATTGAAGTTAAGCATTTTGGCTAAAGAAAATAAAAATAAATTTTTTAGAGTGAAATAAAAGTTTTGGGATATAATTAAGATTTTAATAGTTTTAGAGTTGAGAATTTATGAAATTAAAATAAATATGAAAATTAGGTAGAAAAATTATAATTTTGTTTAAAAGTGGTCATATGAATTATTCGAAGCTTATAGTTTAAATTAGAGAATTTTTCAAAAATAAAAATTATACTGGGTAGGAAATTCTCATTTGCAAGACACTCAATGACAGATATTTTTAATAGGCTTATGATTAGCCGAAAATTTCAAAATTTTCCTATTCTTAACTACAAATAAATATAGTTAAGTGAATCCAATCAAAACTCTATTTCACCTTACCCCAAAAGTTGTCAATTGCCTAAAATTACCCTTAAATCTCCTACCCAATTTATGAAATACTTTTTCACCTCCAGGAGCAGAGCACGCAGTAGTCATTTCCTCTCTTCTCTTTTCTTCTCCTTTCTTATGTGCTAGGGCAAGGTAGAAAGTGATGAATCCTCCATTTCTCCCTCATTTTCTTGCTTCCTCCCACCAAGTCAAGATTCCTATAAGCCTCCACCACCATTGTTGAGCCTCAAGGAGCTTGGGAAACTTCCCCAAACTTCAATTTTCGAATTTCCTTAAGGTAAGCTCCAAAAATCATGCCTCCACCTCTTAAATCATGATTTTCTTGTTGGAATGAGTTGCTAATGGATAGTATATCAACCTAGGACTCTTTTGGAACATAGAAAACACCCCAATAAGGATTTCTTTGGAGGATTTCAACTTAGGGTTCATGTTGGACGATTTTTTGTGAAAATTTTTGGAATTCATGTATGAACTCTAAATGATATATTTATGCATTTTAGATGATTTGGAAGAATGCCCAAGTGATATCTGGAAAAAAAAATTTGTTGGTAAAATAGAGGTAGAATTTTTTTTTTTTTAAAGAAAAGAGGGGAGGGATTTTGTAAAGGGTAAAATATAAGGGGGGATTTAAGTGAAAGGAAAAGGTGGAAGTGGGGTTAAAAATTTGGAACCCTCCCTTTTATTTTTTCAGCTTATATGTCGAGCCCTCACTCCCACCCAAACCATTTTCAGCTTGAACAAAAGAGAGGCAAGAGAGGAGACACGCTAGGGCAAAGGGGAGAAGGTGGAAGAGAGCCTAAGTGACCGGAATCCGGCGAACCACAACCGGAGAAGCTCACCGGAGAACAAATCTAACATCCTCTACATCCCCTCAACATCATTCAAGGTTAGTTAGAATCAAAACTTCAACTCTTTCTCCAAATTCATCTCATATCATATTTAGGGTTCATGGGTGACGATGGGTTTGATTGGGGGCTTCATTGAGGAGGAATGGATGTTCTTGAACATCCATTGGTAGTAGGAAACACGGCTAGGTAGTCGGAGATGGCCGGAAATGGAGGTTGTGGTGTTAGGATTCATGGAACCCATTTTTCCCCAATTCGTAAATGTTGATGGTTGATTGGTGATTTGAGCTTGATTAGGTGTTGTTTTGATGTTGTAAATGATGCATATGTTTAGGAAACCAACACTTAATGTTTATATCAAGTTTTTATGCCTTGGGACACCCAAAAATCGAAGCAAGGGAGCATAGAACAGCAAAAGTACGAAGTTCCTATGCTTGGTTTGTTGCAGCGAGCAAAAGCAACGTTTCTGTTCGCTGCAGCGAGCAGATTTGTTCACTGCAGCGAGCCCTGCTTGAAATGGGCATAACTTCTTCGTCCGGTGTCCGTTTTTCGCAAACCATATATCGATTTTAAACGTTTTTCCATCCTCTACGCAATGGAAAAGGTTTTAAAGCCTAATAAATTCAAACAAAGTTGCAGTAGATGGATTTCCACACATTGCCAGATTTTTAGTTTTGAAAAGTTTATCTTCCCTATTTTCCATGGTTATTCTTCCTAAGATTAAAAAGGGTTAAATTGTTGTGTCTACCTCCCATTGGAAACTCAAATCACTCTCCTTGATCTCAAATATGTTAAGAAAATGATTTCTTACTTCTCAAGATGTCAAAACTCCTTGACCAACATGAACCACTCACCTTAGTCTTCAAACTTCTATCTTGAGTTGTCTAAAGTTTCCTAAACTAGGAGTTTAGGATAAGTAGAAGTTAATTACTCAAATCCAATGCTCCACACACACTCAATGTGAGTGAGGAGGATGAGTAAAAGGTACCAAACCTTTAGGTACTCTCAAAGATAGAGAGAGAGAGGGATCTTGAGAGACCAGGAGTGCGGCTCTTGGCAATCTTAGGCTCCCCCACCATGCATGTGCATCAATGTTGAGTAATGATGTGGAATTGAGATGAATGTTGTTATGTATGAATGTATTTTAGGGCACCGTGTGGCACCCGAGAACGGAGTTGCTCAGGGAGGCACACTTGCGAGTTGTCCAGGTGAGGGACCCTTCCGTCCTAGCCCCAAGGGTTGTATGTTAACCTTGATTTGTGGGCTTGTTTATACGTGAATGGTTGTAAACATTTAATTTTATGCTTGCTAGTAATACTTTGTCATCATATTGGCGATTGCTGGAATTTTGTAGAATGAATTGTTTGTGATTGTTAAAGTGGAAATATGGTGGATCAAGTACATATGGGTGACGATGAAGAATTCCGCACACATATGTGCTTGACCCAAGAATTATGGCAATAACATGTATGGTACCAAGGGTAAGGGCTTTCCGTCGGGTCAGGTTCAGAAAGTGCCTTCATGTTGGCATTTCGTCGGGTGAGGTTCGAAATTGCCTTCATGTATATATACACTTGTGGATACTCTGTTGAGCCGATCCGGAGTATGCCACCATTACCAGTTGGTTAATCCGTTGAGTTGGTCCAGATTGAACCAAGCAGGCTTCCCGAGACGATGGTCCGGAAAGTGCTGATGTAGATGGACAACTCTGCGGGTTGGTGTCGGGGTGCGCCACCGAACACAACATTCCGTGGAGACGGTCCTGGAATGGGTCGTGTGCCTATGCGTATCGATGTAAGATACCGAGCGTATATGTACTCAACATTAGTGTAAACCCTCAATGTCCTTGGTATGCACTATCACTAGATTTCCTTTTCTTCCAACATGCCATGACGATGGCCGGTATCCTCACGTGACGTCAAGCAAAGCTATTTTCTTAAAAAGGTCATGACATCGATTGTTGTCTTGACGTGGCATTGAGGAAACCTTGTTTTTAAATTACTATATTTCAAATCCAACCGACCATGACAATGGGTTAAGTCTTATAGTGCATCGGGATAGATAGGGAGGACCGACATGGCACGGTGACAACAATGTAAGCAAAGGTACGTAAGTTTGGCGGGTGAATCGCACTTGGATGTTAATTTATGTTTGGTGTTTCTCGATACACGCATGTCAGCATGCATGATTAATGTATGTTGTGGTACGGTTAAAGTAGAGTTTGTACATGTTCTATTGCTTGAGAACAATTATATAATTATCAAAGATGAATTGAAGTGTATGCGTATGTGAATGTGGTTTCTCCCCTTCCCGGTCGTAGTGGTACCCGCTACTACGCCTAGGATGGGAGAGTCACTCACTGAGTCGTTGACTCACCCTCTAGTGGTTTACCTTTTTTCAGATACAGGTACCGGTCAGGCTTCCACGTCGGCTCAGTGAAGGCGACGTTTTGCTAGCACTCACATTTTGTCTCTGTGAGTGGCTTTGATTTTATTTTGGTTATTGTAATGAATTGATTACACTTTGTGGTTATTATACTCTAGACTTGTCAGCTCCACATACTTAAAGACATGATTATTTTGGGGGACTTATTATTATTATCTATACGAATTTGCATGTGAATGGGATATGTCACACACCGGAGTGTGTGACAACGTATATGACATATATATATATATATATATATATATATATATATATTATGTGTGTTTGGCTCTACATATAAACTGAAGCAGCACTTGGCTGTGGATTGCAGGTGTAAGATAGGCCACACAGGAGATGTGAGCCATATATATTGATAATGTATGCGAATGGGAATGATAGTTAAATGAAATAGGTGTTAAGGCTAACAGACTCAGGGTTAGGCCCTATGTCTGTGCCGGTCACGTGCCTCCGGGTGGGGGTTGTGACAGCCCAATGATTGGGATGGTGATTTATGAATTTTGTTGAAATGAGTAAAATTTCTATATTTGGCAAAAACTCTCCATTGATGAAGCTAGATGGTGTGCAAACTTTTGCATATGATTTCTTAAAGTAAAATTTATTTTGAACTAAAACCAAATCCCAATTGATGACCATAGCTTAGGTAGTGGAATTTAGGCATTGATATGTGTAGAAGTGGAAAATTGGTTAATATGGAGTTTATGGAAAATTAGCTACACACATGTGTAGATAAGTAGTTTAATTGGTGTGGTTCTATTTGTTAGGACTCAAGTACTTCCTTGGAGACAAGAGTGCTCAAGGGTTACCAAGTAAAGCGGCCAAGGTGAGGGACCCTTCCATCCTAGCCCCAAGGGTTGTATGATAACCTTGATTTGTGGGCTTGTTTATACGTGAATGTTTGTAAATATTGAATTTTATGCTTGCTAGTAATACTCTGTCATTATATTGACGATTGCTGGAATTTTGTACCATGAATTGTTTGTAATTGTTAAAGTGGAAATATGGTGGATGAAGTACATATGGGTGACGATGAAGAATTCCGCACACATATGTGCTTGACCCGAGAAAAATGGCAATAACATGTATGGTACCAAGGGTAAGGGCTTTCCGTTGGGTCAGGTTCGGAAAGTGCCTTCATGTTGGCATTTCGTCGCGTAAGGTTCGAAATTGCCTTCATATATATATATATATATATATATATACACTTGTGGATACTCTGTTGAGCCGGTCCGAAGTATGCCACCATCACTTGTTGGTTAATCCGTTGAGTTGGTCCGGATTGAACCAAGCGGGCTTCCCGAGGCGATGGTCCGGAAAGTGCCGATGTAGATGGACACCTCGGCGGGTTGGTGCTGGGGTGCGCCACCGAACACAACATTCTGTGGAGACAGTCCCGTAATGGGTCGTGTGCCTATGCGTATCGATGTAAGATACTGAGCATATAGGTACTCAACATTAGTGTAAACCCTCAATGTCCTTGGTATGCACAATGATGCGTGCCGAGCGCACTCAAATTAATATAAAAAGTTAATTTCCTACTTTCGCTTAACACAATTTGCATATAGAGTAAGTAGGGTCGAACCCACAGGGATTGGAAGATTTCTAGTGCTTTTTAATAACCAAGATGTAGTGAAAACAAGTTAACGTAACCAAAGGGGGGTTTTGAATTTGGTTAAATAGAATTAAATTGCGAATTAAAATGAAAGCAAAATGAAAACGAATGAAATCAAGTCTTAAGAGTTCCTAAGGTTATGGTCAATCCTAACACTTCAACTATGTCATTTGATTCTTTTCAAGGTCAAATTCAATGTACTGATATTAATCTTAGTCTCGAATGTTGTTGTATGGTCTGTCGATCCTATACAAGCCCTAATTCAATATCCGTCTTCCCATATGTCTATGCAGAAAATCACATATAAAGTTGCATTATTTGATTAAGCTAAATCCGACTCCGTTAGGCTCTAAGGTATATGTCTATCCTTCGGGCGAATCTAAGCAATTATCCAATTAGTTACCCTAGATCTAAAGGTATTCAATTTTAGGACTAAATCTAGATGCATCTTTCAAGGTCACCTAAATCCTCCAATTTACCCTAAGTGTTGGCCAGACAATTAGAGTTTAAGCATAAATTGAATAAATACCAAATACATCAAATTGAACCATGAAAATCATCAAACTAACATAGTATCCATGCTAGAAAACCATAACCCTAGGATAGCAGAGTCTAGCCTATCATTGACATAATGGAAATCACAATTCTAAAAGTAAACATAAGAAAAATTCAGAAGAATAAAGAAGAAGAAGAGTAAAAACTCCGTTTCCAAGCTAAACTCGGCTTCGTTCTCGATCTCGAACCACCAAAATCGCTCCACGAACTTGCTTTCCTTCAACCCTAGCAGAGCCCCACCTCCAGACTTGAAATATGGCTCAGAATGAATGAAATCGCGCAGCCAAACCCTACTAAATAAGTGAAAATCGCGAAATTCCGTAACTGTCCCTGCGACCGGGCGCTGCAGCGCCCACTCTCTGTAAACTTTTCCCCATTGGGCAGCAAGTGGGCGCTGTGGCGCCCATTCTTGCGCTGCAGCGCCAGAAACTTTTGTTTCTTTAAGTTTAGTCCCTTTTTCCTTTCCTTGCTTTCAACTTATCTTCCGAGTCCTCCAATGTGTTCTGAAATTACTCCTTTGCACCTTTAGGCCCTGAAAGACAAAAGTAAACATTCCTCAACCTCTAGAAATTAATCCACTATCCTTTAACTTATCAAAAACAAGATCTAAATTCATTAAACTCTTATCAAAACATGACTTGGCATACGAGCACCTGAAATCATATCAAAACTAGTCCAAAATGCATTTAAATCACAGATGAACATCGCAATGAACTGGAAAATGAGCCTAAAAAAATATTTTCATAGAGTTATCACACTATGACTAGATTTCCTTTTCTTCGAACATGCCATGACGATGGTCGGTATCCTCACGTGACGTCAAGACAAAGCTATTTTCTTAAAAGGGTCATGACATCGATTGTTGTCTTGACGTGGCGTCGAGGAAACCTTATTTTTAAATTACTATATTTCAAATCCAACCGACCATGACGATGGGTTAAGTCTTATAGTGAATGGGGATAGATAAGGAGGACCGACACGTCACGACGGCAACAAGGTAAGCAAAGGTACGTAAGTTTGGCGGGTGAACTGCACTTGGATTTTAATCTATGTTCGGTGTTTCTCGATACACGCATGTCAAAATGAATGATTAATGTATGTTGTGGTATGGTTAAAGTAGAGTTTGTACATGTTCTATTGCTTGAGAACAATTATATAATTATCAAAGACGAATTGAAGTGTATGCGTATGTGAATATGGTTTATCCCCTTCCCGGTTGTAGTGGTACCCGCTACTACGCCTAGGATAGGAGAGTCACTCACTGAGTCGTTGACTCACCCTCTAGTGGTTTACTTTTTTAGATACAGGTACCGATCAAACTTCCATGTCGGCTCAGTGAAGGTGACGTTTTGCTAGCACTCACATTCTATCTCAGTGGGTGGCTTTGATTTTATTTTGGATTTTGTAATGAATTATTACACTTTGTGGTTGTAACTACGGAATATTCCACCTTGGGACACGTGGCACAGAACCTTCTAGAAGCACGGCGCCAGCGTCCACTAGAGACACGTGGCACCACTCAACTACCAAATACGTGGCCTTCGCCCACGTCACCTCACGGAGCTTCTCCACAAGCCTCGTGGGGCGACCCACGCCCCACATAGTCGTGGGTCGAGCACGATCTGCCCACACTCGAGTATAAATAGACCCTCACTCGGGGGACTACCTTAGGCAATCCAGTCACAACATAACTGCACTCAACCTAAAGGATTATCGCACTTCATCGATATTTCCATTCTCTCTCTCGCTACCTGAGAACCCTCAGATACCCCACGCAAGTCCTTCCTGCATCTCGAGCTCCAGCACAGGCCCCCGTTCCGGCCAACCTCCGATAAGCTCACCTCCATCCCGGAGTACACCATTTACAGGGCTTCCAGCAGCCCTCAGAGACCATAGCTCACCTCCGTCCCGGAGTACGTCTTAGCCGCACACGACCCAATACAGGTAATAACCTTGCCCAACGGGTCCGGTAGACGTCACCATGACGAACTACGTAGACTTTGATCCCTCCTGAAGGGTACGTAGGCACCTAGGTGCATCACCTAAGGACAAGTCCCCCAAGGTTAAGACCCCTTGCGGTCCTAATTTCAAATAACAATTGTCTGAGCCAAAAACGACAGTTACAGTGGCGCCTACCGCGGTCTTATTCAGACCCCAATGCCTTGCGCACTCTGCCGCTAAACGCCATTTCTTTTTCAGGGAGTAGGAGCATACACCTAACGCTCAGAAACCCATATTTGTTTTTGTTTTGATCTCCAATACAGATACAAGACACTCACATGGCAGGCACGAGCAATTCCTCGAAGCATCTGCACGATCTACTACATGGCACTCCAAGCGGTCGTTACAAGTGACATAAGACGCAACTCGTAATCTTCAACGGTGTTGGCGGCAGACCAAGATGAATAAGCCGCTAGTCATCACGGCTAATATCTCAGGGTTCGACGTCAGACGCGTGCTAACAGACCCCGGGGCTGTCACCGACATACTCTTCACCAAAACTTTGGAAGGAATGGCCCACCAGGAAGGTCAGCTAGCACCGGATGAAGAGGCTTTTGTCGACTTCTCTGGGTAGGTCGTTAAGACACAAGGAACCCTCACGACATGGCTCGCCCTAGGCGTCTTGCCCAAAATCGTCTGCACTTAAGTGAGATTCGCCATATCGGCGGCACTATCGACATATAATGCAATTCTAGGTCGACCGACCCTGAGTAAGCTTCGAGTCATCGTATCCACAACACATATGGTGATGAAATTTCCTACGCCGTCCGGCATCGCAGAAGTACGGTCAGATTCGGAAGCCCACATATGTTATGCGACTGACCGACCCGCTACTAGCGAAGGCAAGAACCACGCCGCGAGCCCCCCTGAGATAGTGCACCTGCGAGACGTAATCCTTGGGACCAGGCCGCAGCCTACGGAGGACCTCGTGAGCGATGCATTGAACAAGCGAACGGCCGGAAAGTCCGCATGGGAGCTCTCCTCGACCTGACGGCCGAAAAGAAGTTCTACGAGTAACTCACCCGATACCGGGATGTATTTGCTTGGAGCGCCGCAGACATGCCAGGGATAGATCCTGCGTTCATATGCCATTCCCTCAACACCAGAGACGGGCCCGGTGTGATCCAGAAAAAATGGCATTTCGGTGAAGAAAGGCAGCAAGCAATTAATGAAGAGGTGCAAAAGCTCCTTGACGCCGGCTTCATATGCGAATCGCAGTACCCCGAGTGGCTGTCGAACGTGGTGATGGTCAAGAAAGCGAATGGGAAATGGCGAATGTGTGTAGACTTTACCAATCTGAACAAAGCCTGCCCAAAGGATGCTTACCCGCTCCCGAACATAGACAAACTAGTCGATGGGACGGCCGAGCACCAAATGCTGAGCTTCCTGGACGCCTTCTCAGGGTACAACCAGATCCAGATGAACCCAAAAGACCAGGAAAAGACCTCCTTCATCACAGACAAAGGCGTCTACTGCTACAGAGTCATGCCTTTCGGATTGAAGAACGCAGGGGCCACCTATCAAACGATGATGGACATCATTTTCCAAGAACAAATAGGTCGGAACCTCGAGGTCTACGTCGACGACATGGTAGTCAAATCCATGGAGCTCGAACAACACCTAGCACATCTGGAAGAACTCTTCTTGGTCTTGTGGACACACCAAATGAAGCAAAATCCAACAAAATGCGTTTCGGCGTATCAGCAGGTAAATTCCTGGGATTCATGTTGACACAGCGGGGAATCGAAGCCAACCCCGAGAAATGCGCAGCCATTCTCAACATGGAACCGCCACGAACGGTGAAAGAAGTACAGAGGTTGAACGGAAGATTAGTGGCCCTCAACAGATTCTTATCAAGAATGGCCGACTGATGCCTTCCCTTCTACAAAATTCTAAAGACGGCACCGGCGTTCCAATGGACTGAGCAATGTGAAAAGTCCTTCCAGGACCTTAAGGCTTACTTACCCAAACCTCCAGTGTTAGCCAAGGCGGTCAAAGGGGAAACCCTCATACTCTACCTAGCTACCACCGACCATGTTGTAAGCTCGGCACTCATAAGAGAGGAAGGAGTCGAACAATTCCCAGTCTACTACACATGCCATGCCTTGCAGGGAGCCCAGCTTCGGTACCAATGGGTGGAGAAGCTCGTACTCGCTCTTGTCCACTCGGCCAAAAGGCTTCGACCCTACTTCCAACAACACACGATTATGGTCTGAACTGACCAACCCCTACGGCAAATATTGCAAAAGCCAGACTTAGCAGGGCAAATGACA
This sequence comes from Senna tora, assembly GCA_014851425.1. Lineage (NCBI taxonomy): Eukaryota > Viridiplantae > Streptophyta > Magnoliopsida > Fabales > Fabaceae > Senna > Senna tora. Next base: position 11,294,291 of record CM026263.1, read on the forward strand.
AATTGGGCGGTTGAGCTATCAGAGTTCAACATTCAATACGAGCCCCACCGGGCTATCAAAGCCCAAGCCTTAGCAAACTCCGTCGCCGAAATGACTCCGTCAGAAAGCCTTCAGAGGGACGCCCCGGCTTCAAATCACGACGAGTCAATTGAGCCACAACCAGAAAAATCCCCATGGCTAGTCTACGTAGACGGCTCCTCGACCGGGAAATCCGCGGGCGCCGGCATCATCGCAGAGAGCCTCGACGGAATCAAGGTAGAACAAGCTCTGCGCTTCACGTTCCCTGCCTCCAACAATCAAGTTGAATATGAAGCACTCATAGCCGGACTAGCGCTAGCTTACGACCTGGGCGCCTCAAAGGTCAAGCTATTCAGCGATTCGCAACTAGTGGTCGGACAACTAAATGGAGACTTTGAGGCAAAGGACCCCACTATCATCAAGTATGTGGAGCGTGCCAAACAAGAAATCGGCAGGTTCAAATTCGTCCTGATCACACGGATCCCATGGAATCAGAACACCCAAGCTGATGCCCTCTCCAAATTAGCCACCACACCGAGCCAATCGGGACTTAAGACGGTCTTGCGAACCACGCTACGCACCCCAAGCATAAACCCAGACGTATTGCCGATTGCAGTCGACAATTCCTGGATGGCCCCGATCAGGGCATATATAACGGCGGGCACCCTGCCTACAAACAAAGTACTCTCCCGAAAAATCAGGAGGCAAGCAGCACGATACTTTGTCTGGGGGAACGCCCTATACAAAAAGGGATTTTCATCCCCACACCTCCAGTGTATCTCAGCCGAAGAAGCAAGCTACGTGCTGCAAGAAATCCACGAAGGCATATGTGGCACACACCAGTTCGTAGGAGCCCTTCGAAAACGAGCCCTGCACTGCGGATTTTATTGGCCAACAATGAGGGCCGATGCAGAGGCCCTAGTCGCCCATTGCGACCAATGTCAGCGCCACGCTGCGTTTATACACCAGCCACCGGGTGAGCTAAAGCCCATCGAATCCCCATGGCCCTTCGACACGTGGGGCATGGATATCTTGGGCCCCCTCCCGTAGGGCACGCTCCCAAGAAAATTCCTCATCGTGGCTGTCGACTACTTCACCAAGTGGATCGAAGCCGAACCCTTGGCCACCATTGGATCTCAGAACGTTCATAACTTCCTTTGGCGGAACATCGTCACCCGCTTCGGTCCCCCACACACACTGATCACTGACAATGGACGACGATTCGTCAGCGAGAAGTTCGAAGATTTCTGCAAAGAATTGAGCATCGACCACAGAACCACTTCAGTCGAGTACCCGGCGACCAATGGGCAAATGGAAAGAGTAAACCGTATCATCCTTCAAGGGCTACGGAAGCGACTGACGGACGCTAAAGAAGGATGGGTGGACGAGCTCCCATCGGTCTTGTGGTCATATAGAACCACAGTACACACGGCCACAGGAGAAACCCCTTTTGCTCTGACGTACGGGCAAGAAGCAATTGTCCCAGCCAACATCGGAGTCCCCTCAGATCGGGTGCTCAACTACTCTGATTCAAATTCAAAAAGCCTGTTGGTCAGTCTCGACGCGGTCGAAGAACGAAGGGAAGCGGCGGCACTCAAAAACATCACATACAAACAGTTGCTGGCACTAAAGTACAATCGAGGCGTCCGACCCCGAAAGTTCCAAAGAGGCGACTTGGTAATGCGTACAACGATAAACAATAGGCGCGACCGTCTACACGGCAAACTCGCCCGCAATTGGGAAGGCCCATATAGGGTTATTGGCATCGCCTCGCACAACGCATACAAGTTAGCACACCTAACGGGCGAACACGTCCCAAATACTTGGAACGCCAGCAGCCTCAAGAAATATTTTGCTATGTCTTAGTCAATAATGTTTCTTCGCGCCTTAGTCCAAAGGCCAAGCTCGCAGGCACTTCACTACGTCTTAGTCCCAAGACGAATGGCTCTTGCCTTGTCTTAGTCCCAAGACAAATGTACTGCTAACTCGTCTCAGTCCCGAGACAGTTACGCTATGTGTTTAAAAGAATATGAAATGCAATACGATTGACCAACTCTCGTGCTCAAAATTTCTTTATATTCACATAAGGGGTCTATCGCCCCAAAATTACAAGGGGTCTACTGCCCCACACTTACAAAACCGCAAAACAACGATCTAAAATTAAGTATCCCTTGGTGGACGCGGAGACTCATTCGACCGTGGTGGGTCTCTTCGAGGATTCGGAGGCACTTCGTAATCCTCGATACTCAAAGGAGAATCCCCTCGAGCACGAACGTCGAACTCCCCGCCAATGTTCTCCCAAGAAGGATGCATCCTGGCCCTCACATCTGGAGAAACTGAGATGCCCATCAAGTCTAGCTGGGCTATGCCGTTCTGCATCCCATAATTTGCAAAACGCAGAAAGTCCTGACGATGGACCCGCAGGGCGCTAGCCTTGCCTTCCTGAAGTTCACCCTCCAGCTCCTCCACCCGCACAGCCAGCCGAGTGTTCTCCTCCAACAGCTCCTCGATAACCTCCTGCACAAGGATTACAAGAGGATTAGCCACAACCAACGAAGTCCAACAAAACTAAGGGAAAAAGTGTCCTACCCGCTCGAGTTCCCGTTGATATGCGAAGCCCGCCAGACGTCTTAGCAACAACATGGTCTCCCTGGTCATACGCTCTAAAGCATAATCATCCCCATAATCGAGAGGATAATGCTGACGAGCCAGGATGACCCGCTATGCCTTAAACGGGATCAACTTCCCTCTAAAAGAGATACCCTCACCCAGAAGTCAGACGGGCATCTCTTCGGGGGGTACAGGGATATAAGGAACCTTCCTACGGTTGAGACGAGTTAAGCTGGTCTCACCCACCTGATTCGGAGCTGCGACGCCTTTTCCCGTAGGGTCTCCGCCTGCTTCGGCACCCTCGTCCGCCCCCGTGGGTGGAACGACAGCAGTCACCAACTCTGACCGCTCGCGATTCCGGCTCCGAGAACTCGGCGGAGGATTCAGCCTCCCCTGGATTCTGCCTAGAGTCAGCCCTGCGAGAAGAAAGCACCCGAGGCCTGGTAAGAAGACAAAAAAAAGGGGTACAAATTCACCGACACTAACTTACCCAGAGCTATGCCCGACACCATGGCCCCCTTCAGAAATTCGAAAGCCGTTTCCTCGTACTCCTCCCGGTCATACCGAATCCGGAGAACAGGATTGAACCACTTGAGCAGAAAGCGCGGACGCCACTCGGACGGACGAACCCAAGGCGAGCAGAAGCCTTTCTTGGGAACCACCTTGAAGAAATATGAGCTCAAGGCGTGGTTGTTACCCGGTAGGTCGATGATGGTAAAACCTTTGACGCGTGAGTGAAAGAACACCCATCCGTGCACCTCACGGACGTGGTAGAGGGAAAGGAACACACTTGGGAGACCCTCCAACTTGTGCGACTGACAGAACCTGTCAAAAACACTAAGTATTGACCAAGCATTCTGGGTCAATTGCGCAGGACAAACGTTCAGCAGGTTGAGCATGGCCTCCACAAAGCCAAAGAACGGGGGAATAAAAGCACATTGTAAGGAATGCAGAGAGGGAGAACGAAGCCGACACCGTCGCTCTAGAGAATCGTTTCCCCCTCCCCCATCGGCTTTATCTTGTAGCCCTCTTGGAGAGAAGGAGCAAAACTTTCCTCCCACACCTTCTGGATACCGGCCCCGGCAACACCCGCGAAACGTTGCCAGCATCCACCGCCGATACGTTCACCATCAAGCCCGATTCCGGCTCTGCAGAGTACCAGCCCGCGGAGAGAAACGAAGGAGGAGTTGCCAGTGTTCCATCCTCCCCAGAGAGAATTTCCTGAAGATCCGCATAGTCCCACGACATAATGAGAGCATCCACTCTCTCCCTAACTCCCTCCATAGCCACCAGCAGAAGGGACTGCTCAAAGTTTGGGTCCCGGGAAGAGCACACGGAAACGGCAGCACTAGCGAAAGCCATTTTTCGAGTGACGGAGAAGTGAAAATCGCAAGGTCTAAAGTTTGGGAAGGAGAAGATTCACAGAACAATGGGAAATCTTCTGCCCTAAGCAAATAAAAGAGGCCCAGCAGACGCCTCGTAGCCCAAGAGGCACAAAAACGAAGTGACTCTGAAAACAAGGGGAATGACCAAAATGGCCCCTGACCTTTGGACTTCTCCCACTAGCCCTCGAAGGGCATTTCGGGAAATTCCCCTATGAGTAATGATGACTCTACCTCGGTAAGTCACGTACTTCCTGCAGAGACGGCTCGAAAACTTGCTAGGAAGCCAAGCATCCAGGCATCCGGTACGGGACACGTGTCCTCTCCAAGACATCTCCTTTTCTACGAAGCGATGTGAGAGAGCCAACTTCGTGAGTCGGACGGCCAGATCCCATAACCGCGACTCTAAGCGGACGAGCTATCCTACGAGTAAAGGCAGCGATAATTCCTAAGTGTCTTACAGGCAAAGGAACTTAAGTCCACGGGTGCTCGACACCCGTAGACTTGGGGGACTTATGTAACTACAGAGTATTCCACTTTGGGACACGTGGCACATAACCTTCTAGAAGCACGGCGCCAGCATCCACTACAAACACGTGGCACCACTCAACTACCAAATACATGGCCTTCGCCCACGTCACCTCACGGAGCTTCCCCTCAACCAGACGTGGGATCTCCACAAGCCTCGTGGGGTGACCCACGCCCCATGAAGTCGTGGTTCGAGCACGATCCCCCCACACTCAAGTATAAATAGACCCTCACTAGGGGGACTACCTTAGGCAATCCAGTCACAACATAACTGCACTTAGCCTAAAGGATTATCGCACTTCATCTCCGATATTTCCATTCTCTCTCTCAATACCTAAGCACCCTCAGATACCCCACGCAAGTCCTTCCTACATCTCGAGCTCTGGCACTGGCCCCCGTTCTGGCCAACCTCCGATAAGCTCACCTCCGTCCTAGAGTACACCGTTTACAGGGCTTCCAATATCCCTCAGAGACCATAGCTCTCTCCCACTAAGGCAACCTCCTAAGAGAGGCTGCCCCGCCGGAGTACCTTAGGCACGTCTTAGCCGCACACGGCCCAATACAGGTAATAACCTTGCCCAACGGGTCTGATAGACGTCACCATGACGAACTACGTGGACTTTGATCCCTCCTGAAGGGTACGTAGGCACCTAGGTGCATCACCTAAGGACAAGTCCCCCAAGGTTAAGACCCCTTGCGGTCCTAATTTCAAATAACAATTGTCTGAGCCAAAAACGACAGTTACAGTGGTTATTAAACTCTAGACTTGTCAGCACCACATACTTAAAGACAAGATTATTTTGGGGGACTTATTATTATTATGTATACGAATTTGCATGTGAATAGGATATGTCACACACCGGAGTGTGTGGCAACGTATATGACGTATATATATTATGTGTGTTTGAGTATACATATAAACTGAAGCAGCACATGGCTGTGGATTGCAGGTGTAAGATAGGCCACACAGGAGATGTGAGCCATATATATTGATAATGTGTGTACGCGAATGGGAATGATAGTAAAATGAAATAGGTGTTAAGGCTAACAAACACAGGGTTAGGCCCTCTATCTATGCCGGTCACGTGCCTCCGGGTGGGGGTCGTGTCAAAGTTATATGTCTTCTGACTAGATGGACAAAATATGCATCTTCTTGGCAGCCTACTTCCGATTGATGATGAACCCCCTAAGTTCTCACAATTGTACATATACGATACTGATAATGAGGTTTCCAACCGTATTCAAATCGCTAGGTAATTAATCTTTATTCTTCAACATTTTTTTTCTAAGATTATTAGTGCTAATTAAATTCTATTGCATATGCAGTACATCTAGATCACAGAGTCGGTACGATGCAACATTGATCATTCAGATTACACATATGTTAGATGATTTTAATCCTTTGGTTATGCAATACCGAAGTGTAAAGGAGAGTGTGAATTCCAGACATGTAGAAAATTTGAGGCTTAAGTTGATTGGGAAGCGTATTTCAGATGCAAGAACATATAACCTCCCCACTACTTCTGAGGTTGCAGCTCTTATAGTTCGAGATTTAGACATGGAAACTGACAAGAGGGATATCATAGTTGAAATAAGATCTGGCCTATTGCAACGTATCGATGAACTTCATCCTCTGTACTTGCCCATGCAATATCCATTACTTTTCCCATATGCTGAAGATGGATATCGTGAAGAGACATTGTATCTAAATGGATCTACATCTGATGATCGAAAACAAAAACATCTTACCCTATTACAATACTTTGCATACAAACTCCAAGAAAGACGTCGTGAGTTCAACATGATACTCAAGGGTGGAAAGCTAACACAACAATTCACTGTTGATGCTTTCACTACGATTGAACCTCAGAGGACTAAATTTTTTCGGCTCCACCAGAAGAATTTACGTAGTGAGAGTTATGTAACTTTAAGAACCGGGTTATCTAAGGGTCAGCTTTCTTCGTCAGCTATTGGCAAGAGAATAATTCTTCCCTCATCCTTCACTAGAAGTCAGAGATATAGTTGTGAAAACTTTCAAGATGCAATGACTATTTGTACTGCTATTGGCTTTCCATATTTATACATAATATTTACCTGTAATCCAAGATGGCGTGAACTGGATAGACTTTTTGAGGGGTTACGATGTAAACCTGAAGATAGACTTGATTTAGTTTCACGCATTTTTACGATCAAACTTAACATGCTTATCAAGGACATTACCAAGGACATGTTGTTCGGAAAGTGCAGAGCAGGTACTTTGACTTTAACATCGAATTCATTTATTACCTCAGATAATTAATTTGAGTGTCCTAACTGTTCTATCTTCAAAAACAATTATGTGTGTAGATATCTATACCATAGAGTTCCAAAAGCGTGGCCTTCCGCATGCGCATATACTATTGTGGTTAGCAACAGCAAGCCAAATTAGAGTGGCTGCGCTTATTTATCTCTGAGAAAAATAGAATTTTGTTACTGTGATGTCTAGATGTATTCATCTTTCATAATGAATTATGATGGTAAATGAATTTTTTAGGTTGACGCTATTATGTCATAGTCATACATACAATTTATATGAAATTCTACAAGCTTAAGTGTTTAGTAAAAGTATAATATGTTTAGTAAAAGTGTAATTGTTCTGATTGGCAAGAATGCCAATGCAAATGTGTTGGATGATATCAAATTCCTTGCACGTGGTCCTCAATCAATGTCTAGGAGATTCAATGCAGTAAATATTTATGGCTTTAGGTTTCGAACACTAGCAAGAGAAGAAGGATTGAAAACCCAAAATAGTGGTGTATGGGTGTCATCACAAACTAGATGTTATGCAAGTGCAAAAGATGCGAATGTAGCACTTGCAAACCTCTTATACTATAGCAAGTTAGTAGATATCATCGAATTGAACTACTATGATCATATGAATGTTATGCTTTTCAAATGTTTGTGGGCTAACACTAGAGGGATAAAGAAGGATGAGTTCCAGTTTAATTTGGTTAATTTTTGCCGATTGATTCATACTGGAGATCATGCAGACGATGAGCCTTACATATTGACTTCAGATGCTCAAATGGCTTTTTATGTGGATGACAAAACAAACTTACCATTGTCACGACTCCCGTTTAAAGGACCGAGACCGGCACAGACACATGGAATATCTCTGTGCCTTTAAGCCTTACCACCTAATTGACAGAATAGCTATTATTGAAAAATACATTCACATGCACTATAATACCATGGCTACACCGAAATGGTGGCCTATCCTAGGCAAGCAAATCCACGGCCAGTGCCGCTTCAGGATATAGATATAGGAAAACACACATAATATATAACCTGTCTATTGGCTACACATCCGAAGATGCTGCCTATCCTATTCGCATGCATCAGATATATATATATTTTGGAAACAAGTTTTTCCTGCATCATAATCTAATGGATCCTGATCTTTAAGGTGTGTGAAGCTGACAGTTCTAGATTTAGTAATACAGTATAATTGGGTACGTCTACCCTTTACTTTATGATACAATGATGAAGTAAATTAAATTACAATTACACTTTATTCCCCATATGAACAAGTTGTGGGTCTTGGAACGTAATATCCGAGATATTTAGATTTAGTTATTTTCATTTTGATTAAATTTATTTTTCTTTCAGAAAGAAAAATAAATTAAATTCAAGAATTATAGGGTTAAAAAATAGAATAAAGAAGAAAGTAATAAGGGATATTTATAAATTTTCTAGGACCTAAAAGAAAAGAGGATTAAAAAGCATGAGGTAAAAAGGGGATATAACAAGTAAATAAGTTTTTCTAATAAAATATATATATATATATATATATATATATATATATTAAAATAATGGGGGGTGGGGCCAAACCGTGACCCCATCCCCTTCCATTATAACTTAATTAAACAATTAAAAAATATATATTACTAATTAAATGGGGGGTCAAAATTGTGACCCCCCATTCAATAAAACACACACACACATTTAAAGCAAAAGGGAAGCAGAAGGAGACGCACGAGAAAAGGGGGAGACGGACCACGCTAGTAACACCAAGAGGGAGGAGGGGTAAGCCACGGCGGGTTCCACACCGAAAACGTGCACCGGTGACCGGAGAGCTGACCAGAAGTCTCTTTCAACACCCACAAGCCTTCTAGCCGATTGATTCAAGGTGAGAAAGCCCCAAACTCCCAAAACCCCAATTTCTCCAATTTTGGGTATTTTAGGAATTCTTCAAATACTTCTAATCGGGGCATTCCGGGGTTTAATTTGAGCTTAGTGGGTGTTATTGAATGCTTGGGGAGGTTCAGAATCGAAGTAAAATCGTAGGGATTGACCGGGTATGGAAATTAGGAAACTTGGGTTAGGAAATTGCTATAAATTCAAAATTGATAATTCGATGCATGTTTAGGCTTGGATTGGAGTAGTATAAGTGTTGTAGTTGCTGGAAATATACAAGGGAATAAAGCCCGAGTATTTACCGTTTCAACCGGAACCCAATTCGACGAAAAAGAGGCGAAATACTAAGCCACTGTACAGTAAGGAGCTGTGCGCTGGGTTGGACACTTTGGTCTAGTCCGTAGTGGACACCTAAGACCCGCTAAATTGGTTCCAAGGCTCTAATTATACCCAATTATATTTTTATATATAATTAAAGAGGTAGTAATTAAGCTTTCACTCGGCGAATAAGGGAGACAGTGGGATGAGTAAGCTAGAGCCTCTTTTGAACTGTGAATTTAATTCTTTTATTAGTTAAATACCCATATGAACACATGAAGGAAAATTTAGACAAGTGGAAATCTCGAACCTAAGCAATTAGAGGTTCTAAATGGCTCGAAAGTGTGAAAGTCGGCATTCTGGACTGTCAGAAAGAGCAAATAAGACGACGTAACGAACTAAATAATTAGTTCTTGGAAATTATCTAGAGGGTGCATAAGCATTAGCATGACACGTGCATGGTTGATGCTTAGTTAGGCGTTCTAAATTTCTTAAATATAATGTGTATAGGGCACCATAGAGTGATTGGAGCTTCAGGCACTCCGAGTACTGATCAGGAGGGCCAATGAGGTGAGGGGCTCTCCCATCCCTGCCCCACAGAGTTGGATGACTACGTGGAAAATGTGGTTTGCTCTATTTTGTGCAAATTGATATATGGAATATATTTATATGAATAAATTTGTGTTACGCGTGTATGATTTGCAAGTAAGTAGTCAACGTGCAATAGTATATATGCTTATATGATTAATCACAAGGTGTATATGTGCTATTGTGGCTCACCGAGCCTTATATGATACCTTGGGTAGGATTGAGTCGGAATTTCATATGTGAGAGTTTATTAATATTAGGAACCCACTTAAATTGATCATCGTGCAAAGGTTTTGACCGTATGGTACATTGAGGAAAATGAACCTAGGTTGTTAAGTGTGAGTGAGAGTGATGAATAATTGAAAAGGGGGATACTAGGCCTAACTAGTAATCACGTATAATATTCAACTAGTTCTCATAGGGCTTCTTTCAAGGTTAAATATGTTAGTTGAGTTTGTTTAGATTGTCCGGGTAGATCGAGTCAGTCATCCTGATTGGACAGACAGGATTATAACGTCAGCAAGTATGCCACATAGTGGCCATTACCTTGTTTAAAACTGAGGCCAGACAAGTTGCCGGCTATTACTCTAAGCATGACTTGGAGTTAGAAAGTTCCTGGTGTGATCAACCATGTTCGTACATGATATTGCCTTCGGGCCAGTATTTCTCTTAGCGTAATGCGGGAGACAGAAAGTGAGTGGCTACGTGCACAAGTATGTGTTAATTGTGAAACCAAATGAGATATGTTGAGATTGATTTACATGTGGATTATTAAATATGTTAGGAGCATGAATTAGGATTTTAATTGTGAATATAATTTATTGATTGCCTGATCATGTTAAGGATCACAATATAAATCCATTTCATGCGCAAGTGGTTGTGGTTGCTCCCTTCCCTCAACTGTAGTGGTACCCGCTGCTACGCCAGGGATGGGCGAGCTTCTCACTGAGTCTGTTGGACTCACCCCTTGTTTACATGTTTCAGATACAGGTGGTTCAGGGGTCGGGCACGCGTCCACTTCTTCTCAAGGAGGCGGACAACTCTGAAGACCGCACGCTTTGTTCGCGTCGGTAGTTATTTTGATTCTGTATATATGTTGTGATGTATATATATGAATCCTTTTTGGGCGTAGCGTTGTTCGTTTACATCTGCTGTGTGTATATACATATCACACTTCAATTCTAGCATTGTCGGTTTCATACAGATTAAAGTTAGGTCTGGGTATTGGGACTTTAGGCTATGTTATAGCGTATATCATGTATATGTATATATGACTTCTGCATGCGACTAGGGTAGGTCACACGCATTGAGGCATGTCATCAATACGTAAATTATATGAATGTGTGATTGAATACTTGTTTGTGTGAAAGTATGGCTTTCGCATGTGAATAGGAAAGATCACACGCATTGAGGCGTGTGATCCATATGTAAACTATATGTAAGCGTGTGATTGAATATATGTATGACTATATACAGGACTCCTGCATGTGAATAGGATAGATCACCCACCCTGAAGCGCATGATCAATATGTATACGATATGTACGTGTGCGTGATTATGTGTATATGTAACGACTGAAGCGGTGTTGAGTGAGCCGTGGATTGCACGCTACTTAGGTCACCGGATATGGATGACCATAAATACTATATATTGTTTGTATTAGAAATGGGTAGTTATAAACATGTGAAAATGTCAATCAGGGATTAGAGGCTTACGGGATAGGAGAAATCCTACTTCCCGTGCCGGTCACGGACGTCCGATAGGGGGTCATGACAAACTTGGTATCAGAGCCAGGTTATCTTTAAATTGTATGAAGCTATAGGTATGACCGAGTGTCGGTTTATGCCTCGTTGTGAACCCGGGCACAACGTGGGAGTAAAAAGGCACTTGTGGAAGTACCCAGGAAATTGAGTAAGCTCTTTCTTTCTACTCTCTTTGATATGAAATATTATTGATATACGTGTACTTATTAGGTGTGGTCCTTGTGCAGTATAGGGATGCCACCGATCACGAGATAGGCTAGGGGTGGAGGGGGAACTCCTGCTGAAATTGATTGAGAATCAGTTCGGGATGAGGGAATGCCCACCTGAGGCCGAGGTAGAGGTCGTACTCGTGGTTAGGGAAGAGCACAAGTGAGAGGACACAATCACCGGAACCTCAACCTCAAGTAGAGACAGGTGCACCTTCCGTGGCGGAAATGCTCACGGCAGGATTCCAGGAACTGAGAGAAGAGATGACAAGGGAAATTCAGAGAGAAGTACGCCGTTTAGTAGTCGGGGAGGTAGAAGAAGAGAGAGTTCCTAGTAATCAGGAAATGGAGGTTGTTGAGGAAGAGGATAGAGAATGGCAACAACTACAGGTAGTGCCTCGTGAGCCGCGGGCAGCACCGAGAGAGCTACCAATTTCAAAATTTCTGAAGCTTCATCCACCCACTTTCTGATGAACTAGTGAGAAAGAGGATCCGTAGTACTTTATGAGAGATGTGATCAGAATTGGGCACATGCTGAGGTGCTCAGGGCATGAGTTAGTGGAATTAGCTTCATTTCACCTGAGGGGAGCGGCTAGAGTATGGATAGAGTCCGTACAGACGAGGTATTCGCGAAGGGTGGCACCGATGACCTAGGAAGATTTTCAGAGGGAATTCCTGGGTCGGTTTCTATCTGAAGGCACCAAAGATGCGAAGCGTCAGCAATTCGAGGAGTTGTGGATGACGCCTAACATGACCGTGACGGAGTATGAATTACTTTTTATAGAACTGGCTCAATTCTCACCTGAGTTGGTTCCTGATGAAGAGGCGAGGATCAAGAGATTCATACACCGTCTCACGGAGCCGTTATTTTCTGCTTTGTTACCTTAAAGGAGACAATTTGAGACTTTAGCTCAAGCAGTAGACTGTGCCAGAATGATTGAAACCAAGAAGAGGTACGGGACTTCTGTTGATCCCATAGTCAAGTTAATTACAGGCAGTGACAACCAAGGAGGTGGAAGTAAGAAGAGGAAGACAACAGGTGGAGGTGCAGGATATTCAGGGTCTGCAGGAGGACAATCCTTAACTACCACCCATGAAACAGGTACAAGAGGTAATTTTCAAGGGGGACAGAAAGTGCAAGGGGGTGGAAATGCCGGTAAGACAAGGCCCCAGTGTGCGACTTGCGGCAGATTTCATTTTGGAATACGTCGGAGACTGACAAGTGGGTGTTACAACTGCGGCCAGGTGGGCCATATGGCTAGAGAGTGTCCAAAGAGAAAAGAGGGTACAAGTGTGAGAAGCAATTTGACGTCGAGGGGTACACCTATTCCAGCCCCACCAGTGAGAACCGTACCACCACAGGCAGCAAGTATAGGTGCAGCTAGAGGCCGTGGTGAAGGATCTAGTGGTAGAGGGCCAAGGGCAGTAGGTGGAGGACAAGCGCGGGTATTTGCACTTTCTCAGCAGGACGCTCATGCATCAAATGCAGTTATGATAGGTACCCTTATTGTTTGCTCTCTTGAAGCATGAGTTCTGTTTGATTCCGGCTCCACTCATTCTTATGTGTCACATGCATTTGCCTCTAAATTCAACAAAAGTCTGTCTAGAATGAAAGAAACAGTACTAGTCTCTACTCCAATGGGAGAATCGGTACAAGTAGAGTATGTGCACAAGTCTTGCATTGTGGATGTCGATGGTCATGAGACTGTGGTAGACCTTCGGTTATTGTGTATGGTTGATCTTGATGTGATCCTCGGAATGGATTGGTTGTCGTCTTGCCATGCGATTGTGGACTGCAGGGCTAAATGCTTGAAGTTCAATATGCCAAACGAGGAGCCTTTTGTGATACGGGGTGACGGGGCTGCACCGTATCCAAACTTGATCTCGGCTTTGAAGGCATCCAAGCTACTTGCAAAGGGATGCAAAGGGTATTTGGATTTAGTCAAGGATACCACGAAAATAGTATTTTCGCCGACTCAAGTACCGGTAGTGCGAGAGTTCTTGAATGTATTTCCAGAAGAATTGCCGGGGTTGCCGCCCGATCGTGAGATTGAATTTGAAATTAAGCTGCAACCTGGCACCCAGCCTATCTCCACACCACCTTACCGGATGGCTCCGAAAGAGTTGAAGGAGTTACATACACAATTGCAAGAATTTCTTGACAAGGGTTTTATAAGACCCAACTTCTCTCCTTGGGGTGCACCGGTCCTTTTTGTGAAGAAGAAGGACGGATCTTTGCGGTTGTGTATCGATTACCGGAATTTAAACAAGGTGACGATCCGCAATCAATACCCACTACCGAGGATAGATGACCTATTTGATCAGTTGCAGGGCGCAAAGCGGTTTTCCAAGATTGATTTGCGATCTGGGTATCATCAATTAAAGATTCGAGAATCAGATCTACCAAAGACCGCATTCCAGACCCGATACGAACATTATGAGTTCTTGGTGATGTCTTTCGGATTAACTAATGCTCCTGCAGCGTTCATGGACAAGATGAACAGGGTCTTTAGACCATTTCTGGACCGATTTGTCATTCTCTTCATTGATGACATCTTGGTTTATTCTAAGAATTCTGAAGAACATGCAGAACACTTAAGATTAGCCTTGCAGAAGTTGAGAGAGGAGAAACTGTGTCTTGATGCAGCACGTCACGGTGATTGCGTATGCATCGCGACAGCTGAGGAAACATGAGAAGAACTACCCGACTCACGACCTCGAAATGGCGGCTGTAGTATTCGCTTTAAAAATATTGAGACATTACCTGTACGGTGAGACGTGTGAAATTTTACAGACCACAAAAGCCTCAAATACATTTTCGAGCAGAAAGACTTGAACTTGAGACAACGTCGATGGTTAGAGTTGTTGAAGGACTACGACTGCACGATCTTGTATCATCCAAGAAAGGCTAATGTGGTAGCCGATGCTCTGAGCCGGAAATCCATGGGCAGTCTTGCTCATATAAGTGAAGAAAGAAGACCGTTGATCAGAGAGTTGCACGAGCTAGAACAAACGGGGAATCAGTTTGAGATTGGGAATTCTAACTCACTTCTAGCTCATTTGCAAGCTAAATCCTCTTTGGTAGAAGAGGTGAAGGATAGACAGGATGAAGATACCGACCTCAAACAAATCAGGGATACGGTAACTAAAGAGAAGGGGGACGACGTCTGATTCTCTATTGATGATTTCAGGATACTTCGGTTGGAGGGACGGTTGTGTGTCCCTATGTTTGATAACTTGAAGGAAAGAATTCTTGAAGAAGCACACCGGACAGCTTATACGATCCATCCGAGAGCTAATAAGATGTATCAAGACCTGAAACAGCTGTATTGGTGGAATGGCATGAAAAGGGATGTTGAAACTATGTAGCCAGGTGTTTAGTGTGTCAGCAAGTCAAGGCTGAACACCAGAAGCCCGCCGGAACATTACAACACATAGAAATACCTGAGTGGAAATGGGAGAGGATAACGATGGATTTTGTAACATGGTTGCCAAGATCACAGCATGGATTTGATTCGGTTTGGGTGATTCTGGATCGCATGACTAAGTCCACGCACTTTCTGCCAGTTAAGACCACTTACGGAGTGAGTCAATATGCACAGATTTATCTATCAGAAATCGTTAGATTGCACGGTGTGCCAGTGTCCATAATATCTGATAGAGGACCACAGTTCACTTCCAGGTTTTGGAAGTCATTGCAGGAAGTGTTGGGAAGTAGAGTTGATTTGAGTACTGCGTTCCACCCACATACCGACGGGCAATCAGAAAAAACCATTCAGATCCTTGAAGACATGCTTTGGGCGTGTATTATGGATTTCGACGGAAGTTGGGAAAGGTAGTTACCTTTGGCTGAGTTTACGTACAATAACAGTTATCAAGCAAGTATTCAAATGGCACCTTTCGAGGCTCTGTACGGTCATAGGTGCAGATCCCCGATTGGGTGGTTCGAGGTCGGAGAAGCTAGTCTAATCGGCCCAGAATTGTTACAAGATGCCTTGCAGAAGGTGAAGTGCATAAGAGAAAGATTGTTAACGGCTCAGAGTAGACAGAAGTCGTATGCAGATAATCGAAGGAGAGAACTTGAGTTTGCCATTGGTGAACAGGTGTTCTTGAGAATATCACCGATGAGAGGCGTGATGCGGTTCGGTAAGAAGGGGAAGCTGAGTCATCGGTATATTGGACCGTTTGAAATCCTAGAATGAGTTGGAAATGTGGCGTATCGGTTGGAATTGCCTACGGAATTGGAGGGAATACATCATGTCTTTCATGTATCAATGCTTCGGAAATATCTTCCCGACCCCTCGCACGTAATCCAATCGCAAGACGTGCAACTAACTGAAAATTTGACTTATGAAGAGGAGCCAGTGGAAATCTTAGATCGGCAGTTAAAGAAACTTAGAACGAAAGAGATTCCATTGGTTAAAGTTCTGTGGAGAAATCACTCGACCGAAGAAGCTACATGGGAGGTCGAGAGTGAAATGCGCAGGACGTATCCTCATATGTTTCAAGACTAAGGTTAGTAGTGTATTGTTGAAATTAAGGGACTGAATTTCATAAGGGGGAAAGATTGAAATATCCGAGATATTTAGATTTAATTATTTTCATTTTGATTAAATTTATTTTTCTTTCAGAAAGAAAAATAAATTAAATTAAAGAATTATAGGGTTAAAAAATAGAATAAAGAAGAAAGTAATAGGGGATATTTATAAATTTTCTAAGACCTAAAAGAAAAGAGGATTAAAAAGCATGAGGGAAAAAGGGGATATAACAAATAAATAAGTTTTTCTAATAAAAAAAAAAAAAAATATATATATATATATATATATATATATATATATTAAAATAATTGGGGGTGGGGCCAAACCGTGACCCCATCCCCTTCCATTATAACTTAATTAAAAAATTAAAAAAAATATTACTAATTAAATGGGGGGTCAAAACCGTGACCCCCCTTCAATAAAACTCACACACACATTTAAAGGAAATGGGAAGTAGAAGCAGACGCACGAGAAAAGGGGGAGACGGACCACGCTAGTAACCCCAAGAGGGAGGAGGGGCAAGCCACGGCGGGTTCCACGCCGGAAACGTGCGCCGGTGATTGGAGAGCTGACCGGAAGTCTCTTTCAACACCCACAAGCCTTCTAGCCGATTGATTCAAGGTGAGAAAGCCCCAAACTCCCAAAATCCCAATTTCTCCAATTTTGGGTATTTTAGGAATTCTTCAAATACTTCTAATCGGGGCATTCCGGGGTTTAATTTGAGCTTAGTGGGTGTTATTGAATGCTTGGGGAGGTTCAGAATCGAAGTAAAACCGTAGGGATTGACCGGGTATGGAAATTAGGAAAATTGGGTTAGAAAATTGCTATAAATTCGAAATTGATAATTCGATGCATGTTTAGGCTTGGATTGGAGTAGTATAAGTGTTGTAGTTGCTGGAAATATACAAGGGAATAAAGCCCGAGTATTTACCATTTCAACCTGAACCCAATTTGGCAAAAAAGAGGCGAAATACTAAGCCAACGTACAGTAAGGAGCTGTGCGGTGGGTTGGACACTTTGGTCTAGTCCGTTGTGGACACCTAAGACCCACTAAATTAGTTCCAAGGCTCTAATTATACCCAATTATATTGTTATATATAATCAAAGTGGTAATAATTAAGCTTTTACTTGGCGAATAAGGGAGACGGTGGGATGAGTAAGCTAGAGCCGCTTTTGAACTGTGAATTTAATTCTTTTATTAGTTAAATACCCATATGAACACATGAAGGGAAATTCAGACAAGTGGAAATCTCTAACCTAAGCAATTGGAGGTTCTAAATGGCTCGAAAGTGTGAAAGTCGAATATGGGGCATTTTGGACTGTCAGAAAGAGCAAATAAGACGACGTAACGAACTAAATAATTAGTTCTTGGAAATTATCTAGAGGGTGCATAAGCATTAGCATGACACGTGCATGGTTGATGCTTAGTTAGGCGTTCTAAATTTCTTAAATATAATGTGTATAGGGCACCACAGAGTGATTGGAGCTTCAGGCACTCCGAGTACTGATCAGGAGGGCCAACGAGGTGAGGGGCTCTCCCATCCCTGCCCCACAGGGTTGGATGACTACGTGGAAAATGTGGTTTGCTCTATTTTGTGCAAATTGATATATGGAATATATTTATATGAATAAATTTGTGTTACGCGTGTATGATTTGCAAGTAAGTAGTCAACGTGCAATAGTATATATGCTTATATGATTAATCACAAGGTGTATATGTGCTATTGTGGCTCACCGAGCCTTATATGATACCTTGGGTAGGATTGAGTCAGAATTTCATATGTGAGAGTTTATTAATATTAGGAACCCACTTAAATTGATCATTGTGCAAAGGTTTTGACCGTATGGTACATTGAGGAAAATGAACCTAGGTTGTTAAGTGTGAGTGAGAGTGATGCATAATTGAAAAGGGGGAAACTAGGCCTAACTAGTAATCACGTATAATATTCAACTAGTTCTCATAGGGCGTGTTTCAAGGTTAAATATGTTAGTTGAGTTTGTTTAGATTGTCCGGGTAGATCGAGTCAATCATCCTGATTGGACAGACAGGATTATAACGTCAGCAAGTATGCCACATAGTGGCCATTACCTTGTTTAAAACTGAGGCCAGACAAGTTGCCGGCTATTACTCTAAGGATGACTTGGAGTTAGAAAGTTCCTGGTGTGATCAACCATGTTCGTACATGATATTACCTTCGGGCCAGTATTTCTCTTAGCGTAAAGCGGGAGACAGAAAGTGAGTGCCTACGTGCACAAGTATGTGTTAATTGTGAAACCAAATGAGATATGTTGAGATTGATTTACATGTGGATTATTAAATATGTTAGGAGCATGAATTAGGATTTTAATTGTGAATATAATTTATTGATTGCCTGATCATGTTAAGGATCACAATATAAATCCATTTCATGCGCATGTGGTTGTGGTTGCTCCCTTCCCTCAGCTGTAGTGGTACCCGCTGCTATGCCAGGGATGGGGGAGCTTCTCACTGAGTCTGTTGGACTCACCCCTTGTTTACATGTTTCAGATACAGGTGGTTTAGGGGTCGGGCACGCGTCCACTTCTTCTCAAGGAGGCGGACAACTCTGAAGACCGCACGCTTTGTTCGCGTCGGTAGTTATTTTGATTCTGTATATATGTTGTGATGTATATGTATATATGAATCCTTTTTGGGTGTAGCGTTGTACGTTTACATCTGCTGTGTGTATATACATATCACACTTCAATTCTAGCATTGTCAGCTTCATACAGATTAAAGTTAGGTCTGGGTATTGGGACTTTAGGCTATGTTATAGCGTATATCATGTATATGTATATATGACTTCTGCATGCGACTAGGGTAGGTCACACGCATTGAGGCGTGTCATCAATACGTAAATTATATAAATGTGTGATTGAATACTTGTTTGTGTGAAAATATGGCTTCCGCATGTGAATAGGATAGATGACACGCATTGAGGCGTGTGATCAATATGTAAACTATATGTAAGCGTGTGATTGAATATATGTATGACTATATACAGGACTCCTGCATGTGAATAGGATAGATCACCCACCCTGAAGCGCATGATCAATATGTATACGATATGTACGTGTGTGTGATTATGTGTATATGTAACGACTGAAGCGGCGTTGAGTGAGCCGTGGATTGCACGCTACTTAGGTCACCGGATATGGATGACCATAAATACTATATATTGTTTGTATTAGAAATGGGTAGTTATAAACATGTGAAAATGTCAATCAGGGATTAGAGGCTTACGGGATAGGAGAAATCCTTCTTCCCGTGCCGGTCACGGACGTCCGATAGGGGGTCGTGGCATGGAAAATGTTGCTCAACCCTCGTTCCACCGAGACTTCTTTAACTTGTACTTAACCTGTCTCTGTGTAGTAAAAATGGGGTGTGAGTCTTAACCATGCGACTCAGTGAGGACTCTCCCATCCCCGGCGCAAGGCGGGTACCTTACCCCTGGGACTGGGAGTCATACACAACCACATGCACAAACAACTAGTTACTGTGAGTTAGCATGCATTCTTGGTGATCACACAATAACAGAATTTTCACCCAAACACTCACATGCATTTAACAGATATAAGCATGCAGCAGTTTATTCCACGTCATCAATCAGCAAGTAACATGTAACACATCGTGTCGGCTTTTACCTACCGGTCTTCTCACGTTCAGCATGTTCGAATCAACAAGATGCGTGGTGACGTAGTCCTGTACGTTACCACTACGCTGCACAATCAACAGTTATATGCAACCACAGACAATTTATCCATACACACATATGCTAAACATACATCTACTTAATCTCCCCAACCCTGGGGTATCTACTAGCCACTACGTGGCTTTTCTACTTCAAACCCGTGCACTCGGGCTACTGGCCACCACGTCGCAAAACATACTTAACTCATTCACTTGGGTACTGGTCACCTCGTGACAATTCTGTTAATCAAATACAATCAACTTCTATCTATCAAACAACTGACGCATAGCCACCACGTGGCACGTCCTGACCCCTTGCTGTGGGGCAATAGCTTGAGCCCACTCGTCCATTACCCAACCAGGCCACATGGCGGGCACGGCACAATGTCTCGAAGCATGGCCACTGACACACCCTGGACCAACTCCACAGGATGGTTTCTCTTTTACTAGGTTAGGCTCACGGTTCACCCGTAGGTTCCTCCCGTGTCTCCTTACCTTAGTCTTACATATTAATAGGATTCTTTGTATCTTTCCCGAAGGATCAACAATTCTTCTCCTTATTAATATGTACAAGTATCCTCAACAGGATATAACTCATATACCCGTCCAGATGCACCCTCTGAGCCTCAAGCTATCGTCATAGCAATATAAAACCTTTCTGACCCTATTGCCAGGATAGGGCAATGACCATCGTCATAGTGATTGTAAAACTGAGGTCTCAAGTGCCATCTGACATTGTTCTAGTCGATGTTTCACATCGCTAGCATAACCAAATTCGAAACCCACCAATAACTCCCTTTGCATGATTATAATTTAAGTCACCATCGTGACGGTTTTCAAAATACAAGCTTAGTGCTTCCGTACAAGGACTCTTGCCACCGTTGTGGAAAAGATTTAATAAAATACTCATCATGCTTCCGGAGTGTATGAGTTGGATTTGTAACACACGAATCATAGCAAAGAATTACACTCTACTCCTATGTCTTCCTATCCAAGCCACTTTCCACAACCTATTTTCTAATTCTTTCATTCTTTTAGCATTTTATATCTCTAGCTAACACATACCAGACAAGCAGAGAATATACATACTCAAGTAATCCACATAAGCATACGACCCTAGGAGCAGAGATGAAAGAGCCCTCACCTGGACGACTCCCGCTCCGGATGCATCGTGGTTTCCTAAAGAATGCATTCAAGTGGTTAACATCTCAACTATATGCAATTGATATGCATACTACATGCTCGCGCCTAGAATGCATCTAGACGTTGCCAAGAACCGAGTCCTTGGTCTTACCCGTCTTCCCTCTCTTCTATGAGAGTCTCAAGTGCCTCGCACTTGGTTTCATACAACCATCGTTCACCTCGAGTTACTTTTAGGGCTTTGGATTTGAGTTACAAAACCTCGATATGCCTCTAAGCTATCCTACTAAAGGTTACCTAATGACAGTGTATAATGAATTTAGAAATTCAAGAAGTTGGACTTAGTTTACTCCGTAAGTTTCTATTCTTGAGGGACAAGAAGACATTTGGAACGATTTTGATCCTTAAAAACATGGTTGGTGGTGTTCTAAGAAGTTTAGGATTGAAAATAGGAGGTTCGGACACCCTGGATTGGCTAGAAAATGAATTTTGGGCATGCTGGGTAGAGGCCGGGCACTATAGCGCCAAGCTGCTGCCCAGCAGCTCTTGGTACACCCGAGAGCTAGCGCTATAGTGCCGGTTTAGCGCTATAGCGCCAGCTCACAGCACAACATTTCGTTTGTTGTGCTGTGGGCTGGTTTGGGCCCGTTCTGGCCCCCTTCCGACCCCGGCTTCGACTCCGCACCGCGCGGGTTTTGTTCACCTACATTCCAACGACATAAATCCAACCCTAAATACTCAAATCCAAGCCCGATTCTGAATTTATCAACGAATCCCCAAATTGGGAATACTTGAATTTGCAACCCCTAACCCTTTCAAATTCGAATTCGGCTAAACCCGAGGGTATAGCCTCGATTCTTACCCCAACTAAGTGTTCAAGAACACTTCCTAGGAGTCAATCTACCCTCGAACAACCCAATCGAAGGTGGATCGAAGAAATCCCTAAAATGAAGAAATTGGGGGTTTCGAATGAAATTGGGGTTACCAACATTTGATTCGATTGGTGGAAGGTGTAGGAGACGTCGTACCCGAGCTCCGGTGACTTCTCCAGCGTCGGCTAGCTCTCCCCAGTCACTTTTCTGGCAGACCCCAACTCTCCTTCTTCTTGTTCTTCACGCCTCTCCTCCTCCTCTCTCTTCTTTCTCTCTCTTTCTTTCTTCTTTTCTTTCTTTCTATTCTCGGCTCCTCTCTCCCTCCTTCTTTCTCCTTCTTTCTCTTTTAATTCTTTCTTTCTTTTTCACGCCATCCCCCACCCCTTAAAAATATAATTAATTAAAATAATATATATATATAATTAAATAATACATTAAGTAAATAATAATTATTATTATATTAAAGAAGGGTTTGAAAAATATCCCCAATTTAATCCCTCCTCTTTCCAATTAAATTTTTATTTTCTCTTATATCCCAAATTAGATACCCATAAATATTCCCTACTCTCTTTTCCCCATTTAATTCAGGTTTCCAATTCCCTAGGTCTTGAATTAAGTCCAAAATTATTTTCTACTTCCTTTCTTTCCCTCTTATTTTATTTTTAAACTTCGAAAAAAATTTCCCGGGTATTACAACCATGGAGTGTTGCAATCCATGTGAAGCCTCGAGACTTATATGAAATGGGTGATGAAGTAGACATTGATGAAGAAGATAATGGTCGTCAAATTCAACAGGCACAACTAGAGCAACAAATAAATTCAATTTTTCCTGTTGAAATTGATAACTTACAACTGTTAAGGGGTGATGAAGAATATATTTCTGATCAACTAGTGAACAATGTTGATGCAGTGTTTGATAATAGTGATGAAGATGACATGGTTTGTTTATTACTTTGTTCTACATATATAGTCTACCATAGTTATGTTTATATTTTACATGGTTTTGCTATTATATTATTCTAACCATATCTTTTTTCTTGTCTTTCAGGATGCAACATAATAAGCGTAAACGATCATCTATAGCTAGACTAAAAGTTGATGCATTGATACAAAAAATATATGAGGCCCCTCCTGCACCAGCTGCTCCTCCTACACAACCACTTGGCACATCTTCCCAACAGGAAATGACTGTGAATTCTGCTTGAGTTGAGGCCTCACCTGCAGCATCTGCTCCTCCTACACAACCTGTTGGTACTTCTTCCCAATAGGAAGATGTGGATTCTGCTGAACCTGCATTTGTATGAGTTCCAAGTGAAGAGAAAAGTTTGAACAAAGACTGGACAGTGGACATTATTCCTAAGTATCCAGTTTGAATTTATTTTTATTGATCTATTACAAAATTTATATTTTTGTTATTGTCTTATTTTATGTTATGTATGGAAGATGAAAATGGACTTATTACACAAGAGAGGATGAAGGCAAAGAATGTGTGGAATTTACCAAGGGGAAAGAAGGTGATTTGTCAAGTTAATGAATTTGGGCAAGGGCTTGGTGCTACTGGAGGTTTAATTGGATTCTGGTTGGGAAATATGGCTACGAATTGTGAGCTGATTCCTCTAAATTTCTATAATTGGAAGGAAGTGCTTGAACAATATTTTAATGATGCAGTTTCACTCATTGAGGTAAGAAGTGGATTTTCCATTGTTCGTCTTTATTTGTTTTTAATCACTTGCTTGTAATTAACGTTTCAATGGTTTTAAATTCAGAGTAAGATTGCATTTTCAGAACGCAATGGATTAAAGTGGGCTTGGAGATCATTAGGGGAGAAAAGAAGGGACTATAGAAGTAAGCTATCCGGGATAATAAAAAAACTTGAAGTAAGAGATGAGATTATGAAAGCGCGTCCTCCAAAAGTACTACAAGACCAATGGAATAGCTTTGTCGACTACCAACTAAGTGACAAATGCATTGTAAGATTTCATATATAACTTATAATTTAATTTTTTTTATATAACATGATTAATTTTATTTGTCTTTCATGTGTAGGAGATGTGCATTCAGAACCAAGAGAATAGGAAGAAATTAAAATTTCCTCACACGGGTGGTTCCTAAAGCAACGCGAGAAGGAAGAATGAAATGGTGATTTAAAATTTTGTTCGTTCATATATTAGTTACTAATATTTTTAAAATGTTAAACAATGTGATTATTTCTTGTTTTTTAGGAAGTAAAAAAAGGCCGACCAGTGAGTCGAGCTGAGTTATTCATTGCAACCCACACAAAAAAGGATGGGAGCTATGTTAATGAGGATGCCAAAACAACTGTGGTAATGTATTTTCAGTTTTAATCTATTTGCTCTAATATATTTTGAAAGGCTGCTCTGGTTTGGTTTGCATTGTTGGAACTGTTATAAAATTTGTATTCTTGGTGCATCTGTTTTTATTCTAAAAAAAGTGCAGCTTTTGTTTAGAAAAATCAATGATTTAATTGAGCTCTTTAATCCGATTGATGTAAGAGATGATATAAATAGTGATTTTCAAGGTTGAAACATGTGGTGCGAACGAAAGGCAAGGCATGAGATGACATGAGGATGTAATGTATGTATGTGCCAATATTTTATTTTCCGATTATTAAAAGAAACAATATTATATTAATGTTGTAATGTAATATCACAGAATTGAACTGTGTGGATAAAATGGATTTCATGATTAATCTAATTTTTGGAATACTGATCTGCACTTATATGTATAAAGTATGAGCAATGTATGTTTTTTTTTGTCAAATGGTCAACCAATAACCATTATGTATTGGGCTCGTTAGTACTGGTGGGCCAACATCCGTTAGTAGTATGAGCTTTAGTTTTAGTTACAGTTGTTAGATGATTGGTTCATTATTCTAAATTTCTAGCACTAAATTCTGTTAGCATAAC
Source organism: Senna tora (assembly GCA_014851425.1). Classification (NCBI taxonomy): domain Eukaryota; kingdom Viridiplantae; phylum Streptophyta; class Magnoliopsida; order Fabales; family Fabaceae; genus Senna; species Senna tora. The sequence goes on from CM026263.1 coordinate 11,319,066, forward strand.
ATCTGTAAATAAACACGGGTTAGTTTGTGAATAACATTCAGTACCACCCTTTGATTTATTGTTCATATTATAATTATAATACATGTTTGAATTTTCAGGAAAAAGTATCAGAAAAGCTTCGTGAGCAAGAATCTTTAGAGTCATGCACTAGTGTGATTTTCATCAGATGATGCATTGGGGCAAGTGTTTGTCAAGGAGCATTCTAGACAAGTTCGAGGGTTAGGACTAGGTCCATGCCCTTCTCAAGTTTTTGGGCTACCCAAATATCGGTTCAACGACTTAAATTTCAGTTCTACAAGTAGTGCACATTCAAATGAAGGATCCTTGCAATCTGAGCTAAGTTCAGTGAAAGAAGAGTTAGAAGCTCTAAAAATGAGCGTGAAATTGAGCAAGCTCGTATGAAAGAGAAGTTTGAAGCTCTAGAAAAGGAGCGTGAAATGGAGAAAGCTTAGCAATATCACATGGTCAAATATTTAGCTGATCACATGGGAGTAACAATACCATCTGTGATTGTTGGCGAGGTACCATGTCCTGCAACACAGGTAAGATAAATGTTTCTTTTCTTTACAACAATGTTAAAATAGACACTACGCGTTTTTATAAAATCTAACTCATTTTTCTAATTACAGGCACTTAATGTAGGCAGCGCAAAAGCATCACGTCGACGATCATCTGGAGCTAGTCATGATCCATGATCTTATATATTTATGTAGTTCTATTTTGATGTTATTTATATTTAATTAGTTTTATTTTGTTGCTAGTACTAAACTTTTTAATTGCTATTAATGTATCCTTTATATTTTGAGATTGAGAATTATGTTGTGAAGACTTTATTTTAAGTTTATATACAGTTGAAACTTTATTAGTAGTTGTTGAAGTCATCTCAAATTCTATTATGTTGTCAAGACTTCATTTTGAATTTATATACAGATGAAACTTTATTAGTAGTGTTGAATTTATCTTAAATTCTATTAGGTTTGATTTATTTATTGATATTGTTGCTGGAGTTTATTTATTCATGTGTAAACTCTTGAATAGGTTGAGTATAAATGTTACAAAGAAACAAAAACCTAAAAATTTTTTTTTTTTTTAAAAAGGATTCTAACGGCGGTTGTAACAGTCGCCAAAGGAAGCATAAACACCATAAATATGGCGACGGTTGCAACTGTCGTTAGAGTAAATAATCTAACGGCGGTTGGAACCGCCGTTAAATTTACTTACTCTAACGGCGGTTGCAACCGTCGCTAGGATTAGTTAATTTAACGGTGGTTCCAACTGTCGTTAGATTACTTACTCTAACGACGGTTGCAACCGCCATTAGGTCAAAAATATGGGAGATGAAATTGGCCCTCTAGCGACGGTTGTAACCGTCGTAAGGTCAAAAATGTGCCTAACGACGGTTATTCCAACGGTTGTCTTAACCGTCGCTAGAAGTGGTCCCGACGCAACGTTCGGCGACGGTTGCACAACCGCCGCTAGAGTTCTAGCCCCGGTCACAACCGCCATTAGAGGCCTGTTCTAACCGTGGCTAGATGCCTATTTTTTTGTAGTGTTCAAACTTTTATAGATTATACATATGTATACGCATTCGTAATACCATCTATTTAAAAAAATTTATGTTATGACTCCCGTCATCATTATGACTACATTATAATGTTGCACATTAATATTAAGGAATCTTGGACAATTTCCCGTGCATGTGCACGGGCCAAAAACTAGTTATCCTTAAATTCTAAATCCAATATATGAGAACATTTTGTTTTCTCCTTCCGGAACAATTCACGCCATCTCCTCCATTCCTTTCATCTTCTTCTTCCCATTTCTCTCCTAGGGCAAGGGAAAAAGTGAGAAATCCTCCACCTCCCACCAAGTTTCTTTCTTCCTACCATCAATCTAAGACTCCCTCAAGCTTCCTCCACCATTGTTGAGCATCCTAGAGCTTCGGCAACTCTCCCAAAACTCCAAAATCGGATTTCCACAAGGTGAGTCACTAAAATCTTGTCTCCAACACTTAAATAATAGGTTTCTTGTTAGAATGAGTTATCTATCAGTAGTATATTACCTTAGAATCATTTTTGAGCATAGAGATCATCCAAATATTGAGTTCTATGGAGATTTTCACTCTAGGGTTCATGTCCTACGAATTTGGAGAATATTTTGGAAATTGTGGATTTCCTTGATTCTTGTTGGTATGTGTAACTACGGATTATTCCACCTAAGGACACGTGGCACTAAACTTCCAGAAGCTCCATGACAGTCTACACCAACGACACGTCGCACCACTCGTCTGCCCCTTACGTGGCCGGTACCCATATCTCTCCTTGAGGGCTCCTGTTCAAGAGACGTGAGAAGCCCTCAAACATCGTGGGACGAGCCACGTCCCACAAGAACGTGGGTCGAGCACGGCCTCCCCACACTCAGCATAAAAAGGCCATCACCCGAGGGACTGAAGAGATCATAACATCAGGAGAACACGCATAAGCATTTAGACCAGAGGAAAACACTCTGAATACATCCAGGCATATTCTTGCCCAACTTATATCTCGTGACACCAAAGCTTGGCCCACAGCACCACCATGCTCCGGTAGCCCTCCGGTCAACATATGATATATCTCCGCCCCAGAGATCCCCACGAGTAGAGCACCCGACTGCTCTAAGAGACTAGCTCTCTCGCAACCTAAGGCAACCTCCAACGAGTGCCTCGCCCGCCCGGAGTACCTTAAGCACGTCGTAGCCGCACACGACCCAGTACAGGTAACCACCTTGCCTAATGGCTCCAATAGACGTCATCATGACGAACAACGTGGACTTTGATCCCTACATAATGATATGTAGGCACCTACGTCTTCACTTAAGGACAAGTTCCCCAAAGTTATGACCCCTTGCGGTCCTTATCTACAAAGTAAAATTGTCTGAACCAAAAATGACAGTTACATTGGCGCCCACCGCGGTCTTCTCAGACCACAACGCCTTGTGCACTCTATTGCTGAACGGCAATTTATTTTTCGGGTAGTAGGAGTATCCACCTAACATTCAGAAACCCGTGTTTTTTACTTTTTCTGATACAGGAAATATTAGAAGATGACCAACTCAAACGCCCCCATAGCCACGATTGATGCAAGCGCTTTAAGACGCAGCACTAGAAATAGGCAGGGGACAGCCGAAGTCGTCACAACAGAAGCAGGTGGCTCAAACACAACCTAGCCACAGAACACCTCAACGACATAGGTGGTTGTTACAGAAAATGTGGTCCAAGCACCAACAACCAGGGAAGAAGCATGCCCTCAGCACCCCTATGGTATGTTGCACAACCCATGCCCTTCGACCGGCAACCAAGAAATAACAGAGTCGACGAGGATCTCGCGAGAGATAGAGCTAGCCCGACTCGAGGCAAAGATAGCGGTTATACGTCAACAACAATGGGAAGAGGACAGGAACCGCCCCCAAGCAAACATAGGCGTCCAACTGCCGACGGCACCACATAGCGCACCAACAAGACCTTCCAACGACCCTACCGGTTTACCCGTGATACAATTCGGAACTCTACCCATGGAGTTTGCACAGCTATCGCTGACATCACCAACTCCCCGCCAGTGATCCCACCTGGGCCAACAATGGTCGCCGGGCAAGTAGTGCGCCCGCCCACGGATGACCCGCGACCACCAATCCCAAACTACCCACCGATATCTTATCTCCACATGCCTTGGGCAGGAGCTTACAACCCATACGCCCCCTATGGCATGTCCACTCACTCAAGACAATATCAGTGGCCCGGCTTCGACTTCCAAGGAAAAGGGAGACACCCTTTCACCCAGCAGGTCATGAACGAGGACGTACCCATGGGCTTCAAGATGCCTTTCCACATAGGACCCTATGGTGGAGAGACTGATCCACGACATCACATTAACACCTTCAACTCGGCTATGTCAATATTGGGCATGACGGATGGCCAGTAATGCCGAGTCTTCTCCTTGACCCTAAAGGAGGCCGCTCTAAGGTGGTTCTCACTGCTGCCCACAAACTCGATCCACAGTTTCAAGCAGCTCGCGCAGAAGTTCCTCACTCAATTCGCCAGCAGCTAGGAATATCAAAAGAACGAGGACTCCTTTATTAGGTTTCACCAAGAGGAAGGAGAAACCCTACAAGCCTTCTTGGCCCGCTTCACCAAACACTCGCTCCAAGACAAAGGTTTCCAAGATGCCGTTGCAATCTTCGTCATCAAGCAAGGCCTCCGATGTTCGCAATTCTACGGGGAACTCAACAGATGTCCTGTTTCTATCTTACAAGAGCTAATGGACCGTGCAGAATGGTTCATCCAGGAAGAAAATGCGCAAATCGCCAATGACAAAATGAGGAAGTTCCTGATAAGTAGATCCGACATGGAGTGATCTGAGAAGAAAAAGGAGAAGGCGGCAGCAGTTAACCAAAACTCCAAGGAGAAGAACAACAGAAAACGCTCGCCATCGCGACCTCGAACACCTCCCAGAGGACGGTTCACCAGCTACACTCCCCTCAACAAGTCCCATGTCGGAGTCCTCGAGGGAAGTTATCACTCGGACATGCTCAATTGCCCTCCGCAGATTAAATGGCTGAAAACTGGAAAGCCAGTGGACAAGTCCAAGTACTGCCAGTTCCACAAGAATTACGGACATGAGACCAACGACTGCATCCACTTGAAAGATCAGATCAAGGATATAATCCGTAAAGTGTAACAGGGCAGATACATCAAAGAGGAGAGCAGAGCTAGCGTGGAGCATTCACGAGAAGCCAGCGACCAAGCGCCTACTCGTGGGGTTATCAACGTCATCGCAGGCGAACTGCAGAAATGAACTACCTCGCAACCACAAAATAAGAAAAGGGTGGAAAATCGATACTCGCCCTTGAATATGCCCCGAAGCATAAAAAAAGAAGCGAAGAGCCCAAAGGAGACCCCATCACGTATGACCTCACGAACCTTGAGGGACCAATCCATGACGACACCATGGTAGTAACTGTAGTCATTGCTAACTACGAGGACAACCGCGTCCTGATTGATCAGGGGTTCTCGGCGGACGTCCTCTATTTCGACACCTTCAAGAAGCTCGGATTGGACAAGGCCAGCATAAGGCCCTTCCCCGGCACATCTATTGGGTTCTTTGGAGCCTAGGTTCCAGCAGAAGGAATCATAACAGCCCGAATGACTATGGGCACTTTACCAAAGGTCGCAAGCCTTGACGTAGATTTCATCATCATCTCAGCACCTTCGACGTACAACACCATTCTAGGAGGACCGTCCCTAAACAAACTCAGAGATGTAGTGTCCACCGCGCAGCTCACTATGAAGTTCCCAACGGCCCACGGGGTTGGAGAAATCAGGGCGGATCAAAAACTAGCGTGAGCATGCTACGAAGCAAGCCTAACCAAGACCGTCAAGGTCGCTCGCCTTGGTCCCAGAGAATCACGCGAGGAACCCCCCGAGAGTAAAGAGTCAGAAGGAAAGAAGCTGGAGTCCACCCGTCCGGACCAAACCTCCACCTAAGCTCTAAACGCTCTATGCACGTCCAGAAAACTTCTCGGTCAAATTATGCACGTCTCCATTTACTTCAAATTTAGTATTCACTTTCAGCCTGACTAAGGTTATTCGAATGTAATCATTTTGTTTACTTTCAGCCTAACTAAGGCCATCCTGACCAAGGCTGCTCGAATGTAACCATTTTGTTTGTCATTAATCGAAGCATTCCTTTTTTTGAAAAGAGACATGGCCTAAATCTGCAAAGTACTCGCATAAGTCCCAAGGAAGGGCAATGGGCCAACCGCCCAAACAAACGCTAAGAGCCTCCAAGGCCAAGCTAATATTCCCATAAAAAATCGCGGCTAAAACCCCTCCTCCTAACTCCAATATGTAACTACGGAATATATTGCCTAGAGATACGTGGCATTAAGCTTCCCAAAGCTCCACGGTTTCTCGCACCAGTGACACGTGGCACCTCCCATCTGCCCCTTACGTGGCAGTGCCCTCGTCTCTCCTCCTCGTCTCCGGTCCAAGACACGTGGAAGACGCCCTAGGCATCATGAGACGACCCAAGTTCTGGTGGGACTTGGGTCGAGCACATCCTCCCCACACTCAGTATAAAAAGTCTTCACCTGGGGGACTCAAGAGATCGGAACATCAAGAGAACATCAGGAAATCACAAACACACATGAACTAGAGGCAAGTGGTACGCACTCTGAATATACAGAAGATACTCTCAGCCTGCTTCACGACATACACCTATCTATCGATTCCAGAGCTTAGCCCACGGCACCACCAAGCTCCGTTGACCCTTTAGTCAGCACCCAGTACATCTCCGTCCTGGAGATCTGAACAAGTAGAGCGCCCGACCGCTCTAAGAGACCTTTGCTCTCTCCCAACCTAAGGCAACCTCCTACGAGTGGCTCGGCCGCCCGGAGCACCTTAAGCACGTCTTAGCCACACACAACCCAATACAGGTAACCGCATTGCCTAACGGCTCCTATAGACGTCACCAGGACGAACTACGTGGACTTTGATCCCTTCCTAAGGGTATATAGGCACCTATGTTCTCACCTAAGGACAAGTCCCCCAAGGTTACGATCCCTTGCGGTCCTTATTTACAAAGTGAAATTGTCTGAACCAAAAACAACAGCTACATTGGCGCCCACCGCGCTCTTCTCAGGCCACAACGCCTTTTGCTCTCTGTCGCTAAACATCACTTCTTTTTTGGGGAGTTGGAGTATCCACCTAACACTCAGAAACCCGCATTTTTTACTTTCTACAGTACATGAAATATTAGAAGATGACTGTCTCAAACGCCCCCATAGCCACGACCGACGCAAGCGCTTTAACACGCAACACGAGAAACAGGCAGGGGACAACCGAAGTCGTCATAACAGAAGTAGGTGTCTCGAACATAACCCATCCACAGAGCACCTCAACGACAAATGTGGCTATTACAGAAACTGTGATACAAGCACCAGCTACTAGGGAGGAAGGATGCACTCAGCATCCCTATGGCATGCCGCACAACCCGTGCCCTTCGACCGGCAACCAAGTAATAGCAGAGCCGACGAGGATCTCCCGAGAGATAGAGCAAGCCTGACTCGAGGCAGAGATAACGGCTATACGTCAACAACAATGGGAAGAGGACAGGAACCGCTCCCAGGTAAACGTAAGCGTCCAGTTGCCGGCAGCAACACATAGCGCACCTGCAGGACCTCCCAGCGACCTTACCGGCTTGCCCGCAATACACTAGCCCCCCGCCAATGATCCCACCTGGGCCAACAATGGTCGCCGGGCAAGCAGTGCGCCCGCCCACGGATTACCCGCGACCACCAATCCCAAACTACCCACCGGGATCTTATCTCCACATGCCTTGTGCAGGAGCTTACAACCCGTACGCCCCTTACGGCGTGTCTACTCACTCAGGACAATATCAATAGCGCGGTTTCAACTTCCAAGGAAAAGGGAGACACCTTTTCACCCAGTAGGTCATGAACGAGCACGTACCCTTGGGCTTCAAGATGCCATTCCACATAGAACCCTATGGCAGAGAGACTGATCCACGGGATCACATTAACACTTCAACTCGGCTATGTCATTATTGGGCATGACGGATGGCCAGCAATGCCGAGTCTTCTCCTCGACCCTAAAGGAGGCCGCTCTGAAGTGGTTCTCACTACTACCCACAAACTCGATCCACAGCTTCGAGCAGCTGGCGCAAGAGTTCCTCACTCAATTCACCAGCAGCAAGGAATATCAAAAGAACGAGGACTCCTTTATCGGTCTTCACCAAGAGGAAGGAGAAACCCTACAAGCCTCCTTGGCCCGCTTCACCATACTCGCTCCAACACAGAGGTCTCCAAGATGTCGTTGCAATCTTCGTCATCAAGCAAGGCCTCCGATGTTCGCAGTTCTACGGGGAACTCAATAGATGTCTTGCTTCTACCTTACAGGAGCTGATGGACCGTGCGGAATGGTTCATCTAGGAAGAAAATGCACAAATCGCCAACGACAAAATGAAGAAGTTCCTGATAAGTAGATCCGACATGGAGCGATCTGAGAAGAAAAAGGAGAAGCCGGCAACAGATAACCAAAACTCCAAGGAGTAGAACAACAGAAAATGCTCGCCACCGCGACCTCGAACACCTCCCAAAGAATGGTTCACAAACTACACTCCCCTCAACAAGTCCCACGTCGGAGTCCTCTAAGAATTTTATCACTCGGACATGCTCAATTTCCCTCCACAAATTAAGAGGCAGAAAATTGGAAAGTCGGTGGACAAGTCCAAGTACTGCTAGTTCCACAAGGATTACGCACATGAGACCACCGATTGCATCCACTTGAAAGATCAAATCGAGGATCTAATTCGTAATGGGTAGCTGGGTTGATACGTCAAAGAGGAGAGCAGAGCTAGCATAGAGCATTCACGAGAAGCCAGCGACCAAGCGCCTACTCGCGAGGTTATCAACGTCATCGCAGGCGGACTGCAGAATGGAACTACATCGCAACCACAAAATAAGAAAAGGGTGGAACGATCGATACTCACCCTTGAACCGCCTCAGCCAGCTGTTGAGAAGTAGCCCCAATCCCGAGAGCACGCTCGCCGATATTAGAAAGCACCTGATGGTCCATAGGACGGTCGGCCAGCTAGCAAAGATAAGCAAGGTTTAATGGAGAGTCAGTCTTCATCCGACCTCGGAGCTCACCGTAAAAAATTTCCAGAGAAGGGTGCAGAGAAGCTACCCACTCAGCTGAAAACCTCTCTCCAAGAAGCCGCTCAAGCTGCTCGACCGCCCGAAACATGCCATACAACCTCTGCGCCAGCAACTCTCCCTGGAAATCAGCAACGTCAGCAATCTTGCTCTCGGCCTCCTGCTAGCCTACAAGATTATCACTAGCATGAGCCTCAGCACCCTTTAAAGCCTCGCAAAGAGAGTGCAACTCATGTAAGTGCTTCTCGGCATTCTCCCGACAAACGGCAAGCTCCTTCCGAGTCCTCTCCACTCCGAGCGCAGAAGCTTGACCTCGGAAGGCTTTCCGCCTTCGGCCCTATGACGAGCCACCTCATGAGTCAAGGACCTCACCTTGTGGCCTTGATCCTCACACTCCAATTCTTTTGCGGACAAACGCCCGCGTGTGTTGTCCAAAATTTTCATAGTGGCCTCCAGAGCTGAACTCATAGTGGTCACTATCCCTTGAAGCCGATCCCTGTCCACATGGGCTTCATGCTGCAAAAAATAAACAAGTTAGCAAGCAAAGAAAAGACCACGAAAAACGGTGTAAAACAGCGAGGCAGAACGAAGGAACATACTACTTGTTTCTCCCACGCAAGGTCAGCTTGGTGGAAGTCAGCCAATGCCTCGGTAGCCCTGCCGAAGTCACGAACAGCGAGATTTAGGGGAGTAGTATCCAACCCCCTGGCATTCCTCTCTCCCATCTTCACGGCAAAGCGCCTGCCCAAGGCCATCAACTCAGAAGAAGGCTCTTCCTGTAACGGCTCGACAGGTCCAGAAGGGCCAACGTCCGACCCCAAAGCAACATCCTTCGTGGCGGCCATTTGACTCACCACTACATTCCCTCCACCAGAGAGGGCCCCAGCCTCCGCGGCCACTTCACCAACCTTGGCCCCTTCAGTTGGCGCCTCAGCCATTGTCGCATTTCCAGCGGCCCTTCCCTCTGCAGGAGAGTTACATGAGGTGTCTTGACCACCCGTCGAGCTTTCTTGCTGGCAGGTTCATTAGCTTCGCCAGCAGAACTTGGAGTCGCAGAGCGAGTAGACAAAACCACCTTCATAGGTGATTGACAAACAGGCACAGGGGGAGGAAGAGTACCCTCCACCGAAGTCACCGCCTGTGCATCCGCCTGGTCAGATATCCGCTGGACAATCTGGGACAAAAACCGCGAATCCGCACCAAAAGGTTGTTTCTTGAACCCCCTTCTTTACTTTTGAGCTCCACTACCGCAGCAACTTCCCTTCTCTCTCTACCCCGTGAACCACCGCCGTCTCCTCTCCCATCTTTCCTCCTTATTTTCCTCTTGAGATCCTCTTGTTGGCAGATGTTATCAGAAGACGGCGGGATAGGAAGTCGCGCATCTCTCCCACCTCCACCAGGAATCACGGCGGAAGCTTCAACAACTGCCCCTGAAGAAAGGTCCTGCCCAGATTTCTTGCCTCTACTCCCACCACTGTCACGAGTAGGGCTAAGAGGAAGAGGAGGAGAAGAAAAAGGAAGATCCTCCAAGTCGGTGAAATCAAAAGGGAAAAAGCTGTCATCTCTGGCCATAGCACAAATGAAGGAAAAAGGTGTGTGAGAACCAGAGAAAGAAAATGAGGCAAGAAGGCAAAGCGTTGAGAACAAAAGGCAAACAGAAGGTAAAAACAACAAACTTCAAACGCTGGATATTTATAGGGAGCACAAAGGCGCGACGATTCGAAAATCTCGGCCCCCTCGTATCGCACAACGGATAAACAATTATCCAGTACACCCATCTTAGACTACAACCACCTGCCCTAGCCAAACAAGTGGAGAAAAGAAACGGCACAGGTCCATCATCAAAAAAACCATAGGCACAAAGGCTAAAAAGCCCCAGGAAACCCAAGAGTCACTCAAAGACACCAAAGGGCCTTTCCGGAAAATCCTCAGTCGAGGTTAATGATGGCAACTCTTGGAAACGTACCCGAAAAATCCTCAATCAAGGCCAAAAGAATTAATCAGACCATGCCACGTGGCGTTGATTACAGCCCGCTCTTTGAAAAGGCAACTCTCCATAAAGTCTCTTGCCAGCCACTGGCTGCGGACGAGCCAGACCAGGGAGAAGTGTTTCGAATGACCAAAAGGCCCATAACCTTTGAGCTCCCTCCGCGCACCCCAGAGGGTACTCCAGGAAATTCCCCTCTGAGCAATGATGACTCTACCATGGAAAGTCGCGTACTCTCTGTAGAGACGGCTAAAACACTTGCTGAGGAAGTCAAGCAGGAAGCCACCTGGATCAAGACGCGTGGCACCTTCAATGTCTCTACCCCCTCAGAGTAAACCAAGAGACACACAAAGCCTCACAAGTCGGACGACCACCCGAGATGGGCAAACCCAATTGTGGTCAGGCTCTTTTTGACAAAAGCAGCAAGTGAAAGCTTTCCTAAGTAGCTTACTGTAGAGGAACTTAAGTCGACGGGCGCCCGACACCGGTCGACTTGGGGTACTTATGTAACTATAGAATATTTTGCCAAGGGATACGTGGCTTTAATCTTCCAGAAGCTCTGCGGTTTCTCGCACCAATGACACGTGGCACCTCCCATCTGCCCTTTACGTGGCCAATGCCCATGTCTCTCCTCCTCGTCTCCCGTCCAAGAGACGTGGAAGACGCCCCAGGCATCAAAAGACGACCCATGTTCTCATGGGACGTGGGTCGAGCACGTCCTCCTCACACTCAATATAAAAAGCCTTCACCTAGGGCACTCAAGAGATCGGAAACATCAGGAAATCACAAACACACATGAACTAAAGGCAAGTGGTACGCACTTTGAATATACAGAAGCTATTCTCAGCCTGCTTCACGACATACACCTATCTATCGGTTCCAGAGCTTAGCCCGTGGCACCACTAAGCTCTGGTGACCCTCCACTCAGCACTCGGTATATCTCCGTCCCGGAGATCCCAACAAGTAGAACGCCCGACCGCTCTAAGAAACCTCTGCTCTCTCACAAACTAAGGCAACCTCCTACGAGTGGCTCGCCCACCCAGAGTACCTTAAGCACGTCTTAGCCACACACAGCCCAATACAGGTAATTGCCTTGCCTAACGGCTCCTATAGACGTCACTAGGACGAACTACATGGACTTTGATCCCTTCCTAAGGGTATGTAGGCACTTAGGTTCTCACCTAAGGATAAGTCCCCCATGGTTACGACCCCTTACGGTCCTTATTTACAAAGTAAAATTGTCTGAACCAAAAATGACAGTATGTAACTACGGAATATCTCGTCTAGGGACACGTGGCATTAAGCATCCAGATGCTCCGCGGTTTCCCGCACCAGTGACACGTGGCACCTCCCATCTGCTCCTTACGTGGCCAATGCCCACATCTCTCCTCCTCGTCTCCCGTCCAAGAGACGTGGAAGACGCCCCAGACATCATTAGACGACCCACGTTCTCGTGGGACGTGGGTCGAGCACGTCCTCCCCACACTCAGTATAAAAAGCATTCACCTGGGGGACTCGGGAGATCAGAACATCAAGAGAACATCAGGAAATCACAAACACACATGAACTAGAGGCAAGTGGTACGCACTTTGAATATACATAAGCTACTCTCAGCCTGCTTTTCGAATATTTCAGAAAATTTTAATATTCTTATGTTACTAAATTATTTTAATCAAGCTTATTTCTAAAAATTTAAATAAGGATGTTACTTCTCTAATTAATTAGTTAAGTTAATTTATTTATTTATTTATTCATCTTTGAAAGGTAAAATATTTCCAGAAAAGAAAATAGGCATTATTAGTGAGATTAATAATATATAGACTTTATCACTAATTTTTGTTTAAAACCAATTAATCACTTTACTTAATAACTCCTTCTTTATTAATGATTAATTAATATTTTCAGATTTCCACAACCAAAACCTTCATCAATACTCCCTTTAATACAAAAATTCATTACTTATTATTTTAGGAAAGTAAAAACGGACTTAATATAAGAAGTCTATTCCACTATTAAAATTTATTTTTTCAGCATATATCATGAATATTTATATGAAGACAATAACCCAAAGTAATTAGCAAAATCTTCAACTTATTCAAGCATTAAATTTTAAGGATAAATCTATAAGAATTTCATGTCACCAAATACATTAAATTTATCATTTAAATGTCCAGCAATTAAATCATCCTACTTTATTACATAAATCCTAAACTAAATTTTTTATCAAGGCATTATTGCAGAATTATTAAGAAAATTATTTCCAGAGTTAATGCATTTTATGAAGACAACTTAGTTAATATAACTTCCAACAATTAAAATTCATAATAACACCCAAAAAGACAACAATCCAACACATTAAATTCGTACTTAAATTTCCAGCAAGTCTTCCCAAAATTCTTACAAGTCTTTCAGAAATTCAAGAAGTAAATTCAAAATTTTAGACAACAAATTCGGCAATTATTAAATAAAAAAAATCGAGCAACCAAAGAAATAAACAAAAACAGAGTATGGCGTGACACAAACGGAAGTTTCGGATCCCTCAAACATACGTACAGCTTGTGTTGATCAAACATGCAAGCATGGTTTTGAAATCTGCATACTCTTAGCTTTCTAAGGGTTCCAAGATCATGAAATTCCATGAAGAAATGAGGGAGAAAATCAAGATTAAAGATGGGTTGCCAAAAGTTAAAAACAGAGTGTGCTAAGCTGGAAAATTTTCTCAATTTGAAGACTTATACCATCAACATGTGATGGATGCTTGATGTATTTGGGATAAGAAGAGGGGTAACACCTTGTTACCTTTGTCTTCCAGTAGAGAAATCGAGCTTAGCTTCCTTGAATGGTAGGTGAAACGTTGGAGAAACTCTTCCAAACTCACGGTTTTCCTTCCCCTTTTGTTCTTCAATCTTCAAGTTCTTATTCCTCATCTTCTTTCTCTCAATTCGAATTTTCTCTCTCGTCTCTCTCTCTCTCTCTCTCTCTCTCTCTCTTCTTTTGCTAGAGATGTGTTGCTCTCTTATTAATTTGGGTCTCAGTTTTTGTAAGTTAAATGCGGGGAGGAGGGTATTGATGCATCTAGTATAGGTAGCCATGATGGCTTTCTTTGCATAGGGATGACGTGTCCCCTTCCCCTTTCTTATTAATTCTGCTTTGGACACATTAATTGCTGAGTAAGGGAGGTTTTAGGACGTGTTTGGGGTTTTGATTAATGGGGATTTTGGATTTAATGGAGATTGAGTGATAAATGCCTAGTTTTTGTTTGTTTTCATTTTAGCCCTTAATTTTCCATATGGAGTTTGTGATGGGTTCAAATCATTCTTGGGGTTCTATTGTATCCCTAGAATATCCTAGACTTCCAAAGTTCAGGTCTTAGTGGCTCTTACTACTTATTTTACCCAGTTCCGGTTTAACTCTAAGGGTTAAAAAAAATGTTTTCCTTTCACTTTGGTCCTTCACTAATTGATAAATTTCGAATTTCATTTCTAATTTATTTTAAATTTCAAATAATTTTTTTTTATCTTCCCTCCTAATTGAAATTCCTAATTTCAAATTACAAGAAATTTTATATACATTATTTCCAAAAATATACAAAAGTAAATCAATTAATTTCAAAAATTAAAAATTTCATTTTAATTAATTTATTATAAAAAATGGAATGTTACAAAAAGCATTGGAAGCAATCAAGACATACATATGTTGCCTCCTATGTTGCTGTCACGACCCCCGTTTAGAGGACCGTGACGGGACAGACACCGGGAATGTCCCTGTGGCTGTAAGCCTTATCACCTAATTGACAGAATATCTATTATTGAAAATACATCCACATGCAGTATAATACCATGGCTACACCGAAATGGTGGCCTATCCTAGGCAAGCAAATCCACAGCCAGTGCCCTTCAGGATATAGAAATAGGAAAACACACATAATATATATAATTTGTGTACTGGCTACACATCCGAAGATGCTGCATATCCTATTCACATGCAACAGATATATGCATATATATACATTTTGAAAACAAATTTTCCCTGTATCGTAGTAAAATAAATCCTGATCTTTAAGGTGTGTGAAGCTGACAGTTCTAGATTTAGTGACACAATCTAATTGGGTACGTCTACCCTTTACTTTATGATACAACAATAAAGTAAATTAAATTACAATTACACTTTATTTACCCACATGAACAAGTTGTGGGTCTTGGAAAGTGTTGCTCAACCCTCGTTCCACCGAGACTTCTTCCACCTGTACTTAACCTGTCTCTGTGTAGTAAAAACGAGGTGTGAGTCTTAACCACGCGACTCAGTGAGGATTCTCCCATCCCCCGCGCAAGGTGGGTACCATAGCGCTGGGTTTGGGAGTCATACACAACCACATGCAAAAACAACTAGTTACTGTTGTTAGCATACATTCTTGGTGATCACACAACAACAGAAATTTCACCCAAACACTCACATGCATTTAATAACTGTAAAGATGCAGCAGTTTATTCCACGTCATCAATCAGCAAGTAAACAAGTAACATATAGTGTCGGCTTTTACCTACCGGTCTTCTCATGTTTCAGCATGTCTGAATCAAACAAGACGTGTGGTGACGTAATCCTGTACGTTACCTCTACGCTACACAATCAGCAATTATATGCAAACACAGATAATTTGTACATACACACAGATGCTAAACATACATCTACTTAATCTCCCCAACTCTGGAGTATCTATTAGCCACTACGTGGCTTTCCCACTTCGAGCCCGTGCACTCGGGTTACTGGGCACAAAGTGGCAAAACATACTTAACCCATTCACTTAGGTACTGGTCACCTCGTGACAATTCTGTTAACCAAACACAATCAACTTCTATCTATCAAACACCTGAAGCATAGCCACCACGTGGCACGTCCTGACACCTTGCTGCGAGGCAATAGCTTGAGCCCACTCGTCCATTACCCAACCAGGCCACAATAGCGGGCACGGCACGACGTCTCAAAGCCTAGCCACTGATACACCATGGACCATCTCAACAGGATGATTTCTCTTCTGCAAGATCAGGCTCACGGTTCACCCGTAGGTTCCTCCCGTGTCTCCTTATCTTGGTCTCACATATTAATAGGATTCTTTGTATCTTTCCTGAAGGATCAAAAATTCCTCTCCTTATTAATATGTACAAGTATCCTCAACAGGATATAACACATATACCCGTCCAGATGCACTCTCTGAGCCTCAAGCTATCGTCATAGCAATATAAATCCTTTCTGACCCTATTACTAGGATAGGGCAATGACCATCGTCATGATGATTATAAAACTGAGGTCTCAAGTGCCGTCTGACGTTGTTCTAGTCGATGTCTCAAATATTAATAGGATTCTTTGTATCTTTCCCGAAAGATCAACAATTCTTCTCCTTATTAATTTGGACGAGTATCCCTAACAGGATATAACTCATATACCCGTCCAGATGCACTCTCTGAGCCTCAAACTATCGTCATAGCAATATAAAACCTTTCTGACCCTATTACCAGGATAGGGCAATGACAATCGTCATGGTGATTATAAAAACTGAGGTCTCAAGTGCCACCCGACGTTGTTCTAGTCGATGTCTCACATCGCTAGCATAACCAAATCCAAAACGCACCAATAACTACCTTTGCATGATTGTAATTTAAGTCACCGTCGTGATGAGTTTTCAAAATAAAGTTTAGCCCTTCCGTACAAGGACTCTTGCCACCGTCGTGGAAAATATTTGATAAAATACTCATCATGCCTCCAGAGTGTATGAGTTGGATTTGTAACACACCAATCATAGCAAACAATTTTACTCTACTCCTATGTCATCCTATCCAAGCTACCTTCCACAACCTATTTTCTAGTTCTTTCATTCTTTTAGCATTCTATATTTTTAGCTAACACATACCATACAAGCAGAGAATATACATACTCATGTAATCCACATAAGCATACAACCCTAGGAGCAGAGATGGAAGAACCCTCACCTTGGCCAACCTTCCATGCAATCCTCTCCTGTAACTTTAGTCTCCTCGGGGTTCCTGCTGCACTCAATCGTGTGCCGTTATTCCAATAAGAACAAAATTTACTTCATTAAGATTATTACTTAGCTTAACTTGTTATTTATCTCTCCATTACTCTAACCTGTAGTCCATGGTTGCCACAGAGTCAAGCTCTTGGTCTTATTGGACTTCTCTATCCCAACTTATGCGTATCCTTCCTCAGACACGTGACTTACTCGAATATAACACTCTACTTGAGTGTTTCACGTACTTGGATTTGAGTACTAGACCTCTATCTAACTTGTATTCGCGTCTAAGGAAGCTTATCTAGTTTGGTTGGAAGGAATCCTAACTTTAGGAAGGTCTAAGCACTTTAATTCAACTTGTGTTCGTACTTGGGTTCTAAGAAATCTAGTTTCTAAACCTCAATATACCTCCAATTTATCCCACTTAAGATTTCCTAATAATTATGAAGGAAGGAGGTTGAAATTTCAGATTTCATTGTTCCGCAAGCTTCCACTCTTGAGAAACGACAAGGTACTTAAAATAATCCTTGATTCTTGGTAGCATACTTAGAATTATTCTAGGGTGTTTAAGATTGAAAAGAAGAGGTTTAGAGCCCTCAACATCACCCTTAAAGTGTATTTGGGCAACCCGAGCAGGGACCCGGCATGTTAACGTCAAGGTTCAATCTTAGTAACCTCGGGCCAACTCTTCACGGGTCTTGTTCAGCTAATATTCCAACCATATAATTTCAATAATATCAATCCAAGCCTATTTACTCAAATCCAAGCTCAATCCTAATTATCAACAATTTTCCCCAATTTGGAAATAATTATAACTTCAATAATATCAATCAAAGCCTATTTACTCAAATCCAAACTCAATCCTAATTATCAACAATTTTCCCCAATTTGGAAATAATTATAATTTCAACCCCAAATCCTTCCAAATTCGAATTTGGGCAAACTCGAGAATATAATCTTGATTCCTACCCCAACTAAGTGTTCAAGAACACTTTCTAGGTCTCAATCTACCCTCGAAACAACTCAATCGAAGAAATCCCTAAAAATGGAAAAATTGAGGGTTTAGAATGAAATTGGGGTTACCAACCTTGATTCGATTGGTGGGAGGTGTGGAAGATGTTGTAACCGAGCTCCGGTGACTTTTCCCGGCATCGGCTAGCTCTTCTCCGGCGAGTTTCCGGCGGATTTCCGGTGAACCCCCTCTCTCTGTCTCTACCTCACGTCTTCTCTCTCTCTCCCTCTCTTCCATTTTCTTTCTTTCTTCCTCACTCGTTTCTCTTCTCTCTCTTTCTCTTTTTTTTCTATTTCTTCTCCACTTTATTCTTTTAAATCACGGCACCCTTTTTTTTAAAAAAAATAATAATTTAAGTAATTATAATAATTAAATAAATAATAATTAAAATAATTAAGTATAATTAAAAATCAAATAATTAATAAAAAGTAATATAATTAATTAATAAAATAATCAATAATTAAATAAACAATAGCAAATATGTATTTTTAATTTAACCCCTTTCCCTATTTAATTCAGGTTTCCAATTTTTTAGGTCCCGAATTAAGTCCAAAAAAATTATTTTCTACTTCTTTTTCCTTCCCTTTTATTTTATTTTAAACTTCAAAAAAATTTCTTGGGTATTACAATCTTTGAAAAAAATTTTCCTTTCCAATTTCTTTTTTTTCTTAACTTTCATACTTTTTCTATATATATATATATTTTTTAAAGGTTTTCATTCCTAGCCCCGGAATAAATCATTCTTAAATCCTCAAAATTTTAAATAAATCATTCTTTAATCCTCGAAATTTTCCGGGGTATTACATTCTTCCCCCCTTAAGAAATTCGGTCCCCGAATTTCATCTCCTTTGTGGGGTTGTTGGCTTGTTGCCCTCCCTTGGCTCAATTTCATCTATGGTTTCCCTCAACGTGGAAGTTTTACCGTTTTACGCTACGGTTCATCTTTCTTTCCTAGAGACTCAAGGTCTCTATCTGGTTTCTACATATTCTTTCTGTGATCATTTACATTTCCTAGTTTCGTAGTTAACCACCCCTCCGCGAGGTGTTAACCGACAGACTCCATTTGTCATCGTATCGTTCCCCGAGGATACCTAACTTTCCCAGTTTCTATTTACTTTGTTCTTACTAATTTTGCAATGGAGTGTCTGGCACGTACCACATGCCATGCTCCAATTTAGTTCTCCGAGGAGTTAACTATTGCCTTCTCTAGAGAGGCTTACCTTGACTCAATCTGCTTGTCTGACTAGCTACCTTCGTAGTGACTTCTTATATCCGTCTTGGAACATGCCAAGACACTAGCTATTTGCATAGCACACAAGTTTCTATTTCTATAAACTCTAACTGACATCGGAGTCCCCGTACCTAAGTGTCCTCTACTACCAAGCAGCTACCCTTCTTGTAATACCCGAGGATATTTTAACTAGCATTACTAATTAAATTAAATTAATTCATTTAAGAATGCAAAAATACTTTTTTATTTTATTTATTTTATCATATCGGGTTTCTTTTTTTTCTTTTCTTTGTGATATGTATATATATATGTATTAATTTATTTAGGTATATATATACATTATATAAAAGGAATAAGAAAAGAGTAAAAGAAAAGAAAAAAAAAGGAGGAAAAGAAACCAGATTTGTTTCTTTTGTGATATATATATATATATATATATATATATATATATATATATATATATTAATTTAATATATATATATATATATGTAATATAAGGAAAAGAAGAATAAAAGAAAAGAATATAGAAAAGAAAGGAAAAGTGGGCGTGAGAAAGAAGCAGAGAAAAGAGAGACGCGAGAGAGAGGGGGAGGACCATCGTTGACGGAAGCAAGGAGGAGGAGCAAGCGTGGGTGGCCGGACGCACGGGCTGAGCACGGTGGTGGCAGGAGTCGCGTCCACCGGAGCCATAGTTGCCTTCGTTGTGCTAGAGAGAGAGAGAGAGTTCAGGCTAGAGAGAGAAACAAGAGGGAGAAAGCTTTCTCGCTGGAAAACTCGCCGGAAAACGCCGTTTCTTCACTGGGGAAGGTAGCCGGGAGTCTCCTCTACTCCATATCGTCCTTCTAACCGGTTGAATCGAGGTGAGAAGTCCCGAAACTCTCAAACCCCAATTTTATCAATTTTAGGGATTTTTGGAAAGACCCCAATTGATTCGATCTGAGTATTCTGGGTCCTAAATTGAAGTATTTGCATGCTAGGAAGTGAGTTGGAAGCTTACGAACCGGAACCAAATTGATAGAATTTATCCGGGTTCGAAAAAGTGTAGGAAAATGTGGTTGTTAAGGTTTAAGGGTGTTGTGGAATGATTTGGGGTGCTCTGAAAGGTTGAATGATAATTATATAATTATTAAAAATTATTGGAATGTACGAGGGATTAAAACCCGAGTAATTCCCGTCTCAATCGGAACCCGGTTCGGGGAAAAAGAGACACTTTTCCAATTTTAAGCGTGTCCGGAGATGTGTATGCATATGCAGGTAAGGTGTTGAAAGTTAATTCGGTAAATGGAAATTTTAGACAAGTAGAATTTATGACTCTCTTGAGTCATAAATTCAAGACTTGGGTAATGGGAATTTCATATGGACACATAGAGATGAAATTGGGTAACCTTGCATTCCCATCCCAAGGCTTCCGAATAGTGTGATTAAGCAAGGGTTGAATACGAATAGAAGCATGATAGGTGTTCCGAAAACTAGTTGAGGGCATTCCAAGCCAACAACTAGTCTATGGAATTAATTAGAAAGAACATGAGCATTAGCGTTACATGTACACTATAGTGGTTAAAATTGCAAGTATCTGAATCTCTCAAGTATATGTGTATAGGGCACCATACTGTGAGTGGACTTTCGGGCGTACCGAGAGCCGATCAGAGGGGCCAACCAGGTGAGGGGCTTTCCTATTCCTGACCTATAGGGTTGACTGCGGATATGGATATATGGTTTGCCTTCTTGCCTATTTGTAGGAATTACATGTTAGAGAACATGCTATTGTTATTCCTAAATTACAGTATATGTGAAAATGTGCTATATGTGTGTTTGTGAATTGTAAAGGCGATGGTGGCTCAAGGAGCCTTATATATAAAGAAGGTCCACGGGACCTATACGATATCGGGGGTAGGATCGAGTAAATACTGTCTGAAGGGTGTGGTTTTGTATGTAAGTCCTTAAAGAGGATAGACCTAGGTGACTTTGTTCTGAACCAAGAGTCCGAATTAGAAACCACTTGAAAATCTAGAATTGCCTAAGAAGAAGTAAAATGAACAAGTAGTGGTCCATAGAGGTCATTTATGGTACAACGCGGGAACCGAGTCTATCACGGGTGGTCCGGGTAGATTGAGTCTCTTGTCTTGAGTCAACCCACAGAAATACAGAGTATATGAGTACACCACATTGTGGCTATTGCCTTGGGTAAACTGAGGTCAGATGAGTCGCCGGCTATGCTCCAAGTGAAGTCTTGGGGTCAGATTATTGTTCCAAGTATAGTCTTGGGACCAGGGATTCCTAGAATGATCAACTAGGTTCCCATATTGCTCACGTGAGATATTGCCTTCGGGCCAGATTCCCTCCTAACGGAGATATTGCCTTCGGGCCAGATTCTCTCCTAACGGAGATATTGCCTTCAGGCCAGTTTATGATTACGGTTAATTGAATACGGGTGACCACATGGAATTATATGTTAAATCATGATATGATGTATGTGTGAATTTAAATGTATGTAAATCCATGCTTTAAATTCTTTATTGTGAATAAAATATATGTCAATTGCCTGACCACCTAATATATGAAAATTTAAACCCGTTATATGCGTATGTGTTTGTGATTGGCTCCTCTTCCCCAGTTGTATTGGTACCCGCTACTACACCAGGGATGGGAAGGCCTCTCACTAAGTGTGTTTGACTCACCCCAATGTTACATGTTACAGAAACAGGTGGTATAGGCATCGGGAGCACTTCCACTTCATCTCAGGGAGGCGGACAGACATAGAGGCCGCACGCATTGTTCGCGTGGGTAGTCTTGATATATGTATTTTGTCAGGATGTATATGTATATGATTCTTTTGGTATAGCATTGTTTTCTACAGCTGCTATATGCATATATGTATATGTCACACTCTAGAACTGTCGGCTTCATACAGGTTAAAGATTGGTCTGGTTGTTGGGATCATAGGTTATGATATGATGAATATCATGTGTGTATATATATATATATATATATATATATGAATGTGACTTCCGCATGTGAATAGGATAGATCACACGCACTGAGCGTGTGGTCAATATGTAAATTTATATATATGTGTGACTGAATACTTGATTGTGTGAAAATACGGCTTCCGCATGTGAATAGGATAGGTCACACGCATTGAGGCGCGTGATCAATATGTACATTTTATGCAGGTGTGTGATTGAATATATATGTCTGACTGTACACAGGAATCCTGCATGTGAATAGGATAGATCACCCGCCCTGAAGCGCGTGATCAATATGTATATTATATGTACGTGTGATTGATTATGTGGATATGTATAGACTAAAGCGGCGTTGAGCGAGCCGTGGATTGCGTGCTACTTAGGTCACCAGGTAGGGATGACCTTATATACTATATATTGTTTGTAATAGAAATGGGTAGTTATGCATATATAAGAATGTCAATCAGGAATTAGAGGCTTACGGGATAGGAGAAATCCTACCTCTCGTGCCGGTCACGAACGTCCGATAGGGGGTCGTGCAAACTTGGTATCAGAGCCAGGTTTCTTTAAACTGTATGAAGCCATAGGTATGACCGGGTGTCGATTTACCCCTCTTTGTGTACCCGGGCACAACGTGGGAGTAAAAGGACACTTGTGGAAGTACCCAGGAAATTGTGTTAGCCTTTCTTTCTACTCTCTTTGATATGAAATGTCATAAGTATATGTGTACTTATTAGGTGTGGTCATTGTGCAGTATAGGGATGCCAACTATCATGTGACGGACTAGGGGTGGAGGGAGAACTCCTACTGAAATTGATCGAGAATCAGTTCGGGAGGAGGGAATGCCCACCCAAGGCCAAGGTAGAGGCCGTACCCGAGGCCGAGGTAGAGGTCGTGCTCGAGGTCGAGGTAGAGCACAAGTGAGAGGGGAAGAGAGGGGACCATCACCGGAACCTCAATCCCAAGTAGAGACAGGTGCACCTTCCGTGGCGGAAATGCTCACGGCAGGATTTCAGGAACTAAGGGAAGAAATGACGAGACAGATACACAGGGAAGTACGCCGATTAATAGTCGGCGAGGAAGAACAAGAGAGGGTTCCTAGCAATCAAGAGATGGAGGTTGTTGAGGAAGAGGATAGGGAATGGCAACAACCACAGGAAATGCCTCGTGAACCACGGGCAGCACCCCGAGAGCTGCCAATTTCAAAATTTCTGAAGCTTCATCCACCCACTTTCTGCGGAACTAGTGAGAAAGAGGATCTGCAGTACTTTATCAGGGATGTGGTCAGAATTGGGCGCATGCAGAGGTGCTCAGGCCATGAATTGGTGGAATTAGCTTCATTCCAGCTGAGGGGAGCGGCTAGAGTATGGATAGAGTCCGTACAGACGAGGTATTCACGCAGAGTGGCACCGATGACCTGGGAAGATTTTCAGAGGGAATTCCTGGGTCGGTTTCTACCTGAATGTACCAAGGATGCAAAGCGTCAGCAATTCGAGGAATTGTGGATGACGCCTAACATGACCGTGACGGAGTATGAGTTACTTTTCAAAGAACTAGCTCAATTCTCACCCGAGTTGGTTCCTGATGAAGAGGCGAGGATCAAGAGATTCATACACGGACTCACGGAGCCGTTGTTTACTACTTTCCTACCTCAGAGGAGACAGATTGAGACTCTAGCTCAAGCAGCAGACTGTGCTAGAATGATTGAAACCAGGAAGAGGTATGGGACATCTGTTGATCCCAAAGTGAAGTTAATTCCAGGCAGTGACAACCAAGGAGGTGGAAGTAAGAAAAGGAAGACAACAGGTGGAGGTGCCGGATATTCAGGGTCCGCAGGGGGACAATCCTCAACTACCACCTATGAAACAGGTACAAGAGGTAATGTTCAAGGGGGACAGAGGGAACAAGGGGGTGGAAATGCCGGTAAGACAAAGCCCCAGTGTGTGACTTGCGGCAGATTTCATTATGGTATATGTCGAAGACTGACAGGTGGATGCTACCATTGCGGCCAGATGGGCCATATGGCTAGAGAGTGTCCAAAGAAGAAAGAGGGTACAAGTGTGAGAAGCAATCCGACGCCGAGGAGTACACCTATTCCAGCTCCACCAATGAGAACCGTGCCACCACAGGTAGCAAGTACAGGTGCAGCTAGAGGCCGTGGTGCAGGGTCTAGTGGCCGAGGGCCAGGGGCGGTAGGTGGAGGACAGGCGCGGGTATTTGCACTCTCTCAGCAGGATGCTCATGCATCAAATGCGGTTGTGACAGGTACTCTTATTGTCTGCTCTCTTGAAGCACGAGTCTTATTTGATTCCGGCTCCACTCATTCCTATGTGTCATATGCATTTGCCTATAAATTCAACAAAAGTCCATCTAGAATGGAAGAAACAGTACTGGTCTCTACACCAATGGGAGAATCGGTACAAGTAGAGTATGTGCACAAGTCTTGCATTGTGGAGGTCGATGGTCATGAGACTATGGTAGACCTTCGGTTGTTGTGTATGGTTGATCTTGATGTGATCCTCGGAATGGATTGGTTGTCGTCTTGCCATGCGGTTGTTGACTGCAGGGCTAAATGCTTGAAATTCAATATGCCAAACGAGGAGCCTTTTGTGATACGGGGTGACGGAGCTGCACCGTATCCAAGCTTGATCTCGGCTTTGAAGGCATCCAAGTTACTTGCAAAGGGATGCAAAGGGTATTTGGCATTCGTCCAAGATACCACAAAAGAAGTACTTTCACCGACTCAAGTACCTGTAGTGCGAGAGTTCTTGGATGTATTTCCAGAAGAATTGTCGGGGTTGCCGCCCGATCGTGAGATTGAATTTGAAATTGAGTTGCAACCTGGTACTCAGCCTATCTCCACACCACCTTACCGTATGGCTCCGAAAGAGCTGAAGGAGCTACATACACAATTGCAAGAATTGCATGAAAAGGGTTTTATAAGACCCAGTTTTTCTCCTTGGGGTGCACCAGTCCTTTTTGTAAAGAAGAAGGATGGATCTTTGCGATTGTGTATCGATTACCGAAAGTTAAACAAGGTGACGATTCGCAATCAGTATCCACTGCCGAGGATAGATGACCTATTTCATTAGTTGCAGGGTGCGAAGCGGTTTTCTAAGATTGATTTGTGATCTGGGTATCACCAATTAAAGATTCGAGAATCAAACATACCTAAGACCGCATTCCGGACCCGATATGGACATTACGAGTTCTTGGTGATGTCTTTCGGATTAACTAATGCTCCTGCAGCGTTCATGGACATGATGAACAGGGTCTTTAAACCATTTATGTACCGATTTGTCATTGTCTTCATTGACGACATATTGGTTTATTCAAAGAATTCTGAGGAACATGCTGAACACTTGAGACTAGCATTACAGAGGTTGAGAGAGGAAAAACTGTATGCCAAGTTCTCTAAGTGTGAATTCTGGGTTGACAGAGTTGCCTTTTTGGGTCACGTGGTATCATCAGAGAGAATCCACGTTGATCAAAGTAAAGTAGAGGCAGTGAAGAATTGGTCACAGCCTACCTCTGTCACTGAAATTCGAAGTTTCTTGGGTTTGGCGGGATATTATAGAAGATTTGTGCAGGACTTTTCTAAGGTTGCTGCACCTATGACTAGATTGACTCAGAAAGGAGTGAAGTTTGTATGGGATGACAAGTGTGAGCAGAGTTTTCAGAAGCTGAAGGACAGCCTCACTACCGCTCCGGTGCTGGCATTACCTGAAGGCACAGGAGGGTATGTGGTATACTGTGATGCGTCGAGGATCGGGTTAGGGTGTGTCTTGATGCAACATGGCAAGGTGATCGCGTATGCATCACGACAATTGAGGAAGCATGAGAAGAACTACCCGACTCACGACCTCGAAATGGCGGCTGTAGTATTCGCTTTGAAGATATGGAGACATTACTTATATGGTGAGACTTGTGAAATTTATACAGACCACAAAAGCCTCAAATACATTTTCGAGCAGAAAGACTTGAACTTGAGACAACGTCGATGGTTGGAGTTGTTGAAAGACCACGACTGCAGGATCTTGTATCATCCAGGAAAGGCTAATGTGGTAGCCGATGCTCTGAGTCGGAAATCCATGGGCAGTCTTGCTCATATAAGTGAAGAAAGAAGACCGTTGATTAGAGAACTACACGAGCTAGAGCAAATGGGAAATCAGTTTGAGATTGGAAGTTCTAACTAATTTCTAGCCCATTTGCAAGCTAAGTCCTCTTTGGTAGAAGAGGTGAAGGCTAGGTAAGATGAAGATACCGACCTCAAGCAAATCAGGAATACTGTAACTAAAGGGAAAGGGGACGACGTCCGATTCTCCATAGATGATTTTGGGATACTTCGGTTGGAGGGACGGTTGTGTGTCCCTATGGTTGATAACTTGAAAGAAAGAATTCTTGAAGAAGCACACCGGAGAGCGTATACAATCCATCCGGGAGCTAATAAAATGTATCATGACCTGAAACAGTTGTATTGGTGGAATGGCATGAAGAAGGATGTCGCAAACTATGTAGCCAGGTGTTTAGTGTGTCAGCAAGTCAAGACTGAACACCAGAAACCCGCCGGAACATTACAACAGATAGAAATACCTGAGTGGAAATGGGAGAGGATAACGATGGATTTTGTAACGGGATTGCCAAGATCACAACGGGGATTTGATTCGGTTTGGGTAATAGTGGATCGCATGACTAAGTCCGCACACTTTCTGCCAGTTAAGACCACTTACGGAGTGAGTCAATATGCACAGATTTACCTATCAGAAATCGTTAGATTGCACGGTGTGCCAGTGTCCATAATATCTTATAGGGGTCCACAGTTCACTTCCAGATTTTGGAAGTCATTGCAGGAAGTGTTGGGAACTAGAGTTGATCTTAGTACTGTGTTCCACCCACAGACCGACGGGCAATCAGAAAGAACCATTCAGATTCTTGAGGACATGCTTCGGGCATGTATTATGGATTTCGGCGGAAGTTGGGAAAGATATTTACCCTTGGCTGAGTTTGCGTACAATAACAGTTATCAAGCAAGTATTCAAATGGCATCCTTCGAGGCTCTGTACGGCCGTAGATGCAGATCCCCGATTGGGTGGTTCGAGGTCGGAGAAGCTAGCCTAGTCGGCCCATAATTGCTACAAGATGCCTTGCAGAAGGTAAAATGTATAAGGGAGAGATTGCTAACGGCTCAGAGTAGGCAAAAGTCTTATGCAGACAATCGAAGAAGAGAATTGGAGTTTGCCGTTGGTGATCAGGTGTTCTTGAGAATATCACCGATGAGAGGCGTGATGCGGTTCGGTAAGAAGGGGAAGTTGAGTCCTCGGTATATCAGACCGTTTGAAATCTTAGAACGAATTGGGAATGTAGCGTATCGGTTGGAATTGCCTACGAAATTGGAGGGGGTACACCCTGTCTTTCACGTATCGATGCTTCGGAAGTATCTTCCCGATCCCTCGCACGTGATCCAATCGCAAGACGTGCAACTAACCGAAAATATGACGTATGAAGAGGAGCCAGTAGAAATCTTAGATCGGCAGTTGAAGAAACTCAGAACGAAAGAGATTCCATTGGTTAAAGTTCTGTGGAGAAACCACTCGACCGAAGAGGCTACATGGGAAGTCGAGGGTGAAATGCGCAGGACGTATCCTCATCTATTTCGAGACTAAGGTTAGTAGTTTGTTTGAAATTCAGGGACCGAATTTCTTAAGGGGGGAAGATTGTAATACCCGAGGATATTTTAACTAGCATCACTAATTAAATTAAATTAATTCATTTAAGAATGGAAAATACTTTTTTATTTTATTTATTTTATCATATCAGGTTTCCTTTTTTTTTCTTTGTGATATGTGTATATATATATATATATATATATTAATTTATTTAGGTATATATATATATATATTATATAAAAGTAATAAGAAAAGAGTAAAAGAAAAGAAAAAAAAAAGAGGAAAAGAAACCAGATTTGTTTCATTTGTGATATATATATATATATATATGTAATATAAGAAAAAGAAGAATAAAAGAAAAGAATATAGAAAAGAAAGGAAAAATGGGCGTGAGAAAGAAGCAGAGAAAAGAGAGACGCGAGAGAGAGGGGGAGGACCATTGTTGACGGAAGCAAGGAGGAGGAGCAAGCGTGGGCGGCCGGACGCACGGGCTGAGCACGGTGGTGGCCGGAGTCGCGTCCACCGGAGCCGTAGTCGCCTTCGTTGTGCTAGAGAGAGAGAGAGTTCGGTCTAGAGAGAGAAACAAGAGGGAGAAAGCTTTCTCGCCGGAAAACGCCGTTTCTTCACCGGGGAAGTTAGCCAGGAGTCTCCTCTAGTCCATATCGTCCTTCTAACCGGTTGAATCGAGGTGAGAAGTCCCGAAACTCTCAAACCCCAATTTTATCAATTTTAGGGATTTTTGGAAAGACCCCAATTGATTCAATCTGAGTATTCTGGGTCCTAAATTGAAGTATTTGCATGCTAGGAAGTGAGTTGGAAGCTTAGGAACCGGAACCAAATTGATAGAATTTATCCGGGTTGGAAAAAGTGTAGGAAATTGTGGTTGTTAAGGTTTAAGGGTGTTGTCGAGTGATTTGGGGTGCTTTGAAAGGTTGAATGATAATTATATAATTATTAAAAATTATTGGAATGTACGAGGGATTAAAACCCGAGTAATTCCCGTCTCACCCGGAACCCGGTTCGGGGAAAAATTGACACTTTTCCAATTTTAAGCGTGTCCGGATATGTGTATGCATATGCAGGTAAGGTGTTGAAAGTTAATTCGGTAAATGGAAATTTTAGACAAGTAGAATTTATGACTCTCTTGAGTCATAAATTCAAGACTTGGGTAATGGGAATTTCATATGGACAAATAGAGATGAAATTAGGTAACCTTGCATTCCCACCTCAAGGCTTCCGAATAACGTGATTAAGCAAGGGTTGAATACGAATAGAAGCATGATAGGTGTTCCGAAAACTAGTTGAGGGCATTCCAAGCCAACAACTAGTCTATGGAATTAATTAGAAAGAACATGAGCATTAGCGTTACATGTACACTATAGTGGTTAAAATTGCAAGTTTCTGAATCTCTCAAGTATATATGTATAGGGCACCATATTGTGAGTGGACTTTCGGGTGCACCGAGAGCCGATCAGAGGGGCCAACCAGGTGAGGGGCTTTCCTATCCCTGTCCTATAGGGTTGACTGCGGATATGGATATATGGTTTGCCTTCTTGCCTATTTGTAGGAATTACATGTTAGAGAACATGCTATTGTTATTCCTAAATTACAGTATATGTGAAAATGTGCTATACGTGTGTTTGTGAATTGTAAAGGCGATGGTGGCTCAAGGAGCCTTATATGAAAAGAAGGTCCACGGGACCTATACGATATCGGGGGTAGGATCGAGTAAATACTATCTGAAGGGTGTTGTTTTGTATGTAAGTCCTTAAAGAGGATAGAGCTAGGAGACTTTGTTCTGAACCAAGAGTCCGAATTAGAAACCACTTGAAAATCTAGAATTGCCTAAGAAGAAGTAAAATGAACAAGTAGTGGTCCATAGAGGTCATTTATGGTACAACACGGGAACCGAGTCTATCACGGGTGGTCCGGGTAGATTGAGTCTCTTGTCTTGAGTCAACCCACAGAAATACAGAGTATATGAGTACACCACATTGTGGCTATTGCCGTGGGTAAACCGAGGTCAGATGAGTCGCTGGCTATGCTCCAAGTGAAGTCTTGGGGTCAGATTATTGTTCCAAGTATAGTCTTGGGACCAGGGGTTCCTAGAATGATCAACTAGGTTCCCATATTGCTCACGTGAGATATTGCCTTCGGGCCAGATTCCCTCCTAACGGAGATATTGCCTTCGGGCCAGATTCTCTCCTAACGGAGATATTGCCTTCGGGGCAGTTTATGATTACGGTTAATTGAATACGGGTGACCACATGGAATTATATGTTAAATCATGATATGATGTATGTGTGAATTTAAATGTATGTAAATCCATGCTTTAAATTCTTTATTGTGAATATGATAGATGTTAATTGCCTGACCACCTAATATATGAAAATTTAAACCCATTATAAGCGTATGTGTTTGTGATTGGCTCCTCTTCCCCAGTTGTAGTGGTACCCGCTACTACACCAGGGATGGGAAGGCCTCTCACTGAGTTTGTTTGACTCACCCCAATGTTACATGTTACAGACACATGTGGTATAGGCATCGGGAGCGCTTCCACTTCATCTCAGGGAGGCGGACAGACTTAGAGGTCGCACGCATTGTTCGCGTGGGTAGTATTGATATATGTATTTTGTCAGGATGTATATGTATATGATTCTTTTGGTATAGCATTGTTTTCTACAGCTGCTATATGCATATATGTATATGTCACACTCTAGAACTGTCGGCTTCATACAGGTTAAAGATTGGTCTGGTTGTTGGGTTCATAGGTTATGATATGATGAATATCATGTGTGTATATATATATATATATATATATATATATATATGAATGTGACTTCCGCATGTGAATAGGATAGATCGCACGCACTGAGCGTGTGGTCAATATGTAAATTTATATATATGTGTGACTGAATACTTGATTGTGTGAAAATACAGCTTCCGCATGTGAATAGGATAGGTCACACGCAATGAGGCGCGTGATCAATATGTATATTTTATGCAGGTGTGTGATTGAATATATATGCCTGACTGTACACAGGAATCCTGCATGTTAATAGGATAGATCACCCGCCCTGAAGCGCGTGATCAATATGTATATTATATGTACGTGTGATTGATTATGTGGATATGTATAGACTAAAGCGGCGTTGAGCGAGCCGTGGATTGCGTGCTACTTAGGTCACCGGATAGGGATGACCATATATACTATATATTGTTTGTAATAGAAATGGGTAGTTATGCATATATAAGAATGGGGATAGGAGAAATCCTACCTCCCGTGCCGGTCACGGACGTCCGATAGGGGGTCGTGACACTTCTCCTGGTATTCCCCCGATATATTCTTTGTAAACGTCTTCTCTAGAAAAGTCCGTTTACATCTTACTACACCCTCTACTCTACATCTAGACTTACCTCTTACACGGCATACACCCTACGTAGGTGTTTATACTTTGTGCTATCAATGTACCCAACCCTTCCGAGGTTGTTATACTCACTACCGACTCAATTTACCCTACTCGTGTCCTAACAAATCTAAATGACATGACACTAGCATAACTATGTATTACACTTACCGTTTCTCCACCAAACGGTAAAGGATCTTACATTTATAACTCGTGTTTCCCTTTCTTTTCCGGACTTCTACACTTACCCTTAGTGGTTTCCATAACCACTTCAGGTTACTCCCTGTCGACATCCCATGTTTGACTGACTTAGACTCTTCGCTGACTACTACTTGTAGTAATTTCTGTTTATATTGGAAACTCATCAGTCTCCTCCTTACCATCATACTCATTACTCTGCCTCAGACTCAGTTCGGTCTTCTCATCCGAAGACCTCGCTTAACACGACTATGACTGTGGATCTATACCATCCTCAGGTTAGTCCACTTAGAGTTGCACTTCCTATGCTAACTCTACTCATTGGGTTTCCGTTGGCTTTTTCCCCAACTAGGCCCACTCGGACTTCTCAACTCACTTAGATCCTGTATTCCTACTTGGAATATTTGATCTGTTAACTCCAGCATGAACCTTTCTGGACATGCTCTACTCCCCTTGACCAAATGGGATCCACTCCCACGGTTTGACTCTTCCCTTTCTTACGGTGTGGCATATGTTCACGAACATATACCGTCTCTTGTAAGTGTATTACTCGTTGGGTTCCAATCGCCCCCAACGGTAGCATAAATGTTTTATCATTTTGGCTCGCATTGCCAGATGCTTACCCGACTCCATTCCCGTATTCACTCTCTTCTTTTCCATTTTGTACCTACGTGGTACTCTTTCTTTGAGTATTTCTCAATACTCGTTACTCACTAAATTCTCCTTCTTGATTAACCGTCCTTACGATTAATTTTCCCTTTATGGCACCCACATGGCCATTTATACGTTTGGTTTGTCCACTCAGTCTCCACCCATACACGGGCTTCAGGCTAACGGATTTATGGTTCACCAACCTATGGAACTAGCTTACCTAGCTATGTCACCTACAATCTATGTACTATACATGCACTTACGGTAGTAGTTGGTTCTCCACCTCCTACTTTACTCTTATCCTACGGGGTCCTATAGGCTTCCGCTCTTCCCCCCTTATGGGACTACTTATCCCTGTCTACTTTCTCTCCCCTTGGGCCTCCACGAGTCCCTTTGGGGTTTACCTCTCACGTTATCTCGTTCGAGAGCTATCTACCTCAACAGCACTCATTTTCTTATCTCTAGACGGTACCCGAAGGTCTACGCCCATTTCCACTTCTAGACCTGCTTCGGTTTAATACTTTCGGGTCCATAATCACCCTATGGCCCCTTAATTGGTAACCCTTAGGTCTACCTGCATACTCCCTTGGCACTTTAGCACTCTTTAGTGCTTTTTGATGTCTACTTAACTTCAATCATTCTAAGCGAGTGATTTCTCAACTACACCTACCATCCTTATACAGCTCACCTGTAAAGGGACAATTGTTTGGTAGGGTATTGGTCTCATGAGTTAGTTTTCTTAGGCATCCTGCAGGTTTTTAAAAATTTAATTCAAGTTTATTTCTTAGAAAATGACGCCTAAGGTTTTCGTGATGGTTAGGGTTTAACCAATTGGAATGACACAAATTGAGAAAGAGTTTTCATGAAAAATTTGCCTTCAAATGGTTATCCCTAGTATTTCCAAGAAAAGTTTGAGGGTCTTTCAGAATCTCTCATCCGGAAAGACCAAAAAGATAGTTTTTTTTTCACAAAAAATTTCTAATGTGATCAATATCCTATTCTTTATGCTCTTCCTTAAGCAACCCAAGAGAGTTTGGTTGGGCATAATGCCTTCTTTTCCCCTTGTTTGCCTAAGGAACTAGCAGTTCATGGACCGAGCGCAGGGTTGGACTAGGCTCCTTCCTTGTGCCTTACCATTTACTCTGTTTCCTTCTCGGCATATGGTCACGCTCTACATGTTTACATATGCTTCTACTTCTTAATATCTATCTCTACGGCATATGGTTCGGCCACTTTGTCCTTCCATATACCGTATCCTGATTTTCTAGTCTGTAGACTTCTACTTCTATAATGTGGCATACACCACCTCTTTTTTGTGTACTTTATAGGAAGGACAACTCATTTCCTTCAGCCATAGCATACCGCACAGTCGTGACCTATTCACGTGGTCATCTTCCTGTCGGTCTCGTGCCTCATGGCCCTGTTTATTCTTGTCTGTAAACTTTCCATTTCAATCGCCCCATGGGCTTACTTTCTTTTCTACAGGGCAAGCGTGTCTTTTCTTTCACTTTACAAACCATTCCTAGCCTGAACTACCATGGTTACACCAAAATGGTGGCCTATCCTAGGCAAGCAAATCCACGGCCAATGCCGCTTCAGGATATAGATATAGGAAAACACACATATTATATATAACCTGTGTACTGGCTACACATCCGAAGATGCTACCTATCCTATTCACATGCAACAGATATATGCATATATATACATTTTGAAAACAAATTTTCCCTGTATCGCAGAAAAATAAATCCTAATCTTTAAGGTGTGTGAAGCTGACAGTTCTAGATTTAGTAATACAATCTAATTGGGTACGTCTACCCTTTCCTTTATGATACAACAATAAAGTAAATTAAATTACAATTACACTTTATTTACCCACATGAACAAGTTGTGGGTCTTGGATAGTGTTGCTCAACCCTCGTTCCACCGAGACTTCTTCCACCTGTACTTAACCTGTCTCTGTGTAGTAAAAATGAGGTGTGAGTCTTAACCACGCGGCTCAGTGAGGATTCTCCCATCCCCCGGCACAAGGTGGGTACCATAGCGATGGGTTTGGGAGTCATACACAACCACATGCAAAAACAACTAGTTACTGTTGTAAGCATACATTCTTGGTGATCACACAACAACAGAAATTTCACCCAAACACTCACATGCATTTAATAACTGTAAACATGCAGCAGTTTATTCCACGTCATGAATCAGCAAGTAAACATGTAACATATTATGCCGGCTTTTACCTACCAGTCTTCTCACGTTTCAGCATGTCTGAATCAAACAAGACCTGTGGTGACGTAATCCTGTACGTTACCACTAAGTTGCACAATCAGCAATTATATGCAAACACAGATAATTTGTACATACACACAGATGCTAAGCATACATCTACTTAATCTCCCCAACTCTGGAGTATCTACTAGCCACTACGTGCCTTTCCCACTTTGAACCCGTTTACTCGGGTTACTGGCCACCAAGTGCCAAAACATACTTAATCCATTCACTTAGGTACTGGTCACCTCGTGAGAATTATGTTAACCAAACACAATCAACTTCTATCTATCAAACAACTGACACATAGCCACCACGTGGTACGTCCTGACCCCTTGCTGCGGGGCAATAGCTTGAGCCCACTCGTCCATTACCCAACCAGGCACAATGGCGAGCACGGCACGACGTCTCAAAGCCTGGCCACTAATACACCATGGACCATCTCAACATGATGATTTCTCTTCTACAAGATCAGGCTCACGGTTCACCCGTAGGTTCCTCCCGTGTCTCCTTATCTTGGTCTCACATATTAATAGGATTCTTTGTATCTTTCCCGAAGGATCAACAATTCCTCACCTTAATAATATGTACAAGTATCCTCAACAGGATATAACTCATATACCCGTCCAGATGAACTCTCTGAGCCTTAAGGTATCGTCATAGCAATATAAATCCATTCTGACCTTATTACCAGGATAGGGCAATGACCATCGTCATGGTGATTATAAAACTGAGGTCTCAAGTGCCGTCTGACGTTGTTCTAGTCGATGTCTCACATATTAATAGGATTTTTTGTATCTTTCCCGAAGGATCAACAATTCTTCTCCTTATTAATATGGACGAGTATCCCTAACAGGATATAACTCATATAGCCATCCAGATGCACTCTCTGAGCCTCAAGCTATCGTCATAGCAATATAAAACCTTTCTGACCCTATTGCCAGGATAGGGCAATCACCATCGTCATGGTGATTATAAAAACTGAGGTCTAAAGTGCCATCCGACGTTGTTCTAGTCGATGTCTCACATCGCTAGCATAACCAAATCCGAAACCCACCAATAACTCCCTTTGCATGATTGTAATTTAAGTCACCGTCGTGACGAGTTTTCAAAATAAAGTTTAGCCCTTCCGTATAAGGACTCTTGCCACCGTCGTGGAAAAGATTTAATAAAATACTCATCATGCCTCCGGAGTGTATGAGTTGGATTTGTAATACACCAATCATAGCAAACAATTTTACTCTACTCCTATGTCTTCCTATCCAAGCTACCTTCCACAACCTATGTTCTAGTTCTTTCATTCTTTTAGCATTCTATATCTCTAGCTAACACATACCAGACAAGCAGAGAATATACATACTCATGTAATCCACTTAAGCATACAACCCTAGGAGCAGAGATGGAAGAACCCTCACCTTGGCCAACCTTCCATGCAATCCTCTCTTGTAACTTTAGACTCCTCGGAGTTCCTGCTGCACTCAATCGTGTGCCGTTGTTCCAATAAGAACAACATTTACGTCATTAAGATTATTACTTAGCTTAACTTGTTATTTATCTCTCCATTACTCTAACATGTAGTCCATGGTTGCCACAAAGTCAAGCTCTTGGTCTTATTGGACTTTTCTATCCCAACTTATGCGTATCCATCCTCAGACACGTGACTTATTCGAATATAACACTCTACTTGAGTGTTTCACATACTTGGATTTGAGTACTAGACCTCTATCTAACTTTTATTCGCATCTAAGGAAGCTTATCTAGCTTGGTTGGAAGGAATCCTAACTTTAGGAAGGTCTAAGTACTTTAATTCAACTTGTGTTCCTACTTGGGTTCTAAGAAATCTAGTTTCTAAACCTCAATATACCTCCAATTTATCCCACTTAAGATTTCCTAATAATTATAAAGGAAGGAGGTTGAAATTTCAGAAATTGAATTTCATTGTTCCGCAAGCTTCCACTCTTGAGAAACTAGAAGAGACTTAAAATAATCCTTGATTCTTGGTAGCATACTTAGAATTATTCTAGGGTGTTTAAGATTGAAAAGAAGAGGTTTAGAGCCCTCAACATCACACTTAAAGAGTATTTGGGCAACCCGAGCAGGGACCCGACACGTTAACGTCAAGGTTCAACCTTAGTAACCTTTGGCCAGCTCTTCACGGGTCTTGTTCAGCTAATATTCCAACCATATAATTTCAATAATATCAATCCAAACCTATTTACTCAAATCCAAGCTCAATCCTAATTATCAACAATTTTCCCCAATTTTGAAATAATTATAATTTCGATAATATCAATCCAAGCCTATTTACTCAAATCCAAACTCAATCCTATTTATCAACAATTTTCCCCAATTTGGAAATAATTATAATTTCAACCCCAAATCCTTCCAAATTTGAATTTAGGCAAATCCGAGAATATAATCTTGATTCCTACCCCAACTAAGTGTTCAAGAACACTTTCTAGGTCTCAATCTACCCTCGAAACAACTCAATCGAAGAAATCCCTAAAAATGGAAAAATTGAGGGTTTAGAATGAAATTGGGGTTACCAACCTTGATTCGATTGGTGGGAGGTGTGGAAGATGTTGTAACCGAGCTCCGGTGACTTTTCCCGGTGTCGGCTAGCTCTTCTCCGGTGAGTTTCCGGCGGATTTCCGGTGAACCCCCCTCTGTCTCTCTCTACCTCACGTCTTCTCTCTCTCCCTCTCTTCCATTTTCTTTCTTTCTTCCTCACTCGTTTCTCTTCTCTCTCGTTCTCTTTCCTTTTTTTTCTATTTCTTCTCCTCTTTATTCTTTTAAATCACGGCACCCCTTTTTTTTAAAAAAAAAAATTTAAGTAATTATAATAATTAAATAAATAAATAATAATAATAAATAAAAATAATTAAGTATAATTAAAAATCAAATAATTAATAAAAAGTAATATAATTAATTAATAAAATAATTAATAATTAAATAAACAATAGCAAATATGTATTTTTAATTTAGCCCCTTTCCCTATTTAATTCAGGTTTCCAATTTTTTAGGTCCCGAATTAAATCCAAAAAAATTATTTTCTACTTCTTTTTCATTCCCTTTTATTTTATTTTAAACTTCAAAAAATTTTCTTGGGTATTACAATCGTTGAAAAAAATTTTCCTTTCCAGTTTCTTTTTTTTCTTAACTTTCATACTTTTTCTATATGCATATACATATATATATATATATATATATATATATATATATATATTTTAAGGTTTTCATTTCTAGCCCCGGAATAAATCATTCTTAAATCCTCGAAATTTTAAATAAATCAATCTTTAATCCTTGAAATTTTTTGGGGTATTACAGTTGCTTTCTCATGTAGAGATGTCTTGAAAAGGATTGAAATCAATGTCCATATATTAAAAATAATAATAAAAAAGGAAGAAATAACTAAAAAAAAATTTAAGATGTATAACTGATAAGACTCAAAAGAACCACTGAATAATACTCTGTATTGCTGAAGATACTCCCTTGTCGCTCAACTTAATTCAAATCACTCCGAATCGACATTCCAACTGGTCGTCACGGTTGTGATCAAATAAAAACCTCAGGTAGCACAAGGTGTAACCCTAGGGTCGAATCTCTCTTGGAATCTTCGTATTGAAACTACAATTGGTTAGTAACTAGAAACAACAGTTATTTGCAGAATGAGTAGGGATACGATGGATATATATATAGAATGAAACATATTCCCAAGAAGAATAGAACTTAGCAATCATGGCGAATCAAAAGATATTTAGGTTTAATTAATTTATTCAGAGATTCATCCTATTCTTGATAGTTATGCATTATGAAAGCCTATCTAATGATAACGTTATCCCCGACCGAGAACATCAATAACATGTATCGAGAGATTTTATGATCTACTCAATGATCAACTGCCTAACCAGGAACAATTAATTCAAATAAATATTCGAATATCAAGAAATAGAAATTCCAAGTGCTCTACCACATAATCAATGATTATCAACTCGATATGATCCCTTCACAAGGGTACGTAGGCACCTAGGTTCTCACCTAAGGACAAGTCTCTGAAGGTTAAGGCCCCTTGCGGTCCATAATTCTAACTTAGAATTTTCTGAACAAAAAATGAGAGTTACAAAAATTAATTTAATAAAATAAATCAAACAATTAAATTAATAAGGTACAAGAAAGAAGAATTTAACACTTAATAAATCTTAAAGGGATTAAAATAAGCAAATGAAATAATATAAGTTGAAATAAAAAATTTTTTTAGGATTAAATACTAAAGGAAATTCATGAAGAGGGGTAAATTTAGAATTTTGCCTAAGAACACATCCTTAACCCTTAAGCGGTGTGTATGACCGCCTCCCTTACCCTAATTTCCTCTCTCAAACACGATGACAACAAGGGAAAAGAAAGAGAAAATCGAGAGAGGGAGAGAACTCACTGGCTGAGTGGGAGGCCACCGAACGAATACCATAGGCAGCTGCTGTACAAGTTGTCGCTCCAGCATCGGCTCCGACAATTGTGACAACAAAGGCAATGATTAAGGGGAAGGAAGACGGAATGGGAGTCGCAATGGAGGGATAGTGTATCGTGAAACCAAGCTGCACCAGAGGCACTATACTTTAAAAAATTCCATCAATACGCGGAATTAGACTTTGAGTTAAGGTAAAACAACTTACACTCCTCTAGCTACAAATTTCCCAAATCTGTACCCTCTTCCCGTTAGTATTTTCTAAGTGGATTAAGTAGTTTAGATCAAGCAAGGTTTTAAGACTGAAAATGATGTTTACAGCACGAAGATAAAATTTATATATGTGGGTTGGGTGTTTAATATTAGGAAAACCTTGGGTTGAGTGATGGGTACCTAAGCCATTAAACATGAAGGATAAAATTTATGTATGTGGGGTTCGTATGCAGCTGTAATGTAGTAGAAAGAAAAATGGGATTTTATGTTAAAACACAAAAGTTTGCAGTAATTGAGTGAGAATTGAAGTATAGTAGAAAAAAATAAAAGTGCCAATGAATATCATATGCCTAATTGATAAAGCCAAAATTGGGGATTGCGGTAGAGGTTATAGTTAAAAGTATTAAACTTAGTGTTAAGAAATAAGAAAATGTTTAAGTGGCAGGCAACACATCCTAATTTTATTATGGGGAACCCAAATCGTGGAATAAAAGTATTACTTTAGAAAAAATTACTAAGGGCTTGGTTGGGAGGATGGTTTGAGAGTGGTGTGCGGTGGTGTGGAGTGGCGTGGTTTGGGGTTATAAACCCTTGGTTGGATGTTTAAGTGAGCAATGGATTGAGATGCTTTAGGATGGTTTAAAAACCCTTCCAAACCATCCAACACCTCATTTTCAAACCCCTCCAAATTGGGGAGTGATCGCGCTCGCGAATTTGAATTACTTTGAATCAAGGTTCCAACCAGTCGTCACGGTTGTGATAAAATAAAACCTCAAGTAGCACAGGGTGTATCGCAATGGTCAAATCTCTCGCAAAATCTTCGTATTGAACCTACAATTGGTTAGTAACTTGAACTGGCAAGTATTCGTAGAATGAGTAGGGATGCGATGGGTATAAAATATATAGAATGAGACAGGTTTCCAACAAGAATAGAAGTTGGCAATCATAGCCAATCAAATGATATTTAGGTTTAATTCATTCATTCTGAGATTCATCCCATTCATGATAGTTATGCATTACGAAAGCCTATCTAATGATAATGTTATCCCCGACTGGGGACATCAATAACATGTATCGAGAGATTTTATGATATACTTAATGATCAACTGGCTAACCAGGAACAATTATGTCAAATAACTATTATCGCAATTAGAAGATGCATACGATCAAGAATCTAATAAATAGAGATATATCCGAATCTCAAGAAATAGAAATCCAAGTGCTCTACCACATAATCAATGATTACCGACCCGATATTAAGGATCTAGTATACTAAGTACATGCCCATTCATGGAAGAATCTAATAAATTAATTACATGTGATTAAGAAGAAAAATACAATCTATAAGCTGAAATTGATGAAATAAGAAAGACAAATGAATTAACAAACCCTAATGAAGAGCCATCAGCTCATGCCTACACTAGTTCTTGGAAACCCAAGAAGAACTTGGCCACTCATACTCTCACTCTAAACTATTCTAATCTATAACGTAAACCATGAATGAATTCCAACTTGATGAAATGTCTATTTTTAGTGCTCTGGGAGTCCTAGTTTGATTCAGATTAGGATGGAGATAAGTGATAATTGAAACGTGGTTTAACTTTTGAATTCAAACTAATTTGAATGGTTCTCCAACACTTTGAATGACTGTACCCCCATTGTATTTTTGTTCATTAAGTTGCTTGTCCACGCCATCTGCCTTGTCATCCCCTGAACTCACTATGGCAACCTAATTTGGCTCACCACAGCGAGTTGTGCACCTACTCGCTGTGGCGAGTTATTTTACTCGTTGTGGCGAGTTATTTTACTCGCTGCAGTGAGTAGTCCTTGCTTGCAGTGGCGAGTTGATTTGCTTGCTGCAGCGAATGCTCTGTTCCATTCTTGATTTGCTCTCCTTATAGGCCTTGTTATGAGTTCTTGCTTTGGTTTCGGTTCCTTCACTTGAAATATATGTTCTTGTTGATCCCTATTAAGCTTGCAGCACTCAACAAACATCAAACGCTCCTATCCAATATTTGACATATTTTACGGATAATCCAAAATATCAATAAATAATGCTCTTTATTGGCATTTTATCACATTTTTTACTCTATTCCTTATGTTAAAATATTCAACCTTATTGTTGTAAGATCATATATATTTATCTACAATTCTTGCTATTTAACACCCTAAAGTTATGTTGATTTTGGGTGTGATCAAATCCTCCACACTTAAACCTTTGTACTCCTGGACAAAGAAAATTTAAACCTAGAGTATTCAAGATCAAGCTAACTTAAAGGGTTAGTGCTCCCGATCAGAAATAAAAATTTACCATGCAAGTACTCAAGTAAAATTTGATCCTAGGATCACTTTGGCTAACTACTCATGCATGAGAATTTCTTCAAGAATATTTAGGACCAATTTATCAATACGCTCATCGCCTCACCAATATAATGGGGTAAGATTTCCCTCATAACATACTTACTTGCCTCTTACCATAGGCTTGAAGAGGGTCTCTATCTCCACTGTTTGTTACACACAAGTTCCTAGTCAAGAGGTCTTTTAGGCTTGTAACATTACTGATGTAGGCTATATTTTTTTCACTGTTTAAATAAAGAA
This sequence comes from Senna tora, assembly GCA_014851425.1. Taxonomy (NCBI): domain Eukaryota; kingdom Viridiplantae; phylum Streptophyta; class Magnoliopsida; order Fabales; family Fabaceae; genus Senna; species Senna tora. The sequence continues at coordinate 11,360,459 of CM026263.1, forward strand.
AGTGAAGAAGCCTCTATGCATATGTATGCTAAGTCCTAACTGCATGAAAATTAAGGTTTTTCTTCTCATCGCTCAACCTTATTTATGCCCTCAAGTTTCACTTTTGTGCCCTTGCACTTTGGTACTTTTGTACCTTCTATATATATATATATTTTTTTTCACTGTTTGAATAAACCTTTTTGGTTCATCGAATTGCTAGGCTTTTCACATGACTGGGAGGATAAGAAGTTTTTGAGCTGGACAATCAAACAATCAATATTAAAAGAATATGCTAGGAGAATCTGCTTATGTAAGGCTCAAAAAAGGGTGATAGAGGTATGCATATGCATATATATAGGCTTTTGTTTGGGCACTGGGTACAAGAAACGAATGCCTCAAACTTCCCAGGTCCTTGTGTGCTAGTTAGCCTCAATTAAGACCTATTGCAAGTTCTAGAAGAAAACAAGTTAAGCAATTAAAATACTCAATGGATGTAAACGTGTAGATCAATGTTTGGGGCTTATCCTTCCAATAGGGTTAGGTCACTCATATTGGTCTTTCAATAATCAATCCAACTCTCTCATGCATTGTCACGACCACAATTCGGGAGTACGTGACCAGCACAAGAATAGACTTTTACTTCTAAACCCATAAGCCTTACCCTATAAAACCTAAATATAACTACCCTGCTATACAATCAATAAATATAATATAATAGTGGCCACATCTAACAGGTGGCCTAATTAACCTGCAATCCATGGTTCGCTCAATACCGCTTCAGCCCAGTATATAGATATATTTCAACACTCATAATATAAATATCCATATCATATCGACTGCACGTTTGAATACGTACGATCTATCATATTCACATGCAGCAAACACACATAATATGTATATCCATATCATATTGACCGTACGTCTCAATACGTACGATCTATCCTATTCACATGCAGCAATTTTATATAATCATACATACATCTTAATTTTCCCCAAAATCGGACCATGTCTTTAAGTACATATGAAGCCGACATTTCTAGAGTGAGCGTACATCAAAAGCTGTAAAAATTTACACAATCCTTACAACCTTATAATATATACAATAAAATCAAAATATCACAAACGGTGTCCACCCACGCGAGCAAGTGCGCTAAGGTTGGTCTGATGTCCATATCACTGTCCGGACGTCGATGCCTGCCCAATACTTGTATCTGAAACATTTAAGTCGGGGGAGTGAGTCAAACGCATGAAGATTTAGTTTATCCAATGTTATATTACGATCAGGCAATATTAATATAACATATAATCAAAGATAAACCTACGAAATCATGCTTTTCCATCATGCCACTCGTAAAACAAACAATAACCGAAAACATGAAATCTGAAAGCTATAATTCTAGTCCAAGTATTTCACACTGGACTATGGCCTCTTCGGCTTCAATCACTCAACTGGTCCATGCATTTCACAATGGACAATAGCCTCAATGGGCAACTCTTTCAACTGACCCTAGTGTCAGGCTAGGGTAATGGCCTCTATGGGCAACTAAACATCTAGCCCTAGAATGAGCTAGAGCAATGGCCTCCAAGGACGACTTTTTCTGACTTGTTTTTCCTCCAGAGCGTTCAGCTAGGACTCTGACTCCATCTACCCATCACCATCCTAAACTGACATTACCTAAGTGATGCGAAACATCCCTAAGACTCACTAATCAATTATGAGATCTTATATCTTTCGTGTCCTTAATTAGTACCCAAACCTTAGAATAGATCATAACATAACTCTAATGTTTTTCCTAGGTCCGGTTACCATATAACGTCGATGTTTATAAACAAGTTCTTTGCGATTTCCTTAATGAGTTTCTAATTAATAGTGTAAACCAAAACCTTGGACTCAATTAATAACTTACCCCCTTGCTCGTACTGTTTGGTGTATCTCATTTCACAACATGAATACCCTTCAGTACCACTTTGCCTATAAGCAATCACAAATATACAAGTACATTCATATAATACAATTTATTAACAACAATGGCATGTTAACCGCTAACTTATTCTTACAAATAGGCAAGTAGGCAAACCACATATCCACATCCTCAATCAACCTTGTAGGGCAAGGATGAGAAACCCCTCACCTGGACGGCTTCCTTGTGTTTGCCCTGGAGTAACTCCCGCTCCGGACGAATCGTGGTTTCCTAACAAACGCATTCACGTGGTTAACATCTTAAACTATATGCAACTCATATGGATATGACATGCTCGTGCCTAAAATGCACCTAAACGTCGCCAAGAATCGAGTTCTTGGTCTTACCCTTCTTCCCTCTCTACTAAAAGAGTCTCAAGTGCTTCGCACTTGGTTTCGTACAACTATTGCTTACCTTGAATTGATTTTAGAGCCTTGGATTTGAGTTACTAAACCTCGATATGCGTCTAAACTCTCCTACTTAAGGTTTCCCAAAGACTATGAAGGAAGGAAGTTGAAATTTGAGAGGTTGGATTTAGCTTACTCCGCAAATTTCCACCCTTGAGAGCAAGAAGGTATTTGAAATTATTTAAATTCTTGAAAACATGTTTAGGAGTGTGCTAGGGTGTTAAAGATCGAAAGAAGGAGGTTAGGACGTCTCAATTCACTCTTAGAGTAGGCTTGGGGCATGCCAGGCAGAGACCTGGCGCGGTTGCGCCTAGAGTCTGCCTTGGCAGCCCTGGCCAACCCGAGAGCTGGCACTGCTGGACTAGCTCGTAGTACAGCATATTTCTGCTGTGCTGTGGGCTAGTTTTGGTCCTTTTCCGGCCACTTTCCGCTCCGGCTTCGATTCCACTTCTCACGGGTTTTGCTTACCAACATTTTAACATACAAATACAGTCTTAACTACTCAAATCCAAGCTCGATTCCTAAGTTATCAACAAATTCCCAAATTGGGAATATTTGGGGTTTTCAAACCCAAACCCCTTAAAACTCGAATCCGGCCAAATCCAATGATATAGCCTCGACTCCTACCCCGACTAAGTGTCCAAGAACACTTTCTAGGTTCCAATCTACTCTCGAAACAACCCGGATGAAGATGAATTGAGAAAATCCCTAAATTGGAGAATTTGGAGGTTTAAGTAGAATTTGGGGTTACCAACCTTGATTCAATCGGTTGGAGGTGTGGAAGATGTCGTAATCGAGCTCCGGTGGCTTTTTTTTCGGCGTCGACAAGCTCCCTCCGGCCACTCTCCGTGGAAATCCTCCCTCTTCCCCTTCATCTTCCTTCACGTCTCCTCTCCCTCTCTCTCTCTCTCTCTTTCTCATTTTCTCTCTTTTCCTCTCTCGGTTTCTTTCTCTTTCTTTCTCTTCCTTTTTCTTTTTATCTGCTAACACCCACGGCACCCCAAATAGAATAAAAAAATAATAAAAAAATTAGGCTAAAAGTAAAATACTTTCAATTTAGTCCCTTCTCCTTTCAAATTTCAAATTTTTATTCACTTAAATCCCCAATTTAAATACTAAAATATTCCTACTTTTCTCTTCTATTCTTTTCAAGTTTCCAAAATTTTCGGGTATTACAATCTTCCGCCCTTAAGAAATTCAGTCCTCGAATTTCAAATAACATACTAACATACTGACCTACTCCGTAAGTGGTCTTAACATGCAAGAATTGTGCGGACTTGGTCATCCGGTCAACGATTACCCAAACTGAATCGAAACCCCCCTGTGATCGCGGCAATCCTGACACAAAATCCATAGTGATTCTCTCCCATTTCCATTCAGGAATTTCTATCTGTTGAAGTGTTTCGGCGGGCTTTTGGTGTTCAGCCTTAACCTGCTGACACACTAGACATCTAGATACGTAGTCTGCCACATCTTTCTTCATACCATTCCACCAGTATAATTTTCTTAGATCCGGATACATCTTATTACTACCCGGATGGATTGTGTATGCTGTCCTGTGTGCCTCATCAAGGATTCTTTTTTTCAAACCATCCACCATAGGCATACATAGCCGTCCCTCCAACCAGAGTATACCACTGTCATCTATGGAGAATCGAACGTCGTCCTCCTTCCCCTTAACCACTGTATCTCTGATCTGTTTGTGGTCGGCATCTTGATCTTGCTTGGATTTAACCTTTTCGACTAGAGCTGACTTAGCTTGGATATGGGCTAGAACCAAGTTGGAATCTCTAATTTTGAACTGAGTTCCACACTGTTCCAGCATATGTATTTCCCGAATTAACGGCCTCCGTATTTCACTGATATGGGCTAAGCTACCCATTGACTTTTGGCTCAGAGCGTCTGCCACCACATTCGCCTTACCGGGATGGTACAGAATCGTGCAGTCATAGTCTTTCAACAACTCCATCCACCTGCGTTGTCTCAGATTCAGATCCTTCTGCTCGAAAATATACTTAAGGCTCTTGTGGTCTGTGTATACCTCACATGATTCACCATAAAGGGAGTGCCTCTAAATCTTCAAGGCAAATACCACCGCTGCAATTTCAAGGTCGTGAATCGGGGAGTTCTTCTCATGCTTCCGGAGTTGCCTAGACGCATAAGCAATCACCTTGCCATGTTGCATAAGAACACACCCTAACCCAACTCGCGAAGCATCACAGTAAACTACATACCCTCTAGGGCTCTCAGGAAGAGCCAACACCGATGCTATGGTGAGACTTTCCTTCAGCTTTTGAAAACTCTCTTCACACTTGTTATCCCACACGAACTTTACCCCTTTCTGAGTTAACTTTGTAAGAGGTGCAGCAACCTTCTAAAAGTCCTGCACAAACCTTCTATAATATCTAGCCAAACTTAGGAAACTGCAAATTTCCGTGACTGAGGTAGGCTGGGACCAATTCTTCACTGCTTCTACTTTGCTCGGGTCAACATGGATTCCCTCTGAAGATACCACATGACCAAGAAATGCAACCTTATCAAGCCAAAACTCGCATTTTGAAAACTTAGCATACAATTTCTCTTCCCATAGCTTCTGTAATACCAGTCTCAAATGCTCTGCGTGCTCCTCAGCATTTTTGGAATAGACTAGAATGTCATCAATAAATACAATGACAAACCGATCTAGAAATGGCTTGAAAACCCGATTCATCATATCCATAAAAGTTACTGGTGCATTAGTTAGCCCGAACAACATGACTAGAAACTCATAACGGCTGTATCGGGTTTCAAAAGCAATCTTGGGCACATCCTCATTTCTAATCTTCAGTTGATGATACCCTGACCACAAATCGATCTTTGAAAACCTCTTAGCACCCTGCAACTGATCAAACAGATCACCAATTCTTGGAAATGGATACTAATTGCAGACCGTTACCTTATTCAACTTTCGGTAATCGATACACAATCTTAAAGTTCCATCCTTCTTCTTCACAAATAGAACTGGTGCACACCAAGGTGAAAAACTGGGTCTGATGAAACCCTTATCAAGCAATTCTTGTAACTGTGTGTGTAGCTCCTTTAACTCCTTCGGAGCCATTCTGTCGGGTGGTGTGGAAATCGGCAGAGTACCTGGTAAAAGTTCGATCTCAAATTCAATCTCTCGATCAGGCGGCAAACCAGGCAAGTCATCAGGAAATACATCAAGAAACTCCCGAACCACCAATACCTGATTCGCGGAAAGTACTTCTTTCGTGGTATCCCTCACAAAAGCCAAATATCCTTTACACCCTTTCTCGAGTAGCTTGGAAGCTTTCATTGCTGAAATTACACTCGGATATGGTGCAGCACCATCACCCCGCACCACAAATGGCTCTTCATTCGGCATGTTGAAATTTAAACACTTCGTCGTACGGTCAACTACCGCATGACAAGATGCCAACCAATCCATACGCAGAATAACATCCAGGTCTACCATGTATAGTAGTCCTTGGTCCACAACTGTTTCATGACCCTCGACCACAATCACACACGACTCATAAACATACTTTACTTGGACTGATTCACCCATCGGAGTAGAGACCATTTCTGTCTCATTCAACCTAATCGGGTTTCTCTCAACTTTTCGTGCAAATGTATGTGAGATGTAAGAATGTGTTGAACCAGAATCAAATAATGCAAGAGCCTCGACAGAGCATACTGTAAGTGTACCTGTCACAACTATATTTGAGGCATGTGCATCCTGTCGAGACAAAGCAAACACCCGTGCCTGTCCTCCTCCTGGTGCACCTGGACCTCTACCTCCTGCTCCTGGTCCTCTAACTCTGCCCGCACCTGAGGTGTTAGCCTGGGGCGGTACAATTCTGACTGGTGGGGCTGCAATCGGAGTACTACCCGAAGTAGGATTACTCTTAACACTAGAACTACTCTTCCTCTGCCGACATTCCTTAGCTATATGCTTGAACTGACCACAGCTATAACAACCTCCCTTCGTGACTCTACACTCTCCAAAATGAAACCTCCCACATGTTCCACATTGTGGTCTCTGTCTACCTCCTTGACTACTGCCATGGAATCTCTGCCCACTCTAGCTGTTACTTTTCCTAGAACTTGTGGGGGGTAATAACAGACTGCCCACCAACTTGTCCTGTATAATTTGAGAATACACCAGAACTACCTGTTGTCTTTTGCTTCTTCTTCCATCCCTGTCCATCATTACCTGTCTGTAACTTATTCTTCGGATTCACCGACGTCCCAAACTTCCTTTTATTTTCAATTACCCTGGTATAATCAACAGCCTGTGCTAGAGTTTCAAATTGACCACATTGCGGCAGTAGAACTACGAACAACGGCTCTACCAACCTGTGTATAAACCTCTTGATCAACTCCCTCTCATCGGGAACCAATTCTAGAGCATATTGGGCTAGCTCCGTGAACTGCAGCTCAAACTCAGTCACTGACATATTGGGCGTCATCCACAGGTCCTCAACCTGTTGAGGCTTGGCATACCTCGTTCCTTTGGACAAAAACCGACCTAGGAATTCCCTTTGAAAATCTTCCCAAGTCATAGGAGCAACTCTTCTTGCATATCTCTTTTGTATTGATTCGATCCGGATTCGTGCAACGCCTCTTAACTGAAACGAGGCAAGTTCGACCAACTCTCCTCCTGGACACCTCAGCAATTGCCCAATTCTAATTACATCACAGAGGAAATGTTGAGGGTCCTCATTGGCTTCAGTTCCGCAAAATGTAGGCGGATTCAGCTTCAAGAACATAGTAATCGGTAATTCCCTCGGCCTCCGGGGCACGTCCCTTTGTTGCCACTCCCTTCTTGGTTCTTCATCCCCTTCCTCAACTATCACAGTTCACTGTTCAGTAGATATCACCTGTTCCTCTTCACCGACAACTAAACGGCGAACTTCCTGTTGAATTTGACAGGTCATTTCAGCTCTCAACTCCTGAAATCCCGCAATCAGCATCTCAGCCACCGACGGAGCACCCGTCTCAACCTGTGGCTCTGGATATTGTCGCCTAGGCGCTCTTCTTCCTTGTGACCTACCACGACCGCGAGCACGACCTCTAGCTCAGCCCCTAGGAGGCATTCTCTCCTCCCGAGCCGATTCTTCATCTGTACGTGCAGGGACTCTACCGCCCCTCCTAGCCTGCCTTGTAGTCAGCGACATCCCTGTACTGCACAAGAACGTCACCTGATAAGCAGTTGCATAATCTATCATAGATTAAGAAAGAATGAAAGAAAGACTTACTCAAATTATCCTGGGTACTCCCACAAGTGCCTGTTTAATTCAACGTTGTGCCCAGGTTTCACAACGAAGCTTAAACCGACACCCGGTTATACTAATGGCTTCACATGACTTAAAGATAACCAGCCTCTGATACCAAGTTTGTCACGACCCCAATTTGGGAGTACGTAACCGGCACGGGAATAGACTTTTACCTCTAAACCCGTAAGCCTTACCCTATAAAACCAAAATATAACTACCTTGCTATACAATAAATAAATATAATATAATAGTGGCCACATCTCACAGGTGGCCTAATTAACCTGCAATCCACGGTTCGCTCAATACCGCTTCAGCCCAGTATTTAGATATATTTCAACACTCATAATATAAATATCCATATCATATTGACCGCACATCTCAATACGTACGATCTATCCTATTCAAATGCAGCAAACACACATAATATATATATCCATATCATATTGACCGTACGTCTCAATACGTACGATATATCCTATTCACATGCAACAATTTTATATAATCATACGTACATCCCAATTTTCCCCAAAACTGACCCTGTCTTTAAGTACATGTGAAGCCGACATTTCTAGAGTGACCGTACATCAAAAGCTGTAAATATTTACACAATATTTACAACCTTAGAATATATACAACAAAATCAAAATATCACAAAAAAGTGTCCACCCACGCGAACAAGTGCGTTAAGGTTGGTCTGATGTCCGTATCACTGTCCGGACTTCGATGCCTGCTCGATACCTGTATCTGAAACATTTAAGTAGGGGGAGCGAGTCAAACGGACTCAGTGAAGAGCTTCCCATCCTCGGCGTAGCGGCGGGTACCAATACGGCTGGGGAAAGGGAAACACTCACAATTACATGTGCAAGAAGATTCAGTTTATCCATGTTATATTACGATAAGGCAATATTAATATAACATATAATCAAAGATAAACCTACGAAATCATGCTTTTCCATCATGCCACTCGTAAAACTAATAATAACCGTAAACATGATATCTGAAAGCTATAATTCTAGTCCAAGTATTTCACACTGGACTATGCCCTCTTCGACTTCAATCACTCAACTGGTCCATGCATTTCACAATGGACAATGGCCTCAATGGGCAACTCTTTCAACTGACCCTAGTGTCACGCTAGGGCAATGGCCTCCATGGGCAACAAAACATCTGGCCCTAGAACGAGCTAGAGCAATGGCCTCCATGGGCGACTTTATCTGACTTGTTTTTCCTCCTGAGTGTTCAGCTAGGACTCTGACTCCATTTACCCATCACCATCCTAAACTGACGTTACCTAAGTGATGTGAAACATCCCTATGACTCACTAATCAATTATGAGATCTTAAATCTTACTTATCCTTAATTGGTACTCAAACCTTAGATTAGATAATAACCTAACTCTAATGTTTTTCCTAAGTCCGGTTACCATATAACGTCAACATTTATAAACAAGTTCTTTGCGATTTCAGTTACCGTATAAGGTCGACTTTTATAAACAAGTTCTTTCTGATTATCTTAGTGAGTTCCTAATTTATAATGTAAACCAAACGTTGGACTCAGTCAACAACTTACCCCCTTGCTCGTACTGTTCGATGTATCTCATGTCATCACATGAATAACCTCCAGTACCTCTGTGCCTGTAAGCAATCACACATATACAAGTACTTTCATAAAATACAATTTAGGAATAACAATAGCATGTTAACCACTAAATTATTCTTACAAATAGGCAAACCATATATCAACATCCTCAATCAACCCTGTAGGGCAAGGATGGGAAACCCCTCACCGAAATGGCTTCCTTGTGTTTGTCCTGAAGTAACTCCCGCTCCGGACGAATCGTGGTTTCCTAACAAACGCATTCACTTGGTTAACATCTTAAACTATATGCAACTCATATGCATATGACATGTTCGTGCCTAAAAATGCACCTAAACGTCGCCAAGAACCGACTTCATAGTGTTATCCGTCTCCCCTCTCTTCTATGAGAGTCTCAAATGCTTCGCACTTGGTTTCGTACAACTATCAATTATCTAAAGTGATTCTGGAGCCTTGGGTTTGAGTTAAGAAACCTCAATATACTTCTAAACTATCCAACTTAAGGTTTCCTAAGGATTATGAAAGAAGAAAATTGAAATTTAAGAGGTTAGACTTAATTTATTCCGCAAGTTTCCATCCTTGAATAACAAGAAGGTATTCGAAACAATTTTGATTCTTGACAACATGGTTAGAAGTGTTCTAGGGTGTTTAAGATTGAAGAGAGAAGGTTTGGAACTCTCAAATCAACCTTAGAGTATGCTTGGGGAAGCCAAGCAGGGACCTGGCGCGTTAGCGCCAGTCCATGGCGCTGTCGCGCCAAGGTGCTGCCTTAGCAGCCTTGGCCAGCCTGAGAGCTGGCGCGTTCGTGCCAGCTCTGGTGCGGCCGCACTAGCTCGCAGCACAGCAGAAAAATAGCAGATTTCTGCTGTGCTGTGGGCTGGTTTTTTGGCGCTTTCCGGCCGCCTTTCGACTCCGGCTTCGACTCCGCTCTTCACGGGTTTTGTGCACCTACATTTCGACAATTCAATTCCAATATTAACTACTCAAATCTAAGCTTAATTCCTACATTATCAAAAAATTCCCAAATTTGGAATATTTGGGGTTTTTCAAACCCAACCCCTTAAAACTCGAATTCGGCCAAATCCGACGATGTAGCCTTGACTGCTACCCCGACTAAGTGTTCATGAACACTCTCTAGGTTTCAATCTACCCTCGAAACAACCCAGATGAAGATGAATTGGGAAAAATTCCTAAAATGGAGAATTTGGGGTTACCAACCTTAATTCAATTGGTGGGAGTGTTGGAGATGCCGTAGTCGAGCTCCGGTGACTTTTTTCGGCATCGGCCAGCTCAATTTCGGTCACTTACCAACGGCTCCTCCCTCTTCCCCTTCTTTCACGTTCTCGGCTTCTCTCCCCTCTCTCTTTCTCGGTTTCTCTTCTCTCTCGCTTTCTCGGTTTCTCTCCTCTCTCTCTCTCTCTTTCTTCTTTTTTTTTTATTTTATGAAATATGAGGAGGAGACGGCACCCCAAATTAAAAAGCTGAAAGTAAAATGTTTTCAGTTTAGTCCCAAGAAAAATTTTCGAAGTTTATAATAAAATAAAAGGGAAGGAAAAAGAAGTAGAAAATAATTTTTGGGATTTAATTCGGGACCTAAGAAATTGGAATCCTGAATTAAATAGGGAAATGGAGTAAATTAAAAACACATATTAGTTATTATTTATTTACTTATTAATTAATTTATTTTTAATCACATTTATTTGTTTATATATTTAATTATTTTAATTATAATTATTTATTATTATTATTATTATTTTAAAAAGGGTGCTTTTACGTGGGGTTAGGTAGATAGATTAAAAAAAGAGAAAAAAAGAAATAAAAGAAGAAGAAAGAGGGCTACGGATAGAAGAAGAGAAGAAAGAAAGAAAGAAAGAGAAGAAGAAAGGGAGAAGAAAACGGAGAGAGAGGGAGAAGAGAGAGAAAGAGCCGTGAGGTAGAGAGAGAGAGGGGTTCACCGGAAATTTGTCGGAAACTCGTCGGAGAAGAGCTAGTAGACGCCGGGAAAAGTCACCGGAGCTTGGTTACAACATCTTCCACACCTCCCACCAATCAAATCAAGGTTGGTAACCCCAATTTCATTCGAAACCCTCAATTTCTCCATTTTTTTAGGGATTTCTTCGATTGAGTTATTTCGAGGGTAGATTGAAACCTAGAAAGTGTTCTTAAACACTTAGTTGGGGTAGGCATCCAGATTATATTCTCGGATTTGTCCAAATTCGAATTTGGAAGGATTTGGGGTTAAAATTATAATTATTTCCAAATTGGGGAAATTGTTGATTATTAGGATTGAGCTTGGATTTGAGTAAATAGGCTTGAATTGGTATTATTAAAATTATACGGTTGGAATATTAGTTGAACAAGACCCGTGAAGAGCTGGCCCGAGGTTACTAAGGTTGAACCTTGACGTTAACGTACCGGGTCCCTGCTCGGGTTGCCCAAATACACTTTAAGGGTGACGTGGAGAGTTTTAAATCTTCTCTGTTCAATCCTAAACACCCTAGAACACTCCTAAACATGTTTTTGAGGATTAAATCACTCTAAGTACCTTCTTGTTTCTCAAGGATGGAAACTTGCGGAACAAATTAAGTCTAACTTCATGAATTTCAACCTTATCCTTTCACAACATTTAGGAAACTTTAAGTGGGATGAACTGGAGGTATATTGAGGTTTAGAAACTAGATTTCTTAGAACCCAAGTAGCAACACAAATTGAATCAAAATGTTTAGACCTTCCTAAAAATTAGGATTTCTTCCAACCAAGCTAGGTAAGCTTCCTTAGATGCGAATACAAGTTAGATAGAGGTCTAGTACTCAAATCCAAGTATGTGAAACACTCAAGTAGAGTGTTATATGCGAGTAAGTCAAGTTTCCGAGATAGGATACACATAATTCGGGATAGAGAAGTCCGATAAGACAAAGAGCTTGACTCTGTAGCAACCATGGACTACATGTGAGAGTAATGGAGAGATAAATAATGAGTTAAGTTAAGTAATAACTTTAATGAAGTAAATGTCGTTCTTATAGGAACAACGGCACGCAAAATAGGAACTCCGAGGAGACTAAAGTTACAAGAGATGATTGCATGGCAGGTTGGCCAAGGTGAGGGTTCTTCCATCTCTGCTCCTAGGGTTGTATGCTTATGTGGATTTCATGAGTATGTACATTCTCTGCTTGTCTGGTATGTGTTAGCTAGAGGTATAAAATGTTAAAAGAATAAAGGAATTAGAAAATAGGTTGTGGAAAGTAGCTTAGATAATAAGACATAGGAGTATAGAGTAATTGTTTGCTATGATTGGTGTGTTATAAATCCAACTCATACACTCTGGAGGCATGATGAGTATTTTATTAAATCTTTTCCATGACGGTGGCAAGAGTCCTTGTACGGAAGGACTAAACTTTTATTTTGAAAACTCGTGACGACGGTGACCTAATTTATAATCATGCAAAGGGTGTTATTGGTGGGTTTCGGATTTGGTTATGCTAGCGATGTGAGACATCGACTAGAACAACGTCATATGGCACTTGAGACCTCAGTTTTTATAATCACCATGACGATGGTCATTGCCCTATCCTGGCAATAGGGTCCAAAAGGTTTTATATTGCGATGACGATAGTTTGAGGCTCAGAGAGTGCATCTGGACGGGTATATGAGTTATATCCTATTGAGGATACTTGTACATATTAATAAGTAGAGGAATTGTTGATCCTTCGGGAAAGATACAAAGAATCCTATTAATATGTGAGACCAAGATAAGGAGACATGGGAGGAACCTATGGGTGAACCGTGAGCCTGATCTTGCAGTAGAGAAATCATCCTGTTGAGATGGTCCAGGGTGTATCAGTGGCCAGGCTTTGAGACGTCGTGTTGTGCCCGCCATTGTGGCCTGGTTGGGTAATGGACGAGTGGGCTCAAGCTATTGCCACGCAGCAAGGGGTCAGGATGTGCCACGTGGTGGCTATGCGTCAGTTGTTTGATTAATAGAAGTTGATTGTGTTTGGTTAACAGAACTGTCATCAGGTGACCAGTACCCAAGTGAATGGGTTAAGTATGTTTTGCCACTTGGTGGCCAGCAACTCGAGTGCACGGGTTCGAAGTGGGAAAGCCACGTAGTGGCTAGTAGATACCCTTGAGTTGGGGAGATTAAGTAGATGTATGTTTAGCATCTGTGTGTATGTACAAATTATCTGTGTTTGCATAAAATTGTTGATTGTGCAGCGTAGTGGTAATGCACAGGATTACGTCACCACACGTCTTGTTTGATTCAGAAATGCTGAAACGTGAGAAGAGCGGTAGGTAAAAGCCGGGACTATATGTTACATGTTTACTTGCTGATTGATGACGTGGAATAAACTGCTGCATGTCTACAGTTATTAAATGCATGTGACTGTTTGGTGAAATTTCTGTTGTTGTGTGATCACCAAGAATGTATGCTAATTAATAGTAATTGGTTGTTTTTGCATGTGACTGTGTATGACTCCCAAACCGAGCGCTATGGTACCCACCTTGCGCCGGGGATGGGAGAGTCCTCGCTGAGTCGCGTGGTTAAGACTCACACCTCATTTTTACTACATAGAGACAGGTTAAGTACAGGTGGAAGAAGTCTCGGTGGAGCGAGGAACGAACAAAACTTTCCAAGACCCACAACTTGTTCATGTGGGTGAATGAATTGTAATTGTAATTTAATTTACTTTATCATGTATCATAAAGTAAAGGGTAGACGTACCCAACTATATTGTGTCACTAAATCTAGATCTGTCAGCTTCACACACCTTAAAGATCAGGATCTGTTAGATTACGATGCAGGGAAAACTAGTTTCCAAAATATATATATACATATATCTGTTGCATGCGAATAGGATAGGCAGCATCTTCGGATGTGTAGCCAGTACACAGGTTATATATTATGTGTGTTTTCCTATATCTATATCCTGAAGTGGCACTGGGCGTGGATTTGCTTGCTTAGGACAGGCCACCATTTCGGTGTAGCTATGGTATTATAATGCATGTGAATGTATTTTTCAATAACAGCTATTCTGTCAATTAGGTGATAAGGCTTACAGGCATAGGGATATTCCCTGTGTCTGTGCCGGTCACGGTCCTCTAAACGGGGGTCGTGACATAGGCAAAGTACTAAAAATAGTTCCTACTCCTATTTATTTTAGGTTTCTAATCTCTTAGGTCCTGAATTCATTCAAAAAAAATATTTTACTTTTTTCCTTCATCTTTTATTTTATTTTAAACTTCCAAAAATTTCCCGATTTCTTTCCGGTTTCTCTTAACTTTCACGCTTTTCCTACATTCCTTGTAAAGTTTTAATTCCTAGCCCCGGAATAAATCATTCTTAAATCCTCGAAATTTTAAATAAATCATTCTTTAATCCTCGAAATTTTCTGGGGTATTACACTTTTCATTCATGGAGGCAAGAGGGAAGGGTAACCATACGTTACCTTGACTCTCCAGCTGAGAAAACGAAATATATTACCTAATCCCTCTCGGTTTCCCAAGCTACAGCAACAACAAGCTCTTCTCCCACTAGCTTTCAGTTTCTTCTTCTTTACCAAGCCTCCGGTGTCACGACCCCCACCCGAAGGCACGTGACTGGCACAAACAAAGGGACCGATCATAAGTTTGTTAGCCTTATCCCTTTGCTCAATACAAACACATGTTCAATCATACATGCATATATATAATGTATGTGACTCACACTCACTTGTGGCCTATCCTACACCTGCAATCCACAGCCCAATACGTTGTTTCAGTTTATACATATAGTCATACACACATAAGTATATATCATATAAGTTGTCACGCACGTTAGTGGGTGACATATTCTATTCACATGCAAGTCTATTTCCATATATAATCTCATTAGATATAACTATCTATTACAAAATAATTAACAAAAAATGTCACCCACGTGAACAAACCGTGTGCACTGATATACACCGCCTTCATTGAGCCGACGTAGAAGCTTGTCCTGCACCTGTGTCTGAAAAATGTAAACCACAAGAGGGTAAGTCAAATGACTCAGTGAGTGACTAACCTATCCTAGGCGTAGTAGAGGGTAGCACTACGATTGGGGGAGCTAACAATCACATAACAGATACGCGTCCACTTTAATTATTCCTTACAATTTAATACGTTATCACACATTTGAGTTATCAACATGCTCATATAGATGAGTTTAACAATAATGCATATCAACGGAAGCATACAATAGCAATTCACAATCAATGTCGATCACAATCACCAACTTTCAGCATTTTCACACTCAATATCATTAATACCATCATACAAGATCCATCTCAAACCACTTATTATCCTGATGCATCATCAGAACTCTAGTCATCGTCATGGCAATTCCGAAAACACTGTCATGATGCTAGGTCAGAACACTAGCCATCGTCATGGGGAAGTTTAGAAAATATTGTTCATATGCACTCTAGGGATGTAAAGGTCTAAATTTACATCAATTGCATCCACATCCCATACCACCTCACGGGATGCCCATCCACTTGACAAATTCTGGTCCAAATCTCACAGAATATTCATTTCCATGGCACATTCCGGACCAACCTCACAGAATGCCTAACCATGTCATATTCTTTGCTAACACAACAATTCAGCAAACAATTTCATTGAGTAACACTGCTCACTTTGTTTCCATCACACACAAGAAACATTTATTCACTATTCTAGGTCTCAACCCTATCCAAGTTCATATAACATCAAACAAGTTCAATCATTCCAAAGCATGTTGTAGTATTTATAATCAACAACCAATCACATAATTTTCATCAATGTATAATCACCTGGGCGACCTCTTTGTGCACCTCCCTAAGTGCTTCCGCCTCTAGCTGTTTCGTTGTGTCCTATAGCACATTTTCTTTTTCCATCATTGTATAATCAAACAATTTAATTTCATGCCATATGAAATTCTAATATGTATGCACATGCATATTGTCTATGTTTGCCAAGAGCCACTGTGGACACCCTATTTTGCCCGGGCCTAAATTGTCCAAAGAAAATTGAAAATAATAAAAATAAAAAAATGCAAAAAAATTATTTTTCTCAAAGAAAATAAGAAAAGATGAAAAGTGTTAGATGGCCTATTCTTAGCGCTAATGGGCCAAGCCCAAAGAACCTAAGAGAACCCTAGGTCAAGAAGTGGGAGAGAGAACAAGAGTGGCTATGTTATAAAGAGAGAGGTGGCTAGGTCAAAGAGAAGTGGAGGAGATCAAGGAGGAGAGCAAGATGAGGCAAAAAGAAAGAAGAGGAAGGAGTCAAGAATTCATGGAGATGGGAAGGGAAACCTAGAATGAAAAGTGGAAGAACCAATTGACGAAGTACTCTTAACTTTGACACTTTTCTATTTTGGTTAAATATGATTGCTTGCCTTCTCCGTTTTGTTTTTTGTTGTCTCTACATATATAATTGCTTTCTTGCATTTTCTCTTATTTCAGCATACATTGAGAGCATCTCTGAATTTTTGTCATGAATTTTGGAGTCTTTTAATGGAGTCAAATGATTTTTGTAAAAACCTCTGCCTGAACTAATTCTGAGTTCGGCCAGTGTGCCTTCCACGCAAGATTCTGATTTCAATCAAACTCCAAATGGAGTGACCTAATGTTTTCCAGAAAATAGACATCCGTAGCTTTCTAACCATAGGTCTTTTGTCAAATTCCATTAGGTAGTTTACTCCCAGAAATCTTTATAAAATCGATTTTACGAAACACTTAGCAGAGTGATGTCCTAAACATCATTCGAATTCGTGAAATTGTTTCTCCCTCGACAAAACTCCGTTTTAAATCTTTCTTGTCCTTAAAGCTTTATTTTTGTCTTGGGAACAAAGGACAAATATTTCATCACCTAATTATTCCAGAAGGATTTATGGCATATTTATTTATCCCAATATACCATTTTAAACAGTTTCTGAGCAATTGTGGTTTCAAAGGTCATATCTTACAAATTACTAAAGCTTTTGGGACAAGGTCAGTGGGAGTGTGTAGGGGAGATCTAAAGCTTTCTCACCCTAGGTTTTGAAAATTTTCTATGGTTTTAAAGTGGTTCAATCTAATTTCTTATTTAATGTCTAGAATCAGAAAAATACGCATCAAAAAAAGATCTCTTTGAAATGTGCAAAATAAAAAAGAAGAAAACACATACTTATGGGTTGCGAAGTATGACCTCGTACGTCGCGACCCCCAACTTCCAAAGTGGGTCACGACGTAAGAACATGTACGTCGCGACCTGTATGTCATTTATGGCACAATACAATCAGATATGAAATTAGGTATACGTCGCGACGTATCAACTCGTACGTCGTGACCCCCATGTCCTAAATAGTCGGAATAGATCTTTTCCGGTCCATATAAATTTAAGGCTCCGCTTCAGTTGAAGGGACCGACTTTTGCACTCTGAAAGGCTGTTGGATTGGAATCTAAAGCTCTGAGGTATTTTTTTCACTTTTTCTTGATTTCATTGCTTACACTACCCCATCTACCTACACTTGAATCTTATTGGAATTTCATTTGAACTTCTTTTTGGATCCATGGGAGAGGAGTTGACTTGGATCCCCTCCCCATGATTTAGAACCAGGATTTAACACCCAAAGCTCATTCTTTTTCATCTGATTTCAAAGTGGGTCGCGACTCCCTGGTGTAGGCGTCGCGACCCGTTCTCTATTCTGAGCACCGTTTGATTGCTGCGAGTTTGGCACTTTTTGGAAAATTGCGGTATGGGTTGTGATGTATCCTTTTATACGTCGCATCCCCCCTGTTGTAGAAGCCGTAGGTTGCGACGTATCTTTTATACGTCACGACCCCGGTCTCTTCATGGCCTCGGGATTGGGAACCGAGGTCGAGGGTCGCGACCCCTTGGCTTTCAGAGGTAGAAATGCCTTCTCTTATTTCTCTTAAGCACTTTATTCTTTTTATAAAAGCATGTGTAACCTAGTACCACCAAGGAGCCTTTGCTTCTATTGGACTGCTAGTCTTCACACCATCTGGGTGCTCTACCTGATGAGCATTCACACACACACCTTTCTTGTCTTATTGTTTGTTTGAATGTGTTGCATGTCAGATAGGTGCCGAGGGGCCTTTGTCTCTTTAGGCACATTCCACTAGGAGGCCATCTGAGTCTTTGCTTGATGAGCCTCCCCCCCACTCACTCGCATGCCACACGAACTACGTGCAATTTGATCCTTCTTCGAGGGTACATAGGCCCTAGGCTCTCATCCTAGGTCAAGTCCATCTTTATTTTCTTCTTTGTTTTGTGTTTATGTTCTTTTCCAATTTTTAACGCCAAACGATTTAAATATTAGTTTTTGTGGTAACCGTCTTTGGGCGAGGGAAGAGGGGTGCCTAGCACCTTCCCCTCATCTCAAACAGACTCCTGAACCTCAAATATTTTAAAATCCATTTTTACTTATATTTTCGAACAATTGAAGCCACCGCCGCCTAAGCGCTTGGTCTTCACAGTTGGCGACTCCGCTGGAGATTTAAGAGAGTCAAGCCCTTGTTTTTAAAAATTAGTATTTAAATTGATTGGCCTTTAATATTCGATATTTGTTTGTATATATTTATATATCTGTTGTTTTTCTTGTTTTGCAGTGTTTCCACTTTAAAGTGGAAGGGAAGGGTAGTTAGGATGCTCTTGATCACAAAGTGCACGTTTTAAATTCCTACCCACCTAAAATTTGTTTCTATATCCAAAGCGTGTCCATAATAGTTAATTGGGATATGAAAATTGTCCCGTGTTGGGCTTCGACCTACAGAGGTAGACCTATCTATCCTACTTAGATTGTTACTTGCCTTAAGGGTTGATACACGCAGACTTTTCTGTGACAGGATCCTCTCTTAAGTCAGGGTCTCCACCTTTAGTGGGGGCAATCTAAGGGCTTTTTTAGGGTGTCTAGATCCCAAGCTAAACCATATGCAAGTTGACCTTAAAGCCTACCCTTATTAGGTCAGCCAATTTTAGAGACCTTAAGAGCTTAACCTTTAGGACACAAGGAGGGAACTCCCTCATTTCGTTGCATGCATACAAAAAAAAAAGAAGAGAAGAAAAAAGGGGAGCTTTCTCCCATTGCATCACATGCATCTTCTAATAACTCCCTCTGCATTGCATATAAAATTTTCTTTTGAGTTGTGAATAAAAAAAAGAAAAAAAAACCACTTTTTCTTTGGATTGAATATATATAAAAAAATTTCCTTCTTATAATTTCATTTGCATTGGATATAAAATTCTCTTTTGAATAAGAGAAAAAATAATCACTTTTCCTTTGCATTGTATATATTAAAAAAAGGAAAATCCTTTGCATTGTATATATAAAAATTAAAGGAAAATAAAAAATTTTGTTTTTCTTAAAATTTTCTTTGCATTGTATATAAAATTTTCTTTTGAATTGTGAATAAAAGAAAAGTAATCCCCTTTTTCTTTGCATTGTCTATATAAATTTGTTTTACATTGTATTAAAAAGAAGTTTTCCTTTTTCTCATGAAAAAAATCATTTTTCTTATAATTTTGTTTGCATTGCATTAAACATTTTCTGTAATTTTATTTGCATTGCATATAAAATTCTCTTTTGATTTGTGAATAAAAGAAAAGGAAACCACTTTTCCTTTGCATTATATATATAAAAAAAAGGGGGAAATCCTTTGTATTGTATATATAAAAACTAAAAAAATAAAAAAAAATCATTTTTCTTATAATTTAATTTGCAAAATTGTCTTTTGAATGGCCAATAAAAGAAAAATAAACCACTTTTCCCTTTGCTTTGTATATATATATAAAAATTCTTTGCATTGTATATATAAAAAAATTTTCTTTGTGTTATATAATTTTTTTTTCCTTTTTCTCATAACTTCCTTTGCATTGTATATTAAAAAAAAAATTCTTTTTCTTCTTTTTTTTAACCACACATTTATTCTAATGTAAATCACCATTGTTTTTCTTTTCCTCTTGTGAATAATATTTGTACTTGTGACGAGGATGTTTTCTCTCGCACATTAATTTCTAGGCCATAGGATTGTGTAAAGATTTGTTCATTTATCTGCATAGTTAGTAACCTTTTGGCCTTGTACTAGCAAGCTTCACGCGAGCTAAAGTCAAGGATGCGACTGGTAATTGAGACGGTTAACGTGAAGGAAATATTCTTTTTCATACTAATCATGAATTTTCATACTTTGAGGAATCTCTTTTTTCATTAAGAATCTCATTTGTCGGTCGCAGCGTTTGACTAAAAGCCAAAGAAACCAAATGTGTGTGCAACGAGCCTTTTCTTTACACTCCAATCTTGATCTCTCATAGAATCCTTCAACTAACAAAGAGACGACAAGGGATTCAGAGAATGATCCTCAAAATAATTGCAAATGTAACCACTTGTTTCTTGAAAGAAATCTTCATCAAGATACCTGTAAGGACCCTCTATTGCATTATTTTCGAAAGAACTCAACATGGTATTTGTGGTGAAGCCATTTCTCTCATTGACTTGTTTCTTTTCTTTTATTTTTCACATTTTTGCACTGCATTCATAGTTATAATTGTATTGGGATGGTATCCGATAATTGTTTGGCCTCAAGAACGAGTCTGGTTGTTGAAGCTAAACGATAACTAAGGGATCACCCTTCTAGATTCATTTGTGCCTTAAAGCCCCAATCCTTGCACTGAGGAACCCTTGTTTTCAATTCCCAGTATAGAGAGGGCCATCGCCTTAGAACTACCATTCTTGCCTTAAACTCAGTGCCTGCACTGGGGAATCACCCTCCTAATCTTGTATCTATTTTGAACCCCGATGCCGACATTGGGGAATCACCAGATAGGTCATCCCTTAGACCCCAGTGCCTGCACTGGGCAATGTCCTCTCAACACGTGTCTAGTCTTCAATGCTTATACCAGGGAATTAATTTCTTAGGGCATGTTTTGGTCTCTCATTGGGGAACCATCGTTTCAAACTCTGGATTGCCTTAAAATCCTACTGCCTACATAAGGGAATCACGATTCTCAGACCATGTCTAGCCCTAACCATTTTACTAGTCTAGAATCTCGGTATTGTAATATTCGAGATCTTGATTTTTATTATTATCATTATTATTAATTTATTTTTCTTTGGGAAAGAAAAATAAATTAAAATAAAAGGTTGAAATAAAAGAAAGAAGGAAAAAGTAGTGAATATATATAATTTTTACAGGACTTAAAAGAAATAGGGATTTGAAAAGGTGGAAAGAAGTAGGATTTAACACTAAAATATAAAATTAGTTTTATGTTATTCTTTTTTTTAGGCCACAACCGTGTGCCCCTTTTTCCAATTCATTTAAACAATATATATATATATATATATATATATATATATATATGATAAAATATATGGGGGGGCCAACCGTGACCCCTTCCCATTTACACACACACACAAATAAAATAATAATTTAAATTATATTATTAAGTAAATGGGGGGTCAAAATCGTGACCCCCCATTCAATAAAAACAAACACCCATTAAAAAAATAAAACGCACAAGCAGCAAGCAGGACGTGAAGAAACGAGCACCCACGCGTGAACCAAACCGAGAAAGAGAGAGGAGAGCATGAGACGGAGGTTAGGCGCCGGAATCTCGCCGGAAATTGCACTCCGACGCCGGTGGCGGTAACCGAAGCTCTCTTTCAACACCCACAAGCTCCCCATCCGATTGAATCAATGAATGGAAGCCCCAATCCTTCAAAACCCCAATTTCTCCAATTTTGGGTGTTTTAGAAATTCTTCAATTTCTTCCAATCGGGGCATTCCGGGGTTAAAGTTGAGCTTAGTGGATGTTATTGAAAGCTTAGTGAGGTCCGGAATCGAAGTTAAACCGTAGGAATTGACCGGGTACGGAAATTAGGAAAATTGGGTTAGGAAATTGCTCTAAAATTCAAAATTTTTAGTTTGATGCATGTTTAGGCTTGGATTGGAGTAGTATAAGTGTTGTAGTTGCTGGAAATAGACAAGGGAATAAAGCCCGAGTATTTACCGTCTCAACCGGAACTCAATCCGGTGAAAAAGAGGCAAAATACTAGCCACCGTACAGTAAGGAGCTGTGCGATGGGTTGAACACGTCGGTCTAGTCCGTGATGGACACCTAAGACCAACTAAATTGGGTCCAAGGCCTTTCTTATACCGATTATATTATATATATATATATATATATATATATATATATATATATATATAATTAAAGAGGTAATTTTCAAGGTTTTACTCGGCGAATGAGGGAGACGGTGGAATGAGTAAGCTAAGGCCTCTCTTGAGCCCTGGATTCCGTATGAACATGTGAAGTGGAATTTAGATAAATGGAAATCTCTAACCTAAGCATTTAGAGATTCTAAGTGGCTCGAGTGGGTGAAAGCCGGTATAAGACAGTACGGACACAAAAAGAGAAATTTAGACGACGTAACGAACTAAATAGTTAGTTCTTGGAAATAGTTAGAGGGTGCATGAGCATTAGCATGACACGTACATGTTAGATGCTTCTCTACACGTTTTTGAATTGCTTAAATATATGTGTATAGGGCACCACAGGGTAATTGGAGCTCAAGGAACCTCGAGGACTGATCAGGAGGGCAAACGAGGTGAGGGGCTCTCCCATCCTTGCCCCACAGGGTTGGATGACAACGTGCAAATGTGGTTTGCCCTATTTATTGCAGTTATTATATGAAATATACTTATCTGTATGAGTTTGCGCTACATGTGTATGTTTAGTAAGTAAATGGTAGAAATGCAAACCAATTATGTGAATACGTGATAATGTGGCTCAATGAACCTTATGTGTTACCGTGGGTAGGATTGAGTCGGAATTTCATATGTGAGGGTTCATTAATATTAGAAACCCATTTAAATTGATCATCGTGCAAAGGTTTTGGCCGTACGGTACATTGAGGAAAATGAACCTAGGTTGTTAAATGTGAGTGAGAGTATTGCATAATTGGAACGGGGGAAATCTAGGTCTAACTAAAGAACACATACGATATTCAGTTAGTTACAAATAGGGCATCTTTCATGGTTAAATATGTTAGTTGAGTTTGTTTAGGTTGTCCGGGTAGATCGAATCGGTCATCCTGGTCGGACAGAAAGGATTATGACGTCAGTAAGTATGCCACATAGTGGCCATCAGCTTGGATTAAACTGAGGTTAGACAAGTTGCCGGCTATTACTCTAAGCGTGCCTTGGAGTCAGAAAGATCCTGGTGTGATCAACCAGGTTCGTACATGAAATTGCCTTCGGGCGAGTATTTCTCTTAGCGTAATGCGGGAGATAGAAAGTGAATGCTTACGAGCATAACTATGTGTAACTTATGAAAACAGAGGATATATATATATATATATATATATATATATATATATATATATATATATATATATATTGTGTGATTTATGTATGTGTGGATAAATAAATATGTTAAGAGCATGAACTAGGATTTTAATTGTGAATATAATATATTGATTGCCTGATCATTTTAATGGTCACAATATAAATTCGTTCCATGCGCATGTGGTTGTGGTTGCTCCCTTTCCCCAGCTGTGGTGGTACCCGCTGCTACGCCAGGGATGGGGGAGCTCCTCACTGAGTCTGCTCGACTCACCCCCTGTTTATATGTTTCAGATACAGATGGTTCAAGCGTCGGGAACGCGTCCACTTCTTCTCAAGGAGGCGGATAACTCTGAAGACCGCACGCATAGTCCGCGTGGGTAGTGCATTTTGGTTTATGTAATTAAATCAGGATATATATGTATATATGATTCCTTTTTGGATGTAGCTTTTGTACATGTACAATTGCTGTATATATATATCGAACTCTAGCTATGTCGGCTTCATACAGATTAAGATTAGGTCTTGGTATTGGGACTTTAGGCTATGATATAGCACATATCATGTATATATATATATATATGACTTTCGCATGCGACTAGGATAGATCACACGCCTTGGGGTGTGTGATCAATATGTAAATTATATATATATGTGTGTGACTGAATACCTGATTGTATGAAAATATGGCTTCCGCATGTGAATAGGATAGATCACACGCATTGAGGCATGTGATCAATATGTAAACTATATGCAAGCGTGTGATTGAATATATGTATGACTGTACACAGAATTTCTGCATGTGAATAGGATAGATCACCCGCCCTGAAGCGCGTGATCAATATGTATACTATATGTACGTGTGAGTGATTATGTGTATATGTACAGACTGAAGCGGCGTTGAGCGAGTCGTGGATTGCACGCTACTTAGGTCACCAGATATGGATGGCCATAAATACTATATATTGTTTGTATTAGAAATGGGTAGTTATAAACATAATGTCAATTAGGGATTAGAGGCTTATGGGATAGCAGGAATCCTACTTCCCGTGCCGGTCACGGACGTCCGATAGGGGGTCGTGACAGGTATCCCCAGAAGGAAATAATCACCTTAGATCATGGTTTGAACACCTAGAGCGCCAACAGTGGCGCTATAGCGCCATTGTGGGCAGTGGTTTGGTGTTATAGCGCCCAGAACTGCTGAAAAACTTCCTTGTTGTGGTTTGGCAGGATTTTCTTCGTTTTTCCTCCAATTTCCTTGATTCCATAGCCTAAAATTTCATATTTGGACCTACGGTTTTAGTTTCCTAAATTCATACAACATTTTGGGCGTTATCTAACTCAAATCCAAGCTCAAACGACCACTAATTTCATAATTCATACAAAAGGGAAAAATAAACCTATGAACCCTACCCTTTCCATAATCCACTTCCAACCAAATTCAAGCAATTTAACCGTGATCCCTACCCTCCATAGTGTTCAAGAACACTATCCATGCATTAAGTAAACTCCCCTTTGTCCCACTTTCAACATCTACTCAAGAACCCTAAGAATTTAGAGAAAATGAGATTTGGTAGAAATTTGGAGATTTAGGGATTTTCCACTTACCTTAACCGAGTAGATGAGATGAGGAAGTTGGTGAGGATGACTTTTGGATAGCTTCTCCGGCCACAGCTCGTTGGAATCCGGTGAATTTTCCGATCACCCATATTCCTTCTCCTTCTTTTCTCCTCCTTCTCTCTTCTTTCCTTCTCTCCATACTCTAGAAATGAGCACAAGTGGGAAGTGAGGTGCTGTTAACTTTGGGTTAAATGGGGAGGGAGAATTTTCTTCATATTAGTCCCTTGTTTCTTCCTCTCATCTTTTCCTTTCTTTTTAGTCCCTAATCAAATTTAATTTTCCAAATTCTCTTTATTTAATTTCTTTTATATACAAATTAATTACTACCCCAAAATCCCTACTCCTATTTTCACCAAACAATCAATTTATCCATTACATTTCCATATATTTTTAATTTTCTAAAATTCTCAGATATCACAGAAAAGGGAGAACAGATGGCAATAAAGAAAGAATGTTTTTCCGAATATATAAGGGATAATTGGATAAGAAGCCTGTTACGCCAAGCGTACCTGATTGCTCCTCCTTTGCCAATCCCGGTTTCCATGTAATTATTGAGGAGGCATGGTTTGATTCAGTTGCTGTATTTGATTCTGATTGTGATGATAACTTTTAGAGTGTTCCTGATGATGTTGTATCTCTAAATGGAATAGAAGGTGGATTGATACCCAATTTTCCAACTAAAGAGGCCAACCATGAACATTCATTTTTGTACACTAAACATATCTGAAACAAGTGTTTTATTCAAATGAAAATTTCTAAGCCAAATAAAATTTTTATCTTCAATTGCTCCCAAATCTTTACCAAAAGCTCAGAAAAGCTTCAAAGATTCATGGAACAATTTTATTTTTGCTCAAATCACAAGTTTAATAAAAAAAATGGATTTTTTTGTTAAATAACTACAATGAAGGTCATCCTAATTATTAACAAGTTGTTATAAATCATGTTTAAAATTCATTTTCACAGAACAAGTTATTTTTCTTCTTTTCTAGTCTTCGCAAACGAATCCGTTGGTGGAAGCACTTGTTAATTTTTTGTATTTCTTTTTCCCTTTTTTCTTTTTCTACCTTCTTTTCGTTCATTGTGTGTGTCTTCTTCCATGGTGGTGCGGATCAAAGGTGAATGATATAATAATTTATGGTATGGTCGTGTGTGCATCAATGCCTCAGGGGTGTAGGAGGAATGAGGTTGAGCTCCACCAAGAAGTAGCAGAGTCACAAAGGGTGAACAGATGTTCTCAGAAGAAGAGTGTCTTCTCGGGTATCTAAGGGATCATTTGATAAGAAGTCTGTTACGCAATAGTTTCTGGTTGCTCTTCCTTCACCAATACGCTTTCCACAAAAGTATTGAGGAGGCATGGTTTGATTCAGTTGTTATATTTGATTATGATTGTGATGATGACTTCTACAGTGTTCCTAATGATGTTTTATCTCTAAATGGAATTGAAGGTGTTTTGAAAATTCACATTTGCAGAGCAATTTTTTTCTTCTTTTCTAGCCTTCACAAAGGAATTCGTATGTGGAAGAACTTTTTAGATTTTCTTTTTCCCTTTTTATTTGCCTTTTTTGTTCATTGTGTGTGTTTTCTTCCATGGTGGTGAGGATCTAAGGTGAATGATATAATAATTTATGTTATGGGTGTGTGTGTTTCAATGCCTCAGGGGTTTGTAGGAGGAAAGAGGTTGAGCTCCTCCACGAAGAAGCAGAGTTGCAAAGGGAGAATAGATGGTTATAGAAGAAAAGTGTCTTGTCGGATATCTAAGGGATCATTGGATAGAAAGCCTGTCATTCTAGGAGTACCTGATTGCTCCTCCTTCACCAATCTCACTTTCCACAGAAGTATTGAGGAGGCATGATTGATTCATTTGCTCTATTTGATTCAATTGTATCTCAAAATGGAATAGCAGGTGGATTAATACCCAAATTTCCAATTAAAGATGTCAACCATGAAAATTCATTTTTGCTCACAAAAAAATCTGAAACAACTTTCTAAATATGATGAAAATTTTTATGCCAGATAAAATTCTTATCTCCAATTGGTCCCAAATCTTTAACAAAAGCTCAGAAAACCTTCAAGATTCATAGTACAATTTTATTTTTCCTCAAATCACAAGTTCAATAAATAAATGAATTTTTTTTGTTAAATAACTACAGTGATGATCATCATAATTATTAACAAGTTGTTTCAAATCATGTTTTAAAAATTCATTTTTTTCGAAACAAACTATTTTTTTTCTCTTCTAGCCTTCAGAAATGAATCCTTAGGTGGAAGCACTTGTTAGTTTTTAGTTTTTGTTTTTCCCGTTCTTTATCTGTCTTCTTTTAGTTCATTGTATGTATCTTCTTCCATGGTGGTGTGTATCAAAGGTGAAAGATATAATAATTTATGGCACTGGCGTGTATGCGTCAATGCCTCATACTGTGTAGGAGGAAGTCGGTTGAGCTCCTCTAGGAAGAAGTAGAGTCGTAAAGAGAGAACAGATGGTCTCAGAAGAAAATTAACTTCTCATATATCTAAGGGATAATTGGATAAGAAGCCTATTACGCCAGGCGTACCTAATTTCTCCTCCTTCGCCACTCCCACTTTCCATGGAAGTTTTGAGGAGGCATGGTTTGATTCAGTTGGTGTCTTTGATTCTGATCGTGATGATGACTACCAGAGTGTTCTTGATGATTTTGTATCTCCAAATGGAATTGAAGTTAGATTGATACCCAATTTTCCAATTAAAGATGCCAACCATGAGAAATTACTTTTGCTCTCTAAAAATATCTGAAACAAATGTCTCAATCGGATGAAATTTTTTAAGCCAGATACAATTTTTATCTCCAATTGCTCCTGTAACTACGAAATATTCTAATTCAGGACACGTGGCACTGACTTTCTAGAAGCCCAGCCTCAGCACCTGCTAGAGACACGTGGTACCACTTATCTGCTAGTTACATGGCCCCTGCCCACGTCACTTCACGGAACATGGCATTAATCAGACGTGGGAACTCTTGAAGCCTCGTGGCACGACCCACGTCCCACAAGATCGTGGGTTGAGCATGACCTCCCCACATTCAGTACAAATAGTCCCTCACCCGGGGGACTAAGGGATACACAACACAAAGGATTACAATGCCTTATCTCATATCCCTCACATACTCTCGGTACCTGAGCACTCTCAGATCCCTCACACGAATCCTCTTAAGCTCCACAGTAGGTCCCACCAAGGCCAACCTCCAGCAAGCTCACCTCCATCCCGGAAACTATTCCACATAGGGCTTCGAGCAGCCCTTAGAGACTCGAGCTCTCTCCCACTAAGGCAACCTTCTAGGAGCGGCTCGCCCGCCTAGAGTACCTTAAGCACGTCTTAGCCGCACACGGCCCGATACAAGTAAAATACCTTGCCTAACGGCTCCTATAGACGTCACCATAACGAACTACATGGACTTTGATCCCTTCTGAAGGGTACATAGGCACCTAGGTGCATCACCTAAGGACAAGTCCCCCACGGTTAAGACCCCCTGAAGTCCTAATTACAAATTACAATTGTCTGAGCCAAAAACGACAGTTACAGTGGCGCCCACCGCGGTCTTATTCAGACCACAATGCCTTGGGCGCTCTGCCACTAACGGCATTTCTTTTGGGGGAAGTAGGAGTACATACCTAACGCTCAGAAACCCACGCATTTTTTCAAGCATGTCTATAGGTTATACAGGATATAATACAGCATGACCGACTTGAACGGCCCCGTAGCCACGACCGACGCAAGCGCTCTAAGACGCAGCAGAAGGAACCGGCAGGGGACGACCGAAGCTGTCACGACTGAAGTAGGTGGATCAAACGCAACGCAGCCTCAAAGCGCCTCAATTATGCAGGTAGCTGTTGCGGAAACCGTGGTCCAGAACCTGGCACCCAGAGAGGAAACCTGCCCTCAACACCCGTATGGCATGCCACACGTTCCTTGCCCCACAACTGGCGGTTGAGAAACGACAGAGCCAACAAGAAACCCACGGGATGTTGAGATCGCCCGCCTCGAAGCAGAAATAGCGCCTCTGCACCAACAGCAATGGGAGGAGAACGGGAACCTCGCCCCAGTGAACGCAAGTGCACAGCTACCGCTAGTGCCATACGGCGCAGCGGCGGGGTCCTCCAATGAAGAAGAAGGAAAAAACGGTGACAGAAAGCCAAGCTCCCAAGGAGAAAAACAACAGTAAAAGATCACCTCCTCAACCACGAACGCCCCCTAGACGATGGTTCACAAGCTACACTCCCCTCAACAAATCCCATGTTGGGGTACTGGAAGAGATTTATCACTCGGACATGATCAGCTTTCCCCCTTAGGTCAAGAGGCGAAAAACGGGAAAACCAGTAGACAAGTCCAAATACTGTCAATTCCATAAGGATTACGGACCAGAAACCAACAATTGTATCCATCTGAAGGATCAGATCGAAGACCTAATCTGAAAGGGACAGCTCGGTAGATTCATGAAAGAAGAAAGCAGGGCTAACGCAGAATAGCCTCGAGAGACCAACGATCAGACACCTACGCATTGGATCATCAACGTTATTGCAGGCGGTCTGTAGAGGAGAACTTCCTCGTCGCCTCAAAGCAAGAAAAGAGTGGAACGCTCCATTCTGGCCTTTGACTACGCCCCAAAACACAAAAACAGGAGCGAGCCCAAGGGAGACCCCATCACATTCCATCTCACCGACCTAGAGGGACCAGTCCATGACGACCCCATGGTGGTGACAACCATAATCGCCAACTACGAAGTCAAGAGAGTTTTGATCGACCAAGGGTCCTTGGCAGACGTTCTCTACTTTGACACTTTCAAAAGACTCGGGCTGAACGAAGCCAGTATAAGGCCATTCCCCGGCACACTTATAGGGTTCTCAGGAGCCCATGTTCCAGCAGAAGGAATCATCACTACCCGAACAACCTTGGGCACCCTACCAAAGGTCGCTAGCCTTGATGCAGACTTCATCATCGTCTCGGCACCATCAGCATACAATGCAATGTTAGGGCGACCGTCCCTAAACAAACTCAAGGTTGTAGTATCCACCGCACAACTCACAATGAAATTCCCAACACCCCACGGGGTTGAGGAAATCACGGCGGACCAGAAACTAGCGGGAGCATACTACGCAGCGAGCCTAACCAAGACCATCAAGGTCGCCCGCCTTGGTCTCCAAGAAACACGCGAGGAATCCCCCAAGGGTAAAGGGTCAGGAGGCAAGATATCAGAGTCCGCCCGTCCGGACCAGACCTCCGCCTAAAATCTCCAAACACACTTTCCGTCCTCACGCCACTTTTAAGTGGAAGTCATGCACGTCTTTTTATTTCGAATTTAGGATTTACTTCAGCCTGAATGTAATCATCTTGTTTACTTTCAGCCTGACTAAGGTTAGCCCGACTGAGGCTGCACGAATGTAACCATTTTGTCTATTATTATTGAAGTATTCCTTTTCCACAAGACAAGGCTTCCAATTTGCAAGGTACTAGTGTAAGTCCTACCACAGGACAAGCGCCCCCAGGGCCAAGCTAACATTTCCCCCAGTAGCGCAGTGAAAACCCCTTGGGTGCGAAAAACACAAAAATAACGTTCGACAAGCCATGCTAGCAAAACCGTCCTGATCACACGGTACTCATGCAAAAAAAATCTTTTTACCCAAACGTAAAGAGATAACCACAAAAAGAGAGACTGCAATCATGCACAACTTTTTGCCCAGAAGTAAAAAGGGGTAGGCAGTAAAAACTCTTTTACAAAATATCATTCTCATTACATGCCAAAAAATGCGAGGGATTCCGCCCATTACAAAGGGTAAACACCCTGAAAATTACATAAACCTATTCTTGGGCATCCCCAAGATCTACAAAGGCCTTTTCCCCAGCAGGCTCCGCATGGCCAACCCCTTCTGACGTCCCCCGCCTGGTCACTTCAGCTAGCTGCTGAGAAGTAGGTCCAGTCCCTGGAGCTCGCCCACTAATTCGAGACAACACCTTGTGCTCCACCAAGCGGCCAGTCAGTTGACAAAGATAAGCAAGATTCAACGGAGGATCTGTTTCTATTTGACTGCGAAGCTCACCGTAAAAAAACTCCGGAGAAGGATGCAAGGAAGCCACCCACTTTGATGAAAACCTCTCCCCACGTAGGCGCTCGAGTTGCTCGACGGCGAAGAGCATGCCATACATCCTCTGTGCCGACAACTCCCATTAGAGATCAGCGATGTCGGCAACTCTATCCTCGGTCGCCAGCCAACCAGAAATGTTCTCAGAAGCACGAGCCTCCGCACTCCACAAAGCTTCACGGAGTGAATGTAGCTCCCGCTGACGCCTCTCAGCGTCATCCCGACGGGCAGCCAGCTCCTTGCGAGTCTTCTCCAATTCTGAGCAAAGGAGCGTAACCTCGGAAGGATGTCTAGCTTCAGCCCTAAGACGGGCAACCTCTTGAGTCAAGGATTTATCCTCGCGTCCTTGATCCTCACACTCTAGCTTCTTCGCAGAAAGTTACCCCCGCACGTCCGCCAATCTCTTCTGGGAGACCTCCAGAGCCTGTCTCTTGGAGGACGCAACACTGACAAATTGATCCCGGTCACGACGGATCTCCCCCTACAAAAAGCGAACTCAAGAACACAGAAGTCAAAACAAAATGAGGAGAACGCCAGGATAAGGGAGCTCACCACACGCTTCTCCCACACAAAACCAGCTTGGTGGAAGTCAGCTAAGGCATCAGCAACCCGGCTGAAGCCTCGAACAGCAAGATTCAGGGGAGAAGTGTCCAGCCCCCTAGTTTCCCTCTCCCGCATCTCCACGGGGAAGCGCTTGCCCAACGCCACCAGTTCAAAAGTTAATCCTCCCTCCGGTGGCCCGAGGGGTTCAGAAGGGTCGAGGATCAACCTTGGGACAAGATCCTTCATGGCAGCCGCTTGACTCGCCACTACATTCCCTCTATCTAAAAGAGCTCCGGCCTCCACGGCCGCATCACCAGACTCCACAACTTCCTCAGCCGCAGGTTCACCCGCCGTGACCTGAGGCGCGGGAGAGTCTGAAAGAAAATTGGGATTAAAACTTACATATAATTCACTAATTCGAATTGGGAGAAATAAATAAAACAATGAATCGACATACCTGGAGTAGATATGATGAAAGAAACCGGAGCAAAGAGTAGGTTCAACCCACAATACCCAAGAGTTGTTTCTTGCGAATGAATAGAGTAGTATGGTTTTGTAGAGAGAAACCCCTTTTTATAGGTAGGGTTTTTCTAGATATGGAAAATCCCAAACAGATAAGTATCTTATCAAATATTTGATATGCCTCTATTTTAAAATTCAAAGTAAAATTAAGTATTAAATAAATAAGATAAAATTTGATAGGCTTATCAAATATTTGATTTTAAAGTATATCATTTAAAACTTTCCCACCAAATAACTCTATATCTAAATTAGTAATTTAATGGGATAATTACTAATACTCTTGGGCTGTAAGTTGGGGTCTTTGCCCAATAGGCATGTGGATAATCAACCCATCACTGATTAACACATTTAAACATGGACCCTAATCTATTCTTATTCGTAATTACGAGATTAAATTACTTAATCAGTATAATTATAAATCTAATAATTAATTAATGTTAATCCAATAATGAAATTTTAATAAAATTTCTAACAATCTCCCACTTGGATAGCATTAATCAATTATTAGGGAATATAAACAGAAAATACTGAAGTAAGCGATTAATCATCACAAAAGTACACAAATGTGTACATTAGATGAAACCACACAAATAGACATTGATTCCGATAGGGAAACAAGTGACATAAACATATCATTAAATCCGATAGGGAAATAAATTATATAAATATAAACTGGTTTCAACATCTGAATAAGATAGAATACGAAATAACATTAAATGTCATAGTACAAATCCAAAAGGAAAAATTCATAAAGTCTTAACTCAGACTCCCACTAGACCAAGGCTTCATCAAAAAAATTTCAACAACACCATTGTTGGTCACATGGTTTTTAAAGACTCATACAAGTAAGCCGTTAGTCAATGGATCCGCCAGGAATGTAAATCAAACAAGTCTGGGACACAAAATGTCAAATTCGAGATTTGACAAGATTTGGATCCAAAACAACAAATTCAATTGTGAGATAATACAAGACATTGAATCCGATCGGGAAAAAACAATGTTTCTCATCAACTGAGCAAAATTGGATCCCTAAGTTGGACTAAATCCAATAGATGCAACTAAATTACGTCAAATGCCTTTTCAGACCAAGGTTAGACTAAAGCCAATGAACATAATTAAATTTATGTCAAATGCTTCTCAAAGGCTAAAACTAGACTAAATTCAATATATATATAACAAGATTGTGCCAAATGCCTATTGAAGGCCAAAATTAGACAAAATCCAGTCATTGTAACAAAGTTACACTAAATGCCTCTAGAAGGCTAAACTTTAACTAAATCCAATTTAATGTTTACTCAAGCTCCCACTGGACCAAGATATTATCCAAAAGGTCCACGAAATTCTCATACCAAAATTTATAGTAAGTCTTGTCAGCAGCACCAGAATGGTCAAATACATCTGTTAGCCCATGATCCCTCATAGTCAAATAATAATTTGATTAATAGATACATGTCTAGGGACTCAAACCGGTCATCATGATTAGTCCCATTCAAAGTTTTCACCACATAAAGTTGCTAAAAAACAAACAGAAGCTGATAGGGCAAAAACAAATGGGAAACATTAATTTTGTCTTAAACATAATTATAACGCAAGATTTCCATCACAGAATCAGCTTATGCAACTTTATAAAAAATGTGAAAATACATGTGTATCCAAATTTTACAAATGAAGGGATCAATACAAAATGCATCCATTGTCTCCATATCGATAGGATACAACAAACTCTAGAAACATTATAAACAAAACACAAAGCTGACAAGATATACAAATGAGCATGTATCACAAAATTGCACATTAACTATGTTCTACCGATTGGGTAAATCCACAAGTAACATACAAGTTATGAGATTGAACTATCTTCTCTCCCACAGACATAAATTTGATATCAAAACTTTATAGGGTCACTAATCTTGTAACTTTGAAAGAAGCTTATAACATATCAAGTATCGCAATAATGATAAGAGGAATAAATAATATGAAATTAATCAAATGTATGTTAGATATCTGATTCCTCAACCATATAATCTAATAAATGGATTCACAAAAGCGATATATATTTGAAGTGCTGTAAGTGTCTATCTGACCCTTTAAAACAAAACAGCCCTTCCACATATAAAAAAACCATGCAGCTTGACGTAGATGAAACGATCTACTGAACTAACATAATCTACATCCGAGTAACAAAACCATTTTGATCGGATCAGATCTCACAAGGCCAACAAATGATTTACAGTACCTTACAAGTACTTAATGACATTCTCTTAGCTTTCCAATGATCCCTTACAAGATTGCTCAAGTATTTCCCAAGTACACTTATACGGAAGGCTATAACTTAACTAGTGTACACTTGAGCAAAACACTAAATGCTAACAACGGAAGCTTAAGGGATTAAAATAAGACTATTTGATGAAATTACAAATTGGAAAATTTATCATAAAAGACACAATAGTGCAATTCAAATTTCTTAAGCACTTACTTAAATATAGGTTCCTTGAGACGAGCCAAAATACCGTAAGACTTAACAAGGTAAAATGAATGGGCAATTCAGAATAAGATTTAACCAAGAGTCATTCCACAAAGCAGTTATTAAAACAAATGTTCTATCTCAATCAGGATACCTATATAAAATATTTTGTCCAAACCAAAATATCTCTAGTGCTCATCAATCACAAAAATAAAGTAGAGATATTAATACAAAATTAATTAAATAAATTGCTTAATCAGAAATTACAAATAACTAAAATAATAGTTAATTAATTAATGTTAATTCATACAAATAATTGAAATCTCTCCCACTTGGATAACATTAATTAATTATCAGAAAAGTCCACAAGATACTGAACTAAGCAATTAATTATCTCAAAATACATATTGCATTAACAATATCACACCGATAGGGTATGTTCATTTTCAATACAAATTTTGGTCCACAAACTAAAAAACAACCTTGCAACTGGGCTCACGATAGGCGAGCACTCAATTAGAAGTTGCTAAAATTAACAAAACCAATTTCCATAACCAAAGATTTCAAAATTTTAATCAAATGGGGCTCAAAAAAGAATTTTAAGCAGAAAACCACAATTTATGTGCATAATATCAGACCAAAAATTATTTCATATATCAAACGGTAATTTTAGGGAGAGTGTAAAAAATATGAGATCAATATTAACTTACAAAATATATGCACACAAAAAATTTCAACTCAAAATTCTGAGAGTACTTGCCCCAAAACTAAATTTTAGTACTATGGAAATTAATAAAAAAATATTTCAGGTGCTCAAATAATTTCATGAATCGATGCTACAAAGTCATGAAAAATGCTACTTTTTATGGGGTTTTCGAGTTTCAATCAAAACAAGGATGTTTTTAGCAATATTAATTGTGGCTTACCGATAGGGTAAGAACACAATCAATATACAATTCAAACTTTCTTTTCATTTAATTAATTATTTATTTATTTGGCAACCAAACACTATCATAAATTAGTTCATGATAGGTGAACACATAATTACTAGGTGTATAGACAAATTAAATAACTGTAACAATAAATAAATAAATGACATTATTCTTGGAAGATAGGCAAAATATATGATGCCAATAATGATATATAGATTGTGCCCAAAATATATTTATATATATGTGCTAGATCATGCTCAATATATATATATATATATATATATATATATATATATATATATATATATATATATATATATATATATCCAAGAACAATATATAAAATACCATAAATAAATAATGTAGGGAACGTTTATTTGTATCTGTTGGTTTTTTAAAAAATTTTAGAAAGGAAATTGAGAGAGATGGAGAGAATTCAAAGTAGGTTAAAAGCTGATTTTATTCTCATTCATGATTCATACTTGATTTATACATAGAGATTGTAAATAACAAACTTTCTAATTTTGTGGGCCATCTAATTTGAATATAAAAACTAAAGATAATAAGAAATATAAATGTTAATAAAAATAAATAACCTAACAGCAAAAATCTTGAAAGATTTCTTATTTGAATTTAAAAAAATAACAAACTATTGGAGCTAAAATGCCATAATTCAACAGTATCTTTCGTTTACTCTACCAACCACATGCTTTTGAGTACAAAATTCAAACTTCCGTTTGCACTTCTCAATATTTTAGAAAATTAATTAGAAAATTAAGCATTTATTGACGAACTCAAACTTCCGTTTGCACTTCTCAATATTTTGCAGTAAAATACTCTCTAATTTAATTTCTTAAAAAAATACTTATATCGCATGTGTATATTTATTGGTCACGACTGGAGTTAATAACTCCATTCAATTTCAAATTTGACCTATAACCTGGGATTTTTTTTTTGAGTTGCGTAAAAAAAATTAACTTTACTATCCAGAACATGATACATTAGTAAAACTATATCATACTAAAAGATCAATATCAAACCATATTAAAAGAAATATGAACCTACAATATATATATATATATGTGCATCTTGAATTATATGTATATGCACAATTAAAAGAAAAAACTCCGAAGCCAACATCTGGAGTACTTTTGATATAAGAAATTTAATTTTGAAATCAACAAAATCAAGAATCATGAACCTGCCTCTGATACCATTTGAAAGAAAATTGGGATTAAAAGTTACATATAAATCCCTAATTCGAATTGGGAGAAATAAATAAAACAATGAATCGACATACCTGGAGTAGATATGATGAAAGAAACCGGAGCAAAGAGTAGGTTCAACCCACAATACCCAAGAGTTGTTTCTTGCGAATGAATAGAGTAGTATGGTTTTGTAGAGAGAAACCCCTTTTTATAGGTAGGGTTTTTCTAGATATGGAAAATCCCAAACAGATAAGTATCTTATCAAATATTTGATATGCCTCTATTTTAAAATTCAAAGTAAAATTAAGTATTAAATAAATAAGATAAAATTTGATAGGCTTATCAAATATTTGATTTTAAAGTATATCATTTAAAACTTTCCCACAAAATAACTCTATATCTAAATTAGTAATTTAATGGGATAATTACTAATACTCTTGGGTTGTAAGTTGGGGTCTTTGCCCAATAGGCATGTGGATAATCAACCCATCACTGATTCCCACATTTAAACATGGACCCTAATATATTCTTATTCGTAATTACGAGATTAAATTACTTAATCAGTATAATTATAAATCTAATAATTAATTAATGTTAATCCAATAATGAAATTTTAATAAAATTTCTAACAGAGTCTCCAACAGACTCCTCAACGACCACCCTGGCCCTCTTAGCAGTAGGCTGATCGACCCCCTCAATAGGCCTAAGGACAGGAGGACAAGTTGATAGAATCACCCTCATGGGTGATTGACGAACAGGAGTGGAAGTGGGAACAGAGGTAGGAACAGAGGCTGGAGCAGAAGCTGGGACAGAAGATGGAACAACACACTCCGCCGCAACCCCACAACGGAAGGCCGCTTCTTGAGCCCCCCTTCTCTGCCCTTGGACAACTCCGCCGCAGAGGCTCCTTTCTTTTCCCCCTCCTGGGGTCCGCTCGCGCTACCTCTTCCATCCTTCTTCCTCTTCTCCCTTTAGAGACCTTCCTGCCGGCATTCTCTCTCGGAAGACGGAGGTATGGGAAACTGGCCTTCCCTCTCACCACCAGCGGGTACCACAGCAGGGACATCAGCCGCTACCTCCAAAGAAAGACTCTGTCGACCATTTTTCTTCCCCCTACTCCGACCGACGCCACGAGTACGGCAAAGAGGGGGAGGAGGAGAAGAAGAAGGAAGATCCTCCAAATCAGTGAAGTCGAAGGGGTAGAAGCTATAATCGTCACCGCCAACCATTGCAAAAGCTCGGCAAAAGCAAGAATCAAAAAGAACAAAGCAAAGGCAGGGAAAACAGAGGCAACGGAGAACGGTGAATGCAAAT
Organism: Senna tora; assembly: GCA_014851425.1. Classification (NCBI taxonomy): domain Eukaryota; kingdom Viridiplantae; phylum Streptophyta; class Magnoliopsida; order Fabales; family Fabaceae; genus Senna; species Senna tora. Next base: position 11,398,734 of record CM026263.1, read on the forward strand.
GTAAAGTCACAAACTTTCAAACGCTAGACATTTATAGGATACCTAGAGACGCGATGATTCACAAACCATTGGCCCCTTGTATCCCGCAACGGATAGAATTTTCTATCATCTACAATCAGGCACAGCTACAACCGTTCGCTTCGACCGAACACGTGGAAAGCAAGGACGGCTGAGATTCACAATCGAGACAATAGAAAACCGAAGACCAAAAAGCCCTCGGAAATCCAAGAGTCACCTAGCGACACTTGGGGGCCTTTTCGGAAAACCATCTGCCCAGGCCAATAATGGCTACCCTCAGAAACGAACCTGCATTTAATCAAGGAGAAACGGCGGCAAAACACCCAACGCCAGTGGTACCCGTCCAAGCTTTGACGCATGGCACCTACGACAAGCCCACTCCTTCAACAGACAACTCTCAGCAAGGAATCCCTAGTCAACCACCGGCTACGGACGAACATAGCCAGAGGAGAGCAATTCAAAATGACCAAACGGCCCCTGACCGTTGGATTCCTCCCACTAGCCCACAAAGGGTATTTCAAGAAATTCCCCTTTGAGCAATGATGACTCCACCTCGGTAAGTCGCGTACTTTCTGCAGAGACGGCTCGAAAACTTGCTGAGGAAGTCAAGTAGCCGGCCATCCGGAACAAGACACGTGTCCTCTCCAAAACGTCTCCTTTTACATGCAACGATACGAGGAAACCTACTTCGCGAGTCGGACTACCGGTTCCAATGACTGTGACTTCGCATGGACGAGCCCTCCCACGAGCAAAAGCAGTAAAAATTCCTAAGTATCTACAAACAAGGGAACTTAAGTCCACCGGCAACCGACACCGTAGACTTAGAGGACTTATGTAACTACGGAATACTCCACTTCGGGACACGTGGCACTGACTTTCTAGAAGCCCAGCCTCAGCACCCGCTAGAGACACGTGGTACCACTCATCTGCTAGTTACATGGCCCCTGCCCACGTCACTTCATGGAACATCCCATTAATCAGACGTGGGAACTCCTCAAGCCTCGTGGCATGACCCACGTCCCACAAGATCGTGGGTCGAACACGACCACCCAACACTCAGTATAAATAGACCCTCACCCGGGGGACTAAGGGATACGCAACACAAAGAATTACAACACCTTATCTCATATCCCTCACATACTCTCGGTACCTGAGCAATCTCAGATCCCTCACACGAATCCTCTTAAGCTCCACCGTAGGTCCCACCAAGGCCAACCTCCGACAAGCTCACCTTCATCCCAGAAACTATTCCACATAGGGCTTCCAGCAGCCCTCAGAGACTCGAGCTCTCTCCCACTAAGGCAACCTCCTAAGAGCGGCTCGCCCGCCCGAAGTACCTTAAGCACGTCTTAGCCGTACATGGCTCGATACAGGTAAACAACCTTGCCTAACGGCTCCCATAGATGTCACTATGACGAACTACGTGGACTTTGATCCCTTCCGAAGGGTACGTAGGCACCTAGGTGCATCACCTAAGGACAAGTCCCCCACGGTTAAGACCCCCTGCGGTCCTAATTACAAATTACCATTGTCTGAGCCAAAAACAACAGTTATAGCTCCCAAATCTTTACCACAAGCACAGAAACACTCCTGGATTCACGATGAAATTTTATTTTTGCTCAAATCACAAGTTTAATAAATAAATGGATTTTTTTTGTGAAATAATGATTCCAGTGATGATCATCCTAATTATTAACAAGTTGCTTCAAATCATGTTTTGAAAATTTATTTTTGTAGAACATGTTGTTTTTCTTCTTTTCTACCCTTCACAAAGAAATTCGTAAATGGAAGCACTTGTTAGCTTTTAGTTTTTCTTTTTCCCTTTTTCTTTATTTTCCATCTTTTCGTTCATTGTGTGTGTCTTCTTCTTTGATGGTGAGGATCTAAGGTGAAAGATATAATAATTTATGGTATGAATGTGTATGAGTCAACGCCTCATGGGTGTGTGGGAGGAGGTAGGTTGAGCTTCTGCAAGAAGAAGCAGAGTCACAAAGGGAGAATTAATGGTCTCGAAATATCTAAGGGATCGATGGGTAAGAGGGATGTTATGCTAGGTGTTTTTTATGAAGTTGTATCTCTAAATGGAATTGAAGGTTATTGATTGATACCCAATTTTGCAATTAATGGTGCCAACAATCAAAATTCATTTTTGCTCACTAAAAATATCTGGAAGAAGTGTCTCAGTCGGATGAAATTTTGTAATCCAGATAAAATTGTTCTCCAATTACTCTCAAATCTTAACCACAATCTCAGAAAAACTTCTAGATTCACGGTCTAATTTTATTTTTGCTCAAATCACAACTTCAGTAAATTAATGGATTCTTTTGCTAAATAATTCCAATAATGATCATCCAAATTATTAACAAGTTGTTTCACATCATGTTTTGGAAATTCAATTTTGCGGAGCAAATTGTTTTTCTTCTTTTCTAACCTTCACAAAGGAATCCGTAAGTGGAAGAACTTGTTAGTTTTTATTTTTTTTCCTTTGTCTTTATTTGCCATCTTTTGGTTCATTGTGTTTGTCTTCTTCCATTCTGGTGAGGATTTAAGGTGAAAGATATAATAATTTATGGTATGGGCGCGTGTGCGTCAAGGCCTCAAGAGTGTGAGGGAGGATGGAGATTGTGCTCCTCCAGGAAGAAACAAAGTCCCAAAAAGAGAATATATGGTCTCAAAAGAAGAGTGTCTTCTCGAATATCTAAAGGATCATTGGATAAGAAGCCTGTTACGTCAGGCGTACCTGATTGCTCCTTCTTCGCGTATCACGCTTTCCACGAAAAATTTTAGGAGGCATTGTTTGATTCAGTTGCTGCATTTGATTTTGATTGTGATAATGACTACCAGAGTGTTCCTCATGATGTTTGTGTAAATGGAATTGAAGGTGGATTGACACCCAGTTTTCCAATTAAGGATGCCAACCATGAAAATACATTTTTGCTCACTAAAAATATTTGAACCAAGCGTCTCAGACATATCAAATTTGTTAAGCCAGATAAATTTTTATCTCCAATTGCTCCCAAATCTTTACCACAAGCTTAGAAAAACTTTCAGATTCACGATATACTTTTATTTTTGCTCAAATCACAAGTTTAATAAATAAATGGATTTTTTAGAGTTATTTGAACAATGGTAAGTGTTGTTTGGTTTGGCTTGATATTTTTTAAAACAAAAAAAGAATCACAACAATTATTTGTTTAGTTAATCACTATAAAAAATTAATCTAAGAATAAAATTAATTAATACTAACCACATATTATTAAACATATTCTAAAAGTGCAATCATAACAAATTGTACGAGAATGTCATTTAAAAAGATTGTTTGAAACAAAAAATCCTTAATGGAATCATATTAAACATAACATTAACCATAAAAATCTAATTAAGTAAACATAATAACAATAAACATTGTACTAAACAAAATTTAAAAAATGTGTAGGGTTAGGGCTTTAAAAGGGGTAGGGTTATCTTTATTGAATTTTCCATTATTGATCTCTTACTTCAAGCAACTTTTTTAAATGACATTCTCGTACATTTTTTATGATTCCACTTTTAGAATATATTTAATAATATGTAGTTAGTATTTATTAATTTTATTAGTAGATTATTTTTTTGTGGTGACTAAGTAAACAAATTGTTTTGATTCTTTTTTTGTTTTGAAATATATCAATCCAAACCAAACAACACTTACAATTGTTCAAATAAGTCTAAAAAAAATCCATTTACTTATTGAACTTGTGATTTGAGCAAAAGTAAAAGTATACCGTGAATCTAGAAATTTTTCTGAGCTTGTTGTAAAGATTTGGAAGCAACTGGAGATAAAAATTTTATTCGGCTTTGAAATTTTCATCTAACTGAAACACTTGTTTTAGATATTTTCAATGAGAAAAAAATGAATTTTCATGATTGGCATCTTTAATTGTAAAATTGGGTATTAATCCACCTTCACTTCCATTTATAGATACAACATCATGAGGAACACTCTGGTAGTCATTGATGACAGTCATATTTGTCATAATATTTCGTGTCATTTAGCAAGGTTTCATTTGACTTATTGTGCTCGAAATGCATGTTTTAATGATATCTTAACTCATATGAGTATTGGATTTGATTTATGCTAATTCCATGGTTCATCACCATCTTGGCACGGGTTGGAGAAGCTTGGTGGAGTATTCTTCATCTCCATGAGTTGCTAAAATGTATTTATTTTCTATAATTTTATTTGCATTGCATATAAAATTCTCTTTTGATTTGTGAATAAAAGAAAAGGAAACCACTTTTCCTTTGCATTATATATATAAAAAAAAGGGGGGGAAATCCTTTGTATTGTATATATAAAAAGTAAAAAAATAAAAAAAAATCATTTTTCTTATAATTTAATTTGCAAAATTGTATTTTGAATGGCCAATAAAAGAAAAATAAACCACTTTTCCCTTTGCTTTGTATATATATATAAAAATTCTTTGCATTGTATATATAAAAAAATTTTCTTTGTGTTATATAATTTTTTTTTTCCTTTTTCTCATAACTTCCTTTGCATTGTATATTAAAAAAAAATTCTTTTTCTTCTTTTTTTTAACGACACATTTATTCTAATGTAAATCACCGTTGTTTTTGTTTTCCTCTTGTGAATAATATTTGTACTTGTGACGAGGATGTTTTCTCTCGCACATTAATTTCTAGGCCATAGGATTGTGTTAAGATTTGTTCATTTATCTGCATAGTTAGTAAGCTTTTGGCCTTGTACTAGCAAGCTTCACGCGAGCTAAAGTCAAGGTTGCGACTGGTAATTGAGACGTTTAACGTGAAGGAAATATTCTTTTTCGTACTAATCATGAATTTTCATACTTAGAGGAGTCTCTGTTTTCATTAAGAATCTCATTTGTCGGTCGCAACGTTTGACTAAAAGCCAAAGAAACCAAATGTGTGTGCAACGAGCCTTTTCTTTACACTCCAATCTTGATCTCTCATAGAATCCTTTCACTAACAAAGAGACGACAAGGGATTCAGAGAATGATCCTCAAAATAATTGCAAATGTAACCACTTGTTACTTGAAAGAAATCTTCATCAAGATACCTGTAAGGACCCTCTATTGCATTATTTTCGAAAGAACTCAACATGGTATTTGTGGTGAAGCCATTTCTCTCATTGACTTGTTGTAATTGTTTGGCCTCAAGAACGAGTCTGGTTGTTGAAGCTAAACGATAACTAAGGGATCACCCTTCTAGATTCATTTGTGCCTTAAAGCCCCAATCCTTGCACTGTGGAACCCTTGTTTTCAATTCCCAGTATAGAGAGGGTCATCGCCTTAGAACTACCATTATTGCCTTAAACTCACTGCCTGCACTGGGGAATCACCCTCCTAATCTTGTATCTATTTTGAACCCCGATGCCGACATTGGGGAATCACCAGATAGGTCATCCCTTAGACCCCAGTGTCTGCATTGGCCAATGTCCTCTCAACACGTGTCTAGTCTTCAATGCTTATACCAGGGAATTAATGTCTTAGGGCATGTTTTGGTCTCTCATTGGGGAACCATCGTTTCAAACTCCGGATTGCCTTAAAATCCTACTGCCTACATAAGGGAATCACGATTCTCAGACCATGTCTATCCCTAACCATTTTACTAGTCTAGAATCTCGGTATTGTAATATTCGAGATCTTGATTTTTATTATTATCATTATTATTAATTTATTTTTCTTTGGGAAAGAAAAATAAATTAAAATAAAAGGTTGAAATAAAAGAAAGAAGGAAAAAATAGTGAATATATATAACTTTTACAGGACCTAAAAGAAATAGGGATTTGAAAAGGTGTAAAGAAGTAGGATTTAACACTAAAATATAAAATTAGTTTTATTTTATTCTTTTTTTAGGCCAAAACCGTGTGCCCCTTTTTCCAATTCATTTAAACAATATATATGATAAAATATATGGGGGGCCAACCGTGACCCCTTCCCATTTACACACACACACAAATAAAATAATAATTTAAATTATATTATTAAGTAAATGGGGGGTCAAAACCGTGACCCCCCATTCAATAAAAACAAACACCCATTAAAAAAATAAAACGCACAAGCAGCAAGTAGGACGTGAAGCAACGACCACCCACGCGTGAACCAAACCGAGAAAGAGAGAGAAGAGCATGAGACGGAGGTTAGGCGCCGGAATCTCGTCGGAAATTGCACTCTGACGCCGGTGGCGGTAACCGAAGCTCTCTTTCAACACCCACAAGCTCCCCATCCGATTGAATCAAGGAATGGAAGCCCCAATCCTTCAAAACCCCAATTTCTCCAATTTTGGGTGTTTTAGAAATTCTTCAATTTCTTCCAATCGGGGCATTCCGGGGTTAAAGTTGAGCTTAGTGGATGTTATTGAAAGCTTAGTGAGGTCCGGAATCGAAGTTAAACCGTAGGAATTGACCGGGTACGAAAATTAGGAAAATTGGGTTAGGAAATTGCTCTAAAATTCAAAATTTTTAGTTTGATGCATGTTTAGGCTTGGATTGGAGTAGTATAAGTGTTGTAGTTGCTGGAAATAGACAAGGGAATAAAGCCCGAGTATTTACCGTCTCAACCAGAACTCAATCCGGTGAAAAAGAGGCAAAATACTAGCCACCGTACAGTAAGGAGCTGTGCGGTGGGTTGAACACGTCGGTCTAGTCCGTGGTGGACACCTAAGACCAACTAAATTGGGTCCAAGGCCTTTCTTATACTGATTATATTATATATATATATATATATATATATATATATATATATATATAATTAAAGAGGTAATTTTCAAGGTTTTACTCGGCGAATGAGGGAGACGGTGGAATGAGTAAGCTAAGGCCTCTCTTGAGCCCTGGATTCCGTATGAACATGTGAAGTGGAATTTAGATAAATGGAAATGTCTAACCTAAGCATTTAAAGATTCTAAGTGGCTCGAGTGGGTGAAAGCCGGTATAAGACAGTACGGACTTTCAAAAAGAGAAATTTAGACGACGTAACAAACTAAATAGTTAGTTCTTGGAAATAGTTAGAGGGTGCATGAGCATTAGCATGACACGTACATGTTAGATGCTTCTCTACACGTTTTTTAATTGCTTAAATATATGTGTATAGGGCACCACAGGGTAATTAGAGCTCCAGGAACCTCGAGGACTGATCAGGAGGGCAAACAAGGTGAGGGGCTCTCCCATCCTTGCCCCACAGGGTTGGATGACAACGTGCAAATGTGGTTTGCCCTATTTATTGCAGTTATTATATGAAATATACTTATCTGTATGAGTTTGCGCTACATGTGTATGTTTAGTAAGTAAATGGTAGAAATGCAAACCAATTATGTGAATACGTGATAATGTGGCTCAATGAACCTTATGTGCTACCGTGGGTAGGATTGAGTCGGAATTTCATATGTGAGGGTTCATTAATATTAGAAACCCATTTAAATTGATCATCGTGCAAAGGTTTTGACCGTACGGTACATTGAGGAAAATGAACCTAGGTTGTTAAATGTGAGTGAGAGTATTGCATAATTGAAACGGGAGAAATCTAGGTCTAACTAAAGAACACATACGATATTCAATTATTTACAAATAGGGCGTCTTTCAAGGTTAAATATGTTAGTTGAGTTTGTTTAGGTTGTCCCGGTAGATCGAATCGGTCATCCTAGTCGGACAGACAAGATTATGACGTCAGTAAGTATGCCACATAGTGGCCATCAGCTTGGATTAAACTAAGGTCAGACAAGTTGCCGGCTATTACTCTAAGCGTGCCTTGGAGTCAGAAAGATCCTGGTGTGATCAAAGAAACTGCAAACACTTAAGATTAGCCTTGCAGAAGTTGAGAGAAAAGAAACTGTACGCTAAGTTCTCTAAGTGTGAATTCTGGCTTGACAGAGTTGCCGTTTTGGGTCACGTGGTATCATCAGAGGGAATCCACGTTGATCCAAGTAAGGTAGAGGCGGTGAAGAATTGGTCCCAGCCTACCTCAGTTACTGAAATTCGCAGTTTCTTTGGCTTGGCTGGATATTATAGAAGATTTGTGTAGGACTTCTCGAAGGTTGCTGCACCTATGACTAAGCTAACTCAAAAGGGGGTAAAGTTCATATGGGATGACAAGTGTGAGCAGAGTTTTCAGAAGCTGAAAGACAGTCTCACTACCGGTCCGGTGCTGGCATTACCTGAAGGCACAGGAGGGTATGTGGTATACTGTGATGCGTCGAGGATTGGGTTAGGGTGTGTCTTGATGCAACACGGCAAGGTGATTGCGTATGCATCGCGACAACTAAGAAAACATGAGAAGAATTATCCGACTCACGACCTTGAGATGGCTGCTGTAGTGTTCGCTTTGAAAATATGGAGACATTACCTGTACGGTGAGACATGTGAAATCTATATAGACCACAAAAGCCTCAAATACATTTTCGAGCAGAAAGACTTGAACTTGAGACAACGTCGATGGTTAGAGTTGTTGAAAGACTACGACTGCACGATCTTGTATCATCCAGGAAAGGCTAATGTGGTAGCCGATGCTCTGAGCCGGAAATCCATGGGCAGTCTTGCTCATATAAGTGAAGAAAGAAGACCGTTGATCAGAGTTGCACGAGCTGGAACAAACGGGAAATCAGTTTGAGATTGGGGATTCTAACTCAATTCTAGCCCATTTGCAAGCTAAGTCCTCTCTGGTAGAAGAGGTGAAGGCTAGACAGGATGAAGATACCGATCTCATACAAATCAAGGATACTGCAACTAAAGAGAAAGGGGACGACATCCGATTCTCTATTGATGATTTCGAGGTACTTCGGTTGGAGGGACGGTTGTGTGTCCCTATGGTTGATAACTTGAAAGAAAGAGTCCTTGAAGAAGCACACTGGACAACTTACACAATCCATCCGAGAGCTAATAAAATGTATCATGACCTGAAACAGCTGTATTGGTGGAATGGCATGAAGAGGGATGTTGCAAACTATGTAGCCAGGTGTTTAGTGTGTCAGCAAGTCAAGGCTAAACACCAGAAGCCCGTCGGAACATTACAATAGATAGAAATACCTGAATGGAAATGGGAGAGGATAACAATGGATTTTGTAACAGGGTTGCCAAGATCACAACGGGGATTCGATTCGGTTTGGGTGATAGTGGATCGCATGACTAAGTCCGCACACTTCCTACCAGTTAAGACCACTTATGGAGTGAGTCAGTATGCGCAGATTTAGCTATCGGAAATCGTCAGATTGCACGGTGTGCCAGTGTCCATAATATCTGATAGAGGGCCACAGTTTACTTCCAGGTTTTGGAAGTCATTGCAGGAAATGTTGGGAACGAGAGTTGATTTGAGTACTGCGTTCCACACACAAACTGACGAGCAATTAGAAAGAACCATTCAGATTCTTGAGGACATGCTTCAGGCGTGTATTATGGATTTCGGCGGAAGTTGGCAAAGGTATTTACCTTTGGCTGAGTTTGCATACAATAACAGTTATCAAGCGAGTATCCAAATGACACCTTTCGAGGCCTTGTACGGTCGTAGGTGCAGATCCCCGATTGTGTGGTTCGAGGTCGGAGAAGCTAGTCTAATTGGCCCAGAATTGTTACAAGATGCCTTGCAGAAGGTGAAGTGCATTAGGGAGAGATTGTTGACGGCTCAGAGTAGGCAAAATTCATATGCAGACAATCGAAGAAGAGAACTCGAATTTCCCATTGATGAACATGTGTTCTTGAAAATATCACCGATGAGAGGCGTGATGCGGTTCGGTAAAAAGGGGAAGTTAAGTCCTCGGTATATCGGATCGTTTGAAATCCTAGAACGAGTTTGGAATGTAGTGTATCGGTTGGAACTGCCTACGGAATTGGAGGGAGTACATCCTGTCTTTCATGTGCCAATGCTTCGAAAATATCTTCCCGATCCCTCGCACGTGATTCAATCGCAAGACGTGCAACTAACCGAAAATCTGACATATGAAGAGGAGCCAGTGGAAATCTTAAATTGGCAGTTGAAGAAACTCAGAACGAAAGAGGTTCCATTGGTTAAAGTTCTGTGGAGAAATCACTCGACCGAAGAAGCTACATGGGAAGTCGAGGGTGAGATGCGCAGGACGTATCCTCATCTGTTTCTAGACTAAGGTTAGTATTTTGTTTGAAATTTAGGGACCGAATTTCTTAAAGGGGGAAGATTGTAATATCCGAGATCTTGATTTTTATTATTATCATTATTATTAATTTATTTTTCTTTGGGAAAGAAAAATAAATTAAAATAAAAAGTTGAAATAAAAGAAACAAGGAAAAAAATAGGGAATATATTTAATTTTTACAGGACCTAAAAGAAATAGGGATTTAAAAAGGTGGAAAGAAGTAGGATTTAACACTAAAATATAAAATTAGTTTTATTTTATTCTTTTTTTTTAGGCCAAAACTCTGTGCCCCTTTTTCCAATTCATTTAAACAAATATATATATATATATATATATATATATATATATATATATATATAAATATAATATATGGGGGGGCCAACCGTGACCCCCTCCCATTTACACACACACACAAATAAAATAATAATTTATATATATTATTAAGTAAATGGGGGGTCAAAACCGTGACCCCCCATTCAATAAAAATGGACACACCCATTAAAAAAAAATAAAATGCACAAGCAGCCAACAGGACGTGAAGCAACGAGCACCCACGCGTGAACCAAACCGAGAAAGAGAGAGGAGAGCATGAGACGGAGGTTGGGCGCCGGAATCTCGCCGGAAATCGCACTGCAACGCCAGTGGCGGTAACCGAAGCTCTCTTTCAACACCCACAAGCTCCCCATCCGATTGAATCAAGGTATGGAAGCCCCAATCCTTCAAAACCCCAATTTCTCCAATTTTGGGTGTTTTAGAAATTCTTCAATTTCTTCCAATCGGAGCATTCTGGGGTTAAAGTTGAGCTTAGTGGATGTTATTGAAAGCTTAGTGAGGTCCGGAATCGATGTTAAACCGCAGGAATTGACCGGCTATGGAAATTTGGAAAATTGGGTTAGGAAATTGCTCTATAATTCAAATTTTATAGTTTGATGCATGTTTAGGCTTGGATTGGAGCAGTATAAGTGTTGTAGATGCTGGAAATAGACAAGGGAATAAAGTCCGAGTATTTACCGTCTCAACCAGAACTCAATCCGGTGAAAAAGAGGCGAAATACTAGCCACCGTACAGTAAGGAGCTGTGCGGTGGGTTGAACACGTCGGTCTAGTCTATGGTGGACACCTAAGACCAACTAAATTGGGTCCAAGGCCTTTCTTATACCGATTATATTTTATATATATAATTAAAGAGGTAATATTCAAGCTTTTACTCGGCGAATAAGGGAGACGGTGGAATGAGTTAGCTAAGGCCTCTCTTGAGCCCTGGATTTATTCCCTTGTGAGTTAGAAGTCCGTATGAACATATGAAGTGGAATTTAGATAAATGGAAATCTCTAACCTAAGCATTTAGAGATTCTAAGTGGCTCTAGTGGGTGAAAGCCGGTATAAGACAGTACAGACTTTCAAAAAGAGAAATTTAGACGACGTAACGAACTAAATAGTTAGTTCTTGGAAATAGTTAAAGGGTGCATGAGCATTAGCATGACACGTACATGTTAGATGCTTCTTTACACGTTTTTGAATTGCTTAAATATATGTGTATAGGGCACCACAGGGTAATTGGAGCTCCAGGCACCCCGAGGACTAATCAGGAGGGGCAACAAGGTGAGGGGCTCTCCCATCCTTGCCCCACAGGGTTGGATGACAACGTGCAAATGTGGTTTGCCCTACTTATTGTAGTTATTATATGAAATACACTTATCTGTATGAGTTTTTCCCTACATGTGTATGTTTAGAAAGTAAATGGTATAAATGCAAACAAATTATGTGAATACGTGATAATGTGGCTCAATGAGCCTTATGTGTTACCGTGGGTAGGATTGAGTCAGAATTTCATATGTGAGGGTTCATTAATATTAGAAACCCATTTAAATTGATCATCGTGCCAAGGTTTTGACCGTATGGTACATTCAGGAAAATGAACCTAAGTTGTTAAATGTGAGTGAGAATATTGCATAATTGAAGAGGGGGAAATCTAGGTCTAACTAAAGAACACGTACGATATCCAGTTAGTTACAAATAGGGCGTCTTTCAAGGTTAAATATGTTAGTTGAGTTTGTTTAGGTTCTCCGGATAGATCGAGTCGGTCATCCTGGTCGGACAGACAGGATTATGACGTCAGTAAGTATGCCACATAGTGGCCATCACCTTGGATTAAACTGAGGTCAGGCAAGTTGCTGGCTATTACTCTAAGCGTGCCTTGGAGTCAGAAAGATCCGGGTGTGATCAACCAGATTCGTACATGAAATTGCCTTCGGGCGAGTATTTCTTTTAACGTAATGCGGGAGACAGAAAGTGAATGCTTACGAGCATAATTATGTGTAAGTTATGAAAACAAAGGATATATATATATATATATATATATATATATATATATATATATATATATATATATTGTGTGGTTTTTGTATGTGTGGATAAATAAATATGTTAGGAGCATCAACTAGGATTTTAATTGTGAATATGATATATTGATTGCCTGATCATTTTATAGGTCACAATATAAATCCGTTTCATGGGCATGTGGTTGTGGTTGCTCCCTTTCCCCAGCTGTAGTGGTACTCTCTGCTACGCCAGGTATGGGGAGCTCCTCACTGAGTCTGTTCGACTCACGCCCCTGTTTATATGTTTCAGATACAGGTGGTTCAAGAGTCGGGAACGCGTCGACTTCTTCTCAAGGAGGCGGATAACTCTGAAGACCGCACGCATAGTCCGCGTGGGTAGTGCATTTTGGTTTATGTAATTAAATCAGGATATATATGTATATATGATTCCTTTTTGGATGTAGCTTTTGTACATGTACAATTGCTGTATATATATATCGAACTCTAGCTATGTCGGCTTCATACAGATTAAGGTTAGGTCTTGGTATTGGGACTTTAGGCTATGATATAGCACATATCATGTTTATATATATATGACTTCCGCATGCGACTAGGATAGATCACACGCCTTGAGGAGTGTGATCAAAATGTAAATTATATATATGTGTGTGACTGAGTACCTGATTGTATGAAAAAATGGCTTCCGCATGTGAATAGGATAGATCACACGCATTGAGGTGTGTGATCAATATGTAAACTATATGCAAGCGTGTGCTTGCATATATGTATGAGTGTACACAGGATTTCTGCATGTGAATAGGATAGATCACCCGCCCTGAAGCACATGATCAATATGTATACTATATGTACGTGTGAGTGATTATGTGTATATGTATAGACTGAAGCGGCGTTGAGCGAGCCGTGGATTGCACGCTACTTAGGTCACCAGATATGGATGGCCATAAATACTATATATTGTTTGTATTAGAAATGGGTAGTTATAAACATAATGTCAATTAGGGATTAGAGGCTTATGGGATAGCAGGAATCCTACTTCCCGTGCCGGTCACGGACGTCCGATAGGGGGTCGTGACAGGTATCCCCATAAGGAAATAATCACCTTAGATCATGTTTTGAACCCCTAGAGCGCCAACAGTGGCGCTATAGCGCCATTGTGGGCAGTGGTTTGGTGCTATAGCGCCCAGAACTGCTGAAAAACTTCCTTGTTGTGGTTTGGCAGGATTTTCTTCGTTTTTCCTCCAATTTCCTTGATTCCATAGCCTAAAATTTCATATTTGGACCTAGGGTTTTAGTTTCCTAAATTCATACAACATTTTGGGCGTTATCTAACTCAAATCCAAGCTCAAACGACCACTAATTTCATAATTCATACAAAAGGGAAAAATATACCTATGAACCCTACCCTTTCCATAATCCACTTCCAACCAAATTCAAGCAATTTAACCGTGATTCCTACCCTCTATAGTGTTCAAGAACACTATCCATGCATTAAGTAAACTCCCCTTTGTCCCACTTTCAACATCTACTCAAGAACCCTAAGAATTTAAAGAAAATGAGATTTGGTAGAAATTTGGAGATTTAGGGATTTTCCACTTACCTTAACCGAGTAGATGAGATGAGGAAGATGGTGAGGATGACTTTTGGATAGCTTCTCCGGCCACAGCTCGTTGGAATCCGGTGAATTTTCCGATCACCCATATTCCTTCTCCTTCTTTTCTCCTCCTTCTCTCTTCTTTCCTTCTCTCCATACTCTAGAAATGAGCACAAGTGGGAAGTGAGGTGCCGTTAACTTTGGGTTAAATGGGGAGGGAGAATTTTCTTCATATTAGTCCCTCGTTTCTTCCTCTCATCTTTTCCTTTCTTTTTAGTCCCTAATCAAATTTAATTTTCCAAATTCTCTTTATTTAATTTCTTTTATGTACAAATTAATTACTACCCCAAAATCCCTACTCCTATTTTCACCAAACAACCAATTTATCCATTACATTTCCATATATTTTTAATTTTCTAAAATTCTCAGATATCACAGAAAAGGGAGAACTGATGGCAATAAAGAAAGAATGTTTTTCCGAATATATAAGGGATAATTGGATAAGAAGCCTGTTACGCCAAGCGTACCTGATTGCTCCTCCTTTGCCAATCCCGCTTTCCATGTAATTATTGAGGAGGCATGGTTTGATTCAGTTGCTGTATTTGATTCTGATTGTGATGATAACTTTTAGAGTGTTCCTGATGATGTTGTATCTCTAAATGGAATAGAAGGTGGATTGATACCCAATTTTCCAACTAAAGAGGCCAACCATGAACATTCATTTTTGTACACTAAACATATCTGAAACAAGTGTTTTATTCAAATGAAAATTTCTAAGCCAAATAAAATTTTTATCTTGAATTGCTTCCAAATCTTTACCAAAAGCTCAGAAAAGCTTCAAAGATTCATGGAACAATTTTATTTTTGCTCAAATCACAAGTTTAATAAAAAAAATGGATTTTTTTGTTAAATAACTACAATGAAGGTCATCCTAATTATTAACAAGTTGTTTTAAATCATGTTTAAAATTCATTTTCACAGAACAAGTTATTTTTCTTCTTTTCTAGTCTTTGCAAACGAATCCGTTGGTGGAAGCACTTGTTAATTTTTTGTATTTCTTTTTCCCTTTTTTCTTTTTCTACCTTCTTTTCGTTCATTGTGTGTGTCTTCTTCCATGGTGGTGCGGATCAAAGGTGAATGATATAATAATTTATGGTATGGTCGTGTGTGCATCAATGCCTCAGGGGTGTGTAGGAGGAATGAGGTTGAGCTCCACCAAGAAGTAGCAGAGTCACAAAGGGTGAACAGATGTTGTCAGAAGAAGAGTGTCTTCTCGGGTATCGAAGGGATCATTTGATAAGAAGCTTGTTACGCAATAGTTTCTGGTTGCTCTTTCTTCACCAATACGCTTTCCACAAAAGTATTGAGGAGGCATGGTTTGATTCACTTGTTATATTTGATTATGATTGTGATGATGACTTCTACAGTGTTCCTAATGATGTTTTATCTCTAAATGGAATTGAAGGTGGATTGATACCCAATTTTTTATTTAAAGATTCCAACCATCAAAATTCATTTTTGCTCACTACAAATATCAGAAACAAGTGTCTCAGTCAAATGAAATTTTCCAAGTCAAATAAAGTTTTTATCTACAATTGCTCCCAAATCTTAACCACAAGCTCAAAAAAACTTCTAGATTCACGGTATAATTTTTATTTTTGCTTATATCACAAGTTCATTAAATAAATGGATTTTTTTAAATAACTCCAGTGATAATCATTCTAATTATTAACAAGTTGTATAAAGTCATGTTTTGAAAATTCACATTTGCAGAGCAATTTTTTTCTTCTTTTCGAGCCTTCACAAAGGAATCCGTATGTGGAAGAACTTTTTAGATTTTCTTTTTCCCTTTTTTTATTTGCCTTTTTTGTTCATTGTGTGTGTTTTCTTCCATGGTGGTGAGGATCTAAGGTGAAAGATATAATAATTTATGTTATGGGTGTGTGTGTTTCAATGCCTCAGGGGTTTGTAGGAGGAAAGAGGTTGAGCTCCTCCAGGAAGAAGCAGAGTTGCAAAGGGAGAATAGATGGTTATAGAAGAAAAGTGTTTTGTCGGATATCTAAGGGATCATTGGATAGAAAGCCTGTCATTCTAGGCGTACCTGATTGCTCCTCCTTCACCAATCTCGCTTTCCACAGAAGTATTGAGGAGGCTTGATTGATTCATTTGCTCTATTTGATTCAGTTGTATCTCAAAATGGAATAGCAGGTGGATTAATACCCAAATTTCCAATTAAAGATGTCAACCATGAAAATTCATTTTTTCTCACAAAAAAATCTGAAACAACTTTCTAAATATGATGAAAATTTTTACGCCAGATAAAATTCTTATCTCCAATTGGTCCCAAATCTTTAACAAAAGCTCAGAAAACCTTCAAGATTCACAGTACAATTTTATTTTTCCTCAAATCACAAGTTCAATAAATAAATGAATTTTTTTTGTTAAATAACTACAGTGATGATCATCATAATTATTAACAAGTTGTTTCAAATCATGTTTTAAAAATTCATTTTTTTCGAAACAAACTATTTTTTTTCTCTTCTAGCCTTCAGAAATGAATCCTTAGGTGGAAGCACTTGTTAGTTTTTAGTTTTTGTTTTTCCCCTTCTTTATCTGTCTTCTTTTCGTTCATTGTGTGTATCTTCTTCCATGGTGGTGTGTATCAAAGGTGAAAGATATAATAATTTATGGCACTGGCGTGTATGCGTCAATGCCTCAGACTGTGTAGGAGGAAGTCGGTTGAGCTCCTCTAGGAAGAAGTAGAGTCGTAAAGAGAGAACATTTCCCCCAGTAGCGCGGTGAAAACCCCTTGGGTGCGAAAAACACAAAACAAACGTTCAACAAGCCATGCTAGCAAAACCGTCCTGATCACACGGTACTCATGCAAAAAAAATCTTTTTACCCAAACGTAAAGAGATAACCACGAAAAGAGAGACTGCAATCATGCACAACTTTTTGCCCAGAAGTAAAAAGGGGTAGGCGGTAAAAACTCTTTTACAAAAAATCATTCTCATTAGATGCCAAAAAATGAGAGGGATTCTGCCCATTACAAAGGGTAAACACCCTTAAAATTACATAAACCTATTCTTGGGCATCCCCAAGATCTACAAAGGCCTTTTCCCCAGCAGGATCCGCATGGCCAACCCCTTCTGACGTCCCCCGCCTGGTTGCTTCAGCTAGCTGCTGAGAAGTAGGTCTAGTCCCTTGAGCTCGCCCACTAATTCGAGACAACACCTTGTGCTCCACCAAGCAGCCAGTCAGTTGACGAAGATAAGCAAGATTCAACGGAGGATCTGTTTCTATTTGACCGCGAAGTTCACCGTAAAAAAACTCCAGAGAAGGATGCAAGGAAGCCACCTACTTTGATGAAAACCTCTCCCCACGGAGGCGCTCGAGTTGCTCGACGGCCAAGAGCATGCCTTACATCCTCTGTGCCGACAACTCCCATTAGAGATCAGCGATGTCGGCAACTCTGTCCTCGGCCGCCAGCCAACCAGAAATGTTCTCAGAAGCACGAGCCTCCGCACTCCACAAAGCTTCACGGAGTGAATGTAGCTCCCGCTGACGCCTCTCAGCGTCATCCCGACGGGCAGCAAGCTCCTTGCGAGTCTTCTCCAATTCTGAGCAAAGGAGCGTAACCTCGTAAGGATGTCTAGCTTCAGCCCTAAGACGGGCAACCTCTTGAGTCAAGGATTTATCCTCGCGTCCTTGATCCTCACACTCCAGCTTCTTGGCAGAAAGTTACCCCCGCACGTCCGCCAATCTCTTCTGGGAGACCTCCAGAGCCTGTCTCTTGGAGGACGCAACACCGACAAATTGATCCCGGTCACGACGGTTCTCCTCCTACAAAAAGCGAACTCAAGAACACAGAAGTCAAAACAAAATGAGGAGAACGCCAGGATAAGGGAGCTCACCACACGCTTCTCCCACACAAAACCAGCTTGGTGGAAGTCAGCTAAGGCATCAGCAACCCGGCTGAAGCCTCGAACAACAAGATTCAGGGGAGAAGTGTCCAGCCCTCTAGTTTCCCTCTCCCGTATCTCCACGGGGAAGCGCCTGCCCAACGCCACCAGTTCAAAAGTTAATCCCCCCTCCGGTGGCCCGAGGGGTTCAGAAGGGTCGAGGCTCAACCTTGGGACAAGATCTTTCGTGGCAGCCGCTTGACTCGCCACTACATTCCCTCTATCTAAAAGAGCTCCGGCCTCCACGGCCACATCACCAAACTCCACAACTTTCTCAGCCGCAGGTTCGCCCGCCGTGACCTGAGGCGCGGGAGAGTCTGAAAGAAAATTGGGATTAAAAGTTACATATAATTCCCTAATTTGAATTGGGAGAAATAAATAAAACAATGAATCGACATACCTGGAGTAGATATGATGAAAGAAACCGGAGCAAAGAGTAGGTTCAACCCACAATACCCAAGAGTCGTTTCTTGCGAATGAATAGAGTAGTATGGTTTTGTAGAGAGAAACCCCTTTTTATAGGTAGGGTTTTTCTAGATATGGAAAATCCCAAACAGATAAGTATCTTATCAAATATTTGATATGCCTCTATTTTAAAATTCAAAGTAAAATTAAGTATTAAATAAATAAGATAAAATTTGATAGGCTTATCAAATATTTGATTTTAAAGTATATCATTTAAAACTTTCCCACCAAATAACTCTATATCTAAATTAGTAATTTAATGGGATCATTACTAATACTCTTGGGCTGTAAGTTGGGGTCTTTGCCCAATAGGCATGTGGATAATCAACCCATCACTGATTACCACATTTAAACATGGACCCTAATCTATTCTTATTCGTAATTACGAGATTAAATTACTTAATCAGTATAATTATAAATCTAATAATTAATTAATGTTAATCCAATAATGAAATTTTAATAAAATTTCTATCAATCTCCCACTTGGATAGCATTAATCAATTATTAGGGAATATAAACAGAAAATACTGAAGTAAGCGATTAATCATCACAAAAGTACACAAATGTGTACATTAGATGAAACCACACAAATAGACATTGATTCCGATAGGGAAACAAGTGACATAATCATATCATTAAATTCGATAGGGGAATAAATTATATAAATATAAACTGGTTTCAACATCTGAATAAGATAGAATACGAAATAACATTAAATGTCATAGTACAAATCCAAAAGGAAAAATTCATAAAGTCTTAGACTCCCACTAGACCAAGGCTTCATCAAAAAATTTTCAACAACACCCATGTTGGTCACATGGTTTTTAAAGACTCATACAAGTAAGCCGTTAGTCAACGGATCCGCCAGGAATGTAAATCAAACAAGTCTGGGACACAAAATGTCAAATTCGAGATTTTTCAAGATTTGGATCCAAAACAACAAATTCAATTGTGAGATAATACAAGACATTGAAACCGATCGGGAAAAAACAATGTTTCTCATCAACTAAGCAAAATTGGATCCCTAAGTTGGACTAAATCCAATAGATGCAACTAAATTACGTGAAATGCCTTTTCAGACCAAGGTTAGACCAAAGCCAATGAACATAATTAAATTTATGTCAAATGCTTCTCAAAGGCTAAAATTAGACTAAATTCAATATATATATAACAAGATTGCGCCAAATGCCTATTGAAGGCCAAAATTAGACTAAATCTAGTCATTGTAACAAAGTTACACTAAATGCCTCTAGAAGGCTAAACTTTAACTAAATCCAATTTAATGTTTACTCAAGCTCCCACTGGACCAAGATATTATCCAAAAGGTCCACGAAATTCTCATACCAAAATTTATAGTAAGTCTTGTCAGCAGCACCAGAATGGTCAAATACATCTGTTAGCCCATGATCCCTCATAGCCAAATAATAATTTGATTAATAGATACATGTCTAGGGACTCAAACCGGTCATCATGATTAGTCCCATTCAAAGTTTTCACCACATAAAGTTGCTAAAAAACAAACAGAAGCTGATATGGAAATAACAAATGGGAAACATTAATTTTGTCTTGAAAACATAATTATAACGCAAGATTTCCATCACAGAATCAGCTTATGCAACTTTATAAAAAATGTGAAAATACATGTGTATCCAAATTTTACAAATGAAGGGATCAATACAAAATGCATCCATTGTCTCCATATCGATAGGATACAACAAACTCTGGAAACATTATAAACAAAACACAAAGCTGACAAGATATACAAATGAGCATGTATCACAAAATTGCACATTAACTATGTTCTACCGATAGGGTAAATCCACAATTAACATACAAGTTATGAGATTGAAATATCTTCTCTCCCACAGACATAAATTTGATATCAAAACTTTATAGGGTCACTAATCTTGTAACTTTGAAAGAAGCTTATAACATATCAAGTATCGCAATAATGATAAGAGGAATAAATAATATGAAATTAATCAAATGTATGTTAGATATCTGATTCCTCAACCATATAATCTAATAAATGGATTCACAAAAGCGATATATATTTGAAGTGCTGTAAGTGTCTATCTGACCCTTTAAAACAAAACAGCCCTTCCACATATAAAAAAACCATGCAGCTTGACGTAGATGAAACGATCTACTGAACTAACATAATCTACATCCGAGTAACAAAATCATTTTGATCGGATCAGATCTCACAAGGCCAACAAATGATTTACAGTACCTTACAAGTACTTAATGACATTCTCTTAGCTTTCCAATGATCCCTTACAAGATTGCTCAAGTATTTCCCAAGTACACTTATACGGAAGGCTATAACTTAACTAGTGTACACTTGAGCAAAACACCAAATGCTAACAGCGGAAGCTTAAGGGATTAAAATAAGACTATTTGATGAAATTACAAATTGGAAAATTTATCATAAAAGACACAATAGTGCAATTCAAATTTCTTAAGCACTTACTTAAATATAGGTTCCTTGAGACGAGCCAAAATACCGTAAGACTTAACAAGGTAAAATTAATGGGCAATTCAGAATAAGATTTAACCAAGAGTCATTCCACAAAGCGGTTATTAAAACAAATGTTCTATCTCAATCAGGATACCTATATAAAATATTTTGTCCAAACCAAAATATCTCTAGTGCTCATCAATCACAAAAATAAAGTAGAGATATTAATACAAAATTAATTAAATAAATTGCTTAATCAGAAATTACAAATAACTAAAATAATAGTTAATTAATTAATGTTAATTCATACAAATAATTGAAATCTCTCCCACTTGGATAACATTAATTAATTATCAGAAAAGTCCACAAGATACTGAACTAAGCAATTAATTATCTCAAAATACATATTGCATTAACAATATCACACCGATAGGGTATGTTCATTTTCAATACAAATTTTGGTCCACAAACTAAAAAACAACCTTGCAACTAGGCTCACGATAGGCGAGCACTCAATTAGAAGTTGCTAAAATTAACAAAACCAATTTCCATAACCAAAGATTTCAAAATTTTAATCAAATGGGGCTCAAAAAAGAATTTTAAGCAGAAAATCACAATTTATGTGCATAATATCAGACCAAAAATTATTTCATATATCAAACGGTAATTTTAGGGAGAGTGTAAAAAATATGAGATCAATATTAACTTACAAAATATATGCACACAAAAAATTTCAACTCAAAATTCTGAGAGTACTTGCCCCAAAACTAAATTTTAGTACTATGGAAATTAATAAAAAAATATTTCAGGTGCTCAAATAATTTCACGAATCGATGCTACAAAGTCATGAAAAATGCTACTTTTTATGGGGTTTTCGAGTTTCAATCAAAACAAGGATGTTTTTAGCAATATTAATTGTGGCTTACCGATAGGGTAAGAACACAATCAATATACAATTCAAACTTTCTTTTCATTTAATTAATTATTTATTTATTTGGCAACCAAACACTATCATAAATTAGTTCATGATAGGTGAACACATAATTACTAGGTGTATAGACAAATTAAATAACTGTAACAATAAATAAATAAATGACATTATTCTTGGAAGATAGGCAAAATATATGATGCCAATAATGATATATAGATTGTGCCCAAAATATATTTATATATATGTGCTAGATCATGCTCAATATATATATATATATATCCAAGAACAATATATAAAATACCATAAATAAATAATGTAGGGAACGTTTATTTGTATCTGTTGGTTTTTTAAAAAATTTTAGAAAGGAAATTGAGAGAGATGGAGAGAATTCAAAGTAGGTTAAAAGCTGATTTTATTCTCATTCATGATTCATACTTGATTTATACATAGAGATTGTAAATAACAAACTTTCTAATTTTGTGCGCCATCTAATTTGAATATAAAAACTAAAGATAATAAGAAATATAAATGTTAATAAAAATAAATAACCTAACAGCAAAAATCTTGAAAGATTTCTTATTTGAATTTAAAAAAATAACAAACTATTGGAGCTAAAATGCCATAATTCAACAGTATCTTTCATTTACTCTACCAACCACATGCTTTTGAGTACAAAATTCAAACTTCCGTTTGCACTTCTCAATATTTTAGAAAATTAATTAGAAAATTAAGCATTTATTGATGAACTCAAACTTCCGTTTGCACTTCTCAATATTTTGGAGTAAAATACTCTCTAATTTAATTTCTTAAAAAAATACTTATATCGCATGTGTATATTTATTGGTCACGACTGGAGTTAATAACTCCATTCAATTTCAAATTTGACCTATAACCTGGGATTTTTTTTTTGAGTTGCGTAAAAAAAAATTAACTTTACTATCCAGAACATGATACATTAGTAAAACTATATCATACTAAAAGATCAATATCAAACCATATTAAAAGAAATATGAACCTACAATATATATATATATATATATATATATGTGCATCTTGAATTATATGTATATGCACAATTAAAAGAAAAAACCCCGAAGCCAACGTCTGGAGTACTTTTGATATAATAAATTTAATTTTGAAATCAACAAAATTAAGAATCATGAACCTGGCTCTGATACCATTTGAAAGAAAATTGGGATTAAAAGTTACATATAAATCCCTAATTCGAATTGGGAGAAATAAATAAAACAATGAATCGACATACCTGGAGTAGATATGATGAAAGAAACCGGAGCAAAGAGTAGGTTCAACCCACAATACCCAAGAGTTGTTTCTTGCGAATGAATAGAGTAGTATGGTTTTGTAGAGAGAAACCCCTTTTTATAGGTAGGGTTTTTCTAGATATGGAAAATTCCAAACAGATAAGTATCTTATCAAATATTTGATATGCCTCTATTTTAAAATTCAAAGTAAAATTAAGTATTAAATAAATAAGATAAAATTTGATAGGCTTATCAAATATTTGATTTTAAAGTATATCATTTAAAACTTTCCCACAAAATAACTCTATATCTAAATTAGTAATTTAATGGGATAATTACTAATACTCTTGGGTTGTAAGTTGGGGTCTTTGCCCAATAGGCATGTGGATAATCAACCCATCACTGATTCCCACATTTAAACATGGACCCTAATATATTCTTATTCATAATTACGAGATTAAATTACTTAATCAGTATAATTATAAATCTAATAATTAATTAATGTTAATCCAATAATGAAATTTTAATAAAATTTCTAACAGAGTCTCCAACAGACTCCTCAACGACCACCCTGGCCCTCTTAGCAGTAGGCTGATCGACCCCCTCAATAGGCCTAAGGACAGGAGGACGAGTTGATAGAATCACCCTCATGGGTGATTGACGAACAGGAGTGGAAGTGGGAACAGAGGTAGGAACAGAGGCTGGAGCAGAAGCTGGGACAGAAGATGGAACAACACACTCCGCCGCAACCCCACAACGGAAGGCCGCTTCTTGAGCCCCCCTTCTCTGCCCTTGGACAACTCCGCCGCAGAGGCTCCTTTCTTTTCCCCCTCCTGGGGTCCGCTCGCGCTACCTCTTCCATCCTTCTTCCTTTTCTCCCTTTGGAGACCTTCCTGCCGGCGTTCTCTCTCGGAAGACGGAGGTATGGGAAACTGGCCTTCCCTCTCACCACCAGCGGGTACCACAGCAGGGACATCAGCCGCTACCTCCAAAGAAAGACTCTGTCGACCATTTTTCTTCCCCCTACTCCGACCGACGCCACGAGTACGGCAAAGAGGGGGAGGAGGAGGAGAAGAAGGAAGATCCTCCAAATCAGTGAAGTCGAAGGGGTAGAAGCTATTATCGTCACCGCCAACCATTGCAAAAGCTCAGCAAAAGCAAGAATCAAAAAGAACAAAGCAAAGGCAGGGAAAACAGAGGCAACGGAGAACGGTGAATGCAAATGTAAAGTCACAAATTTTCAAACGCTGGACATTTATAGGATACCTAGAGACGCGATGATTCACAAACCATTGGCCCCTTGTATCCCGCAACGGATATAATTTTCTATCATCTACAATCAGGCACAGCTACAACCGTTCGCTTCGACCGAACACGTGGAAAGCAAGGACGGCTGAGATTCACAATCGAGACAATAGAAAACCGAAGACCAAAAAGCCCTCAGAAATCCAAGAGTCACCTAGCGACACTTGGGGGCCTTTTCGGAAAACCATCTGCCCAGGCCAATAATGGCTACCCTCAGAAACGAACCTGCATTTAATCAAGGAGAAACGGCGGCAAAACACCCAACGCCAGTGGTACCCGTCCAAGCTTTGACGCATGGCACCTACGACAAGCCCACTCCTTCAACAGACAACTCTCAGCAAGGAATCCCTAGTCAACCACCGGCTACAGACGAACATAGCCAGAGGAGAGCAATTCGAAATGACCAAACGGCCCCTAACCGTTGGATTCCTCCCACTAGCCCACAAAGGGTATTTCAAGAAATTCCCCTCTGAGCAATGATGACTCCACCTCGGTAAGTCGCGTACTTTCTGCAGAGACGGCTCGAAAACTTGCTGAGGAAGTCAAGCAGCCGGCCATACTGAACAAGACGCGTGTCCTCTCCAAAACGTCTCCTTTTACATGCAACGATATGAGGAAACCTACTTCGCGAGTCGGACTACCGGCTCCAATGACTGTGACTTCGCATGGACGAGCCCTCCCACGAGCAAAAGCAGTAAAATTTCCTAAGTATCTACAAAAAAGGGAACTTAAGTCCACCGGCGACCGACACCGTAGACTTAGAGGACTTATGTAACTACGGAATATTCCACTTTGGGACACGTGGCACTGACTTTCTAGAAGCCCAGCCTCAACACCCGCTAGAGACACGTGGTACCACTCATCTGCTAGTTACATGGCCCCTGCCCACGTCACTTCATGGAACATCCCATTAATCAGACGTGGGAACTCCTCAAGCCTCGTGGCATGACCCACGTCCCACAAGATCGTGGGTCGAACACGACCACCCAACACTCAGTATAAATAGACCATCACCCGGGGGACTAAGGGATACGCAACACAAAGAATTACAACACCTTATCTCATATCCCTCACATACTCTCGGTACCTGAGCAATCTCAAATCCCTCACACGAATCCTCTTAAGCTCCACCGTAGGTCCCACCAAGGCCAACATCCGGCAAGCTCACCTTCATCCCAGAAACTATTCCACATAGGGCTTCCAGCAGCCCTCAGAGACTCGAGCTCTCTCCCACTAAGGCAACCTCCTAAGAGCTGCTCGCCCGCCCGAAGTACCTTAAGCACGTCTTAGCCGTACATGGCTCGATACAGGTAAACTACCTTGCCTAACGGCTCCCATAGATGTCACCATGACGAACTACGTGGACTTTGATCCCTTCCGAAGGGTACGTAGGCACCTAGGTGCATCACCTAAGGACAAGTCCCCCACGGTTAAGACCCCCTGCAGTCCTAATTACAAATTACCATTGTCTGAGCCAAAAACAACAGTTATAGCTCCCAAATCTTTTCCACAAGCACAGAAACACTCCTGGATTCACGATGAAATTTTATTTTTGCTCAAATCACGAGTTTAATAAATAAATGGATTTTTTTGTGAAATAATGATTCCAGTGATGATCATCCTAATTATTAACAAGTTGCTTCAAATCATGTTTTGAAAATTTATTTTTGTAGAACAAGTTGTTTTTCTTCTTTTCTACCCTTCACAAAGAAATTCGTAAATAGAAGCACTTGTTAGCTTTTAGTTTTTCTTTTTCCCTTTTTCTTTATTTTCCATCTTTTCGTTCATTGTGTGTGTCTTCTTCTTTGATGGTGAGGATCTAAGGTGAAAGATATAATAATTTATGGTATGAATGTGTATGAGTCAACGCCTCATGGGTGTGTGGGAGGAGGTAGGTTGAGCTTCTGCAAGAAGAAGCAGAGTCACAAAGGGAGAATTAATGGTCTCGGAATATCTAAGGGATCAATGGATAAGAGGGATGTTATGCTAGGAGTTTTTTATGAGGTTGTATCTCTAAATGGAATTGAAGGTTATTGATTGATACCCAATTTTGCAATTAATGGTGCCAACAATCAAAATTCATTTTTGCTCACTAAAGTTATCTGGAAGAAGTGTCTCAGTCGGATGAAATTTTGTAATCCAGATAAAATTGTTCTCCAATTACTCTCAAATCTTAACCACAATCTCAGAAAAACTTCTAGATTCACGGTCTAATTTTATTTTTGCTCAAATCACAACTTCAGTAAATTAATGGATTCTTTTGCTAAATAATTCCAATGATGATCATCCAAATTATTAACAAGTTGTTTCACATCATGTTTTGGAAATTCAATTTTGCGGAGCAAATTGTTTTTCTTCTTTTCTAACCTTCACAAAGGAATCCGTAAGTGGAAGCACTTGTTAGTTTTTATTTTTTTTTCCTTTGTCTTTATTTGCCATCTTTTGGTTCATTGTGTTTGTCTTCTTCCATTCTGGTGAGGATTTAAGGTGAAAGATATAATAATTTATGGTATGGGCGCGTGTGCGTCAAGGCCTCAAGAGTGTGTGGGAGGATGGAGATTGAGCTCCTCCAGGAAGAAACAAAGTCCCAAAAAGAGAATATATGGTCTCAAAAGAAGAGTGTCTTCTCGAATATCTAAAGGATCATTGGATAAGAAGCCTGTTACGTCAGGCGTACCTAATTGCTCCTTCTTCGCGTATCACGCTTTCCACAAAAAATTTTAGGAGGCATTGTTTGATTCAGTTGCTGCATTTGATTTTGATTGTGATAATGACTACCAGAGTGTTCCTCATGATGTTGTTTGTGTAAATGGAATTGAAGGTGGATTGACACCCAGTTTTCCAATTAAGGATGTCAACCATGAAAATACATTTTTGCTCACTAGAAATATTTGAACCAAGCGTCTCAGACATATCAAATTTGTTAAGCTAGATAAATTTTTATCTCCAATTGCTCCCAAATCTTTACCACAAGCTCAGAAAAACTTTCATATTCACGGTATACTTTTATTTTTGCTCAAATCACAAGTTTAAGCAAAAAAATCCATTTATTTATTGAAGTTGTCATTTGAGCAAAAATAAAATTATACCGTGAATCTAGATGTTTTTCTGAGCATGCGATAAAGATTTGGGGGCAATTGGAGATAAAAAGTTTATCTGAGTTAAAAAATTTCATCTTACTGAGACACTTGTTTTAGATATTTTTAGTGATAAAAAAAAGAATTTTTATGGTAGCATCTTTAATTGGAAAATTGGGTATCAATCCATCATCAGGAACACTATGCTAGTTATCATCACAATCAAAATAAAATACAGCAATTGAATCAAACCATGGGTACTTAATACCTCCGTGGATAGCGGGATTGGCAATAGAGGAGCAATCGGGTACGTCTAGCGTAACAAGCTCCTTATTGAATGATCCCTTAGATATCTGAGATGACACTCTTCTTCTGAGACCATCTGTTCTCTTTTTGTGACTTTAATTCTTCTTGGAGGAGTTCAACCTCCCTCCTCCCATAGACCTTAGAGGTGTTGATGTACACGCGACCATACCAAAAATTATTAGCTCTTTCACCTTAGATCGTTACAGCCATTGAAGAAGACACAATGAACTAAAAGAAGGCAGATAAAGAAAAGTGAAAAATAAAACTAATAACTGAAAAGTGCTTCCACCTACGGATTCCTTTGTGAAGCGTAGAAAAGAAGAAAAACAACTTGTTATGCAAAAATGATTTTCCAAAACATGACTTCAAAGAACTGGGTAATAATTAGGTTGACCATCTCTAGAGTTATTTAACAAAAAAAATCCATTTATTTATTGAACTTGTGATTTGAGCAAAAATAAATTTATACTGTGAATCAAGAAGTTTTTCTGAGCTTTTGGTAAAGATTTCGGAGCAATTGGAGATAAAAATTTTATCTGGTTTTAAAAGTTTTATCTGAATAAGACACTTGTTTCATATGTTTTAGTGAGCAAAAATGAATTTTCATGATTGGCATTTTTAATTGGAAAATTGGGTCTCAATCGACCATCAATTCCCTTTAGCGATACAACATCATCATAAACACTCTGGTAGTCATCATCAGAATTAGAAAAAAATACAGCAACTGAATCAAACCATACCTCTTTAATACTTCTGTGAATAGCAGTATTGGCGATGGAGGTGCAATCGGGTACGTATGGCGTAACATGCTTCTTATCTAGTAATCCCTTCGATATACGAGAACATTTTATTCTTCTGAGACCTTCTGTTCTTTTTTTTTTTGCAACTTTGCTTCTTCATGGAGGAGCTCAACCTCCCTCCTTCCACACAACCCCGAGGCATTAACGCAGAGTCGCCCATATCATAAATTAATATATCTTTCACCTAAGATCCTCACCACCATGGAAGAAGACACACACAATAAATGAAAAGAAGGCAGATAAAGAAAACAAGAAAAAGAAAAACTAAAAAGTGCTTGCACCTATAGATTCCTTTATGAAGGCTAGAAAAGATGAAAATCAACTTGTTCTGCAATAATGAATTTTCAAAACATGATTTGAAACAATTTATTAATAATCAGGATGATCATCATTGAATTCACTTAAAAAATCCATTTATTTATTGAATTTGTGAGTTCAGCAAAAATAAAAGTAGATCGTGAATCTAAATGTTTTTTCTGAGCTTGTGGTAAAGATTTGGAAGCAATTGGAGGAAAAAATTTTTATCTAGCTTAGAAAATGTCATTTGAATGAGAAATTTGTTTAAGATATTTTTAATGAGCAAAAATGAATTTTAATGGTTGACATCTTTAACAAGAATATTGAGTAACAATCCACCTTCAATTTCATTTAAAGATACAACATCATCAAGAACACTCTAGTAGTCATTATCACATTGAGAATCAAATTCAGCAACTAAATAAATTATACCTCCTCAACACTTCCGAGGAAAGCGGGATTGGCGATGGAGGAGCAACCATGTATGCCTGGCGTAACAGGGTTTTTATTGTTATATTTACTTAATTATATTTTTATGGTTAATATTATTTTTATTGTTATGTTTATTATGTTCAATACCGATCTCTTGCTTCAAGCAATCTTTTTAAATGACATTCTCGTACAATTTGTTATGATTGCACTTTTATAATATGTTTAATATTATGTGATTATTATTAATTAATTTTTTATGTTGACTAAGTAAACAAATATATGTTGTGATTTTTTTTTGAAAAGTTTCAAGCCAAACCAAACAACACTTTCAATTGTTCAAATAACTTCTGTAACTACAGACTATTTCCCTTAGGGACACGTGGCACTGGGCTTCTGGAAGCCCTGTAGTAGCTTGCGCCAGTGACACGTGGCACCACTCATTTATCCCCTGCGTGGCCGACATCCACGTTTCTCCTTCTAGGCTCCCGTCCAAGCGACGTGGGAAACCTTCAAGTATCATGGGACAACCCACGTCAAACAGGAACATGGGTCGACCACGTCCTACTCCACACTTGGTAAAAAAGGCCCTCGCCCGAGCGACTCGAGAGAGGAGGCAAGTAATACAAACTCTGATTACACCAAAGCTAAACTTAGCTTTCCTTACACAATACATCTTCCAGTAAGCTCAAGAGCCTAGCCTACGGCATCACTAAGCTCCGCCATTAGCAGACATATCTCCATCCCAGAGACCTCCACCAGCAAAGCTCCCAACAGCTCTAAGAGATACTTAATCTCTCACAACCAAAGGGAACCTCTTACGAGTGGCTCGCCCGCCAAGAGTACCTTACACACGTCTTAGCCGCACACAGCCCCACACAGGTAAATACCTTGCATAACGGCTCTCACGGACGTTAACACGACGAACTACGTGGACTTTCATCCCTTCACAAGGGTACATAGGTGTCACGACCCCCACCTGGGGGCACGTGACCGGCACAGACAGAGAGCCTAACCCTGAGTCTGTTAGCCTTAACACCTATTTCATTTAACTATCATTCCCATTCGCGTACACACATTATCAATATATATGGCTCACATCTCCTGTGTGGCCTATCTTACACCTGCAATCCACAGCCAAGTGCTGCTTCGGTTTATATGTACACTCAAATACAAATAATATATATATCTTTCATATACGTTGCCACACACTTTGGTGTGTGACATATCCTATTCACATGCAAATTCGTATACATAATAATAATGTCCCCCAAAATAATCATGTCTTTAAGTATGTGGAACTGAAAAGTCTAGAGTATAACAACCACAAAGTGTAATCAATTCATTACAATATCCAAAATAAAATCAAAGCCACCCATGTAGACAAAATGTGAGTGCTAGCAAAATGTCGCCTTCACTGAGCCGACGTGGAAGCCTGACCGGTACCTGTATCTGAAAAAGTAAACTACTAGAGGGTGAGTCAATGACTCAGTGAGTGACTCTCCCATCCTAGGCGTAGTAGCGGGTACCACTACGACCGGGAAGGGGAGAAACCACATTTACATACGCATACACTTCAATTCATCTTTGATAATTATATAATTGTTCTCAAGCGATAGAACATGTACAAACTCTACTTTAACCGTACCACAACATACATTAATCATGCATCCTGACATGCGTGTATCGAGAAACACCGAATATAGATTAACATCCAAGTGCGGTTCACCCGCTAAACGTACATACCTTTGCTTAACTTGTTGCCGCTGTGACGTGTCGATCCTCCCTATATATCCCGGTGCACTATAAGACTTAGCCCATCGTCATGGTTGGTTGAATTTGAAATATAGTAATTTAAAAACAAGGTTTCCTCAATGCCACGTCAAGACAACAATTGATGTCATGACCTTTTTAAGAAAATAACTTTTGTCTTGACGTCACGTGAGGATACCGGCCATTGTCATGGCATGTTCGAAGAAAAGGAAAGCTAGTCATAGTGCATACCAAGGACATTGAGGGTTTACACTAGTGTTGAGTACCTATACGCTCGTTATCTTACATCGATATGCAAAGGCACACAACCCATTCCGGGACCGTCTCCACGGAATGTTGTGTTCGGTGGCGCACCTCGGCACCAACCCATTGAGGTGTCCATCTACATCGGCACTTTCCGGACCCTCGTCTCGGGAAGCACGCTTGGTTCAATCCGGACCAACTCAATGGAATAACCAACAAGTAATGTTGGCATACTTCGAACCGGCTCAACAGAGTTTCCACAAGTGTATATATACATGAAGGCAATTTCAAACCTTACCCGACGAAATGCCAACATGAAGACACTTTCCGAACCTGACCCGATGGAAAGCCCTTACCCTTGGTACCATACATGTTACTGCCATAATTCTTGGGTCAAACACATATGTGTGCGGAATTCTTCATCGTCACCCATATGTACTTGATCCACCATATTTCCACTTTAACAATCACAAACAATTCATTGTACAAAATTCCAGCAATCGCCAACATAATGACAGAGTATTACTAGCAAGCATAAAATTGAATATTTACAAACATTCACGTATAAGCAAGCCCACAAATCAAGGCTGTCATACAACCATTGGGGCTAGGATGAAAGGGTCCCTCACCTTGGCCGCTTTACTTAGTAACCCTTGAGCACTCTTGTCTCCAAGGAAGTACTTGAGTCCTAACAAATAGAATCACACCAATTAAACTACTTATCTACACATGTGTGTAGCTAATTTTCCAAAAACTCCATATTAGCCAATTTTCTACTTCTACACATATCAATACCTAAATTCCACTACCTAAGCTATGGTCATCATTTGGGAGTTGGTTTTTGTTCAAAATAAATTTTACTTTAAGAAATCATATTCAAAAGTTTGCACACCATCTAGCTCCATCAATGGAGTGTTTTTGCCAATTATAGAAATTTTACTCATTTCCACAAAATTCATAAATCACCATCCCAATGATTGGGAGATCTTCCAAATCATCTAAAATGCATAAAAAAATTCTTTGGCATCCGTACAACCCAACAAATCTAAGAAAATTAATAAATTCCCTCAAAATTTATAAATCTCGTAACTTATGAACCCTAGAGGGAAATCATCCATATAAATCATGATTTGGGTGTTTTCTATTTTCTAAAATAGTCCTAGGGTGATATACTATCAATGGGTAACTCATTTCTACCAAGAAAATTAAGATTGAAGTGGTGGAGACATGATTTTTGAGGGCTTACCTTGCCAAATCCGAGAATGAAGATTTGAGAGTGCTACCCAAGCTCTTTGATGCTCCAAGAGGGTAGATGAAGCTTGTGGGAGCCTTAGATTGTTGGGAAGAAGGAAGAAATTTGATGGAAGTGAGTGGTTCCTTCAATTTGTTCTTGATGCCCTAGAGTGAATGAGGAATGGAGAAGAAGAGAAGAAGAGAAGAATGAGAGCCGTGCTGGTGTCTTGGAGCTTATAAATTGGGTTTGAGCATTTAAGGATAGTTTGGGCAATTGAAACTTTTGGGGTATGGTGAAATAGAGTTTTGATTCGATTTTCCAAACTATATTTATTTTTAGGTAAGAATAGGAAAATTTTGAAATTTTTGGCTAATCATAAGCCTATTAAAAATATCTGTCATTGAGTGTCTTGCAGATGAAAATTTCCTACCCAGTATAATTTTTATTTTCGAAAAATTCTCAAATTTAAACTATAAGCTTTGAATAATTCATATGACCACTTTTAAAGAAAATTATAATTTTTCTACCTAATTTTTCATATTTATTTTAATTTCTTAAATTCTCAACTCTAAAACTATTAAAACCTTAATTATATCCCAAAAATTTTATTTCACTAAATTTTTTTTTCTTTAGCCAAAATGCTTAACTTCAATTTCACAATTTTATCAATTTCATATTATCCCATTAATTCCTATTTAATTTTATTTATCTATATGTATACACAAAATTATTATTTATTTCTATTGTTCATTTATTTATTTCTTTGTCCTTACATTCCAACTCCAAATGATGACCATGCTAAGTCTTACTATACACAATTGACCTGATTCCTAAAATACCCCATTGGATATTACACTAGGCACCTAGCTTCCCACCTAAGGACAAGTCCCCCAAGGTTACGACCACTTGCGGTCCTTATTTACAAATTAATATTGTCTAAACCAAAAATGACAGTTACAACTTCTAAAAAAAATCCATTTATTTGTTGAACTTGTGATTTAAGCAAAACTGAATCTAGAAGTTTTTTTGAGCTTGTGATAAAGATTTGGTAGCAACTAGACGTACAAATTTTATCTAGTTTAGATACATTCATCTGACTAAGACAATTGTTTGAGATATTTTTAATGAGCAAAAATGAAGTTTCATTGTTGGAATCTTTAATTGGAAAATTGGTCATCAATTCACCTTCAATTCCATTTACAAATACAACATCATCAAGAACACTTTGGTAGTCATCATCACAATCGGAATCAAATTTAGCAACTAAATCAAACCATCCATCCCCAATAATTTCCTGGAATGCAGGATTAGCGAAGGAGGAGCAATCAGGTACGCCTGGCTTAACAGGCTTCTTATGAAATTATCTCTTAGATATCCGACAAGACAATCTTCTTCTGAGACAGTCTGTTCTCCTTTTGCGACTCAGCTTCTTCTTGGAGGAGCTCAACCTCCCTCGTCCGACACTCCCATAAG
Organism: Senna tora; assembly: GCA_014851425.1. NCBI lineage: Eukaryota > Viridiplantae > Streptophyta > Magnoliopsida > Fabales > Fabaceae > Senna > Senna tora. The sequence continues at coordinate 11,432,815 of CM026263.1, forward strand.
GCATTGACACACGCGCGCGCTTATAGCATAAATTATTATATCTCTTACCCTAGATTCTCACCTCCATGGATGAAGAAACACAATGAACGAAAAGAACGCAGATAACAAAAGGGGAAATAGAAAACTATAAACTATAAAGTGTATCAACCTACGGATTCCTTTTTGAAGGCTAGAAAGAAGAAAAACAACTTATTCTACAAAAATGAATTTTGAAAACATGATTTGAAATAACTTGTTATTAATTAGGATGATCATCAACGAAGTTATTGAACAAAAAAATCCATTTATTTGTTGAAGTTGTCATTTGAACAAAAAAAAATTTATACCGTGAGTCTAGCTAGATGTTTTTTTGAGCATGCGGTAAAGAGTTGGGGGCAATTGGAGATAAAAAGTTTATCTAGCTTAAAAAGTTTCATCTGAATGAGACACTTGTTTCTTATGTTTAAGTGAGAAAAAATGAATTTCCATGATTGACATCTTTAATTGGAAAATTGGGTATCAATCCACCTTCAATTCCCTTTAGAGATACAACATCATCAGGAACACTCTGCTAGTCATCATAACAATCAGAAAAAAAATACAGCAACTGAATCAAACCATGCCTCTTTAATACTTTCGTCGATAGCGGTATTGGCGATGAAGGTGCAATCGGGTACACCTGACGCAACATGCTTCTTATGCAGTAATCCTCTCGATATACTAGAAAACTTTCTTCTTTTGAGACCTTCTGTTCTTTTTTTTTTTTTGCAACTTTGCTTCTTCATGGAGGAGCTCAACCTCCCTCCTCCCACACAACCCCGAGGCATTGACGCAGAGTCGCCCATACCATAAATTATTATATCTTTCACCTAAGATCCTCACCACCATGGAAGAAGACACACACAATAAACGAAAAGAAGGCAGATAAAGAAAACTGGAAAAAGAAAAACTAAAAAGTGCTTCCACCTATAGATTCCTCTATGAAGGCTAGAAAAAAAAAAGAAAAACAACCTGTTCTGCAATAATGAATTTTCAAAACATGATTTGAAACAATTTATTAATAATTAGGATGATCATCATTGGAGTCACTTAAAAAAATCCATTTATTTATTGAATTAGAGATTTTAGCAAAAATTAAAGTAGACCGTGAATCTAAATGTTTTTTCAGAGCTTGTGGTAAAGATTCAGAAGCAATTGGAGGAAAACAATTTTATCTAGCTTAAAAAATATCATTTGAATGACACACTTGTTTCAGATTTTTTTTGGAGCAAAAATGACTTTTAATGGTTGGCATCTTTAATAGGAACATTGAGTAACAATCCGCCTTGAATTCCATTTAAAGATACAACATTATCAAGAACACTCTAGTAGTCATTATCATAATGAGAATCAAATACAACGACTAAAATGATCAAATCAAATGAAAAAGGGATGGTCCCACACAAAGAAGATTCTTTGTGTGGGACCATCCCTTTTTCATCATCAGAGTCGTACTCGTTTTGCATATGTTCGTTATCCCGAGATTCGTAAAAACAAGGAATCGCCGAATTGGACGGAGTCTCTGAGAATTCTAATTCCCTGAGGGCCAAGAAAAATGTGAATTAAGAAGCGAAACAGAAAAGCCTAGAAAGAAACGCACATGAACAAACTTTTAGTAAAATATGCAAGCCATTTTTATTGCAAAGTTGATAAATAGCAACAGATAAGCTCATAGATGCATTATTCTTTGGTCTAAGCTTAAAGCTCGGCTTTAGACCAAATGCAATTCATGCTTACTTGGAACTATGGATTGCTAAGACCCAGTCAGCTTCCCAATTCCCTAGCTAGTTCCTTCCGCAGTACGCCATATGAAGGGGCTGCTGCTCCTAGCTTCTTCCTCCTTAAGGGCTAGGACGTGGTCATCCTCCTTAGTTGTTTGGGCGGGCACGAACTGTTGGGTCAAAGGAAGATATTTCTTTTGACCACCCTTGGTTCGCTTCGCTTTGGTGTAACCTAACCCAACCAGAGCCTCTCATTCTCTTGGTTCGATGCATCGCGGCATTCCAGTCAGCGCGGGGCCTAGGCCGCGTCCTTGTTGATAGCCATGCCTGGACAGATTTCCTCCTCTGTGAAGGAAAGGATAGACGCGTGTCTGGCTATGTCTACTAAATTCAGCATTTTCTCTAGCGTAATTTCCTTCGGGACATGTGTGTCGGCCAATGCTTTCAGGAGGGCTTGACGATGTCAGAATTTAACATAAGGGTGAGCATGGTGATTCTAGATGGTGTTTTCCTTAGCTGCTCCACAATGTCGTAATCACTTTTCTTGACCACGCTCAAGAATTCTTTCTCGAAGTCCGCCTCTTCTTTTTCCTGGTGATTTTCAAGACTTTTTTCTTTTTCTACGTCAAGAGCCTCTTTTGGTGCTCCTATTATGTTTCTCGCATATAGTCTCCCACTTCTGGTAAACCCTTGTCCTGGGACAATGTTGGTGTTTGCGAGTATTTTCCCCATTTCTACTTTCGCCTCCCTAACATCTATGATTGCTTGATAACTCCAAGGAACTGCCTTATTAGAGGTATAGGGCATGGGCCCAAGCGTATAGATGGTCATTTGAGGGTGTATTGTACTTGGCGGACTAGGTTTTTTTATGGTGAAAAGGGGTGAAGACTTTGTGGTTGATGAAACTTGTGCAGGAGGTCCCGCATCGGGGAACATGAGAGTAAACATCAACGCCTTCTTTTCTTCGTTGGAAGTTGCACACATGTGGATTTCAGACTTACCCTTTTTCATAGTTATAATTCCTAGGCCTACATAATGCTGCACCTGCCTTTTCTAGAGTTCACACATATTTGTGGAATGATGGTTGGTCTGGTGATAATAACAAAAGAGTGCATTGTATTCTTTGAGGTGCGGTACATGGCCCGCCTTAGCAAGAGCTTCGTAGATTTGCTCGAGAGAAAAGGATGCCTGTGCCAAATCCTTGTTTGTCAATTCTTCCTTTTCTATGGCATTTGCCCAGTGCTCGGGCAATGGGTTCTTAATGATGATTGGGAGCTTAATCCATCCGGCATCTATCATTTGCAGAACGTGCATCTTAAAATGATCGCAGGTGTCGATTAAATACCCTTTAGTGCCCTGATGGTAGATACAGGATAACTCTGGCTTGTACCACTGTGGGTATGGAGGCTCCCATGTTTTTTTGGGCCGGGCGCACACCATTTGTTGTTCCTTCAAATGCTCAAATAGTTATGTCCGAGTGAGGCCCAGCTCTGCCAGTTCCCTATTCCTATTGCTTACCCTATTGTTGTTCCTCTGTGTTTGATTTTGTTGGGCAGTCCCCGGATTCCCGACAGCATTGACTGAGAATGTTTTCGGGGGTTTTTTGTACAAAGTTTGTGCTTTCTTCTTTCTTCTTCCAATAATTAGGAGTGATGTTCTTTTTGGGTGGAGGAGCCTCTTTACTCCTTGCATCGATGTCCTCTCCTATGGTGACCAAGTCAGCAAAGTCCTGATGTGGCAAAATAGCCAAAACCTCGTATGCCGGGTCGCCCAATGCTTTAACAAAGTAGCGACAGGTCTCCCTCTTACTCATTGGAGGCTGGACATCTACTGAGGCTTCTTTCCATCTAGAAGCATATTCTCGAAAAGTTTCATTGGTCCTCCTTTTCAGAGCTATCAGACTTTCCCTTGTCATTTCGCTATGAATATTGTGCTTGAAGTTATTGCGGAAGGCCCTTATCATGGTGGCCCACGACATCATCGTCGCATTCTCCTATCTCATGAACCATTTATATGCGGCCCCTTTCAAACTGTTGTGGAAATGAGCAAGCAGGAAAGCAGGTTCTAAGCTATAGGTTGCCATGGTGGCACAATATCCTTTGATGTGATGGACTGGGTTTGACAAGCCATCGTATTTTTCGAAGAGCGGAAGTTTGAACATAGGGGGGACCTGAATTTTAGGCAAGCTGAACAAGGCAACTTCATCCTCATCTTCGCCATCTTGAGTGCACGACTTACTTCTTTCTCTATTTGTTCTTTTATTGCCTCTCCATCTTCTTTTTCTTGATTCTGTTTTTCTTGTTGGGCCTTTAAGGCAGCCATGACTATAGCCACATTGATAGAAATGCTTTCCTTTGTTTTAGACTCATTGACCTTTGGTGATTCTTCCACCGGTATTTTCTTGATGTACTCTCCTTCTTAATCTTCAGGGATTATGATCTGAGGAATCTTCTTTCCTTTAGAGGCTTTGTCTGAGCTTTCCCCCTGCTCTTGATGGCCTCCGGCTAAGAAAGCCAGAATTTGATCAATCTTGTCATTCAAGGTAGTTACTTTGGACTTAGTTACGTACAGACTCTTCTCCATTTATGCTAACTTCACCGCGGACTCAGCTGCTTGGGACTCCATTTGCGCTTTCCGACATCGAGTGTAGTATTGATGGTTTGATTGCGCTATTTTGGAAAATCTGCCAGACCAAATTCTTTTAGTAATTTTAAATTTATTTTTGAGTTGGGTTGTTTCATTAATATTTGTAACTTAGCACCTAAAATCCCCCTTCAGTCCCTCTATGAGTTAGAATACCCAATAGGGGAAGAAGGTTGATAGTTTGCTACGAGAACTATGTTCATCATGCAATTATCGTGGCCAACTAGCCTGGGCTTTCAAGAGAGCGAGAGACACGGAGTAGAGATAAAATAGGAAACTTTATTCATTTAGAAAAGCAACATTCTTACAAAAATGCTCCTTCTACATTATCCCCTACAAGGAGTCTTTCATATATTTCTTTCTAAAATTTCCCTACATCTACTTCTTGGCTGCTTCCTTTTCTGCCTGCTCTTCTTGATACAACCTTTGAAGTTTGGCCAAGTCGGCCCAGCGGCACATCTCACAGTATCACTACAACATTTTTGCCTTTTTACAAGGAACAAAATCTGTTCTCTATAATACCAAAACCGTTGCCTATTAGAATAGGCAACGGTTTTTGACCGTACTATATTTGGCCGTTACCTATTGTATATGGCAACGGTTTTTTGTTCCAATGGCAACAAATGTAAAATACCGTTCCTTATACTTTATCAATAGGGAATGGTTTTCAAGTTTAGAATTGACAACATTTGTTAACCGTTGCTCTTTTAAGCAACAAAGGTTACCTGTTGCCTATTCGATGTGGCCACAAAACAAAACTATTGCCTAACATTTTATCATTAGGCAACGATTTTCGTCAATTCTGCAAATGTTATTTAGAACAACATTTAAAAACTGTTTCCTAAAGAATAAGCAACAATTTTAGAAACAATTTTTAAATAAATAAATACAAATGAATTATGTAATAATTTCCTACTATCATACACAAACATTAAACTCATTTTACATTCAATAAAATATGTATATTTAGATCAAGTGTCATCATAAAAAAGTAATATAACCATACAATATTTCCACATAAAATTTTAACAAAATGTTCCCATGATTCAAATAAGATACATATCCAACAAAAAGTGATATCATAGAAAAGTTTAATAAAACTTCACAAAATCAATAAGCATCCAAAATATATATTGAAGGTCTTCAATTCATCAATGAGCTTCATAAAGACTTGCATCATTTTCACCAAGTTGAAGCATGTGTTGCAGAATGCTCATTAGATTATGTCTCAACATTTTGTGCATTGTTAGGTTCACTAGGAAAGGACTTAAAAAAAGCATAAAAAAAATTCTAAAATTCTGTATCACAATTACAAGAGCTAGATGAATGACATGCTAAGAGTCTTCAAACTAGACATAAAAAAAAGGAGACTTCAAACTTCATACATACCACATTAACACGTCACTAAAGGCTTGGAATTATTTAGTTGTAGCTAACAGCTTAAAAATTAGGAGTGGACATTATCGCAAAAAGGATATAGAGTATAACACATAGACAAAAGCATATCAAGCTATATGCAATTGTAAAGGTAGAAAATCTTAGCAACCCATAAAGATACAGTAAGTGACAGAGATAAAAATTAAGTCAAAAGACTTACCACCATAATGTTAGATCATAAAAGTGAACAAAAGGCATGCATGTGAAAGTGAAACTAAATAAATCAACCAATAAGATAAAGTTTGAGGTGGCTGATGTGAAGTTTATAGAGGTAGAATTAATGAATTAACCCTTCTTTTGTGAAATTGTAAGGTAAAAGCCCATTGGGCTTTGCCTATGAAGAGAACAACAATTGTGAATACCAAAAATACAATTGTCCCTTTGTTTTGTTGTTTAATCAGCAAGATATTTTTTCTTTTATTGTTTGTTTGTATTTTATGATTCTTCTATGTAGCTTGAGATGTTATTATTTCATACGTGAATAGAAAGTAGGAGGAGGTAACATTTCTTCTCCTTAGAGGGAAACTTAGAAATGACCAAAATAAAAAAATGCAAAACTAAATCATTAAATAACTTACGGTACCTACTGCAGAATTCTTAATATTATTTGATATTTATTTCTGCAACTTCCAATCCAATCCGAATCCACTATAAGCAGAAACAGAGTTCAAACTTCAAACCTTGATTTCAAATAGCAGATCTTCTTTCTAGCTGCACAAACACTTTTAGGAAACCTTAAGTCATTAAAAGCAAACATTGTATAACAACTCACTATCAAGACTAACAAAATATTGTATGGCTTGATGTTACAAATTAGCCCATAACACAGTTTCAGCTACTCAACTGTTAAAATCATAAATCACACCTTTTACAAATCTCCCTCTGTGATTTTTTCCCTTAGAAAAATGTTGTTGCATCAAAAAAGGAAAAAAATGATTATTAAGTAGTAAACTAAAGTGGCTGCTTAAATTCATACTAACTTGAAAAAAAGGATGGTGTACGTTAAAGAGGGGATCAAATATCAATAATAATTGACAGATGTAAAGTGAAGCTAATACAAACACAAGGAAACATAGAGTTAATAATACAAGTTATATATGGAATGTGTGTGGTTGGTGGCCAAGGAAACGTTACAATTTCATGTGAATTTGTAGGATAGATTAATACAATAAAATTGTATTTTGAGAGAGGGAATTTTCCATGTTTTCTAATTTCTGTGATATTATCATTACTATGTAGCTAGGCGGTAACATACTAACAGTAGTGGAGATCAATTGGTAAACCTATCTAGGAGGGGGTATAGAAGAGAAAGGACTATATATCATCATAATAATTTACTTCAAGGTTTCACCTACAGCTTAGGAATAAGAACAATAGACTTCCCTCAAGTTGCCGATTGGCAACAAGAGGATTTCCTCTATTTCTCTAACTCAATTCCTAAAAAGATAACATACACTCTATTAGAGGGGGTGGACCGAAGCGATTACAGCGAACAAATTCTCCTAGCTAGTAGAAAATTACTTGTATGATATAAGTAATAATTTAGAGTAGTACAATGAGAGCGCGTACTGAAAATCAAAAGCAGTAAAATCACCTTGGCCGAACGGTTCAAGAGAGGGAGACGAGATTCAGAATCTTCGATAGCAGAGATGCTTCGAATCAGTAAATCAATGATAGACTTCCATTCCTTAGGGTTCGAATCAGTGATATTCCGTCACAGTGCGCCAAGAGATAGTGGCTCTGTTCTAACTTGACTTCCCATCCTCTTTTCTTCATGCTCTCTCACTCTTGTGTCTTCTCTCCATTTGGGGAAAAGCAGCTGACCTAAAGAAAACACAGGAGGAGAGCAAAACGCAGGGGATTTTTTATTTTATAATATTTGGTTTTGGAATAAAATAAGATTTAATTATATTAGTAGGATTAGGTATAACTCTAATTTTATTAAAATAAAATTTCTTTTTTTACAGAAAAATAAATTTTCTTTTAGTATTCTTTTATCCAAAATTAGTTTAATTTTAATTTTGTTAATTTTTTATTATATTTAAGTTAGCCTTATTTACTAAATCATTAATTTATAAGTTATATAGTACCTTTAAGTTGATTAGAAATTTATAATTTCTTTTTTCGTTCTTAATATTATATTCTTTTGTAAATAAACTTTTTTTGGCCAATGCCTAAATAATCTAAATTAAATTTCATTTTCGAGTTTAAATTTATAATTTTTTAATTCATTTAGAAAAATTAACCCACATAGTCTAACAGCCCCATATTTCATGTATGTTGAAATCGAAATACTACAAATACAAATTTTTAGGAACAATGAAAATGGAAAAAATATATAATATAAAAGTATAAAATAATAATACGATCAGATGAAATAAGATAAACTAAAATATCAAAATATAACAAAACTAAGATATGATATGATAAAATAAAATAAAATATGATAAAAAAAATCAAATATAATAAGAAAAAATATTAAATAAAGCAAAAACAAGTAAATATAAGAATTAAGAGTGGATTTTACTTGTAGCAAATACAAATATTTTTAGGAACGGTTTTTATCTGTAACAAAAGTATTTGGGAACGGTTTTTATTTGTAACGAAAAATGAATTTCATATGTTACGAATATAAACCGTTGTCTAAAAGAGAAAAAAAAAGGCAACGCCTAAAACAAGTTTCTTATTTAAGCAATAGGAACAGTTTTTTATTGTTGCTTACAAATCGTTGCCTAAAACATACATCATTTGCTACAATGAAAAACCATTGCCTATTCCTTATTTAGGGAATGGTTTTCTCGCCGTTGCAGTGAAAAGTGTTGCCAGAGCCCTAAAATGTTGTAATGCATGCTTGGTGGAAGTTGGATGCCAATTACTTGTTTTCCAGATTTTCTTGACGTTACTTCTCTGCCTGTTGGCGGAGTTCTCTTTCTTTTTTCAGATCTGGCGTTTTTGCTCTGCCATCTCTGCCTTGATGATCTTATTTTCCACCCTGAGGAACTCCAACTCTTGTTTGTCTAGTGCGTTCCTTCTCGCCTCCAACTGGGTGCGAGCATTCTCCGGCTTCTTGGTGGCATGGATTTTAGGTGACATTTTACTGATATTAATATAACCCCATTTTTATTAAAAGAACAAAAGAAATTTGAATATTTGCAAAATAAAAGCAAAACATAATAATTTTTATTGATTAATTTGGCAGTCAGAACATCCTTATTCTCATTCATAAATATGAGATTCAATGATGCGAAAAAGTTGATAAGATCCTACGAAAGCTATAAGCCTATCGTTCACCTATCTTGGCCCCTTATCATACATTACATCCTTAGCATCGCGTTTCATTTATTGATTAAGATACGGCCGAACACTATGAGCTCTTCTAGTTCAGGCGGGACGTGAGGCAAGTGGATTCGCCATTCAATCTTCTTGAAGTGCAATCGAATTGCGTCTTTTTTCCATGGCTCTATCTCTCTTTCGAGTTCTGCCATGACTTTTTCTCTTGCCTTGCACCTCTCCTGTAGGTTCTCCATTGGCAAACTCATGGCCTGTATTTGGAGAAGTGCCCTGTTGAGCTGTTCTTGAGTGGCTGGGTTGTAGTTGAGTAATTGAGCCTGCAGGCCTTGGTTATGGGCTTCCAGTGCTTGCGCTCTGGATTCTTTGACTTGGAGTTCAACATCCATGTGTTCCTTCCATTCTCTTTCTTTTTTGGCTAGCTCATTTCTCAAGTTATGGTTTGTCTCCTTGAGATTCTTATTCTCATTCAGAAGAGGAGAATTCTTGCGAACATCTTCACTGTCTGCCCTTACATTAACATACTCCCTTTCCGCCTCGCGAATGGCCTTCATTTTTCTGTCTCTTTGAGCTTCGAGGTTTTCCAATGCATCTTTGTGCTCGTCAATTTTCCTTTTCAGGGCCCTTTCAATTTTTAGTTGATCATTCCCTAGGAGAGGAGTTAATGGCACGAATCTCTCCATTACTTTGTCATTGATCATTTCTTTTAGCCAGGTCTTGAAGTCACTTGTTGGCGCAAGTCCCTGGCTTCCCAACTCAGCTTTTCCCTTGAACCGCATGTGGTCCCAAGCTTTTGAGATGGTGATCCCGTGTATACAGTCAGGTCCCTTGAGGGAATGCAAGAACGAGTGCACTAATTCCTCTGGGGGTACATTTTGACGAAATGTCAACTGAGTATGTGCTAAGGACGGATTGTAGTTGGTTGCAAATCTCGGCCCTACTAGAGGTACATTGAGGAATGGACCACAACTGTACAGTACTTCCTCATTTAGCCACCACACTAATTTCCAACGAACGTCTTTCTCTTCTATCTGCGCGAGAAAGTGTACCCACCATTCTGATCCCACGGGACCTCGTGAATCAGAATTGTATAGTCGGAGACCCTCATGTCGAGAAACATTTCGAAGGGGATGATGACCCATATCCAGAACTCCTCCGGTAGAATATCCTTTCCGAAAAATATGATTGGCTAACCAAACTGTCAGAAGCTGGAGACAACATTGTAACTTCTTCCCTTTCCCTGCCTGACAATAGGTAAGGGACCCCACAGTTTCTGCTAGAATGCCAAGGCAAGAGTTCTTCCAAAGGTCGTCCAATCTCCTTTCCTTCTCATTGCCTCCATGTCCTCTATGAGGAACTTAGCGGAGAGGGTTCCCCCTTGGGCATGATTTCTGATGACGGCTTCCTTTTCAGGTAGCCCAAGCAAGTCAGCGATCTCTTTTTGTGTTGGAAGAGTCCCTGAGAATCTGTACACTTGGCTCGTTGGAAAAAGTGAGTCTTTTAGCAGCCCAGCATATTCTTCGGGTACTAGAGATGACAAAAAATTAGGGAACACGAAAACCCTCAATTTATTATCCCAGAATTGGAGGAGAGCTTGCAGTGCTTCTTCCATGACCTTTATATCCAGAAGGTCTAAAATATCCCCATACCGGCCTCGAAATTTCCTGAGTTCATCCCCTGGCAAATATTCGCTCATTTTGATCAAATCATCCACTGCATTGGCTTGAATCTTGACCTGGATTCTTCTCTCAGTGAGGGCTAGGCTTGTAGGAGAATAAAAGGTCGTGATATGTTCTTATGCCATTTCAAACAAATTTTTTTAAAAGAAAAGCACAAATAATGATCTTTGCTCTAAGGAGAAAGAAAAAAGAAAAGAGGGTTAGTATAATTAATAAAACAAATCATTTATAGAAAGTATAAAGAATTAAATGTATGCCATGCCATGCGTGCAATGCAGGGATTTTTGCTCCTTGTGTCCTATAGGTTAGGCTCTTAAGGTCTCTAAAATTGGCTGACCTAATAAAGGTAGGCTTTGAAGGTCAACTTGCACATGGTTTAGCTTGAGATCTAGATGCCCTAAAAAGGCCCTTAGATTGCCCCTACCAAAGGTAGAGACCTTGACTTAAGAGAGGATCCTGTCACAGAGAATTATGCGCGGATCAACCCTTAAGGCAAGTAACAATCTAAGTAGGATTGATAGGTCATCCTCTGTAGGCCTAAGCCCAACAGGGAAAGATTCTCATATCCCATTCTAACTTATTGTCACGACCCCCTATCGGACGTCCGTGACCGGCACGGGAAGTAGGATTTCTCCTATCCCGTAAGCCTCTAATCCTGATTGACATTTTCACATGTTTATAACTACCCATTTCTAATACAAACAATATATAGTATTTATGGTCATCCATATCCGGTGACCTAAGTAGCGTGCAATCCACGGCTCGCTCAACGCTGCTTCAATCTATATATATACACATATTCATGCACACATACATATAGTATACATATTGATCACGCACTTCAGGGCGAGTGATCTATCCTATTCACATGCAGAAATCCTGTGTACAGTCATACCTATATTCAATCACACGCTTGCATATAGTTTACATATTGATCCCACGCCTCAAAGCGTGTGATCCATCCTATTCACATGCGGAAGCCATATTTTCATACAATCAGGTATTCAGTCACACATATATATAAAATTTACATATTGATCATACACCTTAATGCGTATGATCTATCCTAGTCGCATGCAGAACTTATATATGTATATACGTGATATATGCTATGTCATAGCCTAAATTCCCATTACCAAGACATAACTTTAATCTGTATGAAGCCGACATAGCTAGAGTAAGACGTATATATACAACAGCTGTATTTGTACAAACGATACACCCAAAAAGGATTCATATATATATACATCACAACATATGCACAAAACCAAAATACACCACCCACGCGGACTATGCGTGCGATCTTCAGAGTTGTCCGCCTCCCTGAGAAGAAGTGGACGCGTTCCCGACGCCTGAACCACCTATATCTGAAACATGTAAATAGGGGTGAGTCGAAAAGACTCAGTGAGGAGCTCCGACATCCCTGGCGTAGTAGCAGGTACCACTACAGCTGGCGGAAGGGAGCAACCACAACCACATGCGCATGAAACGTATTCATATTATGATCTTTAACATGATCAAGTAATCAGTAAATCATACTCACAATTTAAAATCCTATTTCATGCTTCTAACATATTTATAAATCCGCATGTAAATCAATCATAAACATATGACATATGGTTCCATAGTTAACATATACTTGTGCACATAGGCACTCACTTTCTGTCTCCCGCATTACGCTAAGAGAAATACTGGCCCGAAGGCAATATCATGTACGAACTTGGTTGATCACACCAGGAACTTTCTGACTCCAAGGCATGCTTAGAGTAATAGCCGGCAACTTGTCTGACCCCGATTAAACCAAGGTAATAGCCACTATGTGGCATACTTACTGTTAACTGAATGCTGTCTGTCTGACCAGGATAACCGACTCGATCTACCCGAACTAACCTAAACAAGCTCAACTAACATATTCGACCTTGAAAGACACCCTATTAATAACTAACTGAATATTACACGTGTGAATTAGCTAGGCCTAGTTTCCCCCTTTTCAATTATGCAACCCTCTCACTCACATTCAGCAACCTAGGTTCAGTTTTCCTCAACAAACCATACGAACAAGGTCTTAACGGTGACGATCGATGTGATTGGTTTCTAATATTATTGAACTCCTCATATATGAAATTATGACTCAATCCTACCCACGGTAACATATAAGGCTCAGTGAGCCATAATAGCACATATACACCTTGAGATTAATTATATAAGCACATATACTATTGCACGTTGACTGCTTACTTGCAAATCATACACGTGTAACACAAATTTATTCATATAAATATATTCCATATATCAATTTCCACAAAATAGAGCATACCACATTTTCCACGTAGTCATCCAACCTTGTGGGGCAGGGATGGGAGAGCCCCTCACCTCGTTGGCCCTCCTGATCAGTCCTCGGAGTGCCTGGAGCTCCAATTACCCTGTGGTGCCCTAGACACATATATTTAAGAAATTTAGAAACGTGTAACAAAGCATCTAACATGCACGTGTCATGCGAATGCTCATGCACCCTCTAGATATTTCCAAGACTTAACTATTTAGTTCGTTACGTCGTCCTATTTGCTCTTTCTGAAAGTCCCGAATGTCTCATATTTGACTTTCACACTTTCGAGCTATTTAGAACCTCTAAATGCTTAGGTTAGTGATTCCCATTTGTCTAAATTTCATTTTACATGTTCATAAGAGTATTTAGCTAATAAAAGAATTAAATTCATGGCTCAGAAGAGGCTTCAGCTTACTCATTCCACTGTCTCCCTTATTCGCCGAGTAAACGCTTAATTACTACCTCTTTAATTATATATAAAAATATAATTGGGTATAATTAGAGCCTTGGAACCAATTTAGCGGGTCTTAGGTGTCCACCACGGACTAGACCGAGGTGTCTAACCCACCGCACAGCTCCTTACTGTATGGTGGCTTAGTATTTCGCCTCTTTTTCACCAGATTGGGTTCCGGTTAAAACGGTAAATACTTGGGCTTTATTCCCTTGTATATTTCCAGCAACTACAACACTTATACTACTCCAATCCAAGTCTAATCATGCATCGAACTATCAATTTCGAATTTTAGTAATTTTCTAGCTAAATTTTCCTAATTTCCATACCTGGTCAAATCCTACGGTTTAACTTCGATTCTGAACCTTACTAAGCTTTCAATAACACCCACTAAGCTCAAATTTAACCCCGGAATGCCCTGATTGGAAGTTGTAACTACGGAATATTCCACCTAAGGACACGTGGCACTGACGTTCTAGAAGCACAGCCCAGGCCAAGCTAAAATTTCCCCAAAAGCGTGGTAAAAACCCCGTTTGGTGCGAAAACCACAAAACGAACGTTTGACCAACCTCGCTAGCAACACGCATACAAACCGTCCTGATCACACGGTACTCATGCAAAAATCTTTTTACCCAGACGTAAAGAGAAATTGCGAACGCATACGACTTTTTGCCCAGAAGTAAAAAGGAAAGTAGGAAAACACTCTTTGCAAAAGTCATTCTCATTAGTGCCAAAAATGAGAGGGCGTCCGCCCATTACAACGGGTGAACACCCTAAAATTTACATAAGCCTCATTTTGGGCATCCCCAAGATCTACAAAGCCCTAGCCGGCTCCACATGGCCAACACCTTCCGACGACCCCCGCTTGGTCGCTTCAGCTAGCTGCTGAGAAGTAGGTCCAATCCCTGGAGCTCATCTGTCGATCCGAGACAACACCTGGTGCTCCACCAGACGGTCGGTCAGCCGACGAAGAAAAGCAAGATTCAACGGAGGATCTGGCTCCATCTACCCACGAAGCTCACCTTCGAAAAACTCCAAGGAAGGATGCAAGGAAGCCACCCACTCCGCTGGAAATCTCTCCCCACGGAGGCGCTCGAGCTGCTCGACCGCCAGAAGCATGGCGTACATCCTCTGCGCGGGAAACTCCCCTTGGAGAGCAGCGACGTCGACAACCTTCTCATTGGCCGCCAGCCAGCCAGAAAGGTTCTCATTGGCGCGAGCCTCGGCGCCCCGCAAAGCTTCGCGGAACGAGTGCAACTCCTGCTGATGCCTCACCGCATCATCTCGGCGGGCGGTCAGCTCCCGACGAGTCCTCTCCAACTCTAAGCGAAGGAGCGGAACTTCGGAAGGGTGACCAGCTTCAGCCCTAAGACGGGCAACCTCGTGAGTCAGGGACTCCACCATGCGTCCCTGATCCTCACACTCCAACTTCTTCGCGGAGAGCTTACCACGGACGTCCGCCAACCTTTTCTGGGAAACCTCCAGAGCCTGACTCTTAGAGGCCGCAACACCGGAGAAATGGTCCCAGTCAAGACGAATCTCCCCCTGCAAAAAGACGAGTCAGAAATGCAGAACAACACAAAGAGAATGCAGCACCGAGATGGAGAGACTTACCACATGCTTCTCCCACTCAAGACCAGCTTGGTGGAAGTCGGCCAACGCCTCAGCAATCCGGCTGAAGCCTCGAACGGCAATATTCAGGGGCGAAGTGTCCAACCCCCTAGCTTCCCTCTCCCGCATCTCCATTGGGAAGCGCCTGCCCAATGCCACCAGATCAAAAGCCAATCCCCCTTCCGGTGGCCCAAGGGGTTTAGAAGGGCCGACACTCGACCCAGGAACAAAATCTCTCGTGGAGCCGCTTGACTCGCCACTACATTCCCTCCATCTTGGGGGACTCTGGCCTCCACGGCCGCATCACCAGATTCTGCGACCTCATCAGCCGTAGGATCTCCCGCCGAAGTCTGAGGCGCGGAAGAGCCTCCGACAGGCTACTCGACGACCACCCTGGCCCTCTTAGCAGGAGGCTGATTCACCCCTTCAACGGGGCTGGGGACAGGAGGACGGGCAAAAAGAATCACCCTCATAGGTGATCGATGAACAGGAGCGGAAGTGGTAACAGAGGTAGGAACAGGGGCAGAAACAGGAACAACATCCCCCACTGGAGCCTCCACCTGTGCATCCTCCCGGTTAGTACTCCGCCATACGACCTGCGAAGAAAATCGCAAGTCAGCCCCTGCAGGACGCTTCTTGGGACCGCCTTCCCTGCTTTCGGCTAACTCCGCCGTAGAAGTTCCCCTCCTTTCCCCTTCCCGGGGTCCGCTCGCGCAAACCTTCCCGTCTTTCTTCCTCCTCTCCTTCGGAAGAACCTCTTGACGACGCTCCCCGTTGGAAGATGGAGGCGCTGGAGCCGACAATAGGCCCTATTGACCATTCTTCCTCCCCTCGCTCCGGCCAGTGTCATGAGTCCGGACCAAAGGAGGAGGAGGAGGGGAAGAGGAAGTAAGATTTTCCAAATCAGTGAAATCAAAGGGGTAATAACTGTAGTCGTCACCTACACCAGCCATTGCGAAGATTCAATTCGACAGGAAGCAAGAATCAGAAAAAGCAAGAGGACGTGAATCAGAGGCAACGGAGAAAGGTGAAATGCAAACGTAAAGTCACAAACTTTCAAAAGATGGGCATTTATAGGGCACCCAGAGGCGTAACAATTCAAAAACTTCGACCCCTCGTATCCCGCAACAGATAAAACCCATTATCCTCCACAACCAAGTCTAGCTGCAACCGCTCACTTCAGCCACACACGTGGAAAGAAGCAACGGACGGGATACACAGCCAGGGCAAAGGAGACGCAAAGACCGAAAAGCCCCCATGAACCCAAGAGTCGCTTCGAAACACTTGAGGGCCTTTTTGCGAAACTCTCCACCCAGGCTAATGATGACTACCCTCCGAAATGAACCCGCATTTAATGAAGGAGAAACGGCGGCAAAATGCTTGAATGACAGGGGCACCCGCTGAAACTCTGACGCGTGGCACCTAAAACGAAGCCCGCTCCTTCAGCAAATAACCCTCAGCAAGAAAACCACCGTCAGCCACTGCCACGGACGAGCATAGCCAGAGGAGAGCTTTTCGAAAATGACCAAAGCAGCCCCTAACCTTTGGATTTCCCTCACTAACCCTCGAAGGGTACTTCGGGAAATGCCCCTTTGAGCAATGATGACTCCACCTCGGTAAGTCGCGTACTTCCTGGAGAGACGGTTTGAAAACATGCTGAGGAAGCCAAGCGGCCAGCCATCCAAAATGAGACGAGTGTCCTCTCCAAGACATCTCCTTTCCTACGGAGCAATGTGAGGGAGCCAACTTCGTAAGTCGAACGTCCAAGTGTCTTACAGGAAAGTAAAGGCAGCGAAAATTCCCAACTGTCTTACAGGCAAAGGATCTTAAGTCCACGGGCGCCCGACACCCGTAGACTTGGGGGACTTATGTAACTACGCAAAATTCCACCTAGGGACACGTGGCATTGACGTTCTAGAAGCATGGCCCCAGCACTCGCTAGAGATACGTGGCACCATTCATCTGTCTGTTACGTGGCCCTCGCCCATGTCACCACACGGAGCTTCCCCTCAATCAGACGTGGGATCTCCACAAGCCTCGTGGGACGAGCACGATCTCCCCACACGCAAGTATAAATAGACCCTTACTCGGGGGATTAAGCAAGAAATCTAGTCTGAATAGTACTACACATAACTCGAAGGATTATCACGAATCATCCTAGATATTCCACGCTCTTCCGGTACCTAAGCACCCTCAGATACCTCACAAGAGTCCTCTCCGCACCTTGAGCTCCGTCGCCGACCCCCATTCCGGCCAGCCACCGGCAAACTCACCTCCTCCATGGAGCACACCGCTTACAGGGCTTCCAGCAGCCCTCAGAGACCATAGCTCTCTCCTACTAAGGCAACCTCCTAAGAGCGGCTCGCCCGCCCAGAGTACCTTAGGCATGTCTTAGCCGCACACGGCCCAATACAGGTAACAACCTTGCCTAACGGCTCCGATAGACGTCACCATGATGAACTACGTAGACTTTGATCCCTCCCGAAGGGTACGTAGGCACCTAGGTGCATCACCTAAGGACAAGTCCCCTAAGGTTAAGACCCCTTGCGGTCCTAATTTCAAACTACAATTGTCTAAGCCAAAAACAATAGTTACAGAAGTATTTGAAGATTTCCTAAAATACCCAAAATTGGAGAAATTGGAGTTTTCGGAGTTTGGGGCTTTCTTACTTGATTTCAATCGGATAGAAGGCTATTGAGTGTTGAGAGAAGACTCTGGTCACCTTCTCCGGCGAGAATCCGGTCGGTGCCCTTCTCCCCGTGGCTCCTCTTCCTTTTCGTGCGTTCATGTGTGTGTGCGTTTGCTGCTCTCCTTTTTTTTTGGTGGCTCACGGTTTTGCCACCTCCGCTTGTGCTTTTGCTTCTTGCTTTCTCTTATTTTAATGGGTGTGTGTGTGTAAATGGGAGGGGGTCACGGTTGCCCCCCCATATATTTTATTATATTCATATTTCTTTTTTTTTTTGCTTAGTAAATAATAATAATATTATTATTATTAATAATTATAATATATATATATATATATATATATATATTTTTAGTTATTTTATTTTCTTTTCCCCCATCTTTTTTTATCCGTATTCCTTTTAGGTCCTAGAATAATTACATATAGTCCCTATTATTTTCTCTTTTATTTTATTTTAACTCTTTAATTCTTTAACTTAATTTATTTTTTCTTTCTGAAAGAAAAAATAAATTAAATATTATTGAAAATAATTAAAACTAAATATCTCGGATATTACAATCTTTCCCCTTAAGAAATTCGGTCCTTGAATTTCAAACAAAACACTAACCTTAGTCTCGAAACAGATGAGGATACGCCCTGCGCATTTCACCCTCGACCTCCCATGTAGCTTCTTCGGTCGAGTGATTTTTCCACAGAACTTTAACCAATAGAATCTCTTTCGTTTTGAGTTTCTTCAACTGCCGATCTAAGATTTCCACTGGCTCCTCTTCATATGTCAAATTTTCGGTTAGTTGCACGTCTTGCGATTGGATCACGTGCGAGGGATCAGGAAGATATTTCCGAAGAATCAAAACGTGAAAGACAGGATGTACTCCTTTCAATTCCGTAGGCAATTCCAACCGGTACGCCACATTCCCAATCCGTTCCAAGATTTCAAATGGTCCAATATACCGAGGACTTAACTTCCCCTTTTTACCGAACCGCATCACGCCTCTCATCGGTGATATCCTCAAAAACACCTGTTCACCAATGGCGAATTCAAGTTCTCTTCTTCGATTGTCTGCATAAGACTTTTGCCTACTCTGAGCCTTTAACAATCTTTCCCTTATGCACTTCACCTTTTGCAAGGCATCTTGTAACAATTCTGGGCCGAGTAGACTAGCCTCTCCTACCTCGAACCACCCAATCGGGGATCTGCACCTACGATCGTACAGAGCCTCGAAAGGTGCCATTTGGATACTCGCTTGATAACTGATATTGTAAGCAAACTCAGCCAAAGGTAAATACCTTTCCCAACTTCCGCCGTAATCCATAATACATGCCTGAAGCATGTCTTCAAGGATCTGAAGGGTTCTTTCTGATTGCCCGTCGGTCTGTGGGTGAAACGCATTACTCAAATCAACTCTAGTTCCCAACACTTCCTGCAATGACTTCCAAAACCTGGAAGTGAACTATGGCCTTCTATCAGATATTATGGACACTAGCACACCGTGCAATCTAACGATTTCTGATAGATAAATCTGTGCATATTGACTCACTCCGTAAGTGGTCTTAACTGGCAGAAAGTGCGCGGACTTAGTCATGCGATCCACTATCACCCAAACTGAATCAAATTCACGTTGTGATCTTGGCAACCCTGTTACAAAATCCATAGTTATCCTCCCCCATTTCCACTCAGGTATTTCTATCTGCTGTAATGTTCCGGCGGGCTTCTAGTGTTCAGCCTTGACTTGCTGACACACTAAACACCTGGCTACATAGTTTGCAACATCCCTCTTCATGCCATTCCACCAATATAGTTGTTTCAGGTCCTGATACATTTTATTAGCTCCCGGATGGATTGTATAAGCTGTCCGGTGTGCTTCTTCAAGGATTCTTTCTTTCAAGTTATCAACCATAGGGACACACAACCGTCCCTCCAACCGAAGTACTCCGAAATCATCAATAGAGAATCGGACGTCGTCCCCTTTCTCTTATTTTAATGGGTGTGTGTGTGTAAATGGGAGGGGGTCACGGTTCCCCCCCATATATTTTATTATATTTATATTTCTTTTTTTTTGCTTAGTAAATAATAATAATAATAATAATATTAATAATTATAATATATATATATATATATTTTTTATTTAGTTATTTTATTTTCTTTTCCCCCATATTTTTTTATCCCTATTCCTTTTAGGTCCTAGAAAAATTACATATATTCCCTATTATTTTCTCCTTTATTTTATTTTAACTCTTTAATTCTTTAATTTAATTTATTTTTTCTTTCTGAAAGAAAAAATAAATTAAATATTAATGAAAATAATTAAATCTAAATATCTCGGATATTACACTTATTTGGATGTGCTCCGGGTATAGGAGCCAATTTGTGGGGAGGTATAAATATAAATAGTGCAATCCTGATTTTTGGAGCACCCTAGCTACCCTTCCCTTCCACTTGGAGGTGGAAACACTGCAAAAACAAAGAAAACCACAAATATACAAAGATATATATACAAACAAACAAATATGGAAGGCCAAACAATTTCAATATTAATTCATAAAAGAAAAGGGCTTGACTCTCTAAGTAAAAGTCCCCAGTGGAGTCGCCAACTGTGAAGACCGAGCCTTCGACGGGAGTCACCACCAAATTTTCAATCAAAATTTGGAAAAAGAAAAATAAGTTCAAAAGTGGGGTAAAATGAATTTTCACAAAATGTTGGGTTCGGGAGTCTGATTGAGATGAAGGGAAGGTGTTAGGCACCCTTCCTCCCCCGTCCGAAGATGGTTACCCTAAAAATTAATATCAAAATTGTTTGGCCTTGAAAATATATACAATCATGGGAGAAAATGGGGAAGGAAAGTGGGAGGGCTTGACCTAGGATAAATGCCTAAGGCCTACGTACCCCCAAGGAGGGATCAAAGCCCACGTAGTTCCTGTGACATACAAGTGTGTGATTGAGGGGAGTCTCATCAAGCGAATACTCAGATGGCCTCCCAGTGCAATGTACCTAAAGAAAAGAATTTTATACAAAATGATGTTGTATTGAATACCAGTTTACAGTGGGGTGCATGAATCAGATGTTGGATTGAATACCAACACTGGGGGATCACAACCCGAAGAAAAGAATTTTATACAAAAAGAGCAAACAAAGACACCTAGTGATCAAGTGAATATTAGTAGGATAAAAGAAAAGGATAGAATAAAATTATGGTGTTTTCTCTACCTTCTTGCTTCTTGCTTGTGGCCTTTTAGTTCACAATTTTTTTCGGTCCCTTCTACTGAGGAACGGAGTTCAATTTATAGTGGGACGGAGGGAGCTATTCCGGGAAAGAAATTCGGTCTTTTATGGCACAATGCGTCGCGACAGGTAACTTTTATCGTCGCGACGGGTATCAAATAGATACGATTTTGATTTGTCATAAATACCAGGGGCGTCGCGACGTATGGACCTATACATCGCGACGGGCCCTTGATTGAAGATCTGATTGATTCTCTATAAATGTGCAAGGGGGTCGCGACGCATACCTTGATCCGTCGCGACGGTTCCCACAAGGGCAAAAGGGTTGCGACGGGTGGTACTACCCGTCGCGACGTCTTTTTTATTATTTTTTTGATTTCATATTTTTCTATTTCTCATTTTTCATTATATTTTATTTTTCTTTTTTTGTACTGTTTTGTTTATTATATTTTTTGGCCTACTTTGGGCAGAGAAAATGAGGTGCTCACAGGCAACAAGTGAGAGATTTTCTTAAGTAACTTGCTGAAAGGGAACCTAAATCCATGGGCGCCTGACACACGTAGACTTGGGGGACTTATGTAACTATGGAATATTTCCCCTAGGGACACGTGGCATTGGGCTTCCAGAAGCTCCGCAATAGCTTGCACCGTTGACACGTGGCACCACTCATCTATCCCTTACGTAGCCGGTACCCACATTTCTCCTTCTAGGCTCCCGTCCAAGGGATGTGGGAAACCTCCAAGCATGGTGGGACGACCCACATCGAGCAGGAACGTGGGTCGACCACGTCCTCCCCCACACATGGTATAAAAGGCCCTCACCCAGGGGACTCAAGGACATCCGAACAAGAGGCAAGCAACACAAACTCTGATTACACAAAAGCTAGACTTAGCTTTCCTTATGCTATACAACTCCTAGTTAACTCAAAAGCTTAACCTACGACACCACTAGGTTCCGTTGTTAGCAGACGTATCTCCATCCGGAAGACCTCCAATAGCAGAGCTCCCAATAAATCCTAGAGACCTTTTCTCTCACATAATCTAAGGCAAACTCCTACGAGTGGCTCGCTCGCCCGGAGTACCTTACACACGTCTTAGCCGCACACGACCCTGTATAGGTAATCACCTTGCCTAACGGCTTTCACGGACGTTATCACAGTGAACTTCATGGACTTTGATCCCATCACAAGGGTACGTAGGCACCTAGGTTCCCACCTAAGGACAAGTCCCCCAAGGTTACGACCCCTTGCGGTCCTTTTTTACAAATTAGAATTGTCTGAATGAAAAATGACAATTACAGTATTAAACATATTTTAAAAGTGTAATCATAAAAAATTGTACAGGAATTTCATTTAAAAAGATTGCTTGAAGCAGGAGATCGGTATTAGAAACATAATAAACATAACAATAAAAATAACATTAACCATGAAAATATTATTAAGTAAATATAACAACAACAAAAACCATGTTACGCCAGGCATACATGGTTGCTTCTCCATCGCCAATCCCGCTTTCCTCGAAAGTGTTGAGGAGGTACGATTTATTTAGTTGCTGTATTTGATTCTCATTGTCATAATTACTACAAGAGTGTTCTTGATGATGTTGTATCTTTAAATGGAATTGAAGGTGTATTGTTAATCAATGTTCCTATTAAAGATGCCAACCATTAAAACTCATTTTAGCTCACTAAAAATATTTGAAACAAGTGTCTCATTCATATGACATTTTCTAAGCTAAATAAAATTTTTTCCTCCAATTGCTTCCAAATCTTTACCACAAACTCAGAAAAAACATTTAGATTCACGGTCTACTTTTATTTTTGTTGAAATCACAAATTCAATAAATAAATGGATTTTTGTAACTCACTTCAATGATGATCATCCTGATTATTAATAAATTGTTTCAAATCATGTTTAGAAAATTCATTATTGCAGAACAAGTTGTTCTTCTTCTTTTCTAGCCTTAATAAAGGAATCTATAGATGGAAACACTTTTTAGTTTTTCTTTTTCCAGTTTTCTTTATTTGCCTTCTTTTTATTTGTTGTGTATGTCTTCTTCTAAGGTGGTGAGGATCTTAGGTGAAAGATATAATAATTTATGGAATGGGCGACTCTACGTCAATGCCTCGGGGTTGTGTGGGAGGGGGGAGGTTGAGCTCCTCAATGAAGAAGCAAAGTTGCAAAAAAAAAAGAACAGAATGTCTCAGAAGAAGAAACTTTTCTCGTATATCGAGAGGATTACTGGATAAGATGCATGTTTTGTCAGGCGTACCTGATTGCACCTCCATCGCAATTACCGCTATACACGGAAGTATTAAACATGCATGGTTTGTATCTCTAAAAGGAATTGAAGGTCGATTGATACCCAATTTTCAAATTAAAGATGCGAAATTCATTTTTGCTCACAAAAACATATGAAACAAGTGTCTCATTCAGATTAAATTTTGAAAAAAAATTTATCTCCAATTGCTCCGAAATCTTTACCAAAAGCTCTAAAAAACTTATAGATTCACGGTATAAATTTATTTTTGCTCAAATCAGAAGTTCAATAAATAAATGGATTTTTTTCCATTAACTCTAGAGATGATCAACCTAATTACTAAAGAGTTCTTTAAATTCATGTTTTGGAAATTCATTTTTGCATAACAAGTTGTTTTTCTTCTTTTCTACGCTTACCAAACGAATCCGTAGGCGTGGGGCACTCTTTATTATTTAGTTTTTCTTTCACGTTTCTTTATCTGCATTCTTTTCGTTCATTGGGTTTGTCTTCTTCAATGGCTGTAACAATCTTAAGTTATAGAGATAATAATTTATGGTATGTTCGTGTGTGCGTCAACGCCTCTGAGGTCTATGGGAGGCGGGAGGCGGGAGGAGGGAGGCTGAGTTGCTCCGGGAAGAATCAAAGTCGCAAAAAGAGAACAGATGGTCTCAGAAGAAGAGTGTCTTCTAGGATATCTAAGGGATCATTCGATAAGGAGTATGTTACGCTAGACGTACTTGATTGCTCCTCCATCGCCAATCCCGCTATCCACGGAGGTATTGACTAGGCATGTTTTGATTCAGTTGTTGTATTTGATTTTAATTGTTATGATGACTAGCATAGTGTTCTTGATGATATTGTATCTACAAATGGAATTGAAGATAGATTGATACCCACTTTTCCAATTAAAGATCCCACCATGAAAATTCATTTGTTATCACTAAAAATATCTGAAAACAAGTGTTTCAGTAAGATGAAATTTTTTAAGCCAGATAAAATTTTTATATCCAATTGCCCCCAAATCTTTACCTCAAGCTCAAAAAACATCTACATTCATGGTATAATTTTATTTTTGCTCAAATGACAACTTCAAAAAACAAAAGGATTTTTTTTTTGTTAAATAACTCCATTGATGATCATCCTTAATACTAAAGAGTTCTTTGAATTCATGTTTTGAAAATTAATTTTTCCAGAACAAGCTGTTTTTCTACTATTTAGCCTTCACAAAGGAATACATAGGTTGATACATTTTATAGTTTACAATTTTTCTTTTTACCTTTTTTTTATCTGCCTTCTTTTCGTCATTGTGTGTTTTCTTCCGTGGTGGTGAGAATCTAAGCTGAAAGATATAATAGTTTATGCTATAAGCGCGCGCATGTGCCAATGCCTCATGGGAGTGTGGGACGAGGGAGGTTGAGCTCCACCAAGAAGAAGCAGAGTCACAAAAAGAGAATAGATGGTCTCAAAACAAGATTGCCTTCTTGGATATCTAAGGGATCATTTGATAAGAAGCCTGTTAAGCAAGGCGTACTTGATTGCTCCTCCTTCGCCAATCCCGCATTACAAGAAATTATTGGGGATGCATGGTTTGATTCAGTTGCTAAATTTGATTCTGATTGTGATGATGACTACCACAGTGTTCTTGATGATGATGTATTTGTAAATGGAATTGAAGGTGTATTGATGACCAATTTTCCAATTAAAGATGCCAACAATGAAAATTCATTTTTGCTTACTAAAAATATCTGAAACAAGTGTCTTAATCAGATGAAATTTTCTAAACTAGATAAAATTTTTCTGTCTAGTTGCTCCCAAACCTTTATCACAAGCTCAGAAAAACTTCTAGATTCACGGTATAATATTATTTTAGCTCAAATTACAAGTTCAATAAATAAATGGATTTTTTTAGAAGTTATTTGAACAATTTTAAGTGTTGTTTGGTTTGGCTTGAAACTTTTTAAAACAAAAAAAAGAATCTCAACATATATTTGTTTACTTAGTCGCCATGAAAAATTAATCTAATAATAAAATTAATTAATACTAATCACATATATTTAAACATATTATAAAAGTGCAGTCATAACAAATTGTACGAGAATGTCATTTGAAATGATTGCCTGAAGCCAGTGATCGGTATTGGAAACATAATAAACATAACAATAAAATTAACTTTAATCATAAAAATATAATTAAGTAAATATAACAACAATAAAAACCTAGTTACGCCAGGCATACATGGTTGCTTCTCCATCGCCAATCCCGCTTTCCTAGGAAGTGTTGAGGAGGAATGATTTATTTAGTCGCTGTATTTGATTCTTATTATGATAATGACTACTAGAGTGTTCTTGATGATGTTGAATCTTTAAATGGAATTCAAGGCGGATTGTTACTCAATTTTTTTTTATTAAAGATGCCAACCATTAAAAGTCATTTTTGCTCCAAAAAAAAAATCTGAAACAAGTGTCTCATTCAGATGATATTTTCAAAGCTAGATAAAAGTTTTTTTCCTCCAATTGTTTCCAAATCTTTACCACAAGCTCTGAAAAAACATTTAGATTCACGGTCTACTTTAATATTTGCTGAAATCTCAAATTCAATAAATAAATAGATTTTTTAAGTGACTTCAATGATGATCATCCTGATTATTAATAAATTGTTTCAAATCATGTTTTGAAAATTCATTATTGCAGAACAAGTTGTTTTTCGTTTTTTCTAGCCTTCATAAAAGAATCTATAGGTGGAAGCACTTTTTAGTTTTTCTTTTTCCAGTTTTCTTTATCTGCATTTTTTTCGTTTATTGTGCGTGTCTTCTTCTATGGTGGTGAGGATCTTAGGTAAAAGATATAATAATTTATGGTATGGGCGACTCTGCGTCAATGCCTCGGGGTTGTGTGGGAGGAGGGAGGTTGAGCTCCTCCATGAAGAAGCAAAGTTGCAAAAAAAAAAAGAACAGAAGGTCTCAAAAGAAGAAAGTTTTCTCGTATATTGAGAGGATTATTGGATAAGCAGCATGTTGCGACAAGCGTACCCGATTGCACCTCCATCGCCTTTACTGCTATCGACGAAAGTATTAAAGAGGCATGGTTTGATTCAGTTGCTGTAATTTTTTCTGATTGTTATGATGACTAGCAGGATGTTCCTGATGATGTTGTATATCTAAAGGGAATTGAAGGTGGATTGATACCCAATTTTCCAATTAAAGATGTCAATCGTGGAAATTCATTTTTTCTCACTAAAACATATGAAACAAGTGTCTCATTCAGATGAAACTTTTTAAGCTAGATAAACTTTTTATCTCCAATTGCCCCCAACTCTTTACCGCATGCTCATAAAAACATCTAGACTCACGGTATAAATTTATTTTTGTTCAAATGACAACTTCAACAAATAAATTGATTTTTTTGTTAAATAACTCCGTTGATGATCATCTTAATTAATAACAGGTTGTTTCAAATCATGTTTTCAAAATTCATTTTTGTAGAGTAAGTTGTTTTTCTTCTTTCTAGCCTTCACAAAGGAATCCGTAGGTTGATACACTTTATAGTTTTCAGTTTTTCTATTTCCCCTTTTTTTTATCTGCTTTCTTTTTGTTCATTGTGTGTCTTCATCCATGGTGGTGAGAATCTAGGGTGAAAGATATAATAATTTATGCTATAAGTAGAGCTGTCAAAACGGGTCCAACCCGGTGGGTTAGCCCATTTAACCCACCAATTTGGTGGGTTGGGTTGCAAAATCCCAACCCATTTATTAAACGGGTTGGAGGAACCCGACCCACCTAACTCTTGGCTCGCAGGTTAGGTGGATTGGCCCGTAACCCACCTAACTTAAAAAATAAAATAAAAAAAACGTAATTTCTAATCATGTTTCTTTGTTTTTGTGATATTTTCATTTTTCACCATATTTGCAGGAGCCAGGAGGAAAAGAAATGAGTAATGTTGTGATATTTTGACCATGTTTCATACTTTCATTGTTTTATTTTCAACTATTTTGTGAGTGACATGATGAATGATAAATTTTTTCTTTCATTTTATCATATTAAATTTCTTAGTTCATGAAAAATATGTATAAAAAAAAGTATAGATTTCTTTTTTAAAAAAAGTTAGAATTAAAAAAATTAAAAAAAAAAAATAGGTGGGTTAGGTGGGTTGGCCAGACCCACCACCCTTGGTGGGTCGGGCTGGGATTCCCATCCCGTTAAACGTGGCCAACCCATGGTGGGCTAACCCGTCATGGGTCCAACTCGTGGTAGGTCAACCTGTGTTGGCCGGGTTGGCCCACTTTGGCAGCTCTAGCTATAAGCGCGTGCGTGTGTCAATGCCTCATGGGAGTGTCGGACGAGGGAGGTTGAGCTCCTCCAAGAAGAAGCTGAGTCGCAAAAGGAGAACAGATTGTCTCAGAAGAAGATTGTCTTTTCGGATATCTCAGGGATCATTTCGTAAGAAGCCTGTTAAGCGAAGCGTACCTGATTGCTCCTCCTTCGCCAATCCTGCATTCCAGGAAATTATTGGGGATGCATGGTTTCATTCAGTTGCTAAATTTGATTCTGATTGCGATGATGACTACCAAAGTGTTCTTGATGATGTTGTATTTGTAAATGGAATTGAAGGTGGATTGATGACCAATTTTCCAATTAAAGATTCGAACAATGAAACTTCATTTTTGCTCACTAAAAATATCTGAAACAATTGTCTTAGTCAGATGAAATTTTCTAAACTAGAAAAAATTTGTATGTCTAGTTGCTCCCAAATCTTTATCACAAACTCATAAAAACTTCTAGACTCACGGTATAACATTATTTTTTCTCAAATCACAAGTTCAACAAATAAATGGATTTTTTTAGAAGTTGTAACTGTCATTTTTGGTTCAGACAATTTTTATTAGTAAATAAGGACCGCAAGGGGTCGTAACCTTGGGGGACTTGTCCAGTTGTCCTTAGGTGGGAACCTAGCACTACAAGAAAATGGACTTTCAGTGACGACTTTCAGTGGCGACTCAAAAAAGTCGTCACTGAAAGTCGACCTTCAGTGACGACTCAAAAAATTCGTCACTGAAAGTCGACCTTCAGTGGCGAAAAAAGTTGCCACTGAAAGCCCACCTTCAGGGACAACAATTCCATGTCTACGTACCCTTGTGAAGGGATCAAATTCCACGTAGTCCATCGTGTTAACGTCCGTGAGAGCCGTTAGGCAAGGTAGTTACCTGTGTGGGGCTGTGTGCGGCTAAGACGTGTGTAAGGTACTCTTGGCGGGCGAGCCACTCGTAAGAGGTTGCCTTAGGTTGTGAGAGAGCAAAGTCTCTTAGAGCTGTTGGGTGCTCTGCTGGTGGAGGTCTCCGGGATGGAGATATGTCTGCTAATGGTGGAGCTTGGTGGTGTCGAAGGCTAGGCTTTTGAGTTTACTGGAAGATGTGTTGTGTAAGGAAAGCTAAGTCTAGCTTTGGTGTAATCAGAGTTTGTGTTAGTTGCCTCCTCTCTCGAGTACCACGGGCGAGGGCCTTTTATACCAAGTGTGGAGGAAGACGTAGTCGACCCATGTTCCTGCTTGACGTGGGTTGTCCCACGATACTTGAAGGTTTCCCATGTCCCTTGGACGAGAGCCTAGAAGGAGAAACGTGGATGCCGGCTACGCAATGGGTAAATGAGTGGTGCCACGTGTCACTGGCGCAAGCTACTACAGGGCTTCTGGAAGCCCAGTACCACGTGTCCATAAGGGAAATATTCTGTAGTTACAGAAGTTATTTGAACAATTGAAAGTATTGTTTGGTTTGGCTTGAAACTTTGCAAAACAAAAAAAAAATCACAACATATATTTGTTTACTTAGTCACCAGAAAAAATTAATCTAATAATAAAATTAATTAATACTAATTACATAGTAATAAACATATTATAAAAGTGCAATCATAACAAATTGTACGAGAATGTCATTTAAAAAGTTTGCTTGAAGCAAGAGATCGGTATTGAACATAATAAACATAACAATAAAAATAATATTAACCATAAAAATATAATTAAGTAAATAAGTAAATATAACAACAATAAAACCCTGTTAGGCATTCATATTTGCTCATTAAAAATATCGTAAACAAGTGTCTCATTCAAATGACATTTTCTAAGCTAGATAAAAAATATTTCCTCCAATTGCTTCCAAATCTTTACCACAAGCTTAGAAAAAATATTTAGATTCATGATCTACTTTTATTTTTGCTGAACTCACAAATTCAATAAATAAATGGATTTTTTTAAGTAAATTCAATGATGATCATCCTGATAATTAATAAATTATTTCAAATTATGTTTTGAAAATTCATTATTGCAGAACAAGTTGATTTTCTTCTTTTCTAGCCTTCATAAAGGATTCTATAGGTGAAAACACTTTTTAGTTTTTCTTTTTCCAGTTTTCTTTATCTGCCTTCTTTTCATGTATTGTGTGTGTCTTCTTCCATGGTGGTGAGGATCTTAGGTGAAAGATATTATAATTTTTTGGTATGCACGACTCTGCGACAATGCCTCGGGGTTGTGTGGAAGGAGGGAAGTTGAGCTCCTCCATGAAGAAGCAAAGTTGCAAAAAAAGAATAGAAGGTCTCAGAAGAATAAAGTTTTCTCGTATATCGAGAGTATTACTGGATAAGAAGCATGTTACGCCAGACGTACCCGATTGCACCTCCATCGCCAATACCGCTATCCACGGAAGTAGTAAAGAGGTATGGTTTGATTCAGTTGCTGTATTTTTTTTCTAATTCTGATGATGATTAGTAGAGTGTTCATGATGTTGTTGTATGTCTAAAGGGAATTGATGGTAAATTTAGACCCAATTTTCCAATTAAAGATGCCAATCATGGAAATTCATTTTGCTCACTAAAACATATGAAACAAGTGTCTCATTCAGATGAAATTTTTAAAACTAGATACAATTTTTATCTCCAATTGCTCCGAAATCTTTACCAACAACTCAGAAAAACTTCTAGATTCACGCTATAAATTTATTTTTGCTCAAATCACAAGTTCAATAAATAAATGACTTTTTTTTGTTAAATAACTCTAGAGATGATCAACTTATTAACAAGTTCTTTGAAGTTGTGTTTTGAAAATTCATTTCTGCATAACAAGTTGTTTTTCTTCTTTTCTACGCTTCACAAAGGAATCCGTAGGTGGAAGCACATTTTACTTTTTAGTTTTTTTTTTCACTTTTCTTTTTCTGCCTTCGTTTAGTTGATTGTGTTTTCTTCAATGGCTGTAACGATCTAAGGTGAAAGAGATAATAATTTATAATACGGTCGCGTGTACATCAACGCCTCTAAGGTCTATGGGAGGAGGGAGGTTGAGCTTCTCCTGGAAGAATTAAAGTCGCAAAAAGAGAACAGATTGTCTCAGAAGAAGAGTGTTGTCTCAGATATCTAAGGGATCATTCGATAAGGAGCTAGTTACGCTAGACGTACCCGATTACTCCTCCATTGCCAATCCCGCTATCCACGGAGGTATTAAGTAGCCATGGTTTGATTCAGTTATTGTATTTGATTTTGATTGTGATGATGACTAGCATAGTGTTCTTGATGATGGATTGATACCCAATTTTCCAATTAAAGATGCCACTATGAAAATTCTTTTTTTATCACTAAAAATATCTGAAACAAGTGTCTCAGTAAGTTGAAATTTTTTAAGTTAGATAAAATTTTTATCTCCAATTGCCCCCAAATCTTTATCGCATGCTCAGAAAAACATCTAGATTCACGGTATAATTTTATTTTTGCTCAAATCACAACTTCAATAAATAAATGGATTTTTTTGTAAAATAACTCCACTGATGAGCATCCTAATTGTTAACAAGTTGTTTCAAATCATGTTTTGAAAATTAATTTTTATAGAACAAGTTGGTTTTCTTCTTTCTAGCCTTCGCAAATGAATCTGTAGGTTGCTACACTTTATAGTTTACAGTTTTTCTTTTTCCGTTCTTTCATCTGCCTTCTTTTCATTCATTGTGTGTCTTCTTCCATGCTGGTGAGGATCCAAGATGAATGATATAATATTTTATGGATTGGCGCGCGTGCTTCAATGCCTCAGGGGTGGGTGGAAGGAGGGAGGTTGAGCTCCTCCAGGAGGGAGGTTGAGCTCCTTCAGGAAGAAGCAGAGTTGCAAAAGGAAAACAGATGGTCTCAGAAAGAAGAGTGTCTTGTCGGAAATCTAAGGGATCGTTGGATAATAATACTGTTATCCCAAGCGTACCTGATTTCTCCTCCGTCACCAATCCTGCTTTCCACAGAAGTATTAAGGGGGCATGGTTTGATTTAGTTGCTGTATTTGATTCTGATTGTGATGATGACTACCAGAGTGTTGCTGATGATGTTGTGTCTCTAAATGGATGTGAAGGTGGATTGATGCCCAATTGTCCAATTAAGTATGCATACCATGAAAATTCATTTCTGCTCCGTAAAAATATCTGAAATAAGTGTCTCAGTCAAATGAAATTTTCTAAGCAATATAAAATTTTTATCTCCTGTTGTTCCAAAATCTTTTCCAAAAGCTCAAAAAAAGTCCTAGATTCACGACGAAATTTTATGTTTGCTCAAATCACAAGTTCAATAAATAAATGGATTTTTTTGTGAAATAACTTCAGTGATGAGCATCCTAATTATTAACAAGTTGTTTCGAATCATTTTTTGAAAATTCATTTTTTGCATAACAAGTTGCTTTTCTTCTTTTCTAGCCTTCACAAAGGAATCCGTAAGTGGAAGTACATGTTAGTTTTTAGTTTTTTTTATCAATTTCTTTATTTGCCATATTTTTCGTTCATTGTGTGTGTCTTCTATGGATCCATTAGCAGTTGCATTGAGCATTATTACATCTTCATCAGTTAGCCCATAAGAAAAAGATTGGACTAGGTGCTCCGGTGGCATTTGATGGTTTAGACATTTTGTTATCTTATTTGGAATGCGTGCCCAATATCTTTAGAATGTTTCACCCTCTTCCTCCCTTGAAGATGAGATTTCCTTCCTTGCTACGACAGCTTTGTTTGAAGGATAATGGATTTCAATAAAATGCTTCTTCAAATTATCCCATGTCTGGTAAGCATCTAGGGCGTACCTCGACAAACTCACATACCAACTATTTGCCTTCCTTTCCACAGTGAGATGAAAAACTATTCACATGACTTCTTTAAGTTTAGCCCCCACGGGCTTCATCGTCATGCAATGCATGTGGAGAGAGCTTAGATGTGTATACGGGTTCTCATCTGGAAGACCATGAATTTTTAGAAGTGGGTGCACAAGAGAACCCTTAATTTCAAAATCAGTAGTAAAAGTAGGAGTAGCACCAACCAAAGGTTCAAAATTATCACCAAATTGTGTCAATTGTTTAATAGATTTCTTAGGTTGATCCACCATATTATTATATTCCTCATGCCTATCCCTATTATTCCCGTTGTCTTTGTTGGCCATTTCTTCTATTTCTAGTTCTCTTTCACTTTCTTGATTAGCCTTAATTACTTTCTTTTTTCGTTTTCTTATTTTTCTAAGAGTCCTTTCAATTTCTAAATCCAATGGAGTTAGGTCTCCTCTAGAACTTCTAAGCATGCACTAAACACATAAACAAAAAAGAAGAAACACAAAGAAAAACAAGAAAACAATGAAAACAAAAAGGATGCAATCTAAATTCTAAGACAAAAATAAACTACCTAGAAGCACAAGACCAAAAACACAAACACAATTAATTTCAACTAAAACTATGCAATTCCCGAAGGAATCATGCGAAGACAACCCGTTTCATGAGAATCTAGCACAATTGCACAAAGAACCAACATGACTCCCCGACAACGACGCCAAATTGATGGACGCGAACTTGTCGCGAGGCCGGCACCAATTAAAATAATGCTAGAATGTGCAGCTACTGGCACAACCTAGGTCAATTATGCAAGATGTTCACAAAAATAGGGATGCCTTTGAGGAATTTTATCAAACAGTTGGTGTGCAAGAAGAGTAAACGTATCTAAATGAAACTACAACTAAATCTTTTTGTGATTTTTCAATATTTCAAAGCAAATAAAAGTGAGGTGAATGTATTGAGATGAATATTGTTTGTTGGAGAATGCTTTGGGCTATCCTTGCTATCTAAAAGTTATGGAGTTAATTAATGAGGAACCATTTTCTAATGTATTTTAGTGACCACTAAACTAGGTAATTTAATTAGAGAATGCAATTAGCTAATCGGACAATTAACAAGCCCAATCAAATACAATGAATGAAGTAAATGGGGAATTTAATATAGATAAGAATTCAACTCAACAAATATCATTGTCATTAGAGTAACTTCCACAATGAATCAAAACTACAATTAGATTTAACCAAATCCAATGTAATCAAAACCTACAATGGGAGAATGACAAAACAAATCTAGAAGCTTAGCCACTCATGGAGATGAAGAATACTCCACCAAGCTTCTTCAACCCGTGCCAAAATGGTGATGAACCATGAAATTATCATGAATCAAATCCAATACTCATATGAGTTAAGATATCATTAAAACATGCATTTGGAGCACAATAAGTCAAATAAAACCTTGCCAAATGACACGAAATATTATGACAAATATGACTGTCATCAATGACTACCAAAGTGTTCCTCATGATGTTGTATCTGTAAATGGAAGTGAAGGTGGATTGATACCTAATTTTACAATTAAAGATGCCAACCACAAAAATTCATTTTTCTCATTGAAAATATCTAAACCAAGTGTCTCGGTTAGATGAAAATTTCAAAGACGAATAAAATTTTTATCTCTAGTTGCTTCCAAATCTTTACACCAAGCTCAAAAAAATTTCTAGATTCACGGTATACTTTTACTTTTGCTCAAATCACAAGTTCAATAAGTAAATGGAATTTTTTAGACTTATTTGAACAATTGTAAGTGTTGTTTGGTTTGGATTGATATTTTTCAAAACAAAAAAAGAATCAAAACAATTTGTTTACTTAGTCACCACAAAAAAATAATCTACTAATAAAATTAATAAATACTAACTACATATTATTAAATATATTCTAAAAGTGTAATCATAAAAAAAATGTACGAGAATGTCATTTAAAAAAACTTGCTTGAAATAAGAGATCACTATGGAAAATTCAATAAAGATAACCCTACCCTTTTTAAAGCCCTAACCCTACACATTTTTTAAATTTTGTTTAGTACAATGTTTATTGTTATTATGTTTACTTAATTAGAATTTGTTGGATATATTGGGGTCTTCGGGACTAAATATCCGCCCATGTGGGAGTCCGATCGGGTCGAGTGAGGATCCGTTGGAAAGCTTGCAGAGAGACGAAGAGAACGAAACGAAAATGACTCTCATCGGAGGTCACACGAGCCCGTACTCGTGGCCCAAAGTGGGCTAGATGATCATGATGGAAGTGAATATTTTGTTCACATTCCAAGTCCCACATTGCTTGCGTCAATGATGGGAGCTCTCTCATCCTCCTATAAATAGGAGTGACTCCACCCTTTTCTAGTTGCTCATTCCATGTGTTGGAAAGGGGGGTCCCGTTTGGGAACCCCACTCAGTATAAGTTTTCTCTTTCTCTTGAGTCCTCTTCCGCGCATCAGTCGTGGACATGTGGCTCTACCTCTCGTAGGTAGAGTCCTCCGTTTGGCGCGACCCTTTTCGGTGTTCGTCGTTTGGAGGACAGCCCTGGTGGAACAGAGGCACTAGCAAGATCCAAGGTCTTAGCATTGGCGTTCAGGTTAGTAGCTTCCGCAATATTTATATTTATGCCTGGTTTATTTTTCGGTTTTTCATTTAGGTCCCTGGGTCGGACCGGGTCATGTGGATTCGGACTTTTATGTTTATTATATTTCCATTCAGGATTTTTTTTTTCAAACAATCTTTTAAAATGACCTTCTCGTACAATTTGTTATGATTGCACTTTTAGAATATGTTTAATAATATGTCGTTAGTATTAATTAATTTATTTATTAGATTAATTTTTTATGGTGATTAACTAAACAAATAATTGTTGTGATTCTTTTTTTGTTTTGAAAAATATCAAGCCAAACCAAACAACACTTACCATTGTTCAAATAACTCTAGAAAAATCCATTTATTTATTAAACTTATGATTTGAGCAAAAATAAAAGTATATCGCGAATCTGAAAGTTTTTTAGAGCTTGTGGTAAAGATTTAGGAGCAATTGGAGATAAAAATTTATCTGCCTTAAACTTGTGATTCATGGTTGGCATCCTTAATTGCAAAACTGGATATCAATCCACCTTCGAATCCATTTACACAAACAACATCATGAGGAACACTCTGGTAGTCATCATCACAATCATAATCAAATGCAACAACTGAAGGTGGATCAGAACATGGAGGACTTCCCTGCCCACGAGGATTTGGACTGGGAAAATATCCCCATGGAAAACTCTGAGCCGCAGTCAGAACCACAGGAGGAGGAGCAGCAGGAGCCGCATGGTCAACCCCAAGGGCAAGACATCCCTGCAGGACCCGAGGTAGGGCGTAACGAGGCTCTGACCCGGGAAATCCAAGAACAAAGAAGA
Organism: Senna tora; assembly: GCA_014851425.1. Classification (NCBI taxonomy): domain Eukaryota; kingdom Viridiplantae; phylum Streptophyta; class Magnoliopsida; order Fabales; family Fabaceae; genus Senna; species Senna tora. The sequence goes on from CM026263.1 coordinate 11,468,687, forward strand.
GAGATCTAACGGCAGGATGAGGAGAACATACAGCAGCAGTAAGAGATAAGGGGGTTACCAGAAGACGTCCGCGGACTGCAAGGAGGAATGCGGTCCATACTGAGACACATCCACTTGTTCGAGGATGTCGTCCCGGAACCTTTACCTGCAGTACCCTCTAAGAGTGATGAAGAAGGCGGCGATGACGAGTTGGGAAGAACCATTTAGAAACCTTAGGAATTTGTTTGACTTTGTTTTGATTGTTTGGTTTTGTACCCGAAAGAAAATGTGATATATGACAAAATTCGGTCTCATTTCATTTCTTTACTTGTTCCTTTATGTTTAAAAGAAAAGTAAAGTGGGGACTCTATGAGCACCTCATTTTGTCTGCCCAAAGGAAGCCAAAAAATATAATAAACAAAACAGTAAAAAAAAGAAAAATAAAATATAAAGAAAAAGGAGAAAAAAGAAAAATATGAAATAAAAATAATAATAATAAAAAAAGGCATCGCGACGGGTAGTACCACCCCTCGCGACCCTTTTGCCCTTGTGGGAACCATCGCGAGTCACGACGGATCAAGGTATGCGTCGCGACCCCCCTGCACATTTATAGAGAATCAATAAGATCTTCAACCAAGGGCCCGTCGCGACGTAAAGGTCCATACGTCGCGACGCCCCTGGTATTTATGACAAATCAGAATCGTATCTGTTTGATACCCGTCGCGACGGTAAAAGTTACTCGTCGCGACGCGTTGTGCCATAAATGACCGGATTTATTTCCCGGAATAGCTCCTTCCGACCCACTATAATTTGAACTCCGTTTCCTAGTAGAAGGAACTGAAAAAATTGTGAACTAAAAGGCTGCAAGCAAGAAACAAGAAGGTAGAGAAAACACTGTAATTGTGTTCTATCCTTTTCTTTTATCCTACTCATATTCACTTGATCACTGGGTGTCTTTGTTTGCTCTTTTTGTATAAAATTCTTTTCTTAGGGTTGTGATCCCCCAGTGCTGGTATTCAATCCAACATTTGATTCACGCACCCCAAAAGATTCTCGTCTTCTTTTCTACATTTTTTTCTCTAAAAACGAAAAGGGGTCGCGACGGGTTAGTACCACCGTCGCGACCCCTTCCCAGTTTACAATGGCGTCACGACGCATCCTCATATACATCGCTCTGGCCATCGTTTCAGAGTATGGGTCGCGACGGTAAATAACACCCGTCGCGACCCCCTGCCTTCTGGGGAACAAAAATATTTAATTTATTATTTACCTGGAAAATGAACCTTTTGTTATATAATCTACTGCCACCAAGAGACTTCTGTCTTTATAGGAGCACTAGCTTTCACGTCATCTGGGCATTATGCTTGATGAGCCTTCACACATGCACTTTTTCTCATTCTTTTACTATTGATTTGATATATTGTATGGTAGAGAGGTACCAAAAGGCATTGGCCTCTTTAGCTACATTGCACTGGGAGGCCATCTGAGTATTCGCTTGATGAGCCTCCCCTCACTCACACACTTGTATGTCACAGGAACTACGTGGCCCCTAGGCTTTTATCCTAGGTCAAGCCCTCCCTCTTTCCTTCCTCATTTTGCCCCATGATTGTAAATATTTTCAAGGCCATGCAATTTTGATATTAATTTTTAGGGTAACCATCTTCGGACGGGGGAAGAAGGGTGCCTAACACCTTCCCTTCATCTCAATCAGACTCCCGAACCCAACATTTTGTGAAAATTCATTTTACACCACTTTTGAACTTATTTTTCTTTTTCCAAATTTTGATTGAAAATTTGGTGGCGACTCCCATCGAAGGCTCGGTCTTCACATTTCCTTTTGTCAAACGAGTCCGTCCACAAGTGGGTCTGGCCATCTTGGTCGGTCGTTCGATTGCAGAGGCTTCATGTATCTTTGAATTTACTTTGAGAGAGTAGAGACGTCGAAAATGCCACACGTCTTGATTTGGGCGGCTAACTGGTTGACTTCCTTAGCAATAGTTTTGAGTCGTCTCTGCAGAAAGTATGTGTCTTTCTGAGGAGGAGTCATCATTGTGTAGAGGGGAATTTCTGGAAGTGCCCTCTAGGGGTGTGCGGAGGAAACTCAAAGGCCAGGGGCATTTTGGTCGTTCCCTTTAGTTTCAGAGTCTTTCCATTTTTGCACCTCTAGGTTGGGCTCTGAAGTGTCTTTTGGGCACCTTTTTACTGAGAATGGAGAGAGTCATTCTCTTATTCCGCAGTCTTCTTCCTTCTAATCCTTACACGAGAATTTTCTCCTTCTGGTTTTTGTTTTTTGTAATGGCTTCTTCAAGCGTTACTGCTTCCGTGTCTTCCTCCATAGACCTTGAATTTGAGCAGTCTTTGCTACTGGTTGCGATGGAGGGAGTAAGGGAGAGAGTAAAGAGTCTTGTCTTGTTGCTAGATTCAGTGGATCTCCGGGGAGTTTTATCCAAGGAGGGTGAGGACCTGGTGTTGCCTCGTCTGGAGGTTTCCACGGGATGGTATTCTGCTGATCCTGAACCTTGGTACACAACCAATATTTCGGCAGTGGATGCCAGGGTGAAATCACGAGTGGTGCCGGATCTTGGCATTGACAAAATATGGAGGGAATGCTTCTCTTAGATAGTCTAGTCCTTCTCTCCGAATTCGGTACGACCGAGAGGAGTATGAGGAGACAGCTTTTAAATTTTTAAGGGGGGCTGTGGTCACAAGTGCTGCTTTGGGTAAGTCCCTGAATTTTGATAGTGATTCGCATCTTTTGCGCTTTTGGGTCCACTGAGTATTTTCCTATTTTCAGCATTGACCCTAGGTGGCATTCAAGGGAGGTTGACTCCTCCGCCGAGTTCTTGGAGTCGGAAACGCGGGCGGTCGGTGCCTACGAATGTTTTTGTTCCGATTCGGATGTGGACGAGGGTGCTGATGCAGATGAGGGCACCAAGGGTGTCAATGCCGATGTCACGAATCAGGTGGGTGAGGCCAGCTTAAATCGTCGTGGCTGTATGAGGGTTCCCTATACTCCCATACCCCCCAAGGAGATGCCCGTCTGATTCCTGGGTGAGGGTGTCTCCTTTAGAGGGAAGTTGATTCCCTTTGAGGCTGAGCGGGTCATATTAGCTCGTCAGCATTATCCGTTAGATTATGGGAATGACTATGCTTTAGAGCGTATGACCAAAGGGACTATGCTGTTACTAAGTCGTGTGGCGAGCTTCGCTTTTCAGCGGGAGATGGAGGGGGTAGGCCTCTTTTCTCTGGCTCCGGTATGTAATTTTGGTAAGGTGGCTTACTTTGTGAGGTTTTGTGCAGGAAGTGGTAGAGGCCCTGATGGATGAGAATGCTAAACTGACCGCCCGAGTGAAGGAGTTGGAGGACCAGCTGGCGAAGAGTAAGGCTGACTCTTTGAGGGTTCGTCGTATGGATTTCCTGCGCTTTGCTAATTATAGGATGTAGAATAGCATGCCGCAGTTAGAGGACTTGATGGGCATTTCAATTCCTCCGGAGATCAGGGCAAGAATGCACCCTTCTTGGGAGAACATCAGAGGAGAGTTTCGTGCCCGTGTTCGAGGTGATCCTCCATTGAGGATAAAGGACCACGACGTGGCGCCAAATCCTCGAAGGGACCCTCACGGTTGGGTGAGCAGCCGCATCTTCCAAGCGAGGATGCCTCTTGATTCGGACTTCGTGGCATATCCCATATCGTCATTTTTTTTTATTTCTGGGGCGCCAGTCCCCATATGTAAATATATATTTTTGAATAGTAACAAGAATTTCAAGTACGAGAGTTGATCAATCGTATTGCATTCTGTATTTATTTAGATTGATGGTGTTACATCTGTCTTTGGACTAAGACATGGAGAAGTACATAGTGAACTTGTCTTTGGACTAAGACATAGTGTAATACTTTTGGAATTGTGAACTTGCCTTTGGACTAAGACATAGTGAAGTATTTCTTGAGACTGCTAGCTTTCCATGTATTGGGGACGTGCTCTCCCGTCAAATGTGCTAATTTGTATGCGTTATGAAAAGCGATTCCAATAACCCTGTATGGGCCTTACCAATTAGGTGGGAGCTTTTCGTGTAGGCGGTCGCGCTTATTGTTTATCGTTGTTTGCATGACCAGGTCACCTTTTTCGAATTCTCGAGGTCGGACGCCCCGATTGTACTTTCGTGCAACTAGCTGCTTGTAAGCGACGTTTTTTAGTGCTACAGCTTCCCTGCGCTCTTTGGCCGTATCTAGGCTGATTAGTAAATTTTTCGGGTTTGAATTAGAGTAATTTAGCACTCGATCCGAGGGGACCGCAATGTCGGCGAGAACTATTGCTTCATGCCCATGCGATAAACTGAAAGGAGTTTCTCTTGTAACCGAGTGTATTGTCATCGGGTAGGATCATAGGACCAAGGGGAGCTCGTCCACCCAATTTTCTTTAGTATCTGCTAAGTGTTTTCGCAATCCCTCGAGGATGATGCGATTTGCTCTTTCTGTTTGCCCGTTAGTCGCTGGATATTCGACTGCAGTTGTTCTGTGGTCGACACACCATTCCTTGCAAAAGTCCTCAAATTTTTCGCTGGTGAATTGTCACCCGTTTTCGGTGATCAATGTGTGAGGCAGGCCGAATATGGTTATGATGTTTGCCAGAGGAAATTTTGGACGTTTTGGGAGCCGATGGTGGCCAGAGGTTCAGCCTCGATCCATTTCGTGAAATAGTCGACCGCCACTATGAGGGACTTGTCCATAGGTGGGAACCTGGGTGCCTACGTACCCTTGTGAAGGGATCAAAGTCCATGTAGTTCACTGTGATAATGTCCGTGAGAGCCGTTAGACAAGGTGGGTTACCTATATGGGGACGTGTGCGGCTAGGACGTGTGTAAGGTACTCCTGACGGGCGAGCCACTCGTTGGAGTTTGCCTTAGATTATGAGAGAGCAAAGGTCTCTATGAGTTGTTAGGAGCTCTGCTGGTGGTGGTCTCCGGGATGGAGATACGTCTGCTAACAACGGAGCTTAGTGGTGCCGTAGGTTAAGCTCTTGAGTTAACTTGGAGGTGTATAGCATAAGGAAAGCTAAGTCTAGCTTTTGCGTAATCAGAGCTTGTGTTGCTTGCCTCTTGTTTGGATGTCCTTGAGTCCCCCGGGTGACGGCCATTTCTACCAAGTGTGCGGGAGGACGTGGTCGATACACGTTTCTGCTCGACGTGGGTCGTCCCACAATGCTTGCAGGTTTCCTACGTCCCTTGGACGGGAGCGTAGAAGGAGAAACGTGGGTACCGGCCATGTAAGGGATAGATGAGTGGTGCCACGTGTCAATGGTGCCAGCTACTGCGGAGCTTCTGGAAGCCCAATGTCACGTGTCCCTAGGGGAAATATTCTGTAGTTACAAATACTATGTGATTAGTATTAATTAATTTTATTATTAGATTAAAGTTTTTTGGTGACTAAGTAAACAAATATATGTTGTGATTCTTTTTTTTTTGTTTTGAAAAGTTTCAAGCCAAACCAAACGACACTTACAATTGTTCAAATTTACTTCTAAAAATATTCATTTATTTCTTGAAGTTGTGATTTGAGCAAAAATAATGTTATAGCGTCAATCTAGAAGTTTTTCTGAGCTTCTGATACAGATTTGGGAGCAACTAGACATAAAAATTTTATCTAGTTTAGAAAATTTCATCTGACTAAGACACTTGTTTTAGGTATTTTAGTGAGCAAAATTGAATTTTCATTGTCGGCATCTTTAATTGGAAAATTGGTCATCAATCCACCTTCAATTCCATTTACAAATACAACATCATAAAGAACACTCTGGTAGTCATCATCACAATCAGAATCAAATTTAGCAACTGAATCAAACCATGCATCCTCAATAATTTCCTAGAATGCGAGATAGGCGAAGGAGGAGCAATTAGGTACGCCTAGCTTAATAGGCTTCTTATCAAATTATCCCTTAGATGTCCGAGAAGGCAATCTTCTTCTAAGAGCATCTGTTCTCCTTTTGCGGCTCTGCTTCTTCTTGAAGGAGCTCAACCTCCCTCGTCCCACACTCCCATGGGGCATTGACACACGTGCGCACTTATACCATAAATTATTATATCTTTCACCTTAGATTCTCACCACCATGGAAGAAGACACACAATGTACGAAAAGAAGGCAGATAAAAAAAGGGAAAAAGAAAAACTGTAAACTATAAAGAGTATCAACCTACGGATTCCTTTGTGAAGGCTAGAAAGAAGAAAAACAACGTAACTTGTTATACAAAAATTAATTTTCAAAACATGATTTGAAACAACTTGTTAATAATTAGGATGATCATCAATGGAGTTATTTAACAAAAAATTCATTTATTTATTGAAGTTGTCATTTGAGCAATAATAAAGTTATACCGTGAATCTAGATGTTTTTCTGAGCATGCGGTAAAGATTTGGGGCAATTGGAGATAAAAATTTTATCTAGCTTAAAAAATTTCATCTTACTGAGACACTTGTTTAAGATATTTTTATTGATAAAAAATGAATTTTCATGGTGGCATCATTAATTGGAAAATTGGGTATCAATCCACCTTCAAATCCATTTGTAGATACATCATCAGGAAGACTTTGCTAGTCATCATCACAATCAAAATCAAATACAGCAACTGAATCAAACCATGCCTACTAAATACCTCCGTGGATAGCGGGATTCGCGATGGCAGAGCAATCGGGTACGTCTAGTGTAAGAAGCTCCTTATCGAATGATCGCTTACATATCCGGGAAGACACTCTTCTTCTGAGACCATCTATTCTGTTTTTGCGACTTTGATTCTTCCTAGAGGAGCTCAACCTCCCTCCTCCCGTAGACCTTAGAGGCATTGACGCACACGTGGCCATACCATAAATTATTATATGTTTCACCTTAGATCATTACAGCCATTGAGGTAGACGCACACAATGAACGAAAAGAAGGCAGATAAAGGAAAGTGAAAAAAAAACTAAAAATTAAAGAGTGCTTTCACCAACGGATTCCTTTGTGAAGCGTAGAAAAGAAGAAAAACAACTTGTTATGCAAAAATGATTTTCCAAAACATGACTTCAAAGAACTTGTTAATAATTAGGTTGATCATCTCTAGAGTTATTTAACCAAAAAAAAACCATTTATTTATTGAACTTGTGATTTGAGCAAAAATAAATTTATACCGTGAACCTAGAAGTTTTTCTGAGCTTTGGTAAATGTAACTGTCATTTTTGGTTCAGACAATTGTTATTTGTAAATAAGGACCGCAAGGGGTCGTAACCTTGGGGGACTTGTCCTTAGGTGAGGACCTAGGTGCCTACGTACCCTTGTGAAGGGAACAAAGTCCACGTAGTTCGTCATGGTGACGTCTATAAGAGCCGTTAAGCAAGGCAATTACCTATATGGGGTTGTGTGCGGCTAAGACGTGCGTAAGGTACTCCGGGCGGGTGAGCCACTCGTAGGAGGTTGCCATAGATTGTGAGAGAGCAGAGGTCTCTTAGAGCTTTCGGGAGCTCTGTTGGTGGGAATCTTCGGGGCGGAGGTACACCGGATGATGACCGGATGATGGCCAGACCTCGGTGGTGCCGTGGGCTAAGCTCTGGAGCTATGAGGAGATGTATTGTGTGAGGGGATCTAAGTCTAGCTTGGGTGTATTCAGAGTGTGTGTTATTTGCCTCTCGTTCTGATGTCCATGAGTCCCCCGGGTGAAGGCCTTTTATACCCGGTGTGGGGGAGAACGTGGTCGACCCACGTTCGAGCTGGACGTGGGTCCTCCCACGATGCCTTGAGGCTTTCCACGTCTCTTGGACGAGAGCCCAGGGTGTAGAGACGTTGGTACCGGCCACGTAGGGGATAGATGAGTGGTGCCACGTGTCACTGGTGCAAACTACTGTGGAGCTTCTGGAAGCCTAATGCCACGTGTCCCTAGGCAGAATATTTCGTAGTTGCATAAGTCCCCCAAGTCTATGGGTGCCGGGCGCCCGTGGACTTAAGTTTCTTTTTAGTAAGCTATTTAGAAATATTTGCTTGTTACCTTTTGTCAAAGCAAGCTCGTCCGCAAGTGGGTCTGGCCCTCTTGGTTGGTCGTTCGACTTGTGAGGCTTTGTGTATTTCTCGGTTTTATTGAGAGTAGAGACGTCGAGGATGCCACGCGTCTTGATCCGGGTGGCTAACTGCTTGACTTCCTCAACAAGTTTTTGAGCCGTCTCTGCAGGAGGTACGCGTCTTTACGTGGAGGAGTCATCATTGCGTAGAGGGAATTTCCATTTTCGCGCCTTTTGGTTGGGCTCCGAAGCGTCTCTTGGGCTCTATTTTACTGAGACTGGAGAGTGTCATCCCCTTCACTTTGCAGTTTTCTTCCTTCTGATCCTCACTCGAGCATTCTTCTCTGGTCTTAATTTTTTGCATTGTCTTCTTCAAGTGTTACGGCCTCCGTGTACTCCTCGGTGGACCCAGAATTTGAGCAGTCTTTGCTCCTAGTTGCCATGAAGGGAGTAAGGGAGAAAGTGGAGAGTCTCGTTTTACTGCGAGATTCAATGGACCTCCGGGAAGTTTTATCTAAGGAGGGTGAAGACCTGTTGTTGCCTCCTCCAGTGGCTTCCGCGGGATGGTATTCTGCCAAATCGGAGCCTGGGTCTACAAGCAACATTCCAGCGATGGACGCCGGGGTAGAATCGCGAGTGGTGCTGGATCTTGGCATCGAGAAAATATGGAAGGAACGTTTTGGTCCTTCTTTCCCGGAGGATTATGAAATAAGGCCGATGGGGGAAGGGGAGACTATTCTTTAGAGTGACGGCGTCAGTTTTGTTCTCGCCCTCTACGTGCCCTACAATGCCGCCTTCATCCCTCCTTTCTTCGGCTTCGTGGAAGCCATGCTTAATTTGCGGAATATTTGCCCTGCGCAGTTGACTCAAAATGCGTGGTCTATACTCATCATTTTTTACAGGATTTGCCGAGGGAACAAACTGAAGGCTCTGCCCAATGTATTTCTAACTCTCTACGTTGTTCGTGAGGCACACGGATGGGTGTGTTTTCAATCACGTGCCAAGGAGTTTACCATCTCAGACCTACCAGGCAATAATCATGCTTGGCGGTCGTACTTCTTCAAAGTGGTACCCAAGAAGGGTGTTTGCCGCCTTGGGTGCGGCCAGTGGACTGGCTCTCGCGCTTCCCCCTTAAGTTGTCGAATCCTACTCTCTGGCTTCGGTACGACCGAGAGGAGTATGAGGAGATAGCTTTCGAATTTTTAAGGGGGCCAGTGGTCACAGGCGCTGCTTTGGGTAAGCCTGCATTTGATAGTGAGTTGCGTCTTTTGCGCTTTTTTTAGCCTCACTAAGTATTGAATGTTTTCCTATGTTCAGGATTGACCCTAGGTGGCATTCAAGGAAGGCTGGATCCCCCGCCGAGTTCTCAGAGTCAGAAGCGTGGGCGGTCGGTGCTTGTGAATGCCATAGTTCTGCCTTCGGATGCGGATGAGGGTGCTAATTTGCACGAGGGCACTGGGGGTGTCAACGCGGACATCACGAATCAGGTGGGTGAAGCCAGCTTAAATCGTCGTGGCCGTAGATGGGTTCCCTATACTCCTATACCCCCCGAGGAGATGCCCATCTGATTCCTGGGCGAAGGTGTCTCCTTTAGAGGGAAGTTGATTCCCTTTGAGGCAGAGCGGGTCATACTAGCTCGTCAGCATTATCCGCTGGATTATGGGGATGACTACGCTTTAGAACATATTACCAAAGGGACGGTGTTGTTGCAAAGCCGTCTGGCGGGCTTTGCTTATGAACGGGAGGTGAAGGGGGTAGGCCTTTTTTCTCAGGCTTCGGTATATATATTTTTGGCAAGGTGACTTACTTTGTGAGATTTTATGCAGGAAGTGGTTAACGCCTTGGTGGGTGAGAATGCTCAACTGACCGCCCGTGTGAGGGAATTGGAAGACGAGCTGGCGAAGAGTAAGGCCGACTCTTCGAGGGTTCGTCGCCTGGATTTCCTGCGCTTTGCTAACTATAGGATGCAGAATGGCATGTCGCAATTAGAGGATTTGATGGGCATTTCTATTCCGCCGGAGATCAGGGCGAGAATGCACCCTTCCTGGGAGAACATCGGGGGAGAGTTTCGTGCCCGCGTTTGAGGAGATCCTCCATTAAGGATAGACGACTACGACGTGGCTCCAAGTCCTCGAAGGGTCCTTCAATGGTCAGGTGAGGAGCCGCCACCATCAAACAAGGACGCCCCCTGATTCGGACTTAGTGGTATATCCACGTCGTTATTTTTGTACTTCTACGGCGCTAGTCCCCATATGTAAATATACATTTTTGAATAGTAAAAAGAACTTCAAGTACGAGAGTGGGTCAATTGTATTACATTTTGTATTTACTTAGATCGATGGTGTTACATCTATCTTTGGACTAAGACGCGAGAGAGTACATAGTGAACTTGTCTTTGGACTAAGACATAGTGTAGCACTTGTGAACTTGTCTTTGGACTAAGACATAGTGAAATATTTCTTGAGACTGCTGGCGTTCCAGGTATTTGGGACGTGCTCGCCCGTCAGATGTGCTAACTTGTATGCGTTATGAGAAGCGATTCTAATGACCCTGTATGGGCCTTCCCAATTAGGTGTGAGCTTGCCGTGCAGGCGGTCGCGCCTATTGTTTATCACTGTCCGCATGACCAAGTCACCTTTTTCAAATTTTCGAGGTCGGCCGCCCCGATTGTATTTTCGTGCAGGTAGCTGCTTGTAAGCGATGTTTTTGAGCGCTGCAACTTCCATGCGTTCTTCGACAGCATCCAGGCTTATCAATAAATTTTCTGGGATTGAATCGTAGAAATTTAGCACTCGATCCGAGGGGATCCTAATATCGGCGAGAACTATCATTTCCTACCCATATGTCAAACCGAAAGGATTTTCTCCTGTTGCCGAGTGTGTCATCGTCCGGTAGGACCATAGGACTGATGGGAGCTTGTCCGCCCAATTTTACTTTGCATCCGCCAAGTGTTTTCGCAGTCCCTCGACGATGATGTGGTTTGCCCGTTAGTTGCCTAATATTCGATCGAGGTGGTTATGTGGTCGATGCACCATTCTTTGCAAAAATCCTATAATTTTTCGCTGACGAATTGGCGTCTGTTGTCGGTGATTAATGTGTTGGCGAAACAAATTGGGTTATGATGTTTCGCCAGAGGAAGTTTTGGACATTTTGGGAGCCGATGGTGGCTAGGGGTTCAACCTCGATCCATATTGTGAAATAGTCGGCTGCCACTATGAGGAATTTCCTATGGAGAGTACCCTAAGGGAGAGGGTCGAGTATGTCTATACCCCAAGTATCGAATGGCCATGGGGATTCGATGGGCTTTAATTGGCCGGGTGGTTGGTGTATGAATGGGTCGTGCCGCTGACATTGGTCGCAGTAGGTGACCAAAGCCTCTGAGTCTGCCCTCATTGTGGGCCAATAAAATCCAGAGCGCAGAGCTCGCTTGCGGAGTGCTCTTGCGGATTGGTGGGTACCGCATATGCCCTCGTGGATTTCTTGTAGCACATAGTTTGCTTCTTCGGTCGAGATGCATCGGAGGTGCGGGGATGAAAATCCCTTTTTGTTTAGGTCGTCTCCCCAGACAAAGTATCGAGGTACCTGCCTTCTTATTTTTCCGGCTAGCTCCCTATCCGTAGGTAGGGCGCCTTCCGCTAGCCATTATAGTGTGCATTTTGCATTAATCAGAAGGGAAGCATGAACCAAGGGGGAGCATGAATATTACTTGAGCATGCATGTATAATATGCATTGACTAAGGGGGAGAACATTAACTGAGAAGTAAACATAAGCATTATTCAATTTTTTTTGACATATCAAAAGGGGGAGAATGTTGAACCAAAAAGGCTTGCTATACGGCTTACTGTGTTTTGATATGTCAAAGCTGAATTTGGGCTCAAAATTTTTACTTACCAAGACATGATTTTCACAACTAAATAGACATGACCCATAAAGAAACAAACTTGGCCCAAAATTTGAATACCCTTTTCAGCCTATAAGCTTAACGTGTTTCTTTAATGAAAGAGAGAAAGGACAAGTCTGCCATCCCCTTCCCCATGTTTCATGCATTACAAATCTAATCATATCATAGAGTAGGTATGAGAAAGTGGTTGCAGGAAATAGGGAAGCTCAGCACTCAAAGCTTAAAGAAAGGAAGAAATAGTGAGCATCCATTATCCAAAAGATCTTGAGTTCTTCCATTATTGAAGCTAATTATGAAAAGAAGGAAAAATAACGGCTAGTTATGAAGTAAAGCTATTTAATAGATGGAAGGGTGTCTTGCTCATTATCGAAGCTGAGTGCCAAAAATCCAAATCAACCTTGCTTCACGTCTGAGTGACCATTGCTATTTCTGTGTGATTTCTATATGTAATTCAAAAGTAGCAGATAGGAGATTGCTATCATTTAATCTTTATTCTTAAATTTCTATGAAGTATTTAAGAATTAGTGTTGCTGGGTGTAAAAGCTGTGTCCAAAGCTGATCCTTGGGAACTCAAGGTTGCTGGAGAGTAACTTAATTGTTAAATACTCTGAAAGTTGTTTCTGTGACTTAGGTGAGGAACAAGAGTTTAGTACACTGAGAATCCTCCTATTCAAACAGCTCTTGCTGATCTCGCAGATCCAGGTTGGGTCAAGATAGCTGAGGAATCTCTTTATACTAAGATCTTGTGGCAATTATAGTAAGAATTAGAATTCTGTACAAGTGTAAAAGCGTGTGTGTTTCCCCAAGTCTGGTTGGGTTACTAAGTTGTAAGAAAAGATTCTTGAGTTAATAGAATCCTTCTAGCCGATTGGGTAGAAGGGGAGAGGACGTAGCTATACAAGCATACTTGGATAGTGAATGTCTCCATAAAAATTAACAGTGTTCTCCTTATCTCTTAGTCTAGGTAAAATTAAAAGGTTATTCTTCCACAGACTCTTGAAGAACATCATAGTCCTAATTAAGAAACTTAAAACAAAAAGAAGGCAGAATTCTAAATAAACCAATTCACCCCCTCTTGGTTATTTTCTGGCTAACATGATACAAGCGGCAAAAAGGCATTTTCCTTTCCTCAAAATATGATATTTAATTCTGACTCTGAAATGTGGGTTGTTGAGGGTGTAGGAGTTTTGGGCCAACCCCCTTCAGCTGATATTGGGCTCCCTAGTTGTACTCTTTTAAAACCTAAAGTGGGGTCTGATAGTTAAGAATCTAGAAAATCCTCTAATTGCCAAGACTCTCCGCTAGAAGACAAAAATCTTATGAAGGTTGATGTTCAAGGTGTGGTGGGGCCAGTTACTGTTAAAGTTGAGACTAAGTCTCTCCCTAATAAATGCTTTGTTGCTTTGCAATCAGAAAGTGTAGATGCTGGAGATAGCCTTGCTTTGGTCCCTGTTAAGTCGAAAGTCAATGAGGAAAAATTGAGTCAGGTCTTCCAAAATGTGTGTCAAAAAAGGAAGGCATCGAAAAATTTAAGCCCTGATAAGGTGAAGCATAGACGGAATAGAGTGGTGGGGAGAGATATTGTTTTGCCAAAGTTCACCATTTGTGTTTCTCCTTCAATAGGGCAAAGAAGCAAACAGTGTCTAAGTCGAAGAAGGAAGAAAATTGGTAGAAATGTTAGACGTTCCTTGGACAACCTTGTGGAGATCTCGGTTGGTGAAGGCGGGTTTCTCTCTTCAATGGATATTTCTACTGCTGATGTGGGCATGGGTGGCTGGCCAGAGACAGCCCCCATGTGCCATGATTACACTTTCATGGAATGTTCAAGGGTTAGGGGCACCTTTGACATTAAAAGCGCTAAAAAAGTCTATTTTGAAGCACAAGCTCCTCATAGTTTTCTTGATGGAGACTAGGAATACTGAGAGAAAAATGGAGTTCTAGCGGCACAAGAGGTTTAAGTTTTCTAAAGATTTTATCTTAATCCTGAGGGCACGGTAGGAGGATTAGCTCTATGGTAGAGTGAGGAGGTTGATTTAAAGGTACTTTTTGTTTCTAAGAATGTCATCCATGTTTTTATAAAGAAAGGTTGGGTGAATTTTCAGGCTTCGTCTCTTTTATCTATGGCCCCCTCTAGAGAATGATAGAGGAATTTTATGGGAGTTCATGAGGAATTTGAAACCTTCTGATGATAACTGCTAGGTCTGTGTGGGAGACTTGAATGAGCTGGCTGGTCAAATTGAGAAGCTTAGAGGCCATGCTAATAGCAGCAAAACGTTTATGAATGTGCATAATTTTTTATTTGATTGTGATCTTGTTGATATGGGTTTTAAAGGATCAAAATTCATTTGCTCTAATGGGCAACTGGATTATTTAAAAGCTAAGAAGAAGGGAGGTGGGTGTGAAGTGACCATGATGGTGGACATGAGTAAAGCCTATGATAAGCTTGTATGGGATATCATTGAACAGGTGCTGCTAAGGTTTAGTTTTTGTGATTATTGGGTGTCTCTTATCCCTAGGTACATTACCTCTGTTCGCTATAATCTTCTCCTCTCAGGGAGGAAGGTTGCTAAGGTGTGTCCCAGAAGGGGTATTAGACAAGGTGATCCTCTCTCCCCCTACCTCTTCATTTTGGCGGCTGATGTCCACTCTAGTATGGTTAAGGTTCATGTTGATAATCTTAAGGGCATCAAGTTGGTGAGGGGTTGTCCTACACTCTCTCATTGCTTCTTTGTAGAAGACTCAATCTTCTTCTTCCTTGTAGAGAAGGTAAGTTGTGAAATGATGAAGTGGATTCTGGATGCTTACTGCAAAGCCTCGGGTTAATTGGCCAACTTAGATAAGTCTTGTATCTTCTTTACTCCTAATACTCCTGATGACCTTCGTTCAGAGATTGTGGATATTTTGGGTGTGGAGAATGTTGCCCATCCTGGTAAATACTTGGGTTTGCCAGTTGTGTGGGGTAAATCTAAGGATGAAGGCCTAGCTTTTGTTCATGGTAAGCTAATTAAGAAGATTCAAGGGTGGAAGCATAGTCTTTGTCTCAAGCTACGAGAGAAGTCTTAATCAAGGTTGTGGCGAATGCCATTCCTACCTTTCCCATGTCTTGTTTTAAATTCCCTAAGAAGACGTGTGCATCTTTGGATTGTGCTATTGCCAAATTCTGGTGGGGTCAAAAGAAGGAGGAAGGGAGAATTCATTGGATTGCTTTGAACAAGTTGATTAAGCCTAAGTTTGAGGGTGGGCTTGATTTTAGAGAATTCTCGTGGTTTAACAATGCTATGCTTGCGAAGCAAGGTTGGAGAATCATTTTGTAGCCCAATGAGATGTGGGTGAAAATCTTGAAAGGGATATTTTTTTCCTAATGGTGACTTTCTTCATGCTAAAAAAGGGGCTAAGGCATCTTGGGCTTGGAGTAGCTTGCTGGAAGGAAGAGACCTTTTGATTAAAGGGTTGTGTTGGTCGATCGATGTTGGTGATTCTATTAATGTATGGGAGGATCCGTGGATCCCTAGTGCTGTTGGCTTTAAACCTTTGCCCCGTCCTTTGTTTGCACAAGGCTTGGATCTTACTAATAGGTAGATGGGCTTGTGATCGGCTTAAGTGATGCTTTGTTGATGATGATTGTGAGATAATTCTTGATATCCCTATTTCTCTTACTAATAGGAGAGACTTGCTGAAGTGGTCATTCAATAGCTCGGGTGTTTATTTCGTTATGTCTGGTTACAAGCTCGCTATCTCTCGCAAGTCCAATCCGATGAGTTTTAAGCCCTGTTCCTCTTTTGTTGTGCCCAAGAACCTATGGTCTGATATTTCGAAGCTGAAAATTTATCCTAAAGTTAAGAATTTTGTTTGGCGTGCATGTTGGAATGCCCTCTCTAAAAAGGAGAATCTTTTTAAGAAAAAATGCAGCCACTCTCCTCTGTGTCCCATTTGCAAGATTGAGGTTGAGTCAGCGGACCATATGCCTTTCTTCTATGATTGTGTGAATGAGATTTGGAGAGGCAGCCCCTTATCGAGGGTTATTGATATTCCTTACTATTCCAGGATGGAGACTTGCTGTGCTAAGGTGTTTGGGAAGTTTTCTATCTTGTCTCCTAAGCTTCAGACCCTTGCTGCTTGTCTTTGTTGGTCAATTTGGAAGTGTAGGTGCTCTTTGATTTTTGAAGGAAAGCATGTTGATTTGTTGGCAATTGTTTCTTCTGCTAATAGCCTCTTGAATGAGTTCCTAGTGGCTAATTTTAATGAAGGTGGTCATGTGCCTTCTTCTCGGGCTTCCTCGGATCAGGTTGCTTCTTGGTGCCCCCCTGAATTTGATCAACTTAAGGTTAATGTGGATGGTGCGTTTATCTCCTCTAAGGCTTCGGGTATTGAGATTATTTTTCGAGACAATTATGGCTCGGTGGTGGAGGGTTGTTGTTCCCCTATTTCTGTCAACTCTAGCCTAATGTGTGAAGCTGTGGCAGTTAGAGAGGCTCTTCAGATGGCAATTGTGCTTCATCTAAGCAACATGGTTATTGAGTCATATTGTAAATCTTTGATTGATGCCGCGAACTCTGATGTTGCTCTCCCAGATTGGCGTTGTGCTTTAGTTCTTGATGATATTGGTGCTTTGAAGTCCAATCTTAGTAGAGTGTCTTTTTGCTAGATTCCTCGTTAGTGCAATTTGGCAGCCAATTGGCTTGCCAAAGCGGCCGTACGGGGGTGTGCCCCTCTGGTTGGGTGTCTTCACCACTACCCCATGGCATCTATTGTAGTTGTTAATTTGTCTACTATTAGAGACGGTATTGGGTGACTTTTGCTGGTTTCCTTTTGCTTTGTTGTTCAGGTTCTTCTTACTGGTATTTGTTTGTGTTTTTCTAGCGTCTATAGTTTTTCCATTTATGCTATCTTGCTATTGTTTTCTGCTTTTATTGAATGAAATTACCTTCAGGCCAAAAAAAAAAGTCATCATCATAATCTGAATCAAATTTAGCAACTGAATGAAACCATGCCTCCTTAATAATTTCCTGGAATGCGGGATTGGCGAAGGAAGAGCAATTAGGTATGTCTGGCATAACCGGCTTCTTATCCAATGATCCCTTAGATATTCGAGAAGACACTCTTCTTCAGAAACAATTTGTTCTCCTTTTGCGACTCTGCTTCTTCTTGGAGGAGCTCAATCTCCATCGTCCCACACACCCATGAGGCGTTGACGCACACGAGCTCATACCATAAATTATTATCTCTTTCACTTTAGATCCTCACCACCATGGAAGAAGACACACACAATGAACAAAAACACGGCAAATAAAGACAATAGGAAAAAGAAAAACTAAAAACTAACTAGTGCTTCCACTTACGAATTCCTTTGTGAAGGCTAAAAAAGAAGAAAAACAACTTGTTCTACCAAAATGAATTTTCAAAACATGATTCGAAACAACTTGTTAATAATTAGGATGATCATCAGTGAAGTTATTTCACAAAAAAAATCCATTTATTTATTGAACTTGTGATTTGAGCAAAAATAAAATTTCATCGTGATTGTAGGACCTTTTCTGACCAACTGGAGATAAAAATTTTATCTAGCTTAGAAATTTTCATCTAATTGAGACACTTGTTTTAGATATTTTTACTGAGCAAAAATGAATTTCATGGTTGGCATCTTTAATTGGAAAATTAGGTATCAATCCACCTTCACTTCCATTTAGAGATACAACATCATCAACAACACTCTGGTAGTCATCATCCCAATTTGAATCAACTACAACTACTGAATCAAACCATGCCTCATCAATACTTCTGTGGAAAGCGGGATTGGCGAATGATGAGCAATCAAGTACGCTTGGCGTAACAGTCTTCTTATCCCATGATCCCTTAGACATCTGTGAAGAAACTCTTCTTTTGAGACCATATGTTTTCCTTTTGCGACTCTTCTTCTTCATGGAGGAGCTCAACCTCCCTCATTCCACACACCCCTGAGGCATTAACGCATTCGAGCCAATACCATAAATTATTATATCTTTCACCTTAGATGCTCACCACCATGGAAGAAGACACACAATGAACGAAAAGAAGGCAGATAAAGAAAAAGGAAAAAGAAAAACTAAAACGTGTATAAACCTACAGATTCCTTTGTGAAGGCTAGAAAGAAGGAAAACAACACTTTCTGCAAAAATTAATTTTCAAAACATGATTTGAAACAACTTGTTAATAAATAGGATGATCATCAATGGAGTTTTGATTTGAGCAAAAATAAAATTATATCGTGAATCCAGATGTTTTTCTGAGCTTGTGGTAAATATTTAAGGGCAATTGGAGATAAAAGTTTTAACTGGCTTATAAAATTTCATCTGACTGAGACACTTGTTTCAGATATTTTTAGGAGCAAAAATGAATTTTCATGGATGGCATCTTTAATTGGAAAATTGGGTATGAATCCACCTTCAATTCCATTTGTAGATACAACATCATCAGGAACATTCTCCTAGTCATAATCACAATCAGAATAAATACAGCAACTAAATCAAACCATGCGTCCTCAATACCTCCGTAGATAGTGGGATTGACGATGGAGGAGCAAGCGGGTACGTTTGGCATAACATGCTTCTTGTCTAATGATCCTTTAGATATTCGAGAAGACACTCTTCTTCTGAGACCATCTACTCTCTTTTTGCGACTTTGCTTCTTCCTGGAGGAGCTCAACCTCCCTCCTCCCATAGACCTCAGAGATGGTGAGGCACACGCGCCCATACCATAAATTATTATATCTTTCACCTTAGATCGTTACAGCCATTGAAGAATGTAACTTCCGCCTCTCCGAGATGATGGAATGATCGTTTGTTTAGATTAATTAAGCTGTTGTATGTGTTGGATACATTTAGAAGCATAGCTTGCATTAGTCTAGAGTAATTAATGCTAGAGGGACTAAATTGAAAGGAAAGTTAAGTTTAGTTGAAATGTGACTTGAATGATAAGAAAGGAATAATGAGGGAATGAATCTCCAATTTTAGCTAAGGGTCACAGTGACAAAGAGAATTCTAAATGCTTCCCGCCTGGGTTTTAGGATAGTACCCAGAAGTTCATCTGGGATTAAGTGAATCAACATGAGGCTAGAAGGGACTTAGTTGCAAAACTAGCAACAAGCTAAGCTACACACAGCCAGCACACAGACACACCCCACATTTCAGCACATTTTGAACTAAGAGAGAGAGAGAGAGTGACTTAGAGAGAAGGAGGAGAAAGCTTGGGGAATACTCAGCTAGAGAGAGAGAGAGAGTGACTTAGACAGTCATGTTAGGAAGTATCTAAACACATCACGAAACAAAATTAAGCAAGGAGACGAGGTAACGTGGTTCCTAAACTCTCTCTATTGAAATTGAAGTTCTTATAGAAAATAGCCAATGTTCGTTTCTGAACTGTTGGGCTGAAATAGAGAGTTTAAACTTGCATTTCGAATGTTTTACAACTTGAATGGATGCATATTGATGATTGCATGTATTGGTGTATGTTGAAATTGAAGGTTTGAAAATGGGTTTTCGGTAGATGTTTCAAAATTTAATATAAGCTAGTTTTGGATCTTTTGGGATGATATTTTCAAGGGTTTTACCATTTTTAAGTTGAGGGATGAATGTACAACTTTGCATTTGTTTAAAACTGAGATTTTGGGCCTAAATTTTGGAATTAAAGACTTTATGAAAATAGGGTAGAACATAGCAGTCGACTAGAATGGGCTACCAGTCGACTGTCGTGTTCTTCATCTTCAATTTTTTCCAGATTTTTCATGAACAGTCGACTGCTAGCCCTACCAGTTAGCTATCGTATTCTTGGTTCATGAAAAGGCCCAGATTTTATTAAATAGGTGACTGTTCCCTTCTTTCACATTTTAAATCAATTAATTGTTTAACTACAGAGGGGAAATAGTCGACTACTAGGCCAGACCAGTCGGCTATTTTTTCTCGGCCTCTTTTGGACAATTTTTAGTTATAAATCAAGCACGTCGACTGCTAGCTTAGGGATAGTCGACTGCTTCAGGACTATTTTAGAAAATGATTTTTCTTGTTTTGAAAGACAATTGTAAAGCCCAATTTACATATCCAAACTAAACGATTAGTGATTTAAGAGCAATATGAGACAAGGGTTAAGGGAAATAACATAGTAAGAAAGAAAGAGAGCAAAATAGTCATATATTGATTAATGATTGACTCCTAGTCGATTGACCAACTGTCGGTATGGGACAACCATTGAGATATCCACGATTGTGCCATAATTTGGGGATGGTAAATGTAATACCCGAGAATTTTCGAAGCTTGAAATAAAATAAAAAGAGCAAGAAAAGAAGTAGGAAATATTTTTAGGATTTAATTCGGGACTTAAGTAAATAGAAACCTGAAATTTAAGTATTGAGGAGGGACTAAACTAAAAATATAATTTAGTTATTTTTAGTTTATTTATTATTTATTTTTATTTTTATTTATCTTATCTTACTTTCAGCCTTTTTAATTAATCAAATATACTACCTAATTAAAAGAAAAGAAAAGAATTAAAAAGGAAAAGAGAGAGAGAAGAAGGGAACCGAGAAAGAGAGAGAGAGAGGGAGGAGCCGAGTAAGAGGAAAAAGGGGAAGAGGGAGGAGGCTCGCTGGAAACAGTGACCGGAGAGAGCTAGCCGACGCCGGAAACGCCACCAGACCTCGACTCCGACGTCTTCCACGCCTCCCACCGATCAAATCAAGGTTGGTAACCCCAATTTCATCCAAACCCTCAATTTCTCCATTTCTAGTGATTTCTTCGATTCATCTTCGTTTGAGTTGTTTCAAGGGTAGATTGAAACTTAGAAAGTGATCTTGAACACTTAGTTGGGGTAGGAATCGAGACTATATCCTCGGATTTGGCCGAATTTGAATTTTGAAGGGTTTGGGGTTGAAATTCTAATTATTCCTAATTTGGAGAAATTGTTGATAACTTAAGAATTGAGCTTGGATTTGAGTAAGTAGGATTGAAATTATAGTGTTGAAATATAGGCGAATAAAACCCGTGAAGAGCAAAAGCAAAATCGGAGTCGAAAGGTGGCCGAAAAATGCCAAAAGTCAGCCCACAGCACAGTAAAATTCCCCTGTGCTACGAGCTGGTGTGAGCACACTAGCTCACGGGCTGGCCCGGGGCTACTAAGGCAGAACCTTGGCGTTAACATGCGGGGTCCCTGCTCGGTTTGCACACCTGCCTGACTTTTGAAAAGAAGCGGACAAGATAGTCTAGATGCATATAGTTTCATTTTGTATATGTTGAAATGTCCATCCCTTTGAGCCATTAACCTTGGGTATATTTTTGGAAAGGTTAAATGGCCTATTTTCTACATGTATAGATAAGGATTTTGTATTGTAATGTACATAAGTAAGAACATATGTGTATGACTATATTTCGAATATATTTGTATATATACATAAATATAAGTACGAAGAACTTTTTAATCATGGATTATTATGTATGATTATTTGTATGCTTCCGTGTTTTAAATATGCACGAGAGATACCCGAGAGATAGAACCCTAACTAGTTTCACTTATTTAATTAATATGGAAAAAGTTTTAATAAATTCGGGTAGAAGGAGAGAGGTAACACACCGGTTCTAGATCAAAGATATATTCTATATTACAAAACTCTGATTTCCAAAGGGTCTGGAACTAGGGTGTTACAAAAGTACTTGTATATGTGTGATTGCTTACAGGCAAAGAGGTACTAGAGGGTATTCAGGTGATGACATGAGATACACCGAACAGTACGAGCAAGGGGGTAGGTTATTGACTGAGTCCAAGGTTTGGTTTACACTATAAATTAGAAACTCATTATGATAATCATAAACAAATTGCTTATAAACGTCGACGTTATTTGGTAACTGTATTTAGGAAAGAAATGTTAGAGTTAGGTTATGATCTAAACTTGGGTTTAGGTACTAATCAAGGATTAATAAGATCTCATAATTGATTATTTAGTCATAGTGGTGTTTTCACATTACTTAGGTAAAGTCAGTATAGGATATGAATGGGTAGATGAGGTCAGAGTCCCAGTTGAAAGCTCGGGAGGAAAAACAAGTCAGATAAAGTTGCCCGTCGAGGCCATTGCTCTAGTTTGTTCTAGGGCCAGTTGTTCAGTTTGCCCATGGAGGCAATTGCCCTAGCCTGACACTAGGGTCAGTTAAGAAAGTTTCCCGTTGAGGCCATTGTCCATTGTAAGATACATCGACCAGTTGAGTGATTAAAGCCGAGAAGGCCATGGTCGAGTGTGAAATACTTGGACTAGATTTATAGCTTTCAGATAACATGCTTACAGTTATTGTTTTGTTTTACGAGAAGCATGATAGAAGAGCATGATTCTTAGGTTTATCCTTGTTCATATGTTATATTAATATTGCCTGATCGTAATATAACATTTGATAAACAGGATTTCATGCGCCTGTGATTGTAGGTATTTCCCTTTCCCCAGCTATAGTGGTACCCGCCGCTACGCCGAGGATTGGAAGCTCTTCACTGAGTCCGTTTGACGCACTCCACCTACTTAAATGTTTCAGATACAGGTATCGGGCATGCATCGACGTCCGGATAGTGACACGGACATCAGGCCAACCTTAACACACTAGTTTGTGTGGGTGGACACATTTTAAGTTATTTTGATTCCTTTTTGTTGTACATATTCTAAAGTTGTAAGGTTTGTGTAAATGTTTACAGCTTTCGATGTGTGCTTAATCTAGATATGTCGGCTTCACATGTACTTAAAGACAGGGTCCGATTTTGGGGAAAATTAGGATATACGTATGATTATATAAAATTGCTGCATGTGAACAGGATAGAAAGTACGTATTGAGACGTACGGTAAATATGATATGGATATATATATATTATGTGTGTTTGCTGCATGTGAATAGGATAGATCGTACGTATTGAGACGTGCGGTCAATATGATATGGATATTTATATTATGAGTGTTGACATATATCTTTATACTGGGCTGAAGCGATATTGAGCGAACCGTGGATTACAGGTTA
Organism: Senna tora; assembly: GCA_014851425.1. Classification (NCBI taxonomy): domain Eukaryota; kingdom Viridiplantae; phylum Streptophyta; class Magnoliopsida; order Fabales; family Fabaceae; genus Senna; species Senna tora. Next base: position 11,491,602 of record CM026263.1, read on the forward strand.
ATTAGGCTACCTGTGAGGTGTGGCCACTATTATATTATATAAAATGATTGTATAGTAGGGTAGTTATATTTATGTTTTACAGGGTAAGGCTTACGGGTCTAGAGGTAAAAGTCTATTCCCGTGTCGGTCACGTACTCCCGAATTGGGGTCGTGACAGTAAACAATCCATTCGATTGAGAAGTATTTTCTTACGAAAACACCGTGTTGGTTGTCTAATTTTAAGCTATTGAGCCCATGTGGCCATTCAAGGAAAGTCAGGCTTAAATTTAGATGAACCATATTGGGGTCAAGCCTTTAGAATATATGTGTACGTGAATAGCATATAATGGAGACGAATTGTTGACTCTTAAGGAAAGATGCAATGCATGTAACTTTTTGATTCCTAAGGGAAGATTGAATGAATCCTATGAATCAATTTGTTCAAGAAATTGAACAGTTGATCCTCCGGGACAACATAATGAATCCTAGGTAAATGAATGTGAATGATGAAGGATAATGTTGTGACCCTTTGGGGAAGATCATTGTATCCTATGAATGTGAATGATAAGGGATAAAATTGTGATCCTTTAGGAAAGATCATTGTATTCAATGAATGTGAATGGATAGGATATGTGCGAGTGGTCGCTTAGCGTCACTCCCGATGCTCATATATTTTATGAATGGATTGGGGTTGAATGCCCTTATGTTTTAAATGCTTATTATTTCCTCCCTTAATAATGATGAATAATTTATAAATGGAAAGTATGATGAATGCTCTTATTGCTCTACTTTTAATGTGATTGAATGATTGATGAATGTGCTTTACCCTGCCATACCGATGAATGTTTTGAACGAATGTTGTTAAAGGAATGATTTAACTACTGCATACTATGAAATGATGAATATGCATCCATGTTTTAAATGTTATGAAATGATTGATGAAGTGCAGTGATTTCCTGTATGATTATACAATGATACACATTAACGGTTTTGAAACAGGTTACCATGATTCCAGGGATTATAAATCTCATGATTACATTGATGTGTATCAGATGCTTAGGTACCAAGTCATTTTGGAGGCTAAGTTGGAATGGAGACATGATGCAGCACTAGGCTGGTCGTAATTATTAGCGATGTTATTGTCCACATAGTGAGTTATCTAACGCCCTCTCAGAGGGTATGAGTATATAGTAGATGTTACCCTTCGATTTTGAGTTCCACATTCCCTTGACTTTGTCCTTTAGTATCTTTTTGAAAAGGTTACAATGTCTTGAATTGTCATGCATATAAAAAGGGATGGAAGACATGTTATAAGCATTTATATGAGTAGTGTATGAAAATTCTAGAGTCTTTATCCACTAACAGATTAAGGATTAAGATCTTGAGATGACTTGTTACCTTTAGATCTTCTTCCTACATATGGACTCTTGTTTTTTAGGATGGACGAATATGTATGAATTTGTGGATTAGACTAAGTAAAATATATTTATATATATCTATATATCTATATAAAGTAGAACTTGAAAAAGCTGGTGCTGACACATGGATATCCCCATTGAGCTCCATTCTTTTTTTTTGGTCACTTAGCATCTCCACTTAATTGTCTTTTATTCATTGGCTATCATGTTTGACTAGGTACAATTTCATTGGTTTAAAGTTTGAATTTGAATTGTTTTTTTCTTTTTCGTTTAAAATATTCACCTATTTAAGCTACTATGTACACATGTCCCTTTGTGAATCAAAGTTACAATTTTCTATTTTCTTTTTGAATTAAAAAATTCGTCTATTTTCTATGGAGATGTACATGAGTCCCCTTCTAGATCATAGTTACCTCAATAGTGAATTTTCTATTTTCTTTTCCATTTAAATAATTCACATTTTTTTAGTTTTGTGTGATATCATTACTCTGAATTTGAAAATTGCATACTTACCATCCTTCCTTATGTCAAATATTTAATATTCCTATCAACTACTATTAAATACTTATATAATCTTTTCCATTATAATTGAAAATTGCAATTCTCTTAAATTCTTTTCAAATTTCAAATAAATTTTGATTTTTGAATGTGTACTCTTTTAATCAATATAAATGGTTTCATTTATCCATTCAATCAAATGTCATATGTCATTTTGTTATGAGGAATAGTAAGCTTTGTGATTTTTCTTTCATCTTTGTCTCCATGCTCCTTTCATTTATCCATTCAATCAAAGCTGGTTTAATGACCTCTTGAACTTGTAATATATATATATATATATTGTTTTTTTTCATCAGTTTCCAGCATTGTTTAACATTTATCCATTGTTATTCTGATTCTGTATATGTTGCTATTTTATGTATTTTATCATTATTGTTTTGCTAAAAATAAGAGCTCCCCTGTGTTTATTTTTTCTAAAATTATATGCTTCACTTTTTTGCAGGATTCTTCCTCATTGGCAAAAGCACAAGAAGGGGTAGACAGAGTCTTACAGGGAAGACGTCCTACCTATGAAGACATTAAAGATCTTAAGTACTTAATACGTTGTTTTATTAAGTATATTTGTTTACTTCTCTTTTTTTAGATGTTATGGTAGAAATTTAAGCTAAGGTATATATAGATAGAAATTTCATTTGACGATCAAACCCACTATGCAGCTCTTCTGAATTCCTGAAGCAAGATTAGTCAATGGACAAAGTGACAAACCATTTATACAGCTCTTCTGAATTCCCCTAAAGAAGATTAATTGATTGACAAAGTGAAGGACAGGTGCATTGGCAAATTAGTTAAACAGAATGTTGTTTTCCATTCATTTAGCTATTACAACTCTACACTCACAAGTCACAAGAAGTGGTTGTAGTATTTTTCAATCCAAGTTGTACATGACAACTTTTTTCTTCTTCAATTTTGCTTTGTATGTATGTATTGTTAAAGTAGAGTTGATGGATTTGCTTTCTCATGTACATGGTAGGGCATTCGTGCATGCTTGAGGGTAAAATACGTTAGTTGTGTAAGTTATTGTCACGACCCCCACTCGGAGGCACGTGACCAGTACAGACAGAGGGCCTAACCCTGAGTCTGTTAGCCTTAACACCTATTTCATTTAACTATCATTCCCATTCGCGTACACACATTATCAATATATATGGCTCACATCTCTTGTGTGACCTATCTTACACCTGCAATCCACAGCCAAGTGCTGCTTCAATTTATATGTATACTCAAACACACATTATATATATATCCGTCATATACGTTGCCACACACTCCGGTGTGTGACATATCCTATTCACATGCAAATTCGTATACATAATAATAATGTCCCCCAAAATAATCTTGTCTTTAAGTATGTGGAGCTGACAAGTCTAGAGTATAATAACCATAAATGTTATTGCGATAATTCTCAGGTCAAGCACATATGTGTGCGGAATTTTTCATCGTCACCCATATGTACTTGATCCACCATATTTCCACCTTAACAATCACAAACAATTCATTGTACAAAATTCCAGCAATTGCCAATATAATAACAGAGTATTACTAGCAAACATAAAATTAAATGTTTACAAACATTCACGTATAAACAAGCCCACAAATCATGGTTAACATACGACCCTTGGGGCTAGGATGGAAGGGTCCCTCACCTTGGCCGCTTCACTTAGCGTTCCCTTTGAGCACTCTCGTCTCCAAGGAAGTACTTGAACCCTATCACATACAACCAATTCAATCCATATAAAATTTCATACAATTTCCTAGTTTCTCTTCTTATGACTTCTTACACTTATCCAACCCCCAAGTTCATTTACTTAGCCTATGGTCATCATTTGGTGTTTTTTCTTTAGATTCAACACAATTTAATATATAATTAATTAATTTTACAACCTTGTTCACTCTCCAAACTCCATTAATGGAAATTTTGCAAAATATGGGAAGTTCTAACTTTCACCAAGGGTTCACATACCACCAACCTAACCATTGGGTATCATTTCAAATCATTTAAAATATCCATACATATAATTTAAAGTTCATACACACCAACTGTCATAACCCCCACCCGGAGGCACGTGACCGGCACAGACAGAGGGCCTAACCCTGAGTCTGTTAGCCTTAACACCTATTTCATTTAACTATCATTCCCATTTGCGTACACACATTATCAATATATATGGCTCACATCTCCTGTGTGACCTATCTTACACCTGCAATCCACAACCAAGTGCTGCTTCAGTTTATATGTATACTCAAACACACATAATATATATATCCGTCATATACATTGCCACACACTCCGGTGTGTGACATATCCTCTTCACATGCAAATTCGTATACATAATAATAATACGTCCCCCAAAATAATCTTGCCTTTAAGTATGTGGAGCTGACAAGTCTAGAGTATAATAACCACAAAGTGTAATCAATTCTTTACAATATCCAAAATAAAATCAAAGCCACCCACGGAGACAGAATGTGAGTGCTAACAAAATGTCGCCTTCACTGAGCCGACGTGGAAGCCTGACCGGTACCTGTATCTGAAAAAGTAAACCACTAGAGGGTGAGTCAACGAATCAGTGAGTGAGTCTCTCATCCTAGGCGTAGTAGCGGGTACCACTACGACCGGGAAGGGGACAAACCACATTCACATACGCATACACTTCAATTCATATTTGATAATTATAGAATTGTTCTCAAACAATAAAACATGTACAAACTCTACTTAACTGTAGCACAACATACATTAATCATGCATACTGACATGTGTGTATTGAGAAACACCGAACATAAATTAACATCCAAGTGCGGTTCACCCGCCAAACTTACGTACCTTTGCTTACCTTGTTGCCGCCGGGACGTGTCGGTCCTCCCTATCTATCCCGATGCACTATAAGACTTAACCCATCGTCATGGTCGGTTGGATTTGAAATATAGTAATTTAAAAATAAGGTTTCCTCAACGCCACGTCAAGACAACAATCGATGTCATGACCTTTTTAAGAAAATATCTTTGTCTTGACATCACGTGAGGATACCGGCCATCGTCATGGCATGTTCGAAGAAAAGGAAATCTAGTTATAGTACATACCAAGGACATTGAGGGTTTACACTAATGTTGAGTACCTATACGCTCGGTATCTTACATCGATACGCATAGGCACACGACCCATTCCGGGACCGTCTCCACGGAATGTTGTGTTCGGTGGTACATCTCGACACCAACCCGCCGATGTGTCCATCTACATCGACACTTTCCGGACCATTGTCTCGGGAAGCCCGCTTGGTTCAATCAAGACCAACTCAACGGATTAACCAACTAGTAATGGTGGCATACTCTGGACCGGCTCAACAGAGTATCCACAATTGTATATATACATGAAGGGAATTTCGAACCTTACCCGACGAAATGCAAACATGAAGGCACTTTCCGAACTTGACCCGACGGAAAGCCCTTACCCTTGGTACCATACATGTTATTGCCATAATTCTCGGGTTAAGCACATATGTGTGTGGAATTCTTCATCATCACACATATGTACTTCATCCACCATATTTCCACTTTAACAATCACAAACAATTCATTGTACAAAATTTCAGCAATGGCCAACATAATGACAGAGTATTACTAGCAAGCATAAAATTAAATATTTACAAACATTCACGTATAAGCAAGCCCACAAATCAAGGTTATCATACAACCCTTACGGCTAGGATGGAAGAGTCCCTCACCTTGGCCGCTTTACTTAATAACCCTTGACTACTCTTGTCTCCAAGGAAGTACTTGAGTCCTAACAAATAGAACCACACCAATTAAACTACTTATCTACACATGTGTGTAGCTAATTTTCCATCAACTCCATATTAACAAATTTTCTACTTCTACACATATCAATGCCTAAATTCCACTACCTAAGCTATGGTCATCATTTGGGAGTTGGTTTTAGTTCAAAATAAATTTTACTTTAAGAAATCATATTCAAAAGTTTGCACACCATCTAGCTCCATCAATGGAGAGTTTTTGCCAAATATAGAAATTTTACTCATTTCTACAAAATTCATAAATCACCATCCCAATCATTGGGCATTCTTCCAAATCATCTAAAATGCATAAACATATCATTTAGAGTTCATACATATCAACAATTTCAAAGAAATCAAAAAGTCCAAAAATTTTCACAAAAATTCGTCCAACATGAACCCTAGGTTGAAATCCTCCTAAGAAATCCTTATTGGGGTGTTTTCTATGTTCCAAAAGAGTCCTAGGTTGATATATTATCCATTAGCAACTCATTCCAACAAGAAAATCATGATTTAAGAGGTGGAGGCATGATTTTTGGAGCTTACCTTAAGGAAATTCGTAAATGGAAGTTTGGGGGAAGTTGCCCAAGCTCCTTGAGGCTCAACAATGGTGGTGGAGGCTTGTAGGAGTCTTGACTTGGTGGGAGGAAGCAAGAAAATGAGGGAGAAGTGGAGGATTCATCACTTTCTTCCTTGCCGTAGCACATAAGAAAGGAGAAGTAAAGAGAAGAAGATGAAGATAAGAGAGGAAATGGCTTGGGCCTTGGTACGTGCTGCTCCTGGAAGTGGAAGTGAAACAAAAGTGTTTCATAAATTGGGGGTAGGAGATTTAAGGGTGATTTTGGGCAATTGACAACTTTTGGGGTAGGGTGAAATAGAGTTTTAATTGGATTTTCTTAACTATATTTATTTGTAAGTAAGAATAGGAAAATGTTGAAATTTTTGGCTAATCAAAAGCCTATTAAAAATATCTGTCATTGAGTGTCATGCAGATGAAAATTTCCTACCCAGTACAATTTTTTATTTTCGAAAAATTCTCAAATTTAAACTATAAGCTTTGAATAATTCATATGACCACTTTTAAATAAAATTATAATTTTTCTACCTAATTTTCATATTTATTTTAATTTCTTAATTTCTCAATTCTGAAACTATTAAAACCTTAATTATATCCCAAAAGTTTTATTTCACTCTAAAAAAATTTATTTTTATTTTGTTTAGCCAAAATGCTTAACTTCAACTTCACAATTTTATCAATTTCATATTATCCCATCAATTTCTATTTAATTTTATTTATCTATATGTATACACAAAATTATTATTTATTTCTATTGTTCATTTAATTATTTAGTTTGTCCTTACATTCCAAGTCTAAATAATGACCATGCTAAGTCTTACTATACACAATTGACCTGATTCTAAAAATACCCCTCGAGTATTACAATCTTCCCCCCTTAAGAAATTCGGTCCCCGAATTTCAATTAAGTTACTAACCTTAGTCTTTGAACAAGAAGGGGTAAGTCTTGCGCATCTCGGCTTCTACTTCCCACGTAGCTTCCTCCGCCGAATGATTCCTCCATAACACCTTGACCAATGGGATTTCCTTTGACCTAAACTTCCTCGATTGTCTGTCAAGGATTTCCACTGGTACTTCTTCATAGGTCAGCCCTTTTATCAATTGTTTCTCTTGCGGCTGTACCACATGAAAGGGATCCGACAACTACTTCCGCAGCATGGACACATGGAACACTGGATGTACACCTTCCAACTCTGGCGGCAAGGCTATGCGGTAAGCGACATTTCCTACTCGTTCCAGTATCTCGAATGGTCCCACGTATCTCGGACTCAGCTTCCCTTTCTTGTCAAATCGCATCACTCCCTTCATTGGGGAAACCTTCAGAAACACTTGGTCCCCCACGGCAAATTGAAGTTCTCTTATGCGGTTGGTCCGCATAAGACTTCTGTCTACTATGGGTTGCCATCAACCTTCCTCTAATCAACTTCACCATCTCTAAAGTTTCTTGCAATAGTTCAGGACCAACCACCTTCGATTCACCGACCTCAAACCAACCGATCAGAGACATGAACCTCCGACCAGAGAGAGCTTCAAAAGGTGCCATTTGAATGGTCCTTTCTGATTGACCGTCTGTCTGGGAATGAAAAGCCGTGCTGAGATCGACCCTTGTCCCCAACGCTTCCTGCAATGCCCTCCAAAACCGAGATGTAAACTGTGGCCCTCTATCAGAGATTATTGACACTGGAACACCGTGCAATCTCACAATCTCTGATAAATATAACCGGGCGTACTGTGCCACTCCGTAAGTGGTCTTCACTGGCAGGAAATGTGCGGACTTGGTCATGCGATCCACAATCACCCACACTGAATCAAACCCCCTCTGTGACCGAGGCAACCCTGTTACGAAATCCATAGTGATCCTTTCCCAATTCCATTCAAGTATTTTAATCTGTTGAAGCATTCCAGCAGGTTTTCGATGTTCAGCTTTCACTTGTTGACATACAAGATACCTGGACACATAGTTTGCCACATCTTTCTTCATCCTGTTCCACCAATATAACTGTTTCAAGTCATAATACATCTTCTTAGCCTCGGGGTGGATAGAGTACGCCGACTTATGTGCCTCGTCTAATATCCCCTCCTTGAGATATTTTACCAAAGGTACACAAAGCCGTCCCTCCAACCTGAGCACCCCCTGTCATCAATGGAGAATCGGCTATCACTCGTCTTCCCTTTTCTCACTGCGTCGATCAGTATCTTGAGGTCGAGATCTTGCTCTTGTTTAGCCTTGACTTCTTCAATCTGGTTGGACTCTTCCTGAATATGAGTTAGAAGCACATTAGAACCACCGATCTCAAATCGAGTCCCCCTTTGTTCCAGCCCTTATATCTCCCGAACTATGGTCTCCTCACTTCTTCAATGTGAGCTAGACTACCCATAGACTTTCGGCTCAAAGCGTCGACCACCACATTGGCCTTCCTCGGATGGTATAGTATCGTACAATCATAGTCCTTCAACAATTCCATCCAACGACGTTGCCTCAATTTCAGATCCTTCTCCTTAAAGATGTACTTAAGGCTCTTGTGGTCTGTGTACACTTCACATGTTTCTCCGTAGAGATAGTGCCTCCATATCTTCAAGGCAAACACCACCGCTGCCATTTTCGAGATCATGGGTTGGATAATTCTTCTCATGCTTCCTCAATTGCCTTGATGCATAGGCAATCACCCTACCATGCTGCATCAATATACATCCTAACCCAACTCGCGAAGCGTCATAGTATACCACGTACCCTCCAGTGCCTTCAGGCTACCCTTTAGCTTTTGAAAACTCTCTTCACATTTGTCCGTCCACTCAAACTTCACCCCTTTTTGTGTCAACCGTTTCATAGATGCTGAGATTTTTGAGAAATCCTGCACAAACCGCCTGTAATACCCGGCTAAGCCCAAGAAACTCCGTATTTCTGGCACTGAGGTAGGTTGGGACCTACTCTTCACTGCCTCCACCTTACTTGGGTCTACGTGGATTCCCTCTGATGATACCAGGTGCCCAAGAAAGGCTACCCAGTCCAACCAGAATTCGTACTTCGAGAATTTGGCATATAATTTCTCTTCCCTTAACCTTTGCAAGGTCATTCTCAAGTGTTCTGCATGTTCCTCGGAGTTCTTGGAGTACACCAGGATGTCATCTATAAACACCATGACAAACTGGTCCAAATAAGGTTTAAACACCCTATTCATCAGATCCATAAATGTTGCAGGGGCATTTGTCAACCCAAAAGACATCACCAAAAATTCGTAGTGTCCGTATCTGGTACAAAATGCAGTCTTAGGTACATCCTCTTGCTTAATCTTCAACTGATGATGCCCCGACCGCAGATCAATCTTTGAGAATCGCTTGGCTCCTTGTAGTTGATCAAATAGATCATCTATTCTGGGTAAAGGATATTGGTTGTGAATGGTAGCCTTGTTTAACTTTTGATAATCAATACACAACCGCAAGGTACCGTCCTTCTTCTTGACAAATAGGACCGGTGCACCCCATGACGAGACACTAGGTCGTATAAACCCCTTGTCTAGCAATTCCTGCAACTGAGTTTGTAATTCCTTCAACTCCTGTGGAGCCATTCGGTAAGGTAATATAGATATTGGTTGAGTACCCGGCAGTAGGTCGATCCCGAATTCAATCTCCCTATCAGGTGGCAAACCAGGCAACAATTCAGGAAACACATCCGGGAATTCCCGAACGACGGGCACTTGGTTCACGAAAAGTACTTCCTTCTCTACATCCCTGACTGACGCTAAGTAGCCTGTACATCCCTTACTAAGAAGTTTGAGAGCACTCAATGCGGATATCAACCTCGGGTAGCACTTCGCCCCATCACGATGTACCACAAGAGGGTCCTCGCCAGACATGTTGAATTTCACACATTTGGCCCTGCAATCCACTATTGCATGACACGAGGCTAACCAATCCATCCCCAAGATTACATATAAGTCTACCATGTACAACAGTCTTAAATCCACCACAGTTTCATGGCCCTCAACCACTATTGGACAAGACTCACATATGTATTCTACCCATACAGATTCACCCATAGGTGTAGAGACCAACATTGCCTCTTTCATCTTTGTTGGGCTCTTAGCGATCCTAATAGAAAATGCAGGTGATATGTATGAATGAGTTGAACTGGAATCAAATAGCACATGTGCATTTTAAGTACAAACTGTGAGGGTACCTGTCACCACAGCATTTGAAGCCTGCGCATCCTGTTGAGATAAGGTAAAAACTCTGGCATGTCCTCTTCCTGTGGTTCCCGGACCTCTTCCTCCGGCTCCACAACCCCTGCCTCCGCGAGTGGTGGGCGGTGGTACTGTTCTAACTGGTGGGGCTGGGATTGGTACTGTTCTAAAAGGTGTCCCACTCGGCCATAGTTCAAACAAGCTCCCTTCAGGGTCCGGCAGGTACCAACATGATTCTTTCCACATTGACCGCATTGGGGCCTCTAATTCCCCGTATGCACACTGCTATGAGCCCTCTGACCACCCAGATAGTTACTCCTTGCCCCCGAATCTGTGGTACTCATCGAAGGCTGCCCGGTATGCCTGCTGGGTCCCATGAGAGCTGGGACTGTGGTGGTACCACTTGTGATATTCTGCTTCTTCTTCTATCCTCCTTGATTCTCATTTCCTGCTTGATTACTTCCCTAGGGATTGGCTGGCGTCCCAAATCTCCTCCTGTTCTCAATGACCTTAGCACAATCTGCCGCCTGTGCAAGAGTCTTAAATTGCTTCCCTGTGGTAGTAAAGCTATAAACAGTGGCTCCACTAGTTGATGTATGAACCTTTTGATCTTAGCCTGTTCATCTGGAACTAACTCTGGGAAAACTGAGCTAGCTCCTTAAACAACAACTCGAACTCTGTAACCGTCATACTCGAAGTCATCCATAGATCTTCAAGCTGTTGCCTCTTTGTATCCCGTGTTCCTTCTGGTAAAAATCGGTCTAAGAATGCTCTCTCAAAGTCCTCCCACCTCATCGAGGCTGCTCGTGTGGTGTGGCCGGCCTGTACTGACTCCACCCAAATTCTTGCAGCACCCCTCAGCTGGAAGGAAGCAAACTCGGCTAATTCTTCTCCAGGGCATCTCAGCACTCGCCCTATACGGACAATATCACGGAGGAAATGTTGAGGATCCTCCTTCTCATCAGTGCCGCAGTAGGTTAGTGGGTTAAGCTTCAGGAACTTAGGCACTGGTAATTCTCTGCGAACTCCCCTTTGCCCTCGGGGTACATCTCTTGGTAACCATACTCTCCCCAGTTCTTCCACTACTTCAATTTCTTGATCTAGTGGAATCTCTTCTTCATTAGCGGCTAACCGCCGCACTTCTTGCTGTATCTGTTGCCTCATCTCTGCCCTCAACTCTTGAAACCCAGCAGCTAACATCTCAGCAATAGATGGGGCACCGGTTTTGGGTTGGGGCTCCGACGATTGACGCCTAATCTCTCTTCCCTAATTGGCCCTCCCTCAGCCACGAGCAAGACCTCGGGGTCGGCCCCGTGGAGCACCTCTCTCTACCTGCGCCGATGCTCCATCAGAAGTCTCGGAGTTTCTTCCACCCCTTGTAGCCGCCCTAGTTCTTGGTGGCATCCCTGTGCTGCACAAGGATCAAACACTCTATGAGACCCCTATCACATGTCATAATTAGGGAAAGAATTTTAGAAATGAAAACTGACAAAATTTCCTGGATACTCCAACAAGTGCCCGCTTAACTCCGGCGTTATGCCCAGGATCATAACGACGGTTTAAGCTGACACCCGGTCATACCATAGCTCCACAAACTTAAAGAAAATAATCAGGCTCTGATTCTAACTTTGTCACGACCCCCACCCGGAGGCACGTGACCAGCACATACAGAGGGCCTAACCGTGAGTCTGTTAGGCTTAACACCTATTTCATTTAACTATCATTCCCATTTGCGTACACACATTATCAATATATATGGCTCACATCTCCTATGTGACCTACCTTACACCTGCAATCCACAGCCAAGTGCTGCTTCAATTTATATGTATACTCAAACACACATAATATATATATCCGTCATATACGTTGCGACACACTCCGGTGTGTGACATATCCTATTCACATTCAAATTCGTATACATAATAATAATGCGTCCCCCAAAATAATCATGCCTTTAAGTATGTGGAACTAACAAGTCTAGAGTATAATAACCAAAAAGTGTAATCAATTCAATACAATATCCAAAATAAAATCAAAGCCACCCACGGAGACAGAATGTGAGTGCTAGCAAAACGTCGCCTTCACTGAGCCGACGTGGAAGCCTGACCGGTACCTGTATCTGAAAAAGTAAACCACTAGAGGGTGAGTCAACGACTCAGTGAGTGACTCTCCCTTCTTAGGCGTAGTAGCAGGTACCACTACAACCAGGAAGGGGAGAAACCATATTCACAAACGCATACACTTCAATTCATCTTTGATAATTATATAATTGTTCTCAAGCAATAGAACACATACAAACTCTACTTAACCGTACCACAACATACATTAATCATGCATACTGACATGCGTGTATCGAGAAACACCTAACATAAATTAACTTGCAAGTGCGGTTCACTAGCCAAACTTACGTACCTTTGCTTACCTTGTTGCCGCCGTGACATGTCGGTCCTCCCTATCTATCCCGAGGCACTATAAGACTTAACCCATCATCAAGGTCGGTTGGATTTGAAATATAGTAATTTAAAAACAAGGTTTCCTCAATGCCACGTCAAGACAACAATCAATGTCATGACCTTTTTAAGAAAATATCTTTGTCTTGACGTGACGTGAGGATACTGGCCATCGTCATGGCATGTTCGAAGAAAAGAAAATCTAGTCATAGTACATACTAAGGACATTGAAGGTTTACACTAATGTTGAGTACCTATACGCTCGGTATCTTACATCGATACGCATAGGCACACGACCCATTCCGGGACCGGCACCAACCCGCTGAGGTGTCCATCTACATCGGCACTTTCCGGACCATCATCTCGGGAAGCCCGCTTGGTTCAATCCAGACCAACTCAACGGATTCACCAACTAGTAATTGTGGCATACTCCAGACCGGCTCAATAGAGTATCCACAAGTGTATATATACATGAAGGCAACTTCGAACCTTACCCGACGAAATGCCAACATGAAGGCACTTTCCGAACCTGACCCGATGGAAAGCCCTTACCCTTGGTACCATACATGTTATTGCCATAATTCTCGGGTCAAGCACATATGTGTGTGGAATTCTTCATCGTCACCCATATGTACTTGATCCACCATATTTCCACTTTAACAATCACAAACAATTCATTGTACAAGATTCTAGCAATCGCCAAAATAATGACAGAGTATTACTAGCAAGCATAAAATTAAATATTTACAAACATTCACGTATAAGCAAGCCCACAAATCAAGGTTTGGGGCTAGGATGGAAGGGTCCCTCACCTTAGCCGCTTTACTTAGTAACCCTTGAGCACTTTTGTCTTCAAGGAAGTACTTGAGTCTTAACAAATAGAACCACACCAATTAAACTACTTATCTACACATGTGTGTAGCTAATTTTCCATGAACTCCATATTAACAAATTTTCCACTTCTACACATATCAATGGTGGTGGAGGCTTGTAGGAGTCTTGACTTGTTGGGAGGAAGCAAGAAAATGAGGGAGAAGTGGAGGATTCATCACTTTCTTCCTTGTCCTAGCACATAAGGAGAAGTAAAGAGAAGAAGATGAAGAGAAGGCAGGAAATGGCTTGGGCCTTGATGCGTGCTGCTCCTGGAAGTGGAAGTGGAAGTGAAACAAAAGCGTTTCATAAATTGGGGGTATGAGATTTAAGGGTAATTTTGGGCAATTGACAACTTTTGGGGTAGGGTGAATTAAAGTTTTGATTGGATTTTCTTAACTATATTTATTTGTAGGTAAGAATAGGAAAATTTTGGCTAATCATAAGCCTATTAAAAATACCCATCGGGTATTACACCAACAATTCTAATGAAACCCACAAATCTTTCCAAAAATGGCAAAAATCGCACCTTAGGGTTCCTAGAGCAAAAACAACCATATAGTTCATATTTGTGTGTTCTCTACATCCTAAAAGAGTTTTAGGGTGATATAATATCAACAAGTAACTCATTCCCAACAAGAAAATCATGATTTAAGAAGTGGAGGCATGATTTTGTAGCTTACCCTTGAGAAATCCGAATTTGGGGATTTAGAAGAGTTTTCCAAGCTCTATGGTGCTCCAAGATGCTAGGTGAAGCTTGAGTGATCCTTGAATTGATGACAGGAAGCAAAGAAATTGATTGAAATTAATAGGTTTGTTTTTTTTTTACCTAAGAGAGAATTGAGATGAAGAGGAAGAAGAAGGTGGAGGAAAAGGAGGGTATGTGTGCGGTTGCTGGAGAAAGAAAAAAAAGGTTCTTAAATTGGATTTGTGACTTAAGGGCCTTTTGGACATTTGACAACTTTTGGGGTATGGTGAAATAGAGTTTTAATTAGACTTTCTTATCTAGATTTATTTGTGGGTAAGAATAGCAAAATTTAGAAATTTTTGGGTAATCATCGGCTTATTAAAAGTATCTGTCACTGAGTCTCTAGCAGATGAGAATTTTCTACCCAGTACAATTTTTATTTTTGAAAAATTATCAAATTTAAACTATAAGCTCGAAATAATTCATATGATTCATATTTAACCCAATTTATATTTTTCTATTTGAATTATTATTTATTTTAATTTCTTAAATTCTCAAATCTAAAGCAATTAAAATCTTAATAATAACCCAAAAAATCTTATTTCATTCCAAAAAATTATTTTTATTTTATTTAGTCAAAATGTCCAACCTCAACATCAAAATTCTATCAATTTCATATTATCCCATCATTTCTTAATTAGGATTGTTTATCTATATATATATATATATATATACATATTTCTATTTACTTACTTGTTTATATATTATTTGTTTGTTTTTTTTTCTTACATTCCAACTCCAAATGATGACCATTCTAAGTTTTACTATATATTAGACTTGATTCCAAAAATATCCCTCGGGTATTACAGTCTTCCCTCCTTAAGAAATTTGGTCCCCGAATTTCAATTAAGTTACTAACCTTAGTCTTGGAACAAGAAGGGGTAAGTCTTGCACATCTCGGCTTCTACTTCCCACGTAGCTTCCTCTACCAAATGATTCCTCCATAACACCTTCACCACTGGGATTTCCTTTGACCTCAACTTTCTCGATTGTCTGTCAAGGATTTCCACTGGTACGTACTTCTTCGTAGGTCAACCCTTCTACCAATTGTATCTCTTGCGGCTGTACCACATGAGAGAGATCCGGCAAGTACTTCCGCAGCATGGACACTGTCACGACCCCCGTTTAGAGGGCCGTGACGGGCACAAACACAGGGAATATCCCTGTGCCTGTAAGCCTTATCACCTAATTGACAGAATATCTACTATTGAAAATACATCCACATGCAGTATAATACCATGGCTACACCGAAATGGTGGCCTATCCTAGGCAAGCAAATCCACAGCCAGTGCCGGTTCAGGATATAGATATAAGAAAACACACATAATTTATATAACCTGGTACTGGCTACACATCCGAAGATGCTGCCTATCCTATTCACATGCAACAGATATATGCATATATATACATTTTGAAAACAAATTTTCCCTGTATCGCAGTAAAATAAATCTTGATCTTTAAGGTGTGTGAAGCTGACAGTTCTAGATTTAGTAATACAATCTAATTGGGTACGTCTACCCTTTACTTTATGATACAACAATAAAGTAAATTACAATTATAATTACACTTTATTCACCCACATGAACAAGTTGTGGGTCTTGGAAAGTGTTGCTCAACCCTCGTTCCACCGAGACTTCTTCCACCTATACTTAACTTGTCTCTGTGTAGTAAAAATGAGGTGTGAGTCTTAACCATGCGACTCAGTGAGGACTCTCCCATCCCCGGCACAAGGTAGGTATCATAGCGCTGGGTTTCGGAGTCATACACAACCACATTCAAAAACAACTAGTTATTGTTGTTAGCATACATTCTTGGTGTTCACACAACAACAGAAATTTCACCCAAACACTCTCATGCATTTAATAACTGTAAAAATGCAGCAGTTTATTCCACGTCATCACTCAGCAAGTAAACATGTAACATATAGTGCCGGCTTTTACTTACTGGTCTTCTCACGTTTCAGCATGTCTGAATCAAACAAGACGTGTGGTGACGTAATCCTATACAATACCACTACGCTGCACAATCAGCAATTATATGCAAACACAGTCAATTTGTACATACACACAGATGCTAAACATACATCTGCTTAATCTCCCTAACTCTGGGGTTTCTACTAGCCACTACGTGGCTTTCCCTGTAATACCCGAGAAATTTTTCGAAGCTTGAAATAAAATAGAAGGGAAAGAAAAGAAGTAGAAAATAAATTATTAGGATTTAATTAAGGACTTAGGAAATTGGAAACCTGAATTAAATAAGGGAAAGGGGTTAAATTAAAAATACATATTAGTTATTATTTATTTAATTATTAATTATTTTATTAATTAATTACATTATTTTTATTACTTATTTAATTATTTATTTTGATTATTTAATTATTTTTAAATTGGGATTGGAAACTGTGGGGTGAAAATAAAGGGTTGGTAGAAGAAAGAAAAGAAGAAGAAAGGAAAGAATAATAAAGGGTGAGAGAGGGCCATACGTGAGTGAAAAAAAAGAAAGAAAGAAGAAGAAAGAAAGAGAGAGAGAAAAAGAAGACAGAGAGGAGGAGGAGAGGCGTGAGGAAGAAGAAGAAGAAGGGTTGGGTTCATCGGAAAAGTGACCGGGGAGAGCTAGCCGACGCCGGAAAAGTCACCGGAGCTCGGGTACGACGTCTCCTACACCTTCCACCAATCGAATTGTCACGACCCCAAATTGGGAGTACGTGACTGGCACGGGAATAGACTTTTACCTCTAAGCCCGTAAGCCTTACCCTATAAACATAACTATAGCTACCCTGCTATACAATCAATATATGTATCATAATAGTAGCCACACCTCACTGGTGGCCTAATTAACTTGCAATCCGCGGTTCGCTCAATACCGCTTCAGCTCAACTCAGTGTATAGATATATATATCAACACTCATAATATAATTATTTATATCATATTGACCGTACGTCTCAATACGTACGATCTATCCTATTCACATGCAGCAAGCACACATAATATATATATTCATATCATATTGACCGTACGCCTCAATGCGTACGATCTATCCTATTCGCATGCAGAAGTTTATATACTCATACATATATCCTAGTTAATCACCAGACTGGACCCTGTCTTTGAATACTTGTGAAGCCGACAAGTCTAGAGTGAACGTACATCAAAAGCTGTAAATATTTACAACACTTACAACTTTAAAATATGTACAACAAACGAAATCAAAATAACCAAAAGATGTCCACCCACGCGAACTAATGTTTAAAGGATGGTCTGATGTCCGTATCACTGTCCGGACGTCGACGTCTGCCCAATACCTGTATCTGAAACATTGAAGCAGAGGGAGTGAGTCAAATAGACTCAGTGAGAAGCTTCCCATCCTCGGCGTAGGGTACCACTATAGCTCGGGAAAGGGAAACACCCACAATCACATGCGCATGAAAATCCAGTTTATCAAATGTTATATAACGATCAGGCAATATTAATATAACATAAAATTATGGATAAACCTACGGATCATGCTCCTCTATCATGCTTTTCATAAACAAGCAAACATATTAAACATATCATCATGAAAACTGTAAATCACTCAACTGACCTTAGTACCAGGCTAGGGCAATGGCCTCAACGGGCAATTTCTTTTAAATCTTTAACTGACCCTAGTGCCAGGCTAGGGCAATGGCCTCAACGGGTAAATGTTTTAGTCTTTTACTGACCCAAGTACCAGGCTAGGGCAATGGCCTCAACGGGCAAATCTTTTAGTCTTTTATTGACCCTAGTGCCAGGCTAAGGCAATGGCCTCAACAGGCAAATCTTTTAGTCTTTTACTGACCCTAGTGCCAGGCTAGGGCAATGGCCTCAATGGGCAAATCTTTTAGTCTTTTACTGACCCTAGTGTCAGGCTAGGGCAATGGCCTCAACGGGCAAATGCTTTAACTTGTTTCTCTTCCCAAGCTTTTAGTTGGGATCCTGACTCTATCTAGCCATTACTATCCTCAACTGACTTTACCTAGGTAGTGTGAACATCCCTACGACTCACTAATCTATTAAGAGATCGTATTAATCCTCATATTGTTCCCAAACCCTTGGTTAGATCATAACCTAGTTCTAAGGTCTTCCCTAAGTTCAATTACCATAAAACGTCGACGTTTACTAACAACCTCTATACGATTTCTTTAATGATTTTCTAATTAATAGGGTAAACCAAACCTTGGACTCAATCAACAACTTACCCCCTTGCTTGTGTTGTTCGACGTATCTCATGTCATCACACATATACAAATACTTTCATATATAACAGTTTAGGAACAACAATAGCATGTTAACCACTAAATAATTCTTACAATTAGGAAAGTAGGCAAACCACATATCCACATCCTCAATCAACCCTGTAGGGCAAGGATGGGAAACCCCTCACCTGGACGGCTTCCTTGTGTCTGTCCTGGAGTAACTCCCGCTCCGGACGAATCGTGGTTTCCTAACAATTGCATTCATGTGGTTAACAATCTTAACTATATGCAACTCATATGCATATGATATGCTCGTGCCTAAAAATGCACCTAGACGTCGCCAAGAATCGAGTTCTTGGTCTTATTCGTCTTCCCTCTCTTCCAAGAGAGTCTCAAGTGCTTCACACTTGGTTTCGTACAATTATTGCTCACCTTGGATTGATTTTGGAGCCTTGGATTTGAGTTACTAAACCTCAATATACTTTTAAATTATCCTACTTAAGGTTTCCTAATAAATACGAAGAAATAAAGTTACCTCTCTAAAATTTGGACTTTATTGTTCTGCAAGTTTCCATCCTTGAGAAACAAGAAAGTATCTAAAATAATTCTTATGCTTGATAACATTTTTAGAATTATTCTAGGGTGTTTAAGATTGAAAAGAAGAGGTTTGGAGCCCTCAATATCACCCTTAAAGTGTAATTGGGCAATCCGAGCAGGGACCCGGCACGTTAACGTCAAGGTTCCACCTTAGTAACCTCGGGCCAGCTCTTCACGGGTCTTGTTCAACTAATATCTTAACAATATAATTTCAATAATTCCAATCCAAGCCTATTTACTCAAATCAAAGCTCAATTCCTAATTATCAATAATTTCCTCAATTTATGAATAATTAAAATTTCAACCCCAAATCCTTCCAAATTCGAATTTGGCTACACCCGAGGGTATAACCTCGATTCTTACCCCAACTAAGTGTTCAAGAAAACTTCCTAGGTCTCAATCTACTCTTGAAACAACCCAATCGAAGGTGGATTGATGAAATCCCTAAAAGTGATGAAATTGGGGGTTTCGAATGAAATTGGGGTTACCAACCTTTTATTCGATTGGTGGAAGGTGTAGGAGACGTCGTACCCGAGCTCCGGTGACTTTTCCGATGTCAGCTAGCTCTCCTCGGTCACTTTTCCGGTGAACCCCAACCCTTCTTCTTCTTCTTCCTCACGCCTCTCCTCCTCTCTCTCTCTTCTTTCTCTCTCTTTCTTTCTTTCTTTCTTCCTCACGCATCTCTCTCACTCTCTTTTTTCCTTTCTTCTTCCTTTCCCCATTTTATTTGTAAGTGACGACACCCTCACCCCAATTTGATTAAAATAAATAAATAAATAATTAATTATTTAATAAAAAGTAATATAATTAATTAATAAAATGATTAATAATTAAATAACCAAAATAAATATATAATAACTAAATAATAATAATTATTATTATCATAAAGAATAGGTGGAAAATATTCCCAATTGAATCCTTTCTTTCCAATTAAATTTTTTTTTCTTTTATATCCCAAATTTAAATACCCTAAAATATTTCCTACTCCCTTCACCCTATTTAATTTCGGTTTTGAATTTATTAGGTCCTGAATTAAATCCTAAAAATTATTTCCTACTTCTTTTCTTCCTCTTTTTATTTTCTTTTATTTTCTAATATATAATAATAATAATAATAATAATAATAATAATAATATTAAATAAGTAAGGCTGAAAAATATTTTCAATTTAATCCCTCCTCCTACCAAATTTTAGTTTCTACTCCCCTAGATCCCAATTTAAATACTGAAAATTTTCTACCCCTTTTCTTTCCTTTTCTTTTTAAACTTCGAAAATCTCTCGGGTAGTACACGAATCAAAGGTTGGTAACCCCAATTTCATTCAAAACCCTCAATTTCTCCATTTCTAGGGATTTCTTCGATCCACCTTCAATTGGGTTGTTTCAAGCGTAGATTGAGACCTAGGAAGTGTTCTTGAACACTTAGTTGGGGTAAGAATCGTGGCTATACCCTCGGGTTTAGCCGAATTCGAATTTGATAGGGTTTGGGGTTGAAAATTCTAAATATTCCCAATTTGGGGATTTGTTGATAAATATAGAATCGGGCTTGGATTTGAGTAGTTAGGGTTGGATTTATGTCGTTGGAACGTAGGTGAACAAAACCCGTGAGGTGCGGAGTCGAAGCGGGGGTCGGAAGGGGGCTGAAACGGGCCCAAACCAGCCTTCAGCACAGCAAACGAATTGTTGTGCTGCGAGCTGGCACTGCAACGCTAGCTCTCGGGTATACAAAGAGCTGCTGGGCAGCAGCTTGGCGCCACAGCGCCAGAATGAGCACTGCGGCGCCCGGTCTCTGCCCTGCATGTCCAAAACCCATTTTTAAGCCAATCCGGGGTGTCCGAACCTCCTATTTTCAATCCTAAACATCTTAGGACACCCCCAACCATGTTTTTTAGGATCAAAATCATTTCAAATGTCTTCTTGTTCCTCAAGAATAGTAACTTACGGAATAAGCTACGCCCAACTTCTTGAATTTCTAAATTCCTTATACACCGTCATTAGGTAACCTTAAGTAGGATAGCTTAGAAGCACATTGAGGTTTCGTAACTCAAATACAAAGCCCCAAAAGCAATTCAAGGAGAGCGATATAGGTACGAAACCAAGTGCGAGGCACTTAAGACTCTCATAGAAGAGAGGGAAGATGGATAAGACCAAGGACTCGGTCCTTAGCAACGTCTAGATGCATTTTAGGCACGAGCATGTCGTATACATATGAATTGCATATAGTTGAGATGTTAACCACTTGAATGCATTCGTTAGGAAACCACGACTCGTCCGGAGCGGGAGGAACTCCAGGACAAACGCAAGGAAGCTGTCCAGCTGAGGGGTTTCCCATCCTTGCCCTACAGGGTTGATTGAGGATATGGGTATATGGTTTGCCTGGTTGCCTATTTGTAAGAATAGTTTAGTGGTTAACATGCTATTGTTGTTCCTAAACTGTTATATATGAAAGTATTTGTATATGTGTGTTTGACTACAGGTAAAGAGGTACTGGAGGGTATCCATGTGATGACATGAGGTACGCTGAACAGTACAAGCAAGGGGGTTAAGTTGTTGATTGAGTCCAAGGTTTGATTTACCCTATTAATTAGAAACTCATTAAAGAAATCGTATAGAAGTTGTTAGTAGACGTCGACGTTTTATGGTAATTGAACTTAGCAACGGCCTTAGAGTTAGGTTATGATCTAATCAAGGGTTTGGGTATTAAATAAGGATTAAAAAGACCTCATAAATGGATTAGTGAGTCATATGGAGGTTCACACCACCTAGGTAAAGTCAGTTTAGGATAGAAATGGGTAGATAGAGTCAGAATCCCAGCTGAGAGCTTGGGGAGAGAAACTAGTCAGAAAAGATTTGCCCGTTGAGGCCATTGCCCTAGCCTTGCACTAGGGTCAGTTAAATATTAAAACATTTGCCCGTTGAGGCCATTGCCCTAGCTTGCCAATAGGGTCAGTTAAATACTACGTTGAGGCCATTGCCCTAACCTGGAACTAGGGTCAGTTAAAAGATTAAAAGAATTTGTCCGTTGATGCCATTGCCCTAGCCTGGCACTAGGGTCAGTTAAAGATTAAAAGAATTTGCACGTTGAGGCCATTGCCCTAGCCTGGCACTAGGGTCTGTTAAGCATTAAAAGAATTTTCCCGTTAAGGCCATTGCCCTAGCCTGGTACTAGGGTCGGTTGAGTGATTTACAGTTTTCAAATGATATGTTAAAAGTGTTTACTTGTTATGAAAAGCATGATAGAGTAGCATGATTCGTAGGTTTACCTATGATTTTATGTTATATTAATATTGCCTGATCATAATATAACATTTGATAAAATGGACTTTCATGCGCATGTGATTGTGGGTGTTTCCCTTTCCCCAACTGTAGTGGTACCCGCCGCTACGCCGAGGATGGGAAGCTTCTCACTGAGTCTGTTTGACTCAATCCCTCTGTTTCAATGTTTCAGATACAGGGATCGGACAGGCATCGACGTCCGGACAGTGAGACGGACCTCAGACCATCCTTACGCACTTGATCGCGTGGGTGGACACCTTTTGGGTTATTTTGATTCTTTTGGTTTTACATATTATAAGTTGTAAGGGTTGTATATATATATATATATATATATTTACATCTTTCGATATGTACCTACTCTAGACTTGTCAGCTTCACATGTACTTAAAGACAGGGTCTAATTTGGGGAAAACTAGGGTATATGTATGAGTATACAAACTTCTGCATGTAAATAGGATAGATCGTACGCATTGAGGCGTAGGGTCAATATGTTATGGATATATATTATGTGTTCTTGCTGCATGTGAATATGTTAGATCGTACGTATTGGGACGTACGGTCAATATGATATTAATATTTACATTATGAGTGTTGATATATATATATCTATACACTGAGCTGAGCTGAAGCGGTATTGAGTGAACCGCGGATTGCAGGTTAATTAGGCCACCAGTGAGGTGTGGCCACTATTATGATATATATATTGATTGTATAGCAGGGTAGTTATAGTTATGTTTACAGGGTAAAGCTTACGGGTTTAGAGGTAAAAGACTATTCCCGTGCAGGTCACGTACTCCCGATTTGGGGTCGTGACAAACTTGGTATCAAAGGCAGGTTATTCTTTATGTCATGTGAAGCCATTGGTATAATTGGGTGTCGGTTTAACCTTCGTTGTGAAACCCGGGCACAACGTTGGAATAAATAGGCACTTGTGGGAGTACCCAAGATTAATTGAGTCAGCTTTTCTTTCATTCCTTCTTAATCTGTGATAGATTATGAATTCTTTCGAGTCATCGCTTTAAGGATAAATTTTGTATGTGAAATTATATGCAGAGCATATAACCTGTACAGTACACAAGTGCCGATGTGCACTAAGGCGTAAGGTGGGGTAGCAGTGATCCCGGGAATGTATGGGCGCCATAATAGGGAAAGGAGACATCCATGAAGGATGCTACCTAGAGACAGACACATTTGGTTGAATTGTAGGCAGGAATGCGCTACAATATGTGATTGTTTTGCAGGTGTTAAATGAGACGATGCGTCTGCTCTGTTAGCGGCGCATTGTGTGCTATGATATAGGCACAAGTTATTTGATTATAGTGTGGAATGCAAGTAGAATAGAAATATGCAGTGAATCGTAGTTAGACTAGGAATGGTTTGTAAAGTGAAAGAGAAGGCACGCTTGGCGTGTAGAAAAGAAAGTAAGCTCACGGGGCGATTAAAATGGAAAGTTTACAGACAAGAATGAACAGGGCCATGAGGCATGAGACCGACAAGAAGATGACCACGTGAACGGGTCACGACTGTGCGGTATGCTATGGCTGATGGAAGTGAGTTGTCCTTCCTAGAAAGTAAACAGAAAAGAGGTGGTGTTTGCCACAGTATAGAAGTAGAAATCTACGGACAGGAAAATCAGGATACGGTTTATGGAAGGGCAAAGTGGCCGAACCATATGCCGTAGAGATAGATGTTAAGATGTACAGGCATGTGTAAACGTGTAGAGCGTGACCATATGCCGAGCAGGAAACAGGGTAAATGGGAAGGAACAAGGAACGAGCCTAGTCCAACCCTGCGCTCGATCCATGAACTGCTAGTTCCTTAAGCAAACAAGGGGGAAGAAGGGATTAAGCCCAACCAAACTCTCTTGGGTTGCTTAAGGAAGAGCATAAAGAATAGGATATTGATCACATGAAAAACATTTTTGAATGTTTTTGGTCTTTCCGGATGAGAGATTCTGAAAGACCCTCAAACTTTTCTTGAAAATACTAGGAATAACCATTGGAAGGCAAATTTTCATGAAAACTCTTTCTCAATCTGTGTCATTCCAATTGGTTAAACCTTAACCATTTACGAAAACCTTAGGCGTCATTTTCTAATAAATAAACTTGAACAAATTTTTAAAACCCGCAGGATGCCTGAGAAAACTAACTCATGTGACCAATACCCTACCAAACAATAGTCCTTTTACAGGTAAGCTGTATAAGGATGGTAGATGTAGTCAAGAAATCATTCGCTTAGAGTGATTAAAGTTAAGTAGACATCGAAAAGCACTAGAGAGTGCTAAAGTGCCAAGGGAGTATACAGGTAAACCTAAGGGTTACCAATTAAGGGGCCATAGGGTGATAATGGACCCGAAAGTATTAGACCGAAGCAGGTCTAGAAGAGGAAATGGGCGTAGACCTTCGGGTACCGTCCAGAGATAAGAAAGTGAGCGCTATTGTGGTAGATAGCTCTCGAACGAGATAACGTGAGAGATAAACCCCAAAGGGACTCGTGGAGGCCCGAGGGGAGAGAAACTAGACAGGGATAAGTAGTCCCAAAAGGGGGGAAGAGCGGAAGCCTATAGGACCCCATAGGATAAGAGTCAAGTAGGAGGTGGAGAACCAACTACTACCGTAAGTGCATGTATAGTACACAGATTGTTGTGGACATAGCTAGGTAAGCTAGTTCCACAGGTTGGTGAACCGTAAATTCGTTAGTCTGAAGCCCGTGTATGGGTGGAGACTGAGTAGACAAACCAAACGTATAAGTGGCCATGGGGGTGCCATAAAGGAAAATATTGACCGTAAGGACGGTTAATCGTGAAGGAGAATTTAGTGAGTAACGAGTATGGAGAAATACTCGAAAAAAAAGAGTACCACGTAGGTACGGAATGAAAAGAAGAGAGTGAGTACGAAAACAGAGTCGGGTAAGCATCTGGGGATGTGAGCCAAATGATAAAATAGGTATGCTACTGTTGGGGACGATTGGAACCCAACGGATAACACACTTGCAAGAGGCGGTATATGTTCGTGAACATAGGCCACACAGTAAGAAAGGAAAGAATCAAACCGTGGAAGCGAATCCCGTTTGGTCAAGGGGAGTAGAGCATGTCCGGAAAGGTTCATGCTAGAGTTAACGGATCAAATATTCCAAGTAGGAATACAGGATCTAAGTGAGTTTAGGAGTCCGAGTGGGTCAAGTTAGGGTAAAACCCAACGGAAACCCAACGAGTAGAGTTAGCATAGGATGTGCGACTCTAAGAGGACTAACTTGAGGATGGTATAGATCCACAATCATAATCGTGTTAAGCAAGGCCTTCGGATGTGAAGACCGAACTGAGCCTGAGGCTAAGTAATGAGCATGATAGTAAGGACGACACTGAGGAGTTTCCATTATAAATAGAAATGACTACAAGTAGTAGTCAAAGAAGAGTCTAAGTCGGTCAGAAATAGGATGTCGACAGGGAGTAACCTGAAGTGGTTATGGAAACCACTAAGGGTAAGTGTAGAAGTCCGGAAAAGATAGGGAAACACGAGTCATAAATGTAAGATCCTTTACCGTTTGGTGGAGAAACGGTAAGTGTAATACATAGTTGTGCTAGTGTCATGGCATTTAGCTTCGTCAGGATACGAGTAGAGTAAACCGAGTCGGTAGTGAGTGTAACAACCTCGGAAGGGTTGGGTACACTGATGGCACAAAGCATAGACACCTACACAGGATGCATGCCGTGTAAGCGGTAAGTCTAGATGTAGAGTAGAGGGTGTAGTAAGATGTAAACGGACTTTTCTGGAGAAGTCATTTACAAAGAATATATCGGGGGAATACCAACAGAAGGGTAGCTGCTCGGTAGTAGAGGATACTTAGGTACAGGGACTCCGATGTAGGGGAGTACTTCATTAGTTAGAGTTTATGGAAATAGAACCTAGTGTGCTATGCAAATAGCTAGTGTCTTTGCGTGTTCCAAGACGGATATAAAAAGTTACTACGAAGGTAGTTAGCCGGACAGGCAGATTGAGTCAAGGTAAGCCTCACTAGAGAAGGCAATAGTTAACTCCTCGGAGAACAAATTTCATCATATCCACCGTCGTGGTTAGGGACAGTCTGAAACTCAGTTGGAAATTGGAGATTCCAACTTGTTTCTAGCCCACATCCAAGCTAAGTTAGCTCTAATCGAAGAAGTTAAATGCAAACAAGATCAAGACGCCGACCTCAAATAGATTAGAGATACAGTGGTTAAGGGGGAGATGGACGACGTCCGATTCTCCATAGATGACAGTGGCATACTCTGGTTGGAAGGGCGACTGTGTGTACCTATGGTGGATGGTTTGAAAGAAAGAATTCTTGATGAGGCAAACAAAACAGCGTACACAATCCATCCGGGTAGTAATAAGATGTATCAAGATCTGAGAGAAGTATATTGGTGGAATGGTATGAAGAAGGACGTGGCAGACTACGTATCTAGATGTCTAGTGTGTCAGCAGGTTAAGGCTCAACACCAAAAGCCCGCTGGAACACTGCAACAGATAGAAATTCCTGAATGGAAATGGGAGAGAATTACTATGGATTTCATGTCAGGAATGCCGCGATCACAGAGGGGATTTGATTCAGTTTGGGAAATCGTTGATCGGATGACCAAGTCCCCACATTTCCTGCCAGTTAAGACCACTTACGGAGTGGGTCAGTACGCCCAGTTGTACCTATCAAAGATAGTGAGGTTGCACGGTGTACCAGTGTCGGTTATCTCTGACAGGGGCCACAGTTTACCTCTCGATTCTGGAGAGCATTGCAGGAGGCATTGGGGACAAGGGTTGATCTTAGTACAGCGTTTAATCCCTAGACAGACGGGCAGTCCGAGAGGACCATTCAGATTTTAGAGGACATGCTTAGAGCATGTATTATGGATTTCGGTGGAGGGCGGGAGAAATACCTGCCGTTAGCGGAGTTTGCCTACAACCACAGTTACCAATCCAGTATTCAGATGACACCCTTCGAGGCGTTGTACGGTCGGAAGTGCAGGTCCCCGATTGGGTGGTTCAAGGTCGGAGAGGCCAAGTTGGTTGGTCCAGAACTTGTTCAAGATGCTTTGGACAAGATAAGGTCCATTAGAGAAAGGCTTGTAACGGCTCAGAGTAAGCAGAAGTAGTATGCTGACAACCGGAGAATAGATTTAGAAATTGTTGTGGGTGAACAAGTCTTCTTGGAAATTTCACCAATGAGAGGCGTGAAGAGATTTGGCAAGAAAGGCAAGCTAAGTCCAAGGTACATCGGACTGTTCGAGATTATAGAATGCGTGGGAAATGTTGCCTACCGTCTAGAATTGCCGGTGGAATTGGAAGGAGTTTATCCGGTGTTTCATGTGTCTATGCTTCGCAAGTACCTGCCAGACCCCTCTCCCGTAATCCAATCCCAGGAAGTACAACTAGCTAAAAGTCTAACTTATGAGGAGATGCCAGTGGAAATCCTAGATCGTCAGTGAAGATGCTGAGGTCAAAGGAGATACCATTGGAGAAAGTCCTGTGGCGAAACCATTCGGTTGAGGAAGCAACGTGGGAAGTTGAGGCGGAGATGCGCAGGACATATCCTCACCTATTTCAAGACAAAGGTTAGTATGTTAGTTGAAATTCGTGGACCGAATTTCTTAAGGGGGGAAGATTGTAATACCCGGAAAATTTTTCGAAGCTTGAAATAAAATAGAAGGGAAAGAAAAGAAGTAGAAAATAAATTTTTAGGATTTAATTCAGGACTTAGGAAATTGGAAACCTGAATTAAATAAGGGAAAGGGGTTAAATTAAAAATACATATTAGTTATTATTTATTTAATTATTAATTATTTTATTAATTAATTATATTATTTTTATTAGTTATTTAACTATTTATTTTGATTATTTAATTATTTTTAAATTGGGGTTGGAAACCGTGGGGTGAAAATAAAGGGTTGGTAGAAGAAAGAAAAGATGAAGAAAGGAAAGAATAATAAAGGGTGAGAGAGGGCCATACGTGACTGAAAAAAGAAAGAAAGAAAGAGACAAAAAGAAGAGAGAGAAAGAGAGGAGGAGAGGCGTGAGGAAGAAGAAGAAGAAGGCTTGGGGTTCACCGGAAAAGTGATCGGGGAGAGCTAGCTGACGCCAGAAAAGTCACCGGACGATGTCTCCTACACCTTCCACCAATCAAATCAAAGGTTGGTAACCCCATTTTCATTCGAAACCCTCGATTTCTCCATTTTTAGGGTTTTCTTTGATCCACCTTCGATTGGGTGGTTTCAAGGGTAGATTGAGACCTACGAAGTCTTCATGAACATTTAGTTGGGGTAAGAATTGAGGCTATACCGTCGGGTTTCGCCGAATTCAAATTTGAAAGGGTTTGGGGTTGAAAATTCTAAATATTCCCAATTTGGGGATTCGTTGATAAATTTGGAATCGGGCTTGGATTTGAGTAGTTAGGGTTGGATTTATGTCGTTGGAACGTAGGTGAACAAAACCCGTGAGATGCGGAGTTGAAGCCGGGGTCGGAATGGGGCTGAAACGGGCCCAAACCGGCCTACAGCACAGTAAACGATTTGCTGTGCTGTGAGCTGGTGCTGCAGCGCCCAAACCGGGCACTACAGCGCTAGCTCTCGGGTATACAAAGAGCTACTAGGCAGCAGCTTCGCGCCACAGCGCCCGGTCTCTGCCCAGCATGCCCAAAACCCATTTTTAAGCCAATCCGGGGTGTCCGAACCTCCTATTTTCAATCCTAAACATCTTAGGACACCCCCAACCATGTTTTTAAAGATCAAAATCATTTCAAATGTCTTCTTGTTCCTCAAGAATAGAAACTTACGGAATAAGCTAGCCCAACTTCTTGAATTTCTAAATTCCTTATACACTGTCATTAGGTAACCTTAAGTAGGATAGCTTAGAAGCACATTGAGGTTTAGTAACTCAAATCCAAGGCCCCAAAGGCAACTGAAGGAGAGCGATATAGGTACGAAACCAAGTGCGAGGCACTTGAGACTCTCATAGAGGAGAGGGAAGACGGATAAGACCAAGGACTCGGTCCTTGGCAACGTCTAGATGCATTTTAGGCATGAGCATGTCATATACATATAAATTGCATATAGTTGAGATGTTAACCACTTGAATGAATTCGTTAGGAAACAACGACACGTCCGCAGCGGGAGTTACTCCAGGACAAACGCAAGGATGCCGTCCAGGTGAGGGGTTTCCCATCCTTGCCTTACAGGATTGATTGAGGATGTGGGTATGTGGTTTGCCTACTTGCCTATTTGTAAGAATAATTTAGTGGTTAACATGCTATTGTTGTTCCCAAACTGTTATATATGAAAGTATTTGTATATGTGTGTTTGACTACAGGTAAAGAGGTACTGGAGGGTATCCATGTGATGACATGGGGTATGCCGAACAGTACAAGCAAGGGGGGGTAAATTGTTGATTGAGTCCAAGGTTTGGTTTACCCTATTAATTAGAAACTCATTAAAGAAATCGTATAGAAATTGTTAGTAGACGTCGACGTTTTATGGTAATTGAACTTAGGAACGGCCTTAGAGCTAGGTTATGATCTAATCAAGGGTTTAGGTATTAAATAAGGATTAAAAAGACCTCATAAATGGATTAGTGAGTCATAGGGAGGTTCACACCACCTAGGTAAAGTCAGTTTAGGATAGAAATGGGTAGATAGAGTCAGAATCCCAGCTGAGAGCTCGAGGAGAGAAACGAGTCAGAAAAGATTTGCCCGTTGAGGCCATTGCCCTAGCCTTGCACTAGGGTCATTTAAATATTAAAACATTTGCCTATTGAGGCCATTGCCCTAGCCTGGCACTAGGGTCAGTTAAATATTAAAAGATTTGCCCGTTGAGGCCATTGCCCTAACCTGGCACTAGGGTCAGTTCAAAGATTAAAAGAATTTGCCCGTTGAGGCCATTGCCCCAGCCTGGTACTAGGGTCAGTTAAAGATTAAAAGAATTTGCCCGTTGAGGCCATTGCCCTAGCCTGGCACTAGGGTCAGTTAAGCATTAAAATAATTTGCCCGTTGAGGCCATTGCCCTAGCTTGGTACTAGGGTCAGTTGAGTGATTTATAGTTTTCAAATGATATGTTAAAAGTGTTTACTTGTTTTGAAAAGTGTGATAGAGGAGCATGATTCGTAGGTTTATCTACGCTTTTATGTTATATTAATATTGCCTGATCGTAATATAACATTTGATAAACTGGACTTTCATGCGCATGTGACTGTGGGTGTTTCCCTTTCCTCAGTTGTAGCGGTACCCGCCCCTACGCCGAGGATAGGAAGCTTCTCACTGAGTCTGTTTGACTCACTCCCTCTGCTTCAATGTTTCAGATACAGGGATCGGGCAGGCATTGACGTCCGGACAGTGAGACGGACATCAGACCATCCTTACGCATTTGTTCGCGTGGGTGGACACCTTTTGGGTTATTTTGATTCTTTTGGTTGTACATATTATAAGTTGTAAGGGTTGTATATATATATTTATAGCTTTCGATATGTACCTACTCTAGACTTGTCGGCTTCACATGTACTTAAAAACAGGGTCCAGTTTGGGGAAAACTAGGATATATGTATGAGTATACAAACTTCTACATGTGAATAGGATAGATCGTACGCATTGAGGCATACGGTCAATATGTTATGGATATATATTATGTGTTCTTGCTGCATGTGAATAGGATAGATCGTACGTATTGAGACATACGGTCAGTATGATATGAATATTTACATGAGTGTTGATATATAAATCTATACACTGAGCTGAGCTGAAGCGGTATTGAGCGAACCACGGATTGCAGGTTAATTAGGCCACCAGTGAGGTGTAGCCACTATTATGATATATATATTGATTGTATAGCAAGGTAGTTATAGTTATGTTTACAGGATAAGGCTTACAGGTTTAGAGGCAAAAGACAATTCCCGTGCCGGTCACGTACTCCCGATTTGGGGTCGTGACATTCCCACTACGAACCCGTTCACTCGGGTTGCTGGCCACTAAGTGGCAAAACATACTTAACCCATTCACTTGGGTACTGGTTACCTCGAGACAATTCTATTAACCAAACACAATTAACTTCTATCTATCAAACAACTGACGCGTAGCCACCACGTGGCACGTCTTGACCCCTTGCTACGGGGCAATAGCTTGAGCCCACTCGTCCATTACCCAACAAGGCCACAATGGCGGGCACGGCACGACGTCTCAACGCCTGGCCACTGATACGCCCTGGACCATCTCAACAGGATGATTTCTCTTTTGCAAGATCAGGCTCACGGTCACCCGTAGGTTCCTCCTGTGTCTCTTTATCTTGGTCTCACATATTAATAGGATTCTTTGTATCTTTCCCGAAGGATCAACAATTCCTCTCCTTATTAATATGTACAAGTATCCTCAACAGGATATAACTCATATACACGTCCAGATGCACTCTCTGAGCCTCAAGCTATCGTCATAGCAATATAAAACCTTTCTGACCCTATTGCCAGGATAGGGCAATGACCATCGTCATGGTGATTATAAAATTGAGGTCTCAAGTGCCATCTGATGTTGTTCTAGTCGATGTCTCACATATTAATACGATTCTTTGTATCTTTCCCGAAGGATCAACAATTCTTCTCCTTATTAATATGGACGAGTATCCTTAACAGGATATAACTCATATACCCGTCCAGATGCACTCTCTGAGCCTCAAGCTATCGTCATAGCAATATAAAACCTTTCTGACCCTATCGCCAGGATAGGGCAATGACCATCGTCATGGTGATTATAAAAACTGAGGTCTCAAAAGTGCCATCTGACATTGTTCTAGTCGATGTCTAACATCGCTAGCATAACCAAATCCGAAACCCACCAATAACTCCCTTTGCATGATTATAATTTAAGTCACCGTCGTGATGAGTTTTCAAAATAAAAGTTTAGTCCTTCCGTACAAGGACTCTTGCCACCGTTCATGGAAAAAATTTAATAAAATACTCATCATGCCTCCGGAGTGTATGAGTTGGATTTGTAACACACGAATCATAGCAAACAAGTACTCTCTACTCCTATGTCTTCCTATCTAAGCTACTTTCCACAACTTATTTTCTAGTTCCTTTATTATTTTAACATTCTATACCTCTAGCTAACACATACCAGACAAGTAGAGAATGTACATACTCAAGTAATCCACCTAAGCATACAACCCTAGGAGCAGAGATGGAAGAACCCTCACCTTGGCCAACCTTCCATGCAGTCCTCTCCTGTAACTTTAGTCTACTCGGAGTTCCCGTTGCACTCCATTGCGTGCCGTTGTTCCTATAAGAACAACATTTACTTCATTAAGGTTATTACTTAACTTAACTTGTTATTTATCTCTCCATTACTCTCACATGCAGTCCATGGTTGCTACAGAGTCAAGCTCTTGGTCTTACTGGACTTCTCTATCCCAACTTGTGCGTATCCCTCCTTGGACACTTGACTAACTCGCATATTACACTCTGCTTGAGTGTTTCACAAACTTGGATTTGAGTATTAGACCTCTTTCTAACCTTTATTCACATCTAAGGAAGCATATCTAACTAGGTTGGAAGGAATCCTAATTTTAGGAAGGTCTAAGCATTTTGATTCAACTTGTGTTCCTACTTGGGTTCTAAGAAATCTAGTTTCTAAACCTCAATATACCTCCAATTTATCCTACTTAAGGTTTCCTAAAGGTTGTGAAGGGATAAGGTTGAAATTCACGAAGTTAGACTTAATTTGTTCCGCAAGTTTCCATCCTTGAGAAACAAGAAGGTACTTAGAGTGATTTAAATCCTCAAAAACATGTTTAGGAGTGTTCTAGGGTGTTCAAGATTGAAGAGAGAAGATTTAAAACTCTCAACGTCACCCATAAAGTGTATTGGGGCAACCTGAGCAGGGACCCGGTACGTTAACGTCGATGTTCAACCTTAGTAACCTCGGGCCAGCTCTTCACGGGTCTTGTTCAGCTAATATTCCAACCATATAATTTTAATAACACCAATCCAAGCCTATTTACTCAAATCCAAGCTCAATCCTAATTATCAAAAATTTCTCCAATTTATGAATAATTATAATTTTAACCCCAAATCCTTCCAAATTCGAATTTGGGCAAATCCGAGAATATAATCTCGATTCTTACCCCAACTAAGTGTTCAATAACACTTTCTAGGATTCAATCTACCCTCGAAACAACTCAATCGAAAGTCAATCGAAGAAATCCCTAACAATGGCGAAATTGAGGGTTTAGAATGAAATTGGGGTTACCAACCTTGATTCGATTGGTGGGAGGTGTGGAAGAGGTTGGAGTCGAGCCCCAGTGGTCGTGGCCGGCGTCGGACCGCTCTTCTCCGACCGGTTTCCGGCGAAATGCCCTCCTCTCCTTCTTCTTCTTCGTCCACTCCTCCCTCTCTCTCTCTCTCTATCTCACGTCTTCTCTCTCTCTCTTCCTCTCACGCACTTCTCTCTTTTTCTCTTTCTTTTTCTTTCTTATTTCTTTTAAATGACGCCACCCCTTTTCTTCTAAAATAATAAATATTAAAAATAAATAAAATAATTATAATAATTAAATACTTAAATAATAAATAAATAAATAAAATTAAAATTAATTTAATAAATAATAACTAATAAGTATTTTTAATTTAATCCCTTTCCCTATTTAATTCAGGTTTCCAATTCCTTAGTTCCTGAATTAAATCCCAAAAATTATTTTCTTTTAAGTCCCAAATTGAATACCAAAAATAGTTCCTACTTCCTTTTCTTTCACTTTCTACTTTCCTAAAAAAAACCCCCTTTTTAAATATTTAAAATAATCTTAATAAAAATAAATTAATTAATAATTAAACAAATAATAACTAAGACTATTTTAATTTAGTTCCCACTCCTATTTATTTAGGGTTTCTAATTTCGTAGGTCCTGAATAAATTCCAAAAAAATATTTTACTTCTTTTCTTGATCTATTAGTTTACTTGAAATTTCGAAGAATTTCTCGGTTCCTTTCCGGTTTCCCTTATCCTTCATACTTTTCCTATATTCTTTTTAAGGTTTTAATTCCTAGCCCCGGAATAAATCATTCTTAAATCCTCGAAATTTTAAATAAACCATTCTTTAATCCTCGAAATTTTCGGGGTATTAAATTCTTCCCCCTTAAGAAATTCAATCCCCGAATTTCATCTACTTCGTGGGGTTGTTGGCTTGTTACCCTGCCTTGGCTCAATTTCATCTATGGTTTCCCTTCCTCAATGAGGAAGTTTTACCGTTTTACCCTATGGTTCATCTTTCTTTCCTAGAGGCTCAAGGTCTCTATCTGGTTTCTACATATTCTTTCTGTGATCGTTTGCATTTCTAGTTTCATAGTTAACCACCCCTTCGCGAGGTTTTAACTGATAGACTCCATCTGTCGTCATATCCTTCCTCGAGGATACCTAACTTTCCTAGTTTCAATTCACTTTGTGCTGCTAATTTTTGCAATGGAGTGTCTGGCACGTACCACATGCCATGTTCCAATTTAGTTCTCTGAGGAGTTAGCTATTGCCTTCTCTAGTGAGGCTTACCTTAACTCAATCTGCTTGTCCGACTAGCTACCTTCGTAGTGACTCCTTATATCCGTCTTGGAACACGCCAAGACACTAGCTATTTGCATAGCACACTGGGTTCTATTTCTATAAACTTTAACTGACGAAGTACTCCCCTACATCGGAGTCCCCGTACCTAAGTGTCCTTTACTACCAAGTAGCTACGTCTCTGTTGGTATTCCCTCGATATATTCTTGCAAATGACTTCTCCAGAAAAGTCCGTTTACATCTTACTACATCCTCTACTCTACATCTAGACTTACCGCTTACACGGCATACACCCTACGTTGGTGTTTATACTTTGTACCATCAGTGTACCCAACCCTTCCGAGGTTGTTACACCCACTACCGACTCGGTTTACCCTACTTGTGTCCTAACGAAACTAAATGCCATGGCACTAGCACAACTATGTATTGCACTTACCGTTTCTCCACCAAACGGTAAAGGATCTTACATTTATGACTCGTGTTTCCCTTTCTTTTCCGGACTTCTACACTTACCCTTAGTGGCTTCCATAACCACTTTAGGTTACTCCCTGTCGGCACCATATGTCTGACTGACTTAGACTCTTCTCTAACTACTACTTGTAGTCATTTTTGTTTATAATGGAAACTCACTAGTCTCCTCCTTACCATCATAC
The DNA here is from genome assembly GCA_014851425.1 of Senna tora. NCBI lineage: Eukaryota > Viridiplantae > Streptophyta > Magnoliopsida > Fabales > Fabaceae > Senna > Senna tora. The sequence continues at coordinate 11,527,453 of CM026263.1, forward strand.
TCATTACTCTGCCTCAGGCTCAGTTCGGTCTTCACATCCGAAGACCTCGCTTAACACGACTATGACTGTGGATCTATACCATCCTCAGGTTAGTCCACTTAGAGTTGCACATCCTATGCTAACTCTACTCATTAGGTTTCCGTTGGCTTTTACCCCAACTTGTCCCACTCGGACTCCTCAACTCACTTATATCCTGTATTCCTACTTGGAATACTTGATCCGTTAATTTTAGCATGAACCTTTCCGAACATGCTCTACTCCCCTTGACCAAACGGGATCCGCTCCCACGGTTTGACTCTTTCCTTTCTTACGGTGTGGCATATGTTCACGAACATATACCGCCTCTTGCCAGTGTGTTATCCGTTGGGTTCCAATTGTTCCCAACGGTAGCATACCTGTTTTATCATTTTGGCTCGCATCCCCAGATGCTTACCCGACTCTGTTTCCGTATTCACTCTCTTCTTTTCCATTTCGTACCTACGTGGTACTCTTTCTTCGAGTATTTCTCAATACTCGTTACTCAATAAATTCTCCTTCTCGATTAACCGTCCTTATGGTTAATTTTTCCCTTTATGGCACCCACATGGCCATTGATACGTTTGGTCCGTCCACTCTCTCTCCACCCATACACGGGCTTCAGACTAACGGATTTACGGTTCACTAACCTGTGGAATTAGCTTACCTAGCTATGTCCACTACAATCTGTGCACTATACATACACTTACGGTAGTAGTTGGTTCTCCTCCTCCTACTTGACTCTTCTCCTATGGGGTCCTATAGGCTTCCGCTCTTCCCCCCTTATGGGACTACTTATCCCTGTCTACTTTCTCTCCCCTCGGGCCTCCACGAGTCCCCTTGGGGTTTATCTCTTGCGTTCTCTCGTTCGAGAGCTATCTATCGCAATAGCACTCATTTTCTTATCTCTGGACGATACCTAAAGGCCTACGCCCATTCCCACTTCTAGACCTGCTCCGGTCTAATACTTTCGGGTCCATTATCACCCTATAGCCCCTTAATTGGTAACCCTTAGGTTTACCTGTATACTCGCTTTGTACTTTAGCACTCTCTAGTGCTTTTCGATGTCTACTTAACTTTAATCAGTCCAAGCGAGTGATTTCTCAAATACTTCTACCATCCTTATACAGCTTACCTGTAAAAGGACTATTGTTTGATAGGGTATTGGTCACATGAGTTAGTTTTCTTAGGCACCCTAAGGTTTTAAAAAGATATTAATTCAAGTTTATTTCTTAGAAAACGATGCCTAAGGTTTTCGTAAATGATTAGGGTTTAACCAATTGGAATGACACAATTGAGAAAAAGTTTTCATGAAAAATTTGCCTTCCAATGGTTATCCCTAGTATTTTCAAGAAAGGTTTGAGGGTCTTTCAGCATCTCCCATCCGGAAAGACCAAAAAGATTTTTTTTTTACAAAAATTTCTCATCTGATCAATATCCTATTCTTTATGCTCTTCCTTAAGCAACCCATGAGAGTTTGGTTGGGCTTAATGCCTTCTTTTCCCCCTTGTGCCTTACCATTTACTCTGTTTCCTGCTCGGCATATGGTCACGCTCTACACGTTTACATATTCCTCTACTTCTTAACATCTATCTCTACGCCATATGGTTCGGCCACTTTGCCCTTCCATATAATGTATCCTGATTTTCTAGTCCGTAGACTTCTACTTCTATATTGTGGCATACACCACCTCTTTTTTGTTTACTTTCTAGGAAGGACCACTCACTTCCTTTAGCCATAGCATACCGCACAGTCGTGACCCATTCTCGTGGTCGTCTTCCTGTCGGTCTCATGCCCCTGGCCCTGTTTATTCTTGTCTGTAAACTTTCCATTTCAATCGCCCCATGGGCTTACTTTCTTTTCTACACGCCAAGCTTGTCTTTTCTTTAACTTTACAAACCATTCCTAGCCTAAACTACCATTCACGCATATTTCTATTCTACTTGCATCCCATACTATAATTAAACAACTTGTGCATATACCATAGCACACAACGCGCCCCTAACAGAGCAGATGCATCGTCTCATTTAACACCTGCAAACAATCACACATTGTAGCGCATTCCTGCCTACAATTCAACCGAATGTGTCTGTGTCTAGGTAGCATCCTCCATGGATGTCTCCTTTCCCTATTATGGAATCCTACGGTTCCCGGGGTCACTGCCACCCCACCTTAAACCTTAGTGCTCATCGGCACTTGTGTATTGTATGGGTTATATGCTTTCAATAGAATTTCACATACAAATTCTATGCCTAAAGCGATGACCCGAAAGAATTTATGACTCAACATCCTGAGCAACCTCACAAGTGCCCGTTGGAACCAACGTTACGTCCGGATTCGTAATGGCTAGCCCAACTGATACCCGAGACTACTAGTTACCTTCACACGCTTAAAGAACAACCTGGCTCTGATACCAAGTTTGTCACGACCCCTGTTTAGAGAGCCGTGACCGGCACAGACACAGGGAATATCACTGTGCCTGTAAGCCTTATCACCTAATTGACAAAATATCTATTATTGAAAATACATCCACATGCAGTATAATACCATGGCTACACCGAAATGGTGGCCTATCCTAGGCAAGCAAATCCACGGCCAATGCCGCTTCAAGATATAGATATAGGAAAACACACATAATTTATATAACTTGTGTAATGGCTACACATCCGAAGATACTGCCTATACTATTCAAATGCAACAGATATATGTATATATATATATATGTAACTACAGAATATTGCACCTAGGGACACGTGGCACTGACGTTCTATAAGCACGGCCCCAACACCCGTTAGAGACACGTGGCACCACTCATCCATCAGTTACGTGGCCCTCGCCCACGTCACTACACGGAGCTTCCCCTCAACCAGATGTGGGATCTCCACAAGCCTCGTGGGACGACCCACGTCCCAGGAGGTCGTGGGTCGAGCACGATCTCCGCACACGCAAGTATAAATAGACCCTCACTCGGGGGACTACGGAGGCAATCTAGTCTGAAAAGAACTACACACAACCTGAAGGATTATCACGAACCATCCAAGATATTCCATACTCTCCCGATACCTGAGCACCCTCAGATACCTCAAGTGAGTCCTCTCCGCACCTTGAGCTTTGTCACCGGCCCCGTTCCAGCCAGCCACAGGCAAGCTCGCCTCCTCCTTGGAGCCCACCGTTTACAGGGCTTCCAGCAGCCCTCAGAGACCATAGCTCTCTCCTACTAAGACAACCTCCTAAGAGCGGCTCGCCCGCCCGGAGTACCTTAGGCACGTCTTAGCCGCACACGGCCAAATACAGGTAACAACCATGCCTAACGGCTCCGATAGACATCACCATGACGAACTACGTGGACTTTGATCCCTCCTGAAGGGTACGTAGGCACCTGGGTGCATCACCTAAGGACAAGTCCCCCAAGGTTAAGAGCCCTTGCGGTCCTAATTTCAAATTACAATTGTCTGAGCCAAAAACGATAGTTACAGTGGTGCCCACCGCGGTCTTATTCAGACCACAATGCCTTGCGCACTCGGCCGCTAAACGACATTTCTTTTTTCGAGGAGTAGGAGTATACACCTAACCCTCAGAAACCCGTACTTGTTTTTGTTTTGATCTTCAATACAGATACAGGACATAATACATCATGACCGACTCGAATGTCCCCGCAACCACGACTGATGCCAGCGCCCTGAGACGCACCACGAGGAATCAACAGGGAACGGCCGAACCGGTCACAACCGAGGTAGGCAGATCAAACACAACTCAGCCTCAGAGCTCCTCAGCAATGCAGGTGGCCAATACGTAAATCGTGGTTCAGAATCCAACATCTTGAGAGGAAACCTGCCCTCAACACCCGTATGGCATGCCGCACGTCCCTTGCCCCACAACTGGTGGTCAAGGGACGACAGAGCCAGCAAGGAACTCGCGGGATGTTGAAATTGCCCGCCTCGAAGCAGAAGTAGCAGCTCTGCACCAACAATGATGGGAAGAGGACAGGAACCTCGCCCCAGCAAATACGAGCACTCAGTTACCATTAGTGCCACACGGCGCGGCAGCAGGGCCCTCCAGCGACCCTACCGGCTTGCCCGCAATACAATTTGGGACATTACCAATGGTGTTCGCACGATTGTCACTGACGACGGCACCACCCCCAACGGTGATCCCACTTGGACCAACCATGGTCGTCGGACAGGCAGCACAGCTCATCATGAACTATCCGCGACCACCAGTCCTAAACTACCCTCCAGGGTCCTACCTCCATATGCCATGGGCCGCGGCCTAAATCCCGTACGCAGCCGGCGGTGCAAATGCCTACTAGTGGCCCGCGATTGACTTCTAGGGAAAAAGGAGACACCCCTTCACCCAACAGGTCATGAATGAGCATGTGCCCATGGGTTTCAAAATGCCCTTCCACATCGAGCCTTATGGTGGAGAAACCGATCTGCGGGATCACCTGAACACCTTCAACTCGGCAATGTCGGTACTGGGTATGACGGACGACCAACAGTGCCGGGTCTTCTCATCAGCTCTGAAGGAAGCCGCCTTGAGATGGTTCTCCTGGCTGCCCACCAATTCGATCCACAGCTTCGAACAACTGGCTCAGAACTTCCTTACACAGTTCGCCAACAGCAAAAAGTACCATAAAAATGAGGACTCCTTCATCGGTTTCCACCAGGAGGAAGGAGAAACCCTGCAAGCCTTCTTGGCCCGCTTCACCAAGCTCTCACTCCAAGTCCGGGGCCTCCAGGATGTCGTCGCCATCTTTGTCATAAAACAAGGTCTTCGATGCTCACAATTCTACGGGGAACTAAACAAGTGCCCCGTCTCCACCCTACAGGAGCTTATGAACCGCGCAGAATGGTTCATTCAAGAGGAGAACGCTCAGATCGCTAAGGACAAGATGAGGAAGTTCCTGATAAGCAGGGCCGATATGGAACGGGCAGAGAAGAAAAAAGAGAAGACAGGGACCGAAAACCAAGCCCCCAAAGAAAAGAGCGGCAGGAAGAGGTCGCCACATCGACCGCGGACGCCTCCCCGAGGACGGTTCACAAGCTATACTCCCCTCAACAGGTCTCACGTCAGGGTGTTGGATGAAATCTATCATTCCGACATGCTCAATTTCCCCCCACAGGTCAAAGGACGTAAGACGGGAAGACCGATGGACAAGTCCAAATACTGCCAATTCCACAAGGATCACGAACATGAAACCAACGACTGCATTCACCTGAAGGATCAGATCGAGGACCTAATCCGGAAGGGACAACTTGGCAGATTCATCAAGGAAGAAAGCAGGGCCAATGCCGAGCACCCCCGGGAAACTGACGGCCAAGCGCCTACCCGTGGGGTCATCAACGTCATAGCAGGCAGACTACAGAGAGGAACCTCCTCCCTACCACAAAACAAAAAGAGGATGGAACGCTCCATACTCGCCCTCGATTACGCTCCAAAGCACAAGAAGAGGAGAGAGGCTAAGGGAGACCCCATCACCTTCGACCTCACTAACCTAGAGGGGCCAGTCCACGACGACCCCATAGTAGTGACTGCAATTATTGCCAACTACGAAGTTAAGAGAGTCTTGATCGACCAAGGATCCTCAGCGGATGTTCTCTACTTCGACACCTTCAAAAAGCTCAGGTTGAACGAGGCCAGCCTAAGGCCCTTCCCCGGCACGCTCATAGGGTTCTGAGGAGCCCAGGTTCAAGCAGAAGGAATCATCACCGCCTGAACAACAATGGGCACCTTGCCAAAGGTCGCGAGCCTTGATGTAGACTTCATCACCGTCTCAGCACCATCAGCATGCAATGCAATCCTAGGGCAGCCGTCCCTAAACAAACTCAGAGCTGTAGTGTCTACCGCACAGCTCACAATGAAGTTTCCAACACCCCACGGGGTTGGAGAAATCATGGCGGACCAAAAACTGGCGCGAGCATGCTACGCAACGAGCTTATCCAAGACCGTCAAGGTCGCCCACCTAGGTCCCAGAGAAACACGCGAGGAATCCTCCGAGGCTAAAGAGTCAGGAGAAAAGAAGCTAGAGTCTGCCGGCCCGAACCTAACCTCCGCTTAAGACTCTGAACGCACTTTGCACTATCACAGTACCTTTAAGTCAATTCGTATGTCTCTACTTTGAATTTAGGATTTTCAGCCTGGCAAAGGCTCGCCTGACTTAGGCAATCCGAATGTAAACACTTTTCTTACCTTCAGCCTACCTAAGGCTAGCCCGACTGAGGCTGCACGAATGTATTCATTTTGTTTATTATTAAAAAGCACTTCTTTTCAGCTAGAGACAAGACTTCAACTCTGCAAAGTACTCACATAGGTCCTACCACAGGACAATGGGCTCGATCGCCCTAAGAAACGCTAAGCGCTCCCAGGGCCAAGCTAAAATTTCCCCAAAAGCGCGATCAAAACCCCTTTGGTGCGAAAACCACAAAATGAACGTTCGACCAACCTCGCTAGCAACACGCATACAAACCGTCCTGATCACACGGTACTCATGCAAAAATCTTTTTACCCGGACGTAAAGAGATAACTACAAAAAGAGAAACTGCAAACACGACTTTTTGCCTAGAAGTAAAAAGGAAAGCAGGAAAACTCTTTGCAAAAATCATTCTCATTAATGCCAAAAATGAGAGGGCGTCCACCCATTACAAAGGGTAAACACCCTAAAATTTAGATAAACCTAATCTTGGGCATCCCCAAGATCTACAAAGGCCTCAGCCCTAGCCGGCTCCGCATGGTCAACACCTTCCAGCGGCCCCCGTCTGGTCGCCTCAGCCAGCTGCTGAGAAGTAGGTCCAATCCCTGGAGCCCGTCTGGCAATTCGAGATAACACATGGTGAACCACCAAGCGATCCGTCAACCGACGAAGATGAGCAAGATTCAACGGAGGATCCGTTTCCATTCGACTGCGAAGCTCACCCTCAAAAAACTCCAAGGAAGGATGCAGGGAAGCCACACACTCCACTGGGAATCTCTCCCCACGAAGACGCTCGAGCTGCTCGACCGCCAGGAGCATGTCGTACATCCTCTGCGCAAATAGCTCCTCCTAGCGATCGGCGACATCGGTACCTTTGCCCTCACCCGCCAACCGACCAGAAAGGTTCTCAGCAGCATGAACCTCCGCATGCTGCAGGGCCTCACGGAGCGAATGCAGCTCCTGCTGATGCCTCTCAGCGTCATCCCGACGGACGGCCAACTCCTGGTGAGTCCTCTTCAACTCTGAGCGAAGGAATGCAACCTCTGCAGGGTGACCAGCTTCGGCCCTAAGACGGGCGACCTCCTCAGTCATGGACTTAACCTCGCGTCCTTGACCCTCACACTCTAGCTTCTTGGCAGACAGCTGCTCCCGCACGTCCGCCAATTGCTTTTGGGAGACCTCCAGAGCCCGGCTCTTAGAGGCCGCAACACCAGAAAACTGATCCTGGTCGCGACGAATCTCCTCTAGTAAGAAGCGCGCACATATACAGCGGAGTCAGGAATACAAGCCTATCACAAAATGAGGGAAACGCCAAGACAAGGGAACTTACCACACGCTTCTCCCACTCAAGACCGGCTTGGTGGAAGTCAACCAATGCTTCGGCCGCCCGACCAAAGCCTCGGACAGTGAGATCCAGGGGCGAAGTATCCAGCCCCTTAGCTTCCCTCTCCCGCATCTCCACCGGGAAGCGCATGCCCAATACCACCAGTTCAAAAGCTAATCCCCCCTCCATGGCCCAAGGGATTCAGAAGGACCGGCACTCGACCCAGGAACAAGATCTCTCGTGGCAGCCGCTTGACTCGCCACTACATTCCCTCCGTCTGAGGGGACTCTGGCCTCCACGGTCGCATCACCAGACTCTGCGACCTCCACAGTCGCAGGACCACCCGCCGCAGTCTGAGGCGCCGAAGAATCTCGGACAGGCTCCTCGACGACCACCCTGGCCCTCTTAGCAGGAGGCTAATTCACCCCTTCGACGGGGCTGAGAGTAGGAGGACGGGTAGAAAGAATCACCCTCATAGGTGATTGACGAACGACGGCAGAAGTGGTAACCGAGGTAGGAACAGGGGCAGAAACAGGAACAGCATCCCCCGCCGGAGCCTCCGCCTGTGCATCCCCTCGGTTAGTACTCCGCCGTATGACTTGCGGAGACAGTCGCAAGTCAGCCCCAGCAGGATGCTTCTTGGGACCACCTTCCTTGCTTTCGACTAACTTCGCCGCAAAAATTCCCCTCCTCTCCCCTTCCCGGGGTCCGCACACGCCAACCTTCCCGTCCTTCTTCCTCCTCTCCTTCGGAAGAACCTCTTGACGGCGCTCCCCATTGGAAGACGGAGGCACAGGAAGCCGCCTTTCGCTCTCGCCACCAGCAGGCACCATAGCAGGTACCACAACTGGGACATCGGCGGCAACCCCCGGTGACAGGCCCTGCTGACCATTCTTCCTCCCCCTGCTCCGGCCAGTATCGCGAGTCTGGACCAGAGGAGGAGGAGGAGAAGAGGAAGGAAGATCTTCCAAATCAGTGAAATCAAAGGGGTAGTAGCTGTAGTCATCACCTACACCAGCCATTGTGAAGATTCAATTTGACAGGAAGCAAGAATCAGAAAAAGCAAGAGCAGGTGAAACAGAGGCAACGGAGAAAGGCGAAATGCAAATGTAAAGTCACAAACTTTCAAACGATGGGCATTTATAGGGCACCCAGAGGCGCGACGATTCAAAAACATCGACCCTTCGTATCCCGCAACGGATAAAACCCATTATCCTCCACAACCAAGTCTAGCTGCAACCCTCACTTCAGCCACACACGTGGAAAGAAGTAACGGACGGGATACACAGCCAGGGCAAAGGAGACACAAAGACCTAAAAGCCCCCTCGAACCCAAGAGTCGCTTTGAAACACTTGAGGGCCTTTTTGCGAAACTCTCCACCCAGGTTAATGATCGCTACCCTCGGAAACGAACCCGAATTAATGAAGGAGAAACGACGGCAAAACGCTTGAATGACAGGGGCACCCGCTCAAACTTTGACGTGTGGCACCTACAACGAAGCCCGCTCCTTCAGCAAATAACCCTCAGCAAGAAAACCACCATCAGCCACTGGCCACGGACGAGCTTAGCCAGAGGAGAGCTTTTCAAAAATGACCAAAGCAGCCCCTGACCTTTGGATTTCCCTAACTAGCCCTCGAAGGGTATTTCGGGAAATGCCCCTCTAAGCAATGATGACTCTGCCTCGGTAAGTCGCGTACTTTCTGCAGAGACGGCCCAAAAACTTGCTGAGGAAGCCAAGCGGCTAGCCATCCAAAGCAGGATGTGTGTCCTCCCAAAGGCGTCTCCTTTCCCCCGAATCGATGCGAGGGAGCCAACTTCGTAAGTCGGACGGCCAGCTGCCACACCCGCAACACCAAGCGGACGAGCTATGCCGCAAGTAAAGGCAGTGAAAATTTTTAAGTGTCTTACAGGCAAAGGAACTTAAGTCCATGGGCGCCCGACACCCGTAGACTTGGGGGACTTATGTAACTACGGAATATTCCACCTAGGGACACGTGGCACTGATGTTCTAGAAGCACAGCCCCAGCACCCGTTAGAGACACGAGGCACCACTCATCCATCAGTTACGTGGCCCTCGCCCACGTCACCACACAGAGCTTCCCCTCAACCAGACGTGGGATCTCCACAAGCCTCGAGGGACGACCCACGTCCCACGAGGTCGTGGGTCGAGCACGATCTCCCCACACGCAAGTATAAATAGACCCACACTTGGGGGACTACGGAGGCAATCTAGTCTGAACAGTACTACACACAACCTGAAGGATTATCACGAACCATCCTAGATATTTCATACTCTCCCGGTACCTGAGTACCCTCAGATACCTCACGCGAGTCTTCTCCGCACCTTGAGCTCCGTCACCGGCCAGCCACTAGCAAGCTCACCTCCTCCTTCGAGCACACCGCTTACAGGGCTTCCAGCAGCCCTCAGAGACCATAGCTCTCTCCTACTAAGGCAACCTCCTATGAGCGGCTCGCCCGCCCGGAGTACCTTAGGCACGTCTTAGCCGCACACGGCCCAATACAGGTAACAACCTTGCCTAACAGCTCCGATAGACATCACCATGACGAACTACGTGGACTTTGATCCCTCCTGAAGGGTACGTAGGCACTTGGGTGCATCACCTAAGGACAAGTCCCCCAAGGTTAAGACCCCTTGCGGTCCTAATTTCAAATTAGAATTGTCTGAGCCAAAAATGATAGTTACAATATACATTTTGAAAACATATTTTCCCTGTATCGCAGTAAAATAAATCCTGATCTTTAAGGTGTGTGAAGCTGACAGTTCTAGATTTAATAATACAATCTAATTGGGTACATCTACCCTTTACTTTATGATACAATAATAAAGTAAATTAAATTACAATTACACTTTATTCACCCACATGAACAAGTTGTGGGTATTGGAAAGTGTTGCTCAACCCTCTTTCCACCGAGACTTCTTCCACCTGTACTTAACATGTCTCTATGTAGTAAAAATGAGGTGTGAGTCTTAACCATGCGACTCATTGAGGACTCTCCCATCCCCGGCGCAAGGTGGGTACCATAGCACTGGGTTTGGGAGTCATATACAAGCACATTCAAAAACAACTAGTTATTGTTGTTAGCATACTTTCTTGGTGTTCACACAACAACAGAAATTTCACCCAAACACTCACATGCATTTAATAACTATGAACATGCAGCAGTTTATTCCACGTCATCACTTAGCAAGTAAACATGTAACATATAGTGCCGGCTTTTACTTATCGGTCTTCTCACGTTTCAGCATGTCTGAAACAAACAAGACGTGTGGTGACATAATCCTGTACGTTACCACTACGCTGCACAATCAACAATTATATGCAAACACAGACAATTTGTAAATACACACAGATGCTAAACATACATCTACTTAATCTCCCCATCTTTGGGTTTTCTACTAGCCACTACGTGGCTTTCCCACTTCGAACCCGTGCACTCGGGTTGCTGGCCACCAAAACATACTTAACCCATTCACTTGGGTACTGGTCACCTCGTGACAATTATGTTAACCAAACACAATCAACTTCTGTCTATCAAACAAGTGACGCGTAGCCACCACGTGGCACGTCCTGACCCCTTTCTGCGGGGCAATAACTTGAGCCCACTCGTCGATTACCCATCCAGGCCACAATGACGGGCACGGCACGACGTCTCAAAGCCTGGCCACTGATACACCCTGGACCATCTCAACAGGATGATTTCTCTTTTGCAAGATCAGGCTCATGGTTCACCCGTAGGTTCCTCCAGTGGCTCCTTATCTTGGTCTCACATATTAATAGGATTCTTTGTATCTTTCCCGAAGGATCAACAATTCCTCTCCTTATTAATATGTACAAGTATCCTCAACAGGATATAACTCATATACCAGTCCAGATGCACTCTCTGAGCCTCAAGCTATCATCATAGCAATATAAAACCTTTCTGACCCTATTGCCAGGATAGGGCAATGACCATCGTCATGGTGATTATAAAACTGAGGTCTCAAGTGTCATCTGACGTTGTTCTAGTTGATGTCTCACATATTAATAGGATTCTTTGTATCTTTCCCGAAGGATCAACAGTTCTTCTCCTTTTTAATATGGGCGAGTATCCTTAACAGGATATAACTCATATACCCGTCCAGATGCACTCTCTGAGCCTCAAGCTATCGTCATAGTAATATAAAACCTTTATGACCCTATTGCCAGGATAGGGCAATGACCATCGTCATGGTGATTATAAAAACTGAGGTCTCAAAAGTGTCATCTGACGTTCTTCTAGTTGATGTCTCACATCGCTAGCATAACCAAATCTGAAACCCACCAATAACTCCCTTTGCATGATTATAATTTAAGTCACCGTCGTGACGAGTTTTTAAAATAAAAGTTTAGTCCTTCCGTACATGGACTCTTGCCGCCGTCGTGGAAAAGATTTAATAAAATACTCATCATGCCTCCAGAGTGTTTGAGTTGAATTTGTAACACACCAATCATAGCAAACAATTACTCTCTACTCCTATGTCTTCCTATCTAAGCTACTTTCCACAACCTATTTTTTAGTTCCTTTATTCTTTTAACATTCTATACCTCTAGTTAACACATACTAGACAAGTAGAGAATATACATACTCATGTAATCCACATAAGCATACAACCCTAGGAGCAGAGATGGAAGAACCCTCACCTTGGCCAACCTTCCATGCAATCCTCTCCTGTAACTTTAGTCTCCTCGGAGTTGCCGTTGCACTCCATTGCGTGCCGTTGTTCCTATAAGAACAACATTTACTTCATTAAGGTTATTACTTAGCTTAACTTGTTATTTATCTCTCCATTACTCTCACATGCAGTCCATGGTTGCCACAAAGTCAAGCTCTTGGTCTTATTGGACTTCTCTATCCCAACTTGTGCATATCCTTCCTTGGACACTTGACTTACTCGCATATAACACTCTGCTTGAGTGTTTCACAAACTCGGATTTGAGTATTAGACCTCTATCTAACTTGTATTCACATCTAAGGAAGCTTATCTAACTTGGTTGGAAGGAATCCTAATTTTAGGAAGGTCTAAGCATTTTGATTGAACTTGTGTTCCTACTTGGGTTCTAAGAAATCTAGTTTCTAAACCTCAATATAACTCCAATTTATCCTACTTAAGGTTTCCGCAAGTTTCCATCCTTGAGAAACAAGAAGGTACTTAGAGTGATTTAAATCCTCAAAAACATGTTTAGGAGTGTTCTAGGGTGTTTAAGATTGAAGAGAGAAGATTTAAAACTCTCAACGTCACCCTTAAAGTGTATTGGGGCAACCCGAGCAGGGACCCGGTACGTTAACGTCGGGGTTCAACCTTAGTAACCTCGGGCCAACTCTTCACAGGTCTTGTTAAGCTAATATTCCGACCATATAATTTTAATAAGACCAATCCAAGCCTATTTACTCAAATCCAAGCTCAATCCTAATTATCAACAATTTCTCCAATTTATGAATAATTAGAATTTTAACCCCAAATCCTTCGAAATTCGAATTTGGGCTAATCCGAGAATATAATCTCGATTCCTACCCCAACTAAGTGTTCAAGAACACTTTCTAGGTCTCAATCTACCCTCGAAACAACTCAATCGAAGGTCAACCGAAGAAATCCCTAAAAATGGAGAAATTGAGGGTTTAGAATGAAATTGGGGTTACCAACCTTGATTCAATTGGTGGGAGGTGTGGAAGAGGTTGGAGTCGAGCTCTGGTGGTCGTGGCCGGCGTCGGACCGCTCTTCTCCGACCGGTTTCCGGCGAACCGCCCTCCTCTCCTTCTTCTCCGTCCACTCCTCCCTCTCTCACTCTCTATCTCACTTCTTCTCTCTCTCTCTTCCTCTCACGCACTTCTCTCTTTTTCTCTTTCTTTTTCTTTCTTATTTCTTTTAAATGACGCCACCCCTTTTCTTTTAAAATAATAAATATTAAAAATAAATAAAATAATTATAATAATTAAATACTTAAATAATAAATAAATAAATATAATTAAAATTAAATTAATTAATAATTTAATAAATAATAACTAATAAGTATTTTTAGTTTAATCCCTTTCCCTATTTAATTCAGGTTTCCAATTCCTTAGGTCCTGAATTAAATCCTAAAAATTATTTTCTTTTAAGTCCCAAATTGAATACCAAAAATAGTTCCTACTTCCTTTTCTTTCACTTTCTACTTTCCTAAAAAAAACCCCTTTTTAAATGTTTAAAACAATCTTAATAAAAATAAATTAATTAATAATTAAACAAATAATAACTAATACTATTTTAATTTAGTTCCCACTCCTATTTATTTTGGGTTTCTAATTTCGTAGGTCCTGAATAAATTCCAAAAAAATATTTTACTTCTTTCCTTCATCTATTATTTTACTTGAAATTTTGAAGAATTTCTCGATTCCTTTCCGGTTTCCCTTAACCTTCATACTTTTCCTATATTCTTTTTAAGGTTTTAATTCCTAGCCCCGGAATAAATCATTCTTAAATCCTCGAAACTTTAAATAAATCATTTTTTAATCCTCGAAATTTTCTGGGGTATTACAGACACATGGAACAATGGATGTACACCTTCGAACTCCAACGGCAAGGCTAGGCGGTAAGCGACATTTCCCACTCGTTCCAGTATCTCGAACGTTCCCACGTATCTCAGGCTCAGCTTCCCTTTCTTGCCAAATTGCATCACTCCCTTCATTGGGGAAACCATCAGAAACACTTGGTTCCCCACGGCAAATTAAAGTTCTCTTCTGCGGTGGTCCGCATAAGACTTCTGTCTACTATGGGTTGTCATCAACCTTCCTCTAATCAACTTCACCTTCTCTAAAGTTTCTTGCAATAGTTCAGGACCAACCACCTTCAATTCACTGACCTCAAACCAACCGATCGGAGACCTGCACCTCCGACCATAGAGAGCTTCGAAAGGTGCCATTTGAATGCTGGCTTGGTAACTATTATTATAGGCAAACTCGTCCAATGGTAAGTATTGTTCTCAATTCCCACCGAAGTCCATCACACATGCTCTCAACATGTCCTCTAATATCTAAATGGTCCTTTTTGATTGCCCGTCTGTCTGGGGATGAAAAGTCGTGCTGAGATCCACCCTCGTCCCCAACGCTTCCTGCAATGTCCTCCAAAATCGAGAAGTAAACTGCGACCCTCTATAAGAGATTATTGACACTGGAACGCCGTGCAATCTCACAATCTCTACCAAATATAACCGGGCATACTGTGCCACTCCGTAAGTGGTCTTCACTGGCAGAAAATGTGCGGACTTGGTCATGCAATCCACAATCACCCACACTGAATCAAACCACTTCTGTGACCGAGGCAACCCTGTTACAAAATCCATAGTGATCCTTTCCCATTTCCATTCAGGTATTTTAATCTGTTGAAGCATTCCATCAGGTTTCTGATGTTCAGTTTTCACTTGTTGACATACAAGACACCTGGACACATAGTTTGCCACATCTTTCTTCATCACGTTCCATCAATATAACTGTTTCAAGTCATGATACATCTTATTAGCCCCGGGGTGGATAGAGTACGCCGACTTATGTGCCTCGTCTAATATCCTCTCCTTGAGATTTTCGACCAAAGGTACACACAGCCGTCCCTCCAACCTGAGTACCCCCTGTCACCAATGGAGAATCGGGTATCACTCATCTTCCCTTTTCTCACTGCGTCGATCACTATCTTGAGGTCGGGATCTTGCTCTTGTTTAGCCTTGACTTCTTCTATCAGGTTGGACTTTGCCTGAATATGAGATAGAAATACTTTAGAACCACCGATCTCAAATCGAGTCCCCCTTTCTTCCAGCCCGTATATCTCCCAAACTAACGGTCTCCTCACTTCTTCAATGTGAGCTAGACTACCCATAGGTGCAGCGATTTATGAGAAATCCTGCACAAACCGCCTGTAATACCCGGCTAAGCCCAAGAAACTCTATATTTCTGGCACCGAGGTAGGTTGGGACCAACTCTTCACTGCCTCCACCTTACTTGGGTCTACGTGGATTCCCTCTAATGATACCACGTGCCCAAGAAAAGCTACCCTGTCCAACCAGAATTCACACTTCGAGAATTTGACATATAATTTCTCTTCCCTTAACCTTTGCAAGGTCATTCTCAAGTGTTTTGCATGTTCCTCGGAGTTCTTGGAGTACACCAGCATGTCATCTATAAACACTATGACAAATTGGTCCAAATAAAGTTTAAACACCCTATTCATCAGATCCATAAACGCTGCGGGGGCATTTGTCAACCCAAAAGACATCACCAAAAATTCGTAGTGTCCGTATCTGGTACGAAATTAAGTCTTGGGTACATCCTCGTGCCTAATCTTCAACTGATGATGCCCCGACCGCAGATCAATCTTTGAGAATCGCTTGGCTCCTTGTAGCTGATCAAATAGATCATCTATTATGGGTAAAGGATATTGGTTGCGGATGGTAGCCTTGTTTAACTTCCGATAATCAATACACAACCGCAAGGTACCGTCCTTCTTCTTGACAAATAGGACCGGTGCACCCCATGGTGAGACACTGGGTCTATAAACCCCTTGTCTATCAATTCCTGCAACTGAGTTTGTAATTCCTTCAACTCCCGCGGAGCCATTTGGTAAGGTGGTATAGATATTGCTTGAGTACCCGGCAGTAGGTCGATCCCGAATTCAATCTCCCTATCAGGTTGCAAACCGGGCAACTCTTCAGGAAACACATCCGGGAATTCTCGAACGACGGGCACTTGGTTCACGGAAAGTACTTCCTTCTTTACATCCCTGACTGACCCTAAGTAGCCTGTACATCCCTTACTAAGAAGTTTGAGAGCACTCAATGCGGATATCAACCTCAAGTGGCACTTCGCCCCATCACCATGTACCACAAAAGGGTCCTCGCCAGGTATATTGAATTTCACACATTTGGCCCTGCAGTCCACTACTACATGACACGAGGCTAAGCAATCCATCCCCAAGATTACATCTAAGTCTACTGTGAACACGTCACTTTGACTGGCCAGAACAAGCAAAATAAATAGAGTGATAAGAGAAGAAAAGGAAAAGGAGTCGCAATAAATGGAAAAGTTAGGGGCGTCGCGACGGGACAGTCTACCCGTGGCGACCCCCTCTAAAATGGTCACGTCGCGACGGGCAAATCTAGGCGTCGCGACGCCCCGTGCATTAATGAGGAAATCAGTATCCAATCAGAGGACTATCGCGACGGATGGGCCGGTGCGTCGCGACGGTAATGTAGTTATGACAAAATCACGATCGTATCTACAGGATACCTGTCGCGACGGTAACGGCCGGATTTTGTTTCCCGAAATAGCTCTTTCTGACCTACTATAAATTAAACTCCGTTTCAAAGTGTAAAGGGACCGAAAAACTGAAATTGGAGGGCCGGAAGTAAGAAAGCAAGATGCAAAAAGGTAGAATACATACTTGAGCATGGTTTTAATGTTTTTACACTCATTGGGTTGGTTGGAAGTCACTTCTCTTCTCTTAAAAAAGAAATTCCTTTCGGGTCGATACCCATCAGTGTTGGCATTCCATCCAACATTTGATCTACGTACCCAAAAAGCCTCCCCCTCTTTTATTTCTCTTTCTCCTTTCTCGTTCTCTGAAAAAAATAAAGGAGTCGCAACGGGTTCTTACCCCCGTCGCGACCCCACTCTCCCCCAGAAGGGTCCATCGCGACGCTTTCCTCTATGCTTCGCGACGGGCTCTGTTGTAAACAGAGGGTCGCGACGGTAAAGGAGACCCGTCGCGATCCCCTTGTCTTTTGGGGGTAAATCTATTATTTATTTGGTAAGAAAACCTCTTATGTAATCTAGTGCCACCAAGAGATCTTCGTCTCCATAGAAGCACTAGCCCACACGCCCTCTGGGTATCACACCTAATGAGCTCTAACACGTGCACCCTTTTTTTGTAACCTTGATTAATTGCATGGTAGATAGGTATCAAAAGGCGTAGGCCTCTTTAGGTACGTTGCACTGGGAGGCCATCTGAGTATTTACTTGATGAGTCTCCCCTCCACCCACACACTTCTATGTCACAGGAACTGCGTGGGCTTTGATCCCTCCTTAAGGGTACGTAGGCCTTAGGCTTTTATCCTAGGTCAAGCCCTCCCTCTTTCTTTTCCTCATTTTCCCCCATAATTGTACATATTTTTAAGGCCAAATAATTTTAATATTAATTTTTAGGGTAACCGTCTTCGGACGGGGGAAGAAGGGTGCCTAACACCTTCCCTTCATCTCAAACAGACTCCCGAACCCAACATTTTATGAAAATTCATTTTTCCCCCACTTTTGAACTTATTTTTCTTTTTCCAAATTTTGATTGAAAATTTGGTGGCGACTCCCGTCGAAGGCTCCGGTCTTCACAGTTGGCGACTCCGCTGGGGACTTTTAATTAGAGAGTCAAGCCCCTTTTCTTTCAAGAACTAATATTAGAATTGTTTGGCCTTACGTATTTGCTTATTTGTGTATGTATATGTACATGTTTGTGATTTCCTTTGTTTTGCAGTGATTCCACCTTCGAGTGGAAGGGAAGGGTTGCTAGGATGCTCCGTGAATTCACAAATACACTATTTACATTTATTTCAACCTACTGGCTCCTATACCCGGAGTACGTCCAAATAAGTTAGAATGGGATATTAGAATCTTTCCCTGTTGGGCTTAGGCCTACAGAGGTTGACATATCTATCCTACTTAGATTATTACTTGCCTTAAGGGCTGATTCACGCAGACTTTTTTGTGACAGGATCCTCTCTTAAGTCAAGGTCTCTTCCTCTGGTAGGGGCAATCTAAGGGCCTTTTTAGGGTATCTTGATCCCAAGCTAAACTATGCGCAAGTTGACCTTAAAAGCCTACCCTTATTAGGGCAGCCAATTCTTGGGACCTTAAGAGCCTAACCTATAGGACACAAGGAGCTAAAAAAAACCCCCACATCGCATGCATTGCATATAGTTCTTCTATATATTATCCAAATAATTTGTGTACTAACCTTCTTTTTCCTTTTACTTTTATCTCTACAAGATTAGTGTTTGTACTTTTTCTTAAAAAAAACTTTTCGAAATGGCATCAGAACATGTAACGGCCTTTTATGCCCCTACAAGCTTGGCCATCACTAGGAGGAGAATCCAAATCAAGGTCCAAGCCAATGCAGTAGACGACCTAATCAAGATGAGAAAGTACTTACCAGGAGACGAACTCAGAAAGTTCTGAGGCTGATACAGAGATATCTTAGATCTTCTGGACATAAAAATTATGGAAGAAGCATTACAAGCTCTCCTACAGTTTTGGGACAACAAACTAAGAGCTTTCGTATTCCCCAATTTCATGCTATCCCGTGCTAGAAAAATATGCTGGATTATTAAGAAACCCTCTCCTCTCCACAAGTCAAGTGTACAGGTTTTCAGGAATTCTCCCAACCCAAAAGGAGGTCGCTGATTTACTTGGGGTTCCGGAAAAGAAGGCCATCATTAGGAACCAGGCCCAAGGGGAGATTCTCTCCACTAAGTTCCTCTTGGAACACATGGAGGCCATGAGGAGAAAAGGAGATTGCACAACTTTTGGGAGGACGCTTGCTCTGTCGGTCTATGGACTTGTCCTTTTCCCCACCACACTTGACGTGGTTAACTTATCCTCCATTGGGGTCTTCTTGGCTGTTGAGAGATATGGAATAAACCCCGTGCCCGCCATCCTAGCAGAGACAGTAGGTTCCCTTACCTATTGTCAGGCAGGGAAGGGAAAGAAGCTACAGTGTTGCCTTCAACTCCTCATGATTTGGCTAGCTAACCATATCTTTGGCAAAGGGTATTCTACCGGAGGAATTCTAGAAGTAAATCATCACCCCTTGCGAGATTTCTCTCGACGAGAGGGCCTTCGTTTATACGATTCTGAATCGCCCTATGGGGGCAGAATGGTGGATACACTTCTTGGCTCAAATCAAGGAAAAGGATATCCGTTGGAAACTGGTCTGGTGGCTAAGTGAGGAGGTGCTATACAGTTGCGGTCCATTCCTCAACGTACCACTGGTAGCGCCAAGATTTGCAGCCAACTATAGTCCCTCCTTAGCGCATTCCTAGCTGACATTCCGTCAAGACGTGCCCGCAGAAGAATTGGTGCGCTCATTCTTACATTCCCTTCGAGGACCTGACTCTATACATGGCATTACCATTTCAAGGGCCTGGAATCATATGCATTTTAAGGGGAAGGCTGAATTGGGAAGTCGAGGGCTGGTACTAACCAATGACTTTAAGGTCTGGCTGAGGGAAAAAATCAATGGCAAAGTGGTAGAGAGATTCGTGCCGCTAAACCCTCTCCTAGGAAATGATCAACTGAAGATCGAAAAAGCCCTCAAAAGAAAGATTGATGAGCATAAAGATATACTGGAAAATCACGAGACCCAAAGGGATAGAAAAATGAAGGCTATCCGCGAGGCAGAAAGGGAATACGTCAGCGTAAGGGCAGACAGTGTGGACATTCGCAAAAATTCTCCTCTGTTGTCTGAGAACAGGAACCTTAAGGAGATGAATCGTAAGGTAAGGGACGAATTAGCTGAAAAGGAGAGAGATTGGGGGGAACACATGAAGGCTGAAATCCAAATCAAGGAATCTAGAGCTCAAGCATTAGAGGCTCGTGTCAGAGAATTAGAGGCCTACAATCAGCAGTTGCAGGCCCAGTTACTCAATTACAATCCAACTGCTCAAGACCAACTCAATAGGGCCTTACTCCAGATCCTTGCCATGGGTCTGGTAATAGAAAGCCCGCAAGAAAAGTGCAAAGCAAGGGAGGAAGTTATGAAAGAGCTTGAAAAGGAGATCGAACCATGGAAAAATGATGCAATTCGGCTGCATAATAAGATCAAACAAATGGCTTGATTAATCAATATGTCTGTCCCGTCTTTCATCGACGCCTTTAGAAAGGTTGAATGGCGAATCAACCTGCCACATGTCCCGCCCGAGCTAGAAGAACTCATAGTGTTTGGTCGTATCTTAATCAACAAGTGGAACGCAATGCTAAGCATGTAGTGTAGGACAAAAGGCCGGGATAGGTGCATGATGGGCCCATAGCTTTCATAGCACTTTATCAACTATTCCCATCATTGAATTCTGTATTTATGAATGGGAATAAGGATGTTTTGATCGCCATATAAATTAATAAAACTTGCAATTTTTCTTTTCTTATTTATGTGTTATTCCATTATTCCCTTGTTTTATTTTTTGTTTAAACAATAAAATGGGTTTATGTTAATATCGGTAAAAATGGCACCTAAAATCCGCCCAACCAGGAAGCTAGAGAATGCTCACACTCAGCTGGAGGAAAGAAGGAATGCATTAGACAAGAAAGAATTGGAGTTTCTCAGACAAGAGAACAAGATCCTCAAAGCAGAAATGTCAGCACAAAAGCGCTCGCATTTGAAAAAAGAGAAGGAACTTCGCCAACAGGCTGAGAAATATCGCTTGGAATCACTCGAGAACAAACAACTGGCATCCAATTTCCACCAAGCATACTATGAGATGTGCCGTTGGGCAAACCTGGCTAAGCTCCAAAGGTTATATCTTGAAGAACAGCCAGAAAGAGAAGCGGCCAAGAAGTAGATTATAGGAGAAAATATATGCGAAAGACTCCTCAGAGGAAACAATGTTAGGAGGAGCATTTTTAAATAAAATTTTAAAGTGAATAAAGTTTCCTATTTTATCTCTATTCTGTTTCTTTCGCTCTCTCAAAAGCTCAAGATGGTTGGCCACAATAATTCCATGATGAACATAGTTCTCATAGCAAACTATCAACCTTCTTATCCTATTGGGTATTCTAACTCATAGAGGGACTGAAGGGGGATTTTAGGTGCTAAATTGCTAATATTAACAAAATAACCCAACTCAAAAATGAATTTAAAATTACTAAGAGAATTTGGTCTTACAGGCTTTTCAAAATAGCGCAATCAAGTCATCAATACTTCACTTGAACTCGAAAAGCACAGATGGATTCCCAAGCAGCTGAATCCGCAGCAAAGATAGCAGAAATGGAGAAAAGATTAGACATGACTAAGTCTCAAGTAGCTACTTTGAACGACAAGATGGATCAAATACTGGCCTACATAGCTGGAAGCCAGCAAGAACAAGGGGAGGGCTCGGATAAAGCCTCCAAAGGAAAAAAGATTCCCCAGGTCGTAATTCCCAAAGATCGTGAGGAAGAATATGTTGAAGAAATACCCGTAGAAGAATCACCCAAGGTTAATAAATCCAAGACGAACGAAGGGATCTCTATCAACGTAGCTGCAGTAATGGCCGCCTTGAAAGCCCAACAGGACAAGCAGAACTAGGAGAAGGAGGATGGGGACACAATTAGAGAACAAATAGATAAAGAGGTGAGCCGTGAACTCAAGATGGCTACCCGGGTCGAAGACAAAGACGAGGTGGCTCTGTTTAGTTTCCCTAAAATCCAAATTCCCCCCAAGTTCAAACTTCCACTTTTTGAAAATACGACGGTTTGTCAAATCCAGATCATCACGTCAAAGGATACTGCGCAACCATGGCCACATATAGCTCTGAACCAGCATTCTTGCTTGCTCACTTCCACAACAGTCTGAAGGGAGCCGCATACAAATGGTTCATGAGACAAGAGAATGAGACCATGAAGTCATGGGCCACTATGATAAAGGCCTTCAGCAACAATTTCAAGCACAACATCCACAGTGAGATGACTAGGGAGAGCATGGTCGCACTAAAAAGGAGGAGTAATGAAACCTTCTGCGAATACGCCTCTAGGTGGAAGGAGGCTTCAGTAGATGTTTAGCCTCCAATGAATAAAAGAGAAACTTGTTGTTACTTCATCAAAGCACTAGGTGATCAGGCTTATGAGGTTCTGGCAATCTTGCCACATCAAGATTTTGCAGATTTAGTCACCATAGGGGAGGACATCGACGCAAGAAACAAAGAGTCGCCCCCACCAAAAAAGAACTTTACCCCTAGCTATGGGAAAAAGAAGGAAGAAGGAACAAGCTTTGCGCCAAATACACCAAAGACATTTTCAGTCAACGCTGTGGGAAATTCGGGGACTTCCTAGCAGAACCAAACACCAAAAAATAATGGTAGGGTGAACAACCAGGATAGAGAGTTGCCCGAGCTAGGCCTTACACGGACTGAGTTGTTCGAGCACCTAAAAGAACAACAGATGATGTGTGCTCGGCCGGGAAAGAACTAGGAACCCCCATACCCAGCCTGGTACAAACCAGAATTGTCCTGCGTGTACCACCAAGGCACCAAAGGGCACTCAATTGACACATGCGACCACTTCAAAACACACGTCCTGCAAATGATAGATGCAGGATGGATTAACCTCCCAAACATCACCAAAAACCCCTTGCCCGAGCATGGGGTTAGTGCCAGAGAAAAGGAGGAATGGACAAACAAAGAGCTAGCCCATGTGTCCTTTTCCCTTGAGCAAATATACAAAGCCCATGCTAAGGCAGGCTATGTACCATATCTCAAAGAATATGATGCGTTTTCTTGCTATTATCATCAGACCAACATCCATTCTACTAATGAGTGTAAGCTCTGGAAGAAACAGATGCAACACTACATGGGCATCGGGATCATAACGGTAAAAAGAGGAAAGCCCGAGATTCAGGTATGTGCAGCATCTGACCAAAAGGGGAAAGCGTTACCATTTACTCTCAAGGCCCCCAACATGGGACCTCCCGTACCAGTTCCGAGATCTTCACTACTTTTTACCATTAAAAGGCCTAGTCGGCCAAAAGTAACGCGCCCACAGATGACCATCTATCCACCAAAGCCCACACCTTACGCCTCCAAAAAAGCAGTACCTTGGAGATACCAAGCGATTGTGGAAGTCGAAGGAACCAAAGGGGAGACAGGAGGATTGCTCGCAAATACCAATGTGACCCCTGGACAAGGTTCACCAAAAGCGGGAGATTGTATGCAAGAAACATATCAGCAATGCTGAAAGAGACTTTCGATGCAGAAAAAGAAAAAGGCGCTGAGAATCAGCCAGAAGAAGAGGGGGTAATTCTGAGAAAGAATTCCTGAGTATAGTTAAGAAAAGTGATTATGATATCGTGGACCAGTTGAGGAAAACTCCGTCTAGGGTTTCTATGCTGGCTCTCATGTTGAATTCTGATGGGCATCGTCAAGCTCTCCTGAAGGCATTGGCTGACACACATGTCCCGAAGGAAATCACGCCAGAGAAATTGGTGAATCTGGTAGACGTTGCCAGACATGCTTCTATCCTTTCTTTCTCTGAAGAAGAGATTAGCCCAGGGATGAAAGCTTTACATATCACCGTGGAATGCAATGACTTCACAAGAGCAAAAGTCCTCATAGATGGAGGATTAACCCTGAACGTCTTGCTGGTTGCTACCTTTTAGCAGCTTCCGGTGGAATCAACACGGATCGATGCAAGCAATATGATCGTCTGGGCTTTTGATAGAACCAGGAGGGAAGCCATGGGGGGAGTTACTCTCCCAATTGAAATAGGGCCTCTCACTTTTGACATCGCATTCTAACTCATGGAAGTCGACGCAGCTTACACCATGTTATTAGGGAGGCCTTGGATCCATGAAGCTAAGTCCGTACCCTCTACTCTCCATCAGAAAATCAAGTTCCTCAAAGAAGGAAGAGATATCACTATTAAAGGGGAGGAAAGTATGTTGATCAATCATCCCTCTCCCGTGCCTTTTCAAATCAATAGCATGGCTTCCAAAATTATGGCGAAACAAGGCTACCAACAAGGGTGAGGGTTGGGTCCCATGCTGGCTGGAATATCATGGTGCATCGAACCAAAAGAACGAGAGGCCCTGGTTCGACTAGGATACACTGAGGCCACCCAAAATGAAAGGAGCCAAGAAGAAAACCTTCCTCTTGCCCGAAGATTCGTGCCAGCCAAAGAAGCCAGAGGAGACAACCATGTCTTAGCCATTGAAGAAGAAGAAGCAATGAGTAGCAGCCCTCTCATATGGCGCACGACCGAGGAAGCAGATCAAAGGAACTGGGAAGCAGACTAGAACTTAGCAATCAATAGTTCCAAGTAAAATATGAATTGTAATTGATCTAGAGCTGAGCTCTAAGCTCAGATCAAAGAATAATACACCTATGAGCTTATTTATTGCCATTTATAAACTTTTTAATAAAAAAGGCTTGCATATTTTACTAAAAAAGTTTGTACACTTTGATGAAGAGGAAACCCCCCCCCCCCCCCCGGTCTTTGCCAGAATGATTAAATCTAATGAAAAAGGAATAGTCCCACATCAAGAAACAATTGAACTCATAAACTTGGGGACTGAAAAAGAAAAGAGAGAGGTAAAAATTGTTGATAATCCGGAAAGAGAAGGATTAATCTCTTTATTGAGAGAGTACTCGAATGTATTCGCATGGTCATATCAAGGTATGCCCGGGCTCGATTCGGCAATTGTGGCTCACAAAATACCAACATTCCCCCACATGGAACCGAAGAAGCAAAAACTGAGGCGCATGAAACCCGATATGTCCCTCAATATAAAAGAAGAAGTACAAAAACAATGGGACGCCGACTTCCTAGAAGCATCAGTTTATCCAGAATGGATGGCTAACATAGTACCGGTCCCCAAAAAAGATGGGAAAGCCCGAATGTGTGTCGACTACAGGGATCTAAACATGGCTTCTCCCAAAGACGATTTCCCACTACCGCACATCGACGTCTTGGTAGATAACGCAGCTGGAAGTTTCCGCTACTCATTCATGGACGGGTATTCAGGTTAAAACCAAATTCTCATGCACCCCGAGGATAAGGCCAAGACTACCTTCATTACACAATAGGGGACCTATTGTTATAAGGTTATGCCATTCGGACTAAAGAATGCAGGAGCAACCTACAAAAGAGCCATGGTGGTTCTATTCCATGACAGGATTCACAAAGAAGTCGAGGTCTATGTAGACGACATGGTGGCCAAGTCGGCAGAAGGATAAAGTCATGTCAAAGTCCTAAGGAAGCTATTTGATAGACTCCGAAAATTTAAACTACGACTCAACCTCAACAAGTGTATTTTCGGGGCCCAGTCTGGAAAGCTTCTCGGGTTTATTGTAAGTCGAAAAGGAATTGAAGTCGATCCTGACAAGATC
Organism: Senna tora; assembly: GCA_014851425.1. Lineage (NCBI taxonomy): Eukaryota > Viridiplantae > Streptophyta > Magnoliopsida > Fabales > Fabaceae > Senna > Senna tora. The sequence continues at coordinate 11,553,107 of CM026263.1, forward strand.
AGGGCCATCAGAGAGATGTCACCCCCACCACAGAGAAGCAGATACGGAGTTTCTTAGGCAAGGTAAATTACATTGCTCGCTTCATACGTAACTTGATGGCTACATGAACTCCCCTTTTCAAACTCCTCAAGAAGAATGAATCGCTAGAATGGAGCGCAGAATGTCAGTCAGCATTTGACGCAGTAAAGGAATATCTTACCAACCCGCCAGTGTTAATTCCTCCTACACCAGGCAGTCCTCTAATATTGTACTTGACTGTCCTAGAGGAATCTATGGGAGCCATCCAAGGACAATATGATCCTGCAACGGGAAAGGAGCAGGCCATTTACTATCTAAGCAAGAAGTTCGACCCAAACGAGCCACAATACCCCCTGGTCGAAAAAACATGTTGCGCTCTCGCAGGGACGGTACGACGATTAAGGCACTACATGCTCTATTACGAGACGTTCCTCATATCGCCAATGGATCCAATGAAGTACATCTTTGAAAGCCCACATGTGTCTGGACGAATTTCCAAATGGCAGGTAATACTAGCAGAATATGACATTAAACACATCACCCAAAAATCCGTCAAGGGAAGTGCCATAGCAGATTACCTCGGCAACAACCCTTTGGACGAAGAACATGTCTCATATTATCAATTCACAGACGAAGGGTTGAATGCCATAGAAGAAGAATCTCGCGCAAAGACCTGGGAGATGTTCTTTCATGGGGCAGTTAACGTCTTTGTAAATGGGATCGGAGCCGTCCTTATATCTCCAGATGGGAAACAATTTCCAATCACAATCAAGCTAGATTTCGAATGTACCAATAACATGGTAGAATACGAAGCTTGCATTTGTGGATTACAGGCTGCTATAAGACTAAAAGTCAGGGAGATAGAAGTCTTTGGCGATTCGGCCTTAATAATTTACCAAATCAAACGGGAATGGCAGACCAAGGATCCGAAATTGATCCAATATCAAAAGTTCCTCACAGAACAGACAGGCCAATTTGAGTCCATAGACTTCCATCACTTGCCAAGGTGTAAGAATTCATTCTTCGACGCCCTGGCTACCTTGGCAGTAATGCTCGATACCAACTGCGGGGTCTTGCTCCAGCCAATCAGGATGGAGTATAGAAACACAGAAATTCACTGCTCAATGATTGAACAAGAGCCCGATGGTCTCCCTTGGTTTCATGATATTCAGACATATATGGAAAAACAAGAATATTCGGATGGAGCTAGCGAAAACGAAAAAAGGACCCTCCAACGAATCCCCTCTTTGCGAATCATCGTAGAAGCCGACCTTGATGAAGACTAATGGGTGCGGCACCAATATGATCGGATTAGCCTGATCGACGAAAAACGCCTAAAAGCCATATGTCACGGGCAGCTCTATCAGGCAAGGATAGCCCGAGCTTTTAACAAAAAAAGTGCAACCTCACTCATTTGAAGAAGGAGACTTGGTAGTAAAAAAGATTCTACCAAACCAGAATGATCCAAGGGGAAAATGGGCTCCAACGTGCGAAGGACCATTCAGGGTCAAGCACGCATTATCAAGTGGCGCCCTTATCCTGGAAGACACAGACGGAGAGGAATATGGTCGATTGATTAACTCTGAATCTATCAAAAGGTTCTATGCATAGGAAGGTGGCCTCTGAAGGAAGACATTTGAATTGCATGATTCGTATCTCAGTAAAAGTCATGGAATCACTGAGCATCATCCTTCACGCATTTTTGAAAAAAAAACCGCTGCAAGTTTCTAGTGGTCCTTAAAAAATTCTCAAAATGTACCAACTTTGACTCATGAATATTGAAAAGGGAATTTTTCCTTCAATGAAATCTCTTACCTTTTTTTTTCTGTCGTGCAAATCATATACTATTGCATTGTTGATTTAAAACAATAGATGGATAAATATGTGTTAATTCTGCAATTCTTGTTTTACCCCTGAATAATTGTTTGACTTAGATAACAGGAAAGCGACTCAGTAACATTAGATCAGTCACTCAGTAGAAATGGGAACTGGTGATTTCTACAAAGCTAGAAAGCTCTTAACCCTTTCGGGGAATATTTCATCAAAAGGTATTCCCGATCCAACAGTTAAGTACAAAACGTTACACCAAAGGATTTTCTTTTACCATATCTCGCCAATAAGTGTTTCGAGATTTAGAATCCTACCAGTAAGTGTTCTAGGATTCGGTATCCTATCCCACCAGTGAGTGTTCTCGGGATTGGGTACGGGAATCAATATCCCACCCAGAAGTGTTCGGGGATAACGATACCCACATTTTTTTATCAAATCTCGCCAATAAGTGTCACGAGGTCTGGTCTCATCGAATCCTACCAGCGAGTGTTCTAGGATTCGGTATCCTATCCCACCGGTGAGTGTTCTCGGGATTGGGTACGGGAATCAATATCCTGCCAAGGAGTGTTCAGGGATAACGATACCCACATTTTTCAGCCAAACCTCGCCAGTAAGTGTAACAAGGTCTGGCCCCATTGAATCCTGCCGATCAGTGTTTTAGGATTCAGTATCATATCCTGCCAATGAGTGTTTTCGGGATTGGATACAGGAATCAATATCCCACCCAGGAGTGTTCGGGGATAATGATACCCACATTTTTGCCAAATCGCGCCAATAAGTGTTACGGGATCTGGCTCTCAGCTGAAGGCTTAACGCCTAAAAAAACAGGGGGGGGTTATGACGTCGCGACACAGCTATTAGGCATCGCGACGGTCTGACACATCACAAATGCCGTCGTGATGTTAGGCAATTGCCATCACGACTCTCTCCCCAACGGTCGGTCAACGGTCAAAGAGGTTAGGTGTCGCGACGGTCAGCATTAGGCGTTGCGACGGGTGAGGTGGCATTTTCCGATTAGCCCTGAAAGGTGGTCTCATTAATATGTCGTCGCGACGGGTATCCTCAGAATAGCTTTTTAAGGAAAACCCGTCGCACTCAGAAAGCCAGGACGATCAGCATCCTCATCTACCTGATCATGAAGAGAGCACCACTCTGCTTCCCCACCATTATGTGCAGAGAATTCCACAACAACGTCAACGATATTAAGTTAGAACTTGGATCTCTGAGCCCTCCTACCGCCATTGCTTTTCCCCACTTTCTTACTGCCTTTTGCGAGCGCTTCCAGGTCGCCCGCCAAACACTGGACTACTTTGAGGTGGCCACCACCTATTATATGATGAAGGATCAAGATATGGCCGACTTTCCGGCTCATCAGGGATGGGCAGACATCCTCTTAAATAACGCGGAGCCACAACCCGTGCCCCCGCAGAGACAGCAACAACCACAACAGGATCATCCTTAGGAGCAAGGCGCTCCTACGGGACCAGAGGCGGGACGTATCGAGGCCTTAACCCTGGAGATTCGGGAACAAAGAGGATAGATCCAGCGCCAGGAGCAAGAGATAATAGGACTCCGAGGCGACATCTGCGGGCTGCAAGGAGGAATGCGATCCCTGCTGAGGCATTTCAACTTATTTGAGGACGTGGTCCCTGAGCCTTTGCCCAAAGTACACTCCGAGAGCGATGAAGAAAGCAGCGGTAATGAGTAGGGTGAAACCATTTAGAGACCATAGGGCTTTACTCAGCTTTATTTCCCCTGCATTTTGTACCCCAAAACCAAAAATGATGATATATGACAAAGTTCGGTTTCATTTTGATATCTTTACTTATTCCTTTAAAAATTGTAAAAGATAAGTAAAGAGGGGACTCTGTGAACACCTCACTTTGACTGGCCAGAACAAGCAAAATAAATAGAGTGATAAGAGAAGAAAAGGAAAAGGACTCGCAATAAAAGGAAAAGTTAGGGGCGTCGCGATGGGACAGTCTACCCGTCGCGACCCCCTCTCAAATGGTCACGTCGCGACGCCCCGTGCATTAATGAGGCAATCAGTATCCAATCAGAGGACCGTCGCGACGGATGGGCCAGTGCGTCTCGACGGTAATGTAGTTATGACAAAATCACGATCGTATCTACAGGATACCCGTCGCGACGGCAAGTGATACCCGTCGCGATAGTAAAGCCATTAATGGCCGGATTTTCTTTCCCGGAATAGCTCTTTATGACCTACTATAAATTAAACTCCGTTTCACAGTGTAAAGGGACTGAAAAACTGAAATTGGAGGGCCGAAAGTAAGAAAGGAAGAAGCAAAGAGGCAGAATACATACTTGAGCATGGTTTTAATCTTTTTACACTCATTGGGTGGTAGGAAGTCACTTCTCTTCTCTTAAAAAAGAAATTCCTTTCGGGTCGATACCCATTAGTGTTGGCATTCCATCCAACATTTGATCTACGTACCCAAAAAGCATCCCGCTCTTTTATTTCTCTTTCTCCTTTCTCGTTCTCTGAAAAAAATAAAGGAGTCGCGACGGGTTCTTTCCCCCGTCGCGACCCCCCTCTCCCCCAGAAGGGGTCCATCGCGACGCTTTCCTCTATGCGTCGCGACGGGCTCCGTTGTAAACAGAGGGTCGCGACGGTAAAGGAGACCTGTCGCGACCCCCTGTCTTTTGGGGGTAAATCTATTATTTATTTGGTAAGAAAACCTCTTATGTAATCTAGTGCCACCAAGAGATCTTCGTCTCCATAGGAGCACTAGCCCACACGCCCTCTGGGTATCACACCTGATGAGCTCTAACACGTGCACCCTTTTTTTGTAACCTTGATTAATTGCATGGTAGATAGGTATCAAAAGGCGTAGGCCTCTTTAGGTACGTTGCACTGGGAGGCCATCTGAGTATTTACTTGATGAGTCTCCCCTCCACTCACACACTTGTATGTCACAGGAAATACGTGGGCTTTGATCCCTCCTTGAGGGTACGTAGGCCCTAGGCTTTTATCCTAGGTCAAGCCCTCCCTCTTTCTTTTCCTCATTTTCCCCCATAATTGTACATATTTTTAAGGCCAAATAATTTTAATATTAATTTTTAGGGTAACCGTCTTGGGACGAGGGAAGAAGGGTGCCTAACACCTTTCCTTCATGTCAAACAGACTTCCGAACCCAACATTTTATGAAAATTCATTTTCCCCCACTTTTGAACTTATTTTTCTTTTTCCAAATTTTGATTGAAAATTTGGTGGCGACTCCCATCGAAGGCTCCGGTCTTCACATCTACCATGTACAACAGTCTTAAATCCGCCACCGTTTTATGGCCCTCAACCACTATTGGACAAGACTCACATATTTATTCTACCTATACAGATTCACCCATAGGTGTGGAGACCAACATTGCCTCTTTCATCTTTGTTGGGCTCTTAGCGATCTTATTGGCAAATGCAGGTGATATGTATGAATGAGTTGAACCGGAATCAAATAGCACATGTGCATTTTGAGTACAGACTGTGAGGGTACCTGTCACCACAGCATTTGAAGCCTGTGCATTCTGTTGAGTTAAGGCAAAAACTCTGGCCTGTCCTCCTCCTCAGGTTTCTGGACCCCTTCCCCCGGCTCCACGACCCCTGCCTCCGCCAGTGGTGGGCGGTGGTACTGTTATACATGGTGGGGCTAGGATTGGTATTGACCCCGGTGTCTGGTTGCTCCTCACACTAGTTCCACTCCGTTTCTGAGGACAATCCCTAGCAAGGTGTCCCACTCGACCACAGTTGAAACAAGCTCCCTTCAAGGTCCGGTAGGCCTGTTGGGTCCTATGAGAGTTGGGACTGTGGTGATACCACCTGTCATCTTCTGCTTCTTCTTCCATCCTCCTTGATTCTCATTTCCTGCTTGATTTCTTCCCTTGGGATTGGCTGGCGTCCGAAATCTCCTCCTATTCTCAATGACCCTAGCACAATCAGCCGCCTGTGCAAGAGTCTCAAATTGCTTCCTCTATGGTAGTAGAGCTATAAACAGTGGCTCCACTAGTCGCTGTATGAACCTCTTGATCATAGACTGTTCATCTGGAACTAACTCTGGGCAAACTGAGCTAGCTCCGTAAACAACAACTCGAACTCTGTAACCGTCATACTCGAAGTCATCCATAGATCTTCAAACTGTTGCCTCTTTGTATCCCGCGTTCCTTCAGGCAAAAACCGGTCTAAGAATGCTCTCTCAAATTCCTATCCCACCGCATCGGGGCTACACGTGTGGCGTGGCCGGCCTGTACAGACTCCACCCAAATTCTTGTAGCACCCCTTAGCTAGAAGGAAGCAAGCTCGGCTAATTCTTCTCCAGGGCATCTCAGCACTTGCCCTATAGGGACCATATGACGGAGGAAATGTTGAGGATCCTCCTTCTCATCAGTGCCGCAATAGGTTGGTGGGTTAAGCTTCAGGAACTTAGCCACCGGTAATTCTCTGCGAGCTCCCTTTTGTCCTCGGGGTACATCTCTTGGTAACCATACTCTCCCCAGTTGGATTTGAAATATAGTAATTTAAAAACAAGGTTTCCTCAACGCCACGTCAAGACAACAATCGACGTCATGACCCTTTTTTTATGAAAATAACTTTGTCTTGACGTCACGTGAGGATACCGGTCATCGTCATGGCATGTTCGAAGAAAAGAAATCTAGTCATAGTGCATACCAAGGACATTGAGGGTTTACACTAGTGTGAGTACCTATACGCTCGGTATCTTACATCGATACGCATAGGCACACGACCCATTACGGGACCGTCTCCACGGAATGTTGTGTTCGATCACGCACCCCGGCACCAACCCGCTGAGGTGTCCATCTACATCGGCACTTTCGGGACCATCATCTTGGGAAGCCCGCTTGGTTCAATTCGGACCAACTCAACGAATTAACGAACTGGTAATGGTGGCATACTCCGGACCGGCTCAACAGAGTATCCACAAGTGTATATATATGAAGGAAATTTCGAACCTTACCCGACGAGATGCCAACATGAAGGCACTTTCCGAACCTGACCTGACGGAAAGCCCTTACCCTTGGTACCATACATGTTATTGCCATAATTCTCGGGTCAAGCACATATGTGTGCAGAGTTCTTCATCGTCACCCATATGTACTTGATCCACCATATTTCCACCTTAACAATCACAAACAATTCATTGTACAAAATTCCAGCAATCGCCAATATAATGACAGAGTATTACTAGCAAGCATAAAATTAAATGTTTACAAACATTCACGTATAAACAAGCCCACAAATCAAGGTTAACATACAACCCATGGGGCTAGGATGGAAGGGTCCCTTACCTTGGCCGCTTCACTTAGCGTTCCCTTTGAGCACTCTCATCTCCAAGGAAGTACTTGAACCCTATCACATACAACCAATTCAATCCATATAAAATTTCATACAATTTCCTAGTTTCTCTACTTATGACTTCTTACACTTATCCAACCCCCAAATTCATTTACTTAGCCTATGGTCATCATTTGGTGTTTTTTTAGATTCAACACAATTTAATACATAATTAATTAATTTTACAACCTTGTTCACTCTCCAAGCTCCATTAATGGAAATTATGCCAAATATGGGAAGTTCTAACTTTCACCAAGGGTTCAAATACCACCAACCTAACCATTGGGTATCATTTCAAATCATTTAAAATATCCATACATATAATTTTAAGTTCATACACACCAACAATTCTAATGAAATCAACAAATCTTTCCAAAAATGGCAAAAATCGCACCTTAGGGTTCCTAGAGCAAAAACAACCATATAGTTCATGATTTGTGTGTTCTCTACATCCTAAAAGAGTTTTAGGGTGATATAATATCAGCAAGTAACTCATTCCCAACAAGAACATCATGATTTAAGAAGTGGAGACATGATTTTGGAGCTTACCCTTGAGAAATCCGAATTTGGGGATTTAGAAGAGTTGTCCAAGCTCTATGGTGCTCCAACATGCTATGTGAAACTTGAGTGATCCTTGACTTGATAAGAGGAAGCAAAGAAATTGATTGAAATTAATAGGTTTGTTTTTTTTTACCTAAGAGAGAATTGAGATGAAGAGGAAGAAGAAGGTGGAGGAAAATGAGGGTATGCGTGTGGCTGCTGGAGAAAGTAAAAAAAGGTTCTTAAATTGGATTTGGGACTTAAGGGCCTTTTGGACATTTGACAACTTTTGGGGTATGGTGAAATAGAGTTTTAATTGGACTTTCTTATCTAGATTTATTTGTGGGTAAGAATAGCAAAATTTAGAAATGTTTGGGTAATCATAGGCCTATTAAAAATATCTGTCACTAAGTCTCTAACAGATGAGAATTTTCTACCCAGTACAATTTTTATTTTTGAAAAATTCTCAAATTTAAACTATAAGCTCAAAATAATTCATATGATTCATATTTAAGCCAATTTATATTTTTCTATTTGAATTATTATTTATTTTAATTTCTTAAATTCTCAAATCTAAAGCAATTAAAATATTAATAATAACCCAAAAAATCTTATTTCATTCCAAAAAATTATTTTTATTTTATTTAGTCAAAATGTCCAACCTTAACATCAAAATTCTATCAATTTCATATTATCCCATCATTTCTTAATTAGGATTATTTATCTATATATATATATATATATATATATACATATTTCTATTTATTTACTTGTTTATGTATTATTTATTTGTTTTTTTTTCTTACATTCCAACTCCAAATGATGATCATTCTAAGCTTTACTATATATTTGACTTCATTCCAAAAATACCCCTCGGGTATTACAGTTATGAAGTATTTGATGGATGCTTTGTATGAAAATAATTTGAAATCGGAGACAAGAAAATTAAGAGTGGATTTCGTTTCTTAATATATATATTTTTTGGCCTGAATTTTCTGTTTCTTAAATTGAAAATAGTTTTTTTTATTCAATTCTTTTTTTTTTTTAGTTTAGTAATGGTGACGGATCTTGATAGTTAGTGAGTTTAGGTTTACATTTTTTATCCATTACTCTTAAAAGGGTCACCTCTAACAATGAATTCTAAAGTATTCAAAGGATTAGTTATCAAATAGTTCAGACTCATTTTGATCACTTTGGTCAAGAAAAAAAAAGTACGTATATAATTGTTTTTTTAATGGAAAGGTATTTAATTGTTAGATTAATAGTTGTAATTTCTGAGATATTTAGATTTAATTATTTTCATTATTATTAAATTTATTTTTCTTTCAGAAAGAAAAATAAATTAAATTAAAGAATCATAGGATTAAAAATAGAATAAAGAAGAAAGTAATAGGGAATATTTAAAAATTTTTAGGACCTAAAAGAAAAGAGGATTAAAAAGTATGAGAGAAAAAGAGGATATGACAAGTGAATAAGTTTTCAAAAATAATAATAATAATAATAAATAAATAAAATATATAATATATATATATCTAATAAAATAAAAATGTATATATATTAAAGTAATGGGGGGGGAGGGAATCGTGACCCCCTATCCCTTTTCAATTAAGAAAAAAAATATATTATATATATAATAAAAGATATGGGGGGGCCAACCGTGAACCCCTCCCACTTACACACTCACACATTTTAAAACAAAGATAAGAAGCAGAGGCAGCCACACACACACACAAAACACACATTTAAAAAAGTAAAGAAAAGAGAAAGCAATAGCAAAAACGAAACAGAGCAGAGGCACGCACGAGGACCACCCGAGAAGAGAAGAGGGAAGCACGGACGGTGGTTTTGGGCCAGTTTCTCGCTGGAGGTCGTGCGCCGGTGACCGGAAAAGGTAGCTGGAGTTTTCTTTCATCCCCACCAAGTTTTCTACCCGATTGAATCAAGGTGAGAAAGCCCCAAACTCACAAAACCCTAATTTCTCCAATTTTTGGTTGTTTTAGGAATTCTTCAATCTCTTTCAATCGGGGCATTCCGGGGTTAAATTTGAGCTTAATGGATGTTATTGAAAGCTTAGTGAGGTTCAGAATGGAAGTTAAACCGTAGGAATTGACCGGGTATGGAAATTAGGAAAAATTGGGTTAGGAAATTGCTCTAAAATTCGAAATTGATAGTTCGAAGCATGAATAGGCTTGGATTGGAGTAGTATAGGTGTTATAGTTGCTAGAAATAGAAAAGGGAATAAAGCCCGAGTATTTACCGTCTTAACCGGAACCCAATCCGGTGAAAAAGAGGCGAAATACCAAACCACCGTATAGTAAGGAGCTGTGCGGTGGGTTGGACACCATGGTCTAGTCCATGGGGGACACCTAAGACCCACTAAATTAGTTCCAAGGCTCTAATTATACCCAATTATATTTTTATATATAATTAAAGAGGTAGTAATTAAGCTTTTACTCAGCAAATAAGGGAGACGGTGGGATGAGTAAGCTAGAGCCTCATTTGAACCATGAATTTAATTCTTTTATTAGTTAAATACCCATATATATGAACAGATGAAGGGAAATTTAGACACGTGGAAATCTCTAACCTAAGTAATTAGAGGTTCTAAATGGCTCGAAAGTGTGAAAGTCGAATATGGGGCATTCTGGACTATCAGAAAGAGCAAATAAGACGACGTAACGAACTAAATAATTCGTTCTTGGAAAATAGCTAGAGAGTGCATAAGAATTAGCATGAAACGTGCATGGTAGATGCTTAGTTACGCATTCTAATTTTCTTAAATATAATGTGTATAGGGCACCACAGAGTGATTGGAGCATCAGGCACTCCGAGGACTGATCAGGAGGGCTAACGAGATGAGGGGCTCTCCCATCCCTGCCCCACAGGGTTGGATGACTACGTGGAAAATGTGGTTTGCTCTATTTTATGCAAATTGATATATGGAATATATTTATATGAATAAATTTGTGTTACACGTGTATGATTTGCAAGTAAGCAGTCAACGTGCAATAGTATATGTACTTATATGATTAATCTCAGGGTGTATATGTGTTATTGTGGCTCAATGAGCCTTATATGTTACCGTGGGTAGGATTGAGTCATAATTTCATATGTGAGGAGTTCAGTAATATTAGAAACCAATCACATCGATCGTCACCATTAAGACCTTGTTCGTATGGTTTGTTGAGGAAAACCGAACCTAGGTTGCTGAATGTGAGTGAGAGGGTTGCATAAATGAAAAGGGGTAAATTAGGCCTAGCTAATTCACACGTGTAATATTCAGTTAGTTATTAATAGGGCGTCTTTCAAGGTCGAATATGTTAGTTGAACTTGTTTAGGTTAGTTCCGGTAGATCGAATCGGTTATCCTGGTCGAACAGACAGGATTAAGTTTACAGTAAATATGCCACATAGTGTCCATTACCTTGGTTTGACCGGGGTCAGGCAAGTTGCCGGCTATTACTCTAAGCATGCCTTGGAGTTAGAAAGTTCCAGGTGTGATCAACCAGGTTCGTACATGAAGTTGCCTTCGGGCTAGTATTTCTCTTAGCGTCATGCGGGAGACAAAAAGTGAGTGCCTACGTGCACAAGTACATGTTAACTTTGGAACCATATGTTATATGTTTGTGATTGATTTTCATGCGGATTAAAAGATATGTTAGAAGCATGAAATAGGATTTTAAATTTTGAATATGATTTACTGATTGCCTGATGATGTTAAAGATCATAATACGAATATGTTTTATGCGCATGTGGTTGTGGTTGCTGCCTTCCCCCAGCTGTAGTGGTACCCGCTACTACGCCAGGGATGGGGGAGCTTCTCACTGAGTCTATTCGACTCACCCCCTATTTACATGTTTCAGATACAGGTGGTTCAGGCGTCGGGAACGCGTCCACTTCTTCTCAAGGAGGCGGACAACTCTGAAGACCGCACGCATAGTCCGCGTGTGTAGCGATTTTGGTTTATGTAAATAAATCGGGATGAATATGTATATATATGACTCCTTTTTGGATGTATCTTTTGTACATATTCAACTGCTGTATATATATGTCGAACTCAAGTATTGTCGGCTTCATACAGATTAAAGTTAGGTCTTAGTGATGGGAATTTAGGTTATGCCATAGCATATATCACGTATATACATATATGACTTCTGCATGCGACTAGGATAGATCACACGTATTGAGACGTGTGATCAATACGTAAATTTTATGTATGTGTGATTGAATATATGTATGACTGTATACAGGACAAGTGAGAGAAGAAGAGAGGAGACAGTCACCGGAACCTCAACCTCAAGTAGAGACAGGTGCACCTTCCGTGGCGGAAATGCTCACGGCTGGTAGTCGGCGAGGAAGAACAAGAGAGAGTTCCTAGCAATCAAGAGATGAAGGTTGTTGAGGATGAAGATAGAGAATGGCAACAACCGCAGATAGCGCCTCGTGAGCCATGGGTAGCACCCAGAGGGCTGCCAATTTCAAAATTTCTGAAGCTTCATCCACCCACTTTCTGCGGAACTAGTGAGAAAGAGGATCTGTAGTATTTATCAGAGATGTGGTTAGAGTTGGGCACATGCTGAGGTGCTCAGGGCATGAGTTAGTGGAATTGGCTTCGTTTCAACTGAGGGGAGCTGCCAGAGTATGGATAGAGTCCGTACAAACAAGGTATTCACGAAGGGTGGCACCGATGACCTGGGAAGATTTTCAGAGGGAATTCTTGGGTCGGTTTCTATCTGAAGGCACTAAAGATGCAAAGCGTCAGCAATTTGAGGAGTTGTGGATGACGCCGAACATGACCGTGACGGAGTATGAATTACTTTTTACGGAACTGGCTCAATTCTCACCTGAGTTTGTTCCTGATGAAGAGGCGAGGATCAAGAGATTCATACACCGTCTCACGGAGCCGTTATTTACTGCTTTGTTACCCCAAAGGAGACAATTTGAGACTTTAGCTCAAGCAGCATACTGTGCCAGAATGATTGAAACCAGGAAGAGGTACGGGACGGCGGTTGATCCCAAAGTCAAGTTGATTACGGGCAATGACAACCAAGGAGGTGGAAGTAAGAAGAGGAAGACAACAGGTGGAGGTGCAGGATATTCAGGGTCCACAGGAGGACAATCCTCAACTACCACCCATGAAACAGGTACAAGAAGTCATTTTTTAGGGGGACAGAGAGTGCAAGGGGGTGGAAATGCCGGTAAGACAAGGCCCCAGTGTGCGACTTGCGGCAGATTTCATTTTGGAATATGTCGGAGACTGACAGGTGGGTGTTACAACTGCAGCCAGGTGGGCCATATGGCTAGAAAGTGTCCAAAGAGAAAAGAGGGTACAAGTGTGAGAAGCAATCCGACGCCAAGGGGTACACCTATTTCAGCCCCACCGGTGAGAACCGTACCACCACAGACAGCACGTACAGGTGCAGCTAGAGGCCATGGTGCAGGATGTAGTGGCAGAGGGCCAGGGGCAGTAGGTGGAGGACAAGCGCGGGTATTTCACTTTCTCAGCAAGACGCTCATGCTTCAAATGCAGTCGTGATAGGTACCCTTATTGTTTGCTCTCTTGAAGCACGAGTTCTGTTTGATTCTTGCTCCACTCATTCTTATGTGTCGCATGCATTTGCCTCTAAATTCAACAGGAGTCCATCTAGAATGAAAGACACAGTACTGGTCTCTAATCCAATGGGAGAATCAGTACAAGTAGAGTATGTGAACAAGTCTTGCATTGTGGAGGTCGATGGTCATGAGCCTGTGGTAGACCTCCGGTTGTTGTGTATGGTTGACCATGATGTAATCCTTGGAATGGATTGGTTGTCATCTTGCCATGCGGTTGTGGACTGTAGGGCTAAATGCTTGAAGTTCAATATGCCAAACGAAGAGCCTTTTGTGATACGGGGTGACAGGGCTGCACCGTATCCAAACTTGATCTCAGCTTTGAAGGCATCTAAGTTACTTGCAAAGGGATGTAAAGGGTATTTGGCCTTGGTAAAAGATACCACAAAAGCAGTACTTTCACCGACTCAAGTACCGGTAGTGCAAGAGTTCTTGGATGTGTTTCCAGAAGAATTGCCAGGGTTGCCACCTGATCGTGAGATTGAATTTGAAATTAAGCTGCAACCTGGCACCCAGCCTATCTCCACACCACCTTACCGGATGGCTCTGAAAGAGTTGAAGGAGTTACATACACAATTGCAAGAATTGTTTGACAAAGGTTTTATAAGACCCAGCTTCTCTCCTTGGGGTGCACCGGTACTTTTTGTGAAGAAGAAGGATAGGTCTTTGCGTTTGTGTATCGATTACCGGAAGTTAAACAAGGTGACGATCCGCAATCAATACCCACTGCCGAGAACAGATGACCTATTTGATCAGTTGCAGGGCGCAAAGCGGTTTTCCAAGATTGATTTGCGATCTGGGTATCATCAACTAAAGATTCGAGAATCAGACATACCTAAGACTGCATTCTGGACCCGATATGGACATTACGAGTTATTGGTGATGTCTTTTGGGTTAACTAATGCTCCTGCAGCGTTCATGGACATGATGAACAGGGTTTTCAAACCATTTCTGGATCGATTTTTCATTGTCTTCATTGATGACATCTTGGTTTATTCTAAGAATTCTGAAGAACATGCAGAACACCTGAGATTAGCATTGTAGAAGTTGAGAGAGGAGAAACTGTATGCCAAGTTCTCTAAGTTTGAATTCTGGCTTGACAGAGTTGCCTTTTTGGGTCACGTGGTATCATCAGAGGGAATCCACGTTGATCCAAGTAGGGTAGAAGCGGTGAAGAATTGATCCCAGCCTACCTCAGTGACTGAGATTCGCAATTTTTTGGGCTTGGCTGGATATTATAGATGGTTTGTGCAGGACTTCTCTAAGGTTGCTGCACCTATGACTAAGCTAACTCAGAAGGGGGTGAAGTTCATATGGGATGACAAGTGTGAGCAGAGTTTTCAGAAGCTGAAAGACAGCCTCACTACCGCTCCGGTGTTGGCATTACCTGAAGGCACAGGAGGGTATGTGGTATACTGTGATGCGTCGAGGATCGGGTTAGGGTGTGTCTTGATGCAGCACGGCAAGGTGATTGCGTATGCATCGCGACAACTGAGCAAACATGAGAAGAATTACCCGATTCACGACCTTGAGATGGCTGCTGTAGTATTCGCTTTGAGAATATGGAGACATTACCTATACAGTGAGACGTGTGAAATTTATTAGGACCAAAAAAGCCTCAAATACATTTTCGAGCAGAAAGACTTGAACTTGAGACAACGCCGATGGTTAGAGTTGTTGAAGGACTACGACTGCTCGATCTTGTATCATCCAGGAAAGGCTAATGTGGTAGCCGATGCTCTGAGTCGGAAATCCATGGGCAATCTTGCTCATATAAGTGAAGAAAGGAGACCGTTGATTAGAGAACTGCACGAGCTAGAACAAACGGGAAATCAGTTTGAGATTGGGAATTCTAACTCACTTTTAGCTCACTTACAAGCTAAGTCCTCTCTGGTAGAAGAGGTGAAGGCCAAACAGGATGAAGATACCGACCACAAGCAAATCAAGGATACTATAACTAATGAGAAGGGGGACGACGTTCGATTCTCTATTGATGATTTCGGGATACTTCGGTTGGAGGGACGGTTGTGTGTCCCTATGGTTGATAACTTGAAAGAATGAATCCTTGAAGAAGCACACCGGACAGCTTATACAATCCATCCCGAAGCTAATAAAATGTATCACGATCTGAAATAGCTGTATTGGTGGAATGGCATGAAGAGGGATGTTGTAAACTATGTAGCCAGGTGTTTAGTGTGTCAGCAAGTCAAGGCTGAACACCAGAAGCCTGCCGGAACATTACAGCAGATAGAAATACCTAAGTGGAAATGGGAGAGGATAACTATGGATTTTGTAACAGGGTTGCCAAGATCACAACATGGATTTGATTCGGTTTGGGTGATAGTGGATCGCATGACTAAGTCCGCTCACTTTCTACCAGTCAAGACCACTTACGAAGTGAGTCAATATGCAAAGATTTATCTATCAGAAATCGTTAGATTGCACAGTGTGCCAGTGTCCATAATATCTTATAGAGGGCCGCAGTTCACTTCCAGATTTTGGAAGTCATTGCAAGAAGTGTTGGGAACTAGAGTTGATTTGAGTACTGCGTTCCACCCACAGACCAACCGGCAATCAGAAAGAACCATTCAGATTCTTGAAGACATGCTTCGGGCGTGTATTATGGATTTCGGCGGAAGTTGGGAAAGGTATTTACCTTTGGCTGAGTTTGCATATAACAATAGTTATCAAGCAAGTATCCAAATGGCACCTTTCGAGGCTCTGTACGGCCATAGGTGCAGATCCCCGATTGGGTGGTTCGAGGTCGGAGAAGCTAGCCTAGTCGGCCCCAAATTGTTTCAAGATGCCTTGCAAAAGGTGAAGTGCATTAGGGAAAGATTGTTAACGGCTCAGAGTAGGCAAAAGTCCTATGCAGACAATCGAAGGAGAGAACTCGAATTCGCCATTGGTGAACAGGTGTTTCTGAGGATATCACCGATGAGAGGCGTGATGCGGTTCGGTAAAAAGGGGAAGCTAAGTCCTCGGTATATCGGACCGTTTGAAATCCTAAAACGAGTTGGAAATGTGGCATACCGGTTGGAATTGCCTACGGAGTTAGAAGGGGTACATCCTGTCTTTCATGTATCAATGCTTCGGAAATATCTTCTCGATCCCTTGCACGTGATTCAATCGCAAGATGTGCAACTAACCAAAAATCTGACATATGAAGAGGAGCCAGTGGAAATCTTAGATCGGCAATTAAAGAAACTCAAAACGAAAGAGATTCCATTGGTTAAGGTTCTGTGGAGAAATCACTCGACTGAAGAAGCTACATGGGAGGTCGAGGGTGAAATGCGCAGGACGTATCCTCATCTGTTTCAAGACTAAGGTTAGTAGTGTATTGTTGAAATTCAGGGATTGAATTTCTTAAGGGGGAAAGATTGTAATATCCGAGATATTTAGATTTATTTATTTTCATAAATATTTAATTTATTTTTTCTTTCAGAAAGAAAAATAAATTAAATTAAAGAATTATAGGGTTAAAAATAGAATAAAGAAGAAAGTAATAGGGAATATTTATACATTTTTAGGACCTAAAAGAAAAGAAGATTAAAAAGCTTGAGAGAAAAAGAGTATATGACGAGTAAATAAGTTTTTCTAAAAATAATAATAATAATAATAAATAATTAAATAAATAATATAATATATATATATAATAAAATAAAAAAATATATATATTAAAATAATGGGGGGTGAGGGGCAAACCGTGACCCCCCATCCCTTTTTATTTAAGACATAAAAGAAATCTATATATATATATATATATATATATATATATATATATATATATATATATAATAGAAAACGCAACACCCCATTCACAAAACGCACAAACGCATAAGAAAAAAAAAAGAAAAGGAGAAGCTAGCAGACGCACGCACGGGACCATCCTGGAAAGACGAAGGAGCTACGAGAAAGACGAAAACGGCTGGAAATACGCCGGAGGGGCGACGCCGATGACCGGACCTTATCCTCTACATCACCAAGCCTTCTACCCGATTGGAATCAAGTAAGAAAGCCCCAAACTATCAAAACCCCAATTTCTCCAATTTTGGGTATTTTAGGAATTCATCAAATACTTCCAATCGGGGCATTCCGGGGTTAAATTTGAGCTTATTGGGTGTTATTGAAAGCTTAGTGAGGTTCAGAATCCAAGCTAAACCGTAGGAATTGACCGGGTATGGAAATAAGGAAAATTTAGCAAGAAAATTGCTATAAAATCGAATTTGATAGTTTGATGCATGTTTAGGCGTTGATTGGAGTAGTATAGGTGTTATAAATGCTGGAAATAGTCAAGGGAATAAAGCCCGAGTATTTACCGTCTCAACCGGAACCTAATCCAGTGAAAAAGAGGCGAAATACTAAGCCATAGTATTGTAAAGAGCTGTTCGGTGGGTTGAACACCTCGGTCTAGTCCGTGGGGAACACCTAAGACCTGCTAAATTGGTTCCAAGGCTCTAATTATACCCAATTATATTTTTATATATAATTAAAGAGGTGGTAATTAAGCTTTTACTCGGCGAATAAGGGAGACGGTGGGGTGAGTAAGCTAGAGTCTCTTTTGAACAGTGAATTTAATTCTTTTATTAGTTAAATACCCATATGAACACATGAAGGGAAGTTTAGACAAGTGGAAATCTCTAACCTAAGCAATTAGAGGTTCTAAATGGGTCAAAAGTGTGAAAGTCGAATATGGGGCATTCTGGACTTTCAGAAAGAGCAAATAAGACGACGTAACGAACTAAATAATTAGTTCTTAAAAAATAGCTAGAGGGTGCATAAGCATTAGCATGACACGTGCATGGTAGATGCTTAGTTATGCGTTTTAATTTTCTTAAATATAATGTATATAGGGCGCCACAAAGTGATTCGAGCTTCAGGCACTCTAAGGATTGATCAGGAGGGCCAACGAGGTGAGGGGCTCTCCCATCCCTGCCCCACAGGGTTGGATGACTGCGTGGAAAATGTGGTTTGCTCTATTTTGTGCAAATTGATATATGGAATATATTTATATGAATAAATTTGTGTTACACGTGTATGATTTGCAAGTAAGCAGTCGACGTGAAATAGTATATGTGGCTATATGATTAATCTCAAGGTGTATAGGTGCTATTGTAGCTCACTGAGCCTTATATGTTACCGTAGGTAGGATTGAGTCATAATTTTATATGTGAGGAATTCAGTAATATTAGAAACCAATCACATCGATCATCACTATTAAGACCTTGTTCGTATGGTTTGTTGAGGAAAACTGAACCTAGGTTGCTGAATGTGAGTGAGAGGGTTGCATAATTGAAAAGGGGGAAACTATGCCTAGCTAATTCACACGTGTAATATTCAGTTAGTTATTAATATGGCATTTTTCAAGGTCGAATAAGTTAGTTGAACTTATTTAGGTTAGTTCGGGTAGATCGAGTCGGTTATCCTGGTCGGACAGACAGGATTCAGTTAACAGTAAGTATGCCACATAGTGGCCATTACCTTGGTTTAACAGGGGTCAGACAAGTTGCCGGCTATTACTCTAAGCATGTCTTGGAGTCAGAAAGTTCCTAGTGTGATCAACTAGGTTCGAACATAAGATTGCCTTCGGGCCAGTATTTCTCTTAGCGTAATGCGAGAGACAGAAAGTGAGTGCCTACGTGCACAAGTATATGTTAACTATGGAACCATATGTTATATGTTTATGATTGATTTACATGCGGATTAATAAATATGTTAGGAGCATGAATTAGGATTTTAATTGTGAATATGATATATTGATTGCCTGATCATATTAAAGATCACAATATAAATCCATTTCATGCGCATGTGGTTGTGGTTGCTCCCTTCCCCTAGCTGTAGTGGTACCCGCTGCTACGCCAGGGATGGGGGAGCTCCTCACAGAGTCTATTCGACTCACCCCCTGTTTACATGTTTCAGATACAGGTGGTTCAGGAGTCGGGAACGCATCCACTTCTTCTCAAGGAGGCGGACAACTCTGAAGACCACCCGCTTTGTTCCTGTCAGTAGTTATTTTGATTGTGTATATATGTTGGGATGTATATATATATATATATGAATCCTTTTTGGGTGTAGCGTTTGTACGTTTACATCTGCTGTGTATATATTTCTCTCACACTTGAATTCTAGCATTGTCGGCTTCATACAGATTAAAGTTAGGTCATGGTGTTGGGACTTTAGGCTATAATATAGCGTATATCATGTATATGTATATATGACTTCCGCATGCGACTAGGATAGATCACACGCCTTGAGGGGTGTGATCAATATGTAAATTATATATATATGTGTGACTGAATACCTGATTGTATGAAAATATGGCTTCCGCATGTGAATATGATAGATCACACGCACTGAGGCGTGTGATCAATATGTAAACTATATGCAAGGGTGTGATTAAATATATGTATGACTGTATACAGGACTTCTGCATGTGAATATGATAGATCACCCGCCCTGAAGTGCGTGATCAATATGTATAATATATGTACGTGTGAATGAATATGTGTATATATATAGACTGAAGCGGCGCTGAGCGAGCCGTGGATTGCAAACTGCTTAGGTCATCGGAAATGGATGACCATATGTATTATATATTGTTTGTATTAGAAATGGGTAGATATACACATACTAAAGTGTCAATCAGGGATTAGAGGCTTACGGGATAGGAGAAATCCTAGCTCCCGTGCTGGTCACGGATGCCCGATAGGGGGTCGTGACATTACATGTTTCAGATATAGGTGGTTCAGGCGTCGGGAACGCGTCCACTTCTTCTGAAGGAGGCGGAGAACTCTGATGACCGCACGCATAGTCTGCGTGGGTAGCGTATTTTGGTTTATGTAGATAAATCAGGATGTATAAGTATATATATGACTCCTTTTTGGATGTAGCTTTTGTACATATACAACTGTTGTATATATATGTCGAACTCTAGTATTGTCAGCTTCATACAGATTAAAGTTAGGTCTTGGTGATGGGAATTTAGGCTATGACATAACATATATCACGTATATACACATATGACTTCGGCATGCGACTAGGATAGATCACACGCATTGAGGCGTGTGATCAATACGTAAATTATATGTGTGTGATTGAATATATGTATGACTACATACAGGACATCTGCATGTGAATAGGATAGATCACCCGCCCTGAAGCGCGTGATCAATATGTATACTATATGTACGTGTGAATGAATATGTGTATATATATAGATTGAAGCAGCGCTGAGCGAGCCGTGGATTGCAAACTGCTTAGGTCACCGGAAATGGATGACTATATGTATTATATATTTTTTGTATTAGAAATGGGTAGATATACACATATTAAAGTGTCAATCAGGGATTAGAGGCTTGCGGGATAGGAGAAATCCTACCTCCCGTGCCGGTCACGGACGTCCGATAGGGGGTCGTGACAATAATTGTGTCAATTAAAATATTACTTGCTAAGTGTCCGTTCACCTGTATAATGCATTAGTTGAACCAAGCCCCAAAGTTAGAGCAATTAATGGAAGTTTATTTGTTATATTAATGATAGAATTGTATGGTATTTTGATCTATCTCTATATATCTATATAAAGCATAACCTAAAAAAGCTAGTGTTGACACGTGGATATTCCCATTGAGCTCCATTTTTTGTTTGGTCACTTATTAGCATCTCCACTTAATTGCCTTTTATTCATTGGCTCTCATGTTTGACTAGGTACAATTTCATTAGTTTAATTTAAAGTTTGAATTTGAATTGTTTTTTTTATTTAAAATATTCACCTATTTATGCTACTATGTACACATGTCCCTTTGTGAATCAAAGTTACAATTTTCTATTTTCTTTTTGAATTAAAAAATTCGTCTATTGTCTATGCAGATGTACATGTGTCCCCTTCTAGATCAAAGTTACCTCAATAGTGAATTTTCTATTTTCTTTTCCATTTAAATAATTCACATTTTTTAGATTTGTGTGATATCATTACTCTCAATTTGAAAATTGCATACTTACCACGCTTCCCTATGTCAAATATTTAATATTTCTATCAATTACTATTAAATTCTTATATAATCTTTTCCATTATCATTCAAAATTGCAATTCTCTTAAATTCTTTTCAAATTTCAAATAAATTTTGAATTTTGAATGTGTACTCTTTTCAATCAAATGTCATATGTCATTTTGTTATGATGAATAGTAAGCTTTGTGATTCATTATATTGAATTTATATATATATATATTTGATCTGAGGTTGAATTATGTATGTACATATATATATTGATATTGGGAGTAGTGCAGGAAACGGTAGCGTTGCCAGATCAGATAAAGATGGCCATAAAGTACATAAAGAGGCCGAAGGAAAAGGTGAAGATGGGGCAAAGACAAGAAAGATAGCTTATTAAAAATAATGGGAATGAAAATGAAAATGAAAAGAGCATCATGTGTTGAAGGAGGAATTCCTCCCTAGCTAGCTTCAATTACCTACTTCATTAAAATAACAACAATGCTCTTTCCCTGATGACTTATATTTCACATCTGCTCAACTCATAACTCATCAGTACGTGCGTACAATTAGCTTAATTATATATTAAGAGTAATATGGTGCTGTTTAATTTTCTGCCAAAGCCACATCACCTTCAAAATGTAGCGTCTGATTTTCTCTATTGTACAGTTTAATAAGGTGCTATGACCTATATATATATAAGTACTTAACTAATAATTTACATTTTATCTTCTTTATATAATATATTCTTACTTTCACTTGATCAAAGAAAAATATTATATTATATATATATATATATATATATATATATATATATATATATATATTAACAAATAAATAAGACCCTCGATATATCCACCATATATATAGATAGCAATGACTACGGACATGTTTAGTTATTTGTTTTATCGCTAATTTTTACTGTAAGAGATTTAATTTATATATACTTATATCCTTAATTAAGAAAACTTCAAGAGCCAACGCTCATTATATATATATATATATATATATATATATATATATATATATATATATATATATATTGATTAAGGCCAGTTAAATTTGAGCTTAGGAAATATGCTAACAATGAATAATTAATGAAGATACACTGATCATGCACCTACATGATAATAATTTTGTTTAAATTTATTCTATTCAATTATAAAGTTTCCGATTTTCATTTCTAAAATTATGTAGAATTTAAATAGTGTGTGGGAGCTTCATCTTTATCTTTCTTTTTAATTGTCTATAATCATATTTATACGTCGCTTGAATTTAGTTTCTTCCGAGTTTTCTTTTCGAAGCTATGCATTGCGAATTCAAGCGTAATTTTTGTTCATGTATTTTTGTTGATTGTCTTCTACCTTCTCTAATGTAAACTTATTTAATCCTTTTTTACAATTTTGTAATTAATTTTTTTAGTACAGGAATTTGTATTATTTTACCTTCTTAATTATTCCGTATAGGAATTTATGTTTTTTATTTTTATATTTATAGATTACTTTCTTGAATTATTAGCATTTGAAATTTTACTCAATTCCTTCTTAAAATTTTTGTTCTTTTTTTTTTTAATTTATATCTTACTTCCGATTTTTTAATGTTTATTAATAATTTTTTTCTTTCACGTTTTTCCATACGTGCTAATAACTTAAATTCATCATCACCTTAATCAGCATCCCATTTAATTATATGTTGTTGGGAATCTTGAGAAAAATTTACTGTTTTTGAAATTTGAAGATAAAAGATTATAATTTGTATGAGTATAAATAGCAAAATTTGGTTTCTATGTTGAGGTTTAAATTAATTTCCACAAAAAGAAGTGGTAATTGAATGATTTTCTCCATTAAATTAGAGTTTTAACTGTTGAAAATTGAAAATAACATATTTATTAATTAGTATTCTTATAAATTGAAATACATAAATGACCTTAGCTTTATTTAATTTAATGTATATACTTCTCTTTCATATTAATTACTTTACAACTACAAATCTTAATGCTCTTTTTTTTCATTTAATAAATGGTTGTATGCTTAGACTTTTTGAAAGTAATTAAGAACACTTATATTATTAATGATATACGGTCCTCCAAAAAGAATAAAAATTATTATTATTATTATTATTTAGAGCCCCCATTTTACTCTTTCTTATGGCAGTTTTTTAACACTCTCTCCTAGAATAAATTTTTAATTTTAAAATGTTACTATCCCCTATTAATATTGTAACTGTCGTTTTTGGTTCAGACAATTGTGATTTGCAATTGAGGACCGCAAATGGTCATAGCCTTGGGGGACTTGTCCTTAGGTGAGGGACCTAGGTGCCTACGTACCCTTGGGAAGGGATCAAAGTCCAGGTAGTTCATCATGGTGACGTCTATAGGAGCCGTTAGGCAAGGTGGTCACCTGTATTGGGCCGTGTGCGGCTAAGACGAGCTTAAGGTACTCCGGGCGGACGAGCCGCTCTTGGGAGGTTGCCTTAGAGTATGTGAGAGCTTGAGTCTCTGAGAGCTGCTGGGAGCTCTGTTTGTGGGATGCTCCGGGATGGAGATGTGCCTGCCGGTGACCGGACCTGGCAGTGTGGAAGGCAGAGCTCGGGACGTGCGATGGATATTGAGCAAAAGGGTGTCTGAGGGTGCTCAGAATGCTTGCCTGAATGGTTATGGGTAACGTTCTCCAGAGGTACTTTGGGTGTCTTGGATCTCTGCTCTTAAGTCCCTCGGGTGAGGGTCTATTTATACTAAATGTGGGGAGGACGTGCTTGACCCACGTTCTCGTGGGACGTGGGTCGCCCCACGATGCCCAGGGAGTTTCCACATCTCATTGAATGGGAGTCCTCGCGGAAAGATGTGGGCAAGGGCGACGTAAGTGGCAGGTGAGTGGTGCCACGTTTTGCCAGCGTTTGCTGCCGCTAGGCTTCTGGAAGCTTAGTGCCACGTGTCCCTAGGCAAAATATTCCGTAGTTACATAAGTCCCCCATGTAATATCCAAGATATTAATTTTTATTATTATTATCATTATTATTAATTTATTTTTCTTTGGAAAAGAAAAATAAATTAAATTAGAAAGTTGAAATAAAATGAAGAAGAGAGAAGAAAAAGAAAATTAAAATTTTACCTATTTTCTAAAAAATGGAAATTTATTTAGGACCTAAATGAAAAGGGAATTTAAAAGGATGGGAAGAAAATTTGGATTTTACAACTTGGTTTTTTTTTTACTTATTTATTTATTTTATTTTCAGCCTAGATCTTTATAAGTGGAGGGCCAAAACCGTGACCCCCCCTTTCCAGCAAAAGCAAAACGAGAAAAAAATAATAGAAGCAGAGGCACGAAACGCACACACACTGACCACAAGCAACGGACCACGCGAGAAGCAACCCGAGAAGGAGGAGGAGCAAGCCATGGCGGGTTCTGGCCGGATTCTCGCCGGAAAACACGTTTCGACGCCGGTGACGGTGTCCGGAAGCCTGCTTCAACACCCAGCAAGCTGCTACCCGATTAGAATCAAGTAAGAAAGCCCTAAATCTCTCAAACCCCAATTTCTCCAATTTTAGGTATTTTAGGAATTCTTCGAGCTTAGTGGGTGTTATTGAAAGCTTAGTGAGGTTCAGACATTTATAGGATACCCAGAGGCGTGACGATTCAAAAACATTGACCCCCTCGTATCCCGCAATGGATAAAACCTATTATCCTCTGCAGCCAAGCCCAGCTACAACCGCTCACTTCAACCGCACACGTGGAAAGAAAGGACGGACAAGATGCGCAGCCAGGGCAATGGAGACACAAAGACTGAAAAGCCCCCGAGAACCCAAGAGTCGCCTCGAGACACCTGAGGGCCTTTTTGGGAAACTCTCTGCCCAGGCTAATGATGGCTACCCACAGAAGCGAACATGCATTTAATGAAGGAGAAACGATGGCAAAACACTTAAATGACAAGGGCACCCGTTCAAACCCCGACGCGTGGCACCTACGGCAAAGCCCACTCCTTCGATCAAACAACCCTCAGCAAGAAATCCACCATCAGCCACTAACCACGGACAAACATAGCCAGAGGAGAGCCTTTCAAAATGACCAAACGGCCCCTGACCTTTGGATTTCTCCCGCTAGCCCGCGAAGGGCATTTCGGGAAATACCCCTCTGAGCAATGATGACTCCACCTCGGTAAGTCGCATACTTCCTACAGAGACGACTAAAAAACTTGCTAGGGAAGTCAAGCACCTAGCCATCTACGGCAAAGCCCACTCCTTCGATCAAACAACCCTAAGCAAGAAATCCACCATCAGCCACTAACCACAGACAAACATAGCCAGAGGAGAGCCTTTCAAAATGACCAAACGGCCCCTGACCTTTGGATTTCTCCCGCTAGCCCGCGAAGGGCATTTCGGGAAATACCCCTCTGAGCAATGATGACTCCACCTCGGTAAGTCGCATACTTCCTACAGAGACGACTAAAAAACTTGCTAGGGAAGTCAAGCACCCAGCCATCCGAAATAGGACACGTGTCATCTCCAAAACGTCTCATTTTCCACGGAACGATAAGAGAGAGCCCACTTCGTGAGTCGGACGACCAATTCCCATAAACCGTGACTCTAAGCGGATGAGCTATCCCACGGGTAAAGGCAGCAAAAAGCTCCTAAGTATCTTACAAACAAGGGAACTTAAGTCCATGGGCGCCCGACACCCGTAGACTTGGGGGACTTATGTAACTACGGAATATTCCACCCTGGGACACGTGGCATTGACGTTCTAGAAGCACGGCCTCAGCACCTGCTAGAGACACGTGGCGTGACTCATCTACCAGTTACGTGGCCCTTGCCCACGTCATCTCACAGAGCATCCCCTCAACCATACGTGGGAACTCCACAAGCCTCGTGGGACGACCCACATCCCACGAAGTCATGGGTCGAGCACGATCTCCCTACACTCGAGTATAAATAGACCCTCACTCGGGGGACTAAGCAAGCAATCCAGTACTAACAGAACTATACGCAACCTGAAGGATAACCACACCTCTTCTGTGATATTCCACATACTCTCTCGGTAATCTGAGTACCCTCAGATACCTCACGCAATCCCTCTACACACCGCGAGCTCCATCGCAAGCCCCCATTCCGGCCAACCTCCGGCAAGCTCACCTCTGTCTCGGGGTGCACCATTTACAGGTCTTCCAGTAGCCCTCAGAGACGATAGCTCTCTCCCACTAAGGCAATCTCCTAAGAGCGGCTCGTCCGCTCGGAGTACCTTAGGCACGTCTTAGCCGCACACGGCCCGATACAGGTAATAACCTTCCCTAACAGCTCCTATAGACGTCAGCATGACGAACTACGTGGACTTTGATCCCTCTCGAAGGGTACGTAAGCACCTAGGTGCATCACCTAAGGACAAGTGCCCCAAGGTTAAGACCCCTTGCGGTCCTATTCTCAAATTACAATTGTCTGAGCCAAAAACGACAGTCACAATATACATAATGTATTAGCCGACATTATATTAAAAATATTGTTGTTGATTAAGACACTTGATCTTGCAATGGGAAATAGAGTTTTACTTGGTGTGTTTTATGAATCTACATATTCATTGTGTGAAGTTTTTAATATTAGGATCAATTATAAAAGAAACAAAATCGATTTTCATAATCTTTTTAAAAGAAATACATACCTTAATAAAGAAATACTTTATTCTACAAAGGTTATAAAAGATTGATTATAAATTGATTTTTTTTAAAATATTATAAAGTGTCAATAAAATCAAATGAGGAAATGAATATAACAACATATTTAAAAATATAAGAAATTAATTATCAACTCATCATAATGGTACTTTAATTCCTTTTCTCTTCTCCACAATAAATTGGGGGGGGGGGGGAAACAACTATGACATTAATTAACTTTAGAACTCTTACCATATTACAACAACAAAATTATTATTAATAAAATAAACTATAAGCATTTAGTTCAAATAAAATAATTTTCTATGTACAAAAAAGATAAAATATATCTTTATTTAAATTTATAAATTTCTTATAAAACTTTTTTGTTCATTTAATCTCATCTGTACTTTATTTTAAAAAATATTGATAAGTTTTTGGTAGAGAAAATTTTAATTTTTTATTATATTAAAAAACTTCATATTCACATTTTAATTATTATTTCTTTCAAGTGTCAACACCGGATTAAATTGTAAAATATAGTAATATCTTTTAGAGAAAATAAATTATACCTATTAATTTCATTAAAATTAAATCGCTAATTATGACCAACTTTTTTTTTTCAAATATATGTTGTATGCTTTACCGGATTTATACAACTTAGAGATATATTTTTTTGTAAAATAAATATGTTTATTGATTTTGATTATAATAACTATAGGACTGTTTTCATTATACTATTTAATATAAATTTTATATTCTAATTATTATAGTTAAATGTTACAGTATTGCATTTTATATTTTATTCTGTAACGATTACATTAATAAATTCATAATTATCTATGTAATGTCTATATATATAAAACTTAAAAATTTTCGGTGGATATCCACGAGGCTAAATTTTGAAGAGAAAGCTAGAACATTATCTTACAAGAAAAATAGAGTTTTATTTATTGTGTTCTTTTTCTTACTAAGACTATTTTATATTTTATTGTTTAATATAATTTTTTTATTATAGTGAAAATTTTAATTATTAAATTTAAAACTTCATCTTACATTATGTAACTACGGAATATTCCACCTAGGGACACGTGGCACTGACGTTCTAGAAGCACGACCCCAGCACCCGTTGGAGACATGTGGCACCACTCATCTATCTGTTACGTGGCCTCGCCCACGTCACCACACGGAGTTTCCCCTCAACCAGACGTGGGATCTCCACAAGCCTCGTGGGACGATCCACGTCCCACGAGGTCGTGGGTCGAGCACGATCTTCCCACACGCAAGTATAAATAGACCCTCACTCGGGGGACTAACCAAGCAATCTAGTTTGACCAGTACTACACACAACCTTAAGGATTATCGTGAACCATCCCTGATATTTCATACTCTCCCGGTACCTGAGCACCCTTAGATACATCACGCGAGTCCTCTCCGCACCTCGAGCTCCACTACTGGCCCCCATTCCGGCCAATCTCCGGCAAGCTCACCTCCTCCTTGGTGCACACCGTTAACAGGGCTTCCAGCTGCCCACAGAGACCATAGCTCTCTCCCACTAAGGCAACCTCCTAAGAGCGGCTCACCCGCGCAGAGTACCTTAGGCACTTCTTAGCCGCACACGGCCCAATACAGGTAACAGCCTTGCCTAACTGCTCCGATAGATGTCACCATGACGAACTACGTGGACTTTGATCCCTCCCGAAGGGTACGTAGGCACCTAGGTGCATCACCTATGGACAAGTCCCCCAAGGTTAAGACCCCTTGCGGTCGTAATTTCAAATCGCAATTTTCTGAGCCAAAAACAACACTTATAGTGGCGCCCACCGCGGTCTTATTCAGACCACAATCCCTTGCGCACTCTGTCGCTAAACAACATTTCTTTTTCAGGGAGTAGGAGTATACACCTAACGCTCAAAAACCCGTATTTGTTTTTGTTTTGATCTTCAATACAGATACAAGACACTCACATGGCAGACACGAGTGATTCCTCGAAATCCGTGCACGACCGATCGGATGACGCTCCAAGCGATCGTTACAAGCAACATAAGACGCAGCTCGTAATCTTCAACGGTGTTGGCGGCACGACCGAGATGAATAAGCCACTGGTCATCACGGCCAACATCTCAGGGTTCGACGTCAGACGCGTGCTAATAGACCCCGGGGCTGTCACTGACATACTCTTCACCAAAACTTTGGAAGAAATGGTCCACCAGGAGGATCAACTAGCACCAGACGAAGAAACTTTTGTCGACTTTTCTGGTCAGGTCGTTAAGACACAAGGAACCCTCACGACATGGCTCGCCCTGGGTGTCCAACCTAAGGTCGTGCGCACTCAAGTGAGGTTTGCCATATCGGCGGCACCATCAGCATACAACGCAATTCTAGGTCGACCGACCCTGAACAAGCTTCGAGTCATCGTATCCATAGAGCATATGGTGATGAAGTTTCCTACACCGGCCGGGATCGAAAAATACAGGCAGATCCAGAAGCCTACGTGTGTTGTGCGACCGACCGACCCGATACTAGCAAATGTGAGGGCCACGCTGCGAACCCCCCTGAGATAGTGGACTTGTGAGATGAAATCCCCGAAGCCAGACCACAGCCTACGGAGGACCTCGTGAGCATCTGCATAGACCAGGCGAATAGGCGAGAAGTCTGCGTGGGAACTCTCCTCGACCTGACGGCCCGAAAGAAGTTCCAGGAATAGCTCACTCAATACCGAGATGTATTCGCCTGGAGCGCCGCAGACATGCCAGGGATAGATCCTGCTCTCATATGCCATTCCCTCAACATCAAAGATGGGCCCGGGGTGATCCAGAAGAAGCGGCATTTCGGTGAAGAAAGGCAGCAAGCAATCAATGAAGAGGTTCAAAAGCTCCTCGACGCCGGCTTCATACGCGAATCGCAGTACCCCGAGTGGCTGTCGAACATGGTGATGGTAAAAGAAAGTGAATGGGAAATGGCGAATGTGCGTAGATTTTACCAATCTGAACAAAGCCTGCCCAAAGGATGCTTACCCGCTCCCGAACATCGACAAACTGGTCGATGGGACGACCGAGCACCGGATGCTGAGTTTCTTCGACGCCTTCTCCGGGTACAACCAGATCCAGATGAACCCAAGGGACCAGGAAAAGACCTCCTTCATCACAGATAAAGGTGTCTACTGCTACAGGGTCATGCCTTTCGGACTGAAGAATGCATGGGCCACCTATTAGAGGATGATGGACATCAACTTCCGAGAATAAATAGGTCGAAACCTCGAGGTCTACGTCGGCGACATGGTAGTCAAATCCATGGAGCTCGAACAACACCTAGCGCATCTCAAAGAGCTCTTCTTGGTATTGCGGGCGCATCAAATGAAGTTAAATCCAACGAAATGCACTTTCGGCGTATCGACGGGAAAATTCCTGGGATTCATGATCACACAGCGAGGAATCGAAGCCAACCCCGAGAAATGCGCACCCATTCTCAACATGGAACCACCACGAACGATGAAAGAAGTACAGAGGCTGAACGGAAGGTTGGCGGCCCTCAATAGATTCTTATCAAGAATGGCCGACCGATGCCTCCCCTTCTAGAAAATTCTGAAGACAGCACCAGCGTTTCAATGGATTGAGCAATGCGAGAAGTCCTTCCAGGACCTCAAAGCCTACTTAGCTAAGCCTCCGGTGTTAGCCAAGGCCATCAAAGGAGAAACTCTCGTACTTTACCTAGCTACCACTGACCACGTTGAGCTCAGTCCTAATAAGGGAGGAAGGAGTCGAAGAGTTCCCAGTCTATTACACAAGCCATGCCTTGCAGGGAGCCAAACTTCGGTACCAACGGGTGGAGAAGCTCGTACTTGCTGTTGTCCACTCGGCCAGAAGACTTCGACCCTACTTCCAACAAAACACAATCATGGTGCGAACTGACGAACCTCTGCGGAAAATACTACAAAAGCCAGACTTAGCAGGTCGAATGACAAACTGGGCAGTCGAGCTTTCCGAGTTTGACATTCAATACGAGCCCCGTCGGGCGATCAAAGCCCAAGCTTTGGCAGACTTCGTCGCCGAAATGACCCCGTCAGAACGCCTTTAGGGGGACGCCCCGGCTTCTAATCACGACGAGTCAATTGAGCCACAGCCAGAAAAATCCCCATGGCTAGTCTACATAGACGGCTCCTCG
Organism: Senna tora; assembly: GCA_014851425.1. NCBI lineage: Eukaryota > Viridiplantae > Streptophyta > Magnoliopsida > Fabales > Fabaceae > Senna > Senna tora. The sequence continues at coordinate 11,584,252 of CM026263.1, forward strand.
ACCAGGAACGACAGAATCAAAGTGGAACAAGCTCTGCGCTTCACGTTCCCTGCCTCCAACAACCAAGCTGAATATGAAGCACTCATAGCCGGGCTAGCGCTAGCTTACGTCCTAGGCGCCTCAAAGGTCAAGCTATTCAGCGATTCACAACTAGTTTTCGGACAACTAAACGGAGACTTTGAGGCAAAGGACCCCACTATCATCAAATACGTGGAGCGTGCCAAGCAAGAAATCAGTAGGTTCAAATCCGTCCTGATCACATAGATCCCCCGGAATTAGAACACCCAAGCTGACGCCCTCTCTATACTAGCCACCACACCGAGCCAATCGAGACTTAAGATGGTCTTGCGAACCACGCTTCGCACCCCAAGCATAAGCCCAGAAGTGTTGCCAATCACAATCGACAATTCCTGGATGGCCCATATCAGGGCGTATATAACGGCAGGCATCTTACCCACTGACAAAGAACTCGCCCGAAAAATCAGGAGGCAAACGACTCGATACTTTGTCTGGGGAACGACCTATACAAAAAGGGATTTTCATACCCACACCTCCGATGTATCTCGGCTGAAGATGCAAGCTACGTGCTACAAGAAATCCATGAAGGAATATCCGGCACACATCAGTCCGTAGGAGCCCTCCGAAAATGAGCTCTACGCTCCAGATTTTATTGGCCAATAATGAGAGCCGACTCAGAAGCTCTAATCGCCCATTGCGACCAATGTCAGCGCCACGCTGCGTTTATACACCAGCCGCCGGGTGAGCAAAAGCCCATCGACTCCCCATGGCCCTTCGACACGTTGGGCATGGATATCCTGGGCCCCCTCCCTCAGGGCACGCTCCAGAGAAAATTCCTCATCGTGGCTGTCGACTACTTCACCAAGTGGATCGAAGCCGAACCCTTGGCCACCATTGGATCCCAGAATGTTCAAAACTTCCTCCTGCGTAACATCGTCACGCGCTTAGGTCCCCCGCACACGTTGATCACCGACAACGGATGGCAATTCGTCAGCAAGAAGTTCAAGGATTTCTGCAAAGAATGGAGCATCGACCACATAACCACTTCAGTCGAGTACCCGGCGACCAATGGGCAAACAGTAAGAGCAAACCGTATCATCCTCGAAGGACTACGAAAGCGATTAACAGACGCCAAAGAAGGATGGGTGGACGAGCTCTCGTCGGTCTTGTGGTCATATAAAACCATAGTACACATGGCCACAGGAAAAACCCCCTTTGCTCTGACATACGGGCAGGAAGCAATCGTCCCAGCCGACATCGGAGTTCCCTCAGATCGGGTGCTCAACTACTCTGATTCAAACCCGGAGAGCCTATTGGTCAGCCTCGACGCAGTCGAAGAACGAAGGGAAGCAGCGGCACTCAGAAACATTGGGTACAAATAGCTACTGGCGCAAAAATACAACCGGGGCGTCCGACCCCGTAAATTTGAAAGAGGTGACTTGGTCATGTGTACAGCGATAAACAATAGGCGCGACCGTCTACACGTCAAGCTTGCCCCTAATTGGGAAGGCCCGTACAGGGTTATTGGCATCGCCTTGCACAACGCAGACAAGTTAGCACACCTAACAGGCGAACACGTCCCAAACACTTGGAACGCCAGCAGCCTTAAGAAAGATTTTGCTATGCCTTAGTCAATAATGTTTCTTTGCGCCTTAGTCCAAAGGCCAAGCTCGCAGGCACTTCACTACGTCTTAGTCCCAAGACGAATGCGTCTTGCCTTGTCTTAGTCCCAAGAGAAATGTACTACTAACTCGTCTCAGTCACGAGACAGTTACTCTGTGTTTAAAAAGAATATGAAATGCAATACAATTGACCAGCTCTCGTGCTCAAAATTTCTTTGTATTCACATAAGGGAACTATCGCCCCAAATTTACAAGGGGACTATCGCTCCGAAATTACAGAACCATAAAAATAGCAGTTTGAAATTAAGCATCCTCTGGTAAACGCGGGGACCCATCCAACCGCGGTGGATCCCTTCGAGAATTTGGTGGCACCTCATAATCCTCGATCCTCAAAGGAGAATCCCCTCGAGCGCGAACACGGAAGTCCCCGCCGATGTTCTCCCAGGAAGGAAGCATCCTGGCCCTGACATCTGGAGGAACAGAGATGCCCATCAAGTCCTCCAGCTGGGCTATGCCATTGTGCATCCCGTAATTCACGAAACGTAGAAAGTCCTGACGACGGACCCGTAGGGCGCTAGCCTTGCCCTCCAACTCCTCCACCCGCACCGCCAGCCGAGTGTTCTCCTCCAACAGCTCCTCGATAACCTCCTACACAAGGATTACAAGAGGATCAGCCACATCCAACGAAGTACAACAAAACTAGGGGAAAAGCGTCCTACCCCCTCAAGCTAGAAGTCGGACGGGCATCTCTTCGGGGGGTACTGGGGTATAAGGAACCTTGTTACTGTTGAGACGAGTCAAGCCGGTCTCACCCACCTGATTCGGAGCCACGACACCTTTTCCCGTAGGCTCTCCGCCCGCCTCGGCACCCTCATCCGCCCCCGCAGGTGGAACGACAGCAGTCACCAACTCCGACCGCTCGCGCTTCCGACTCCGAGAACTCGGCGGAGGATTTAGCCTCCCCTGGATTCCGCCTAAAGTCAGCCTTACGAGAAGAAAACATTCACGGCCTGGTAAGAAGACAGAAAGAAGGGATACAAATTCACCAACACTGACTTACCTAGAGCTATGCCCGACACCATGGCTCCCTTCAGAAATTCAAAGGCCGTTTCCTCGTACTCCTCCCGGTCGTACCGAATCCGGAGAACAGGATTAGACTACTTGAACGGAAAACGCGGGCGCCAGTCGGATGGACGAACCCAAGGCGGACAAAAGCCTTTCTTGGGAACCACCTTGAAGAAATATGACCTCCAAGCGTGGTTGTTACCCGGAAGGTCGGTGATGGTGAAGCCTTTGACGCGCGACTGGAAACACACCCATCCATGCGCCTCACAGACGTGGTAGGGAGACAGAAACACACTGGGGAGAACCTCCAACCTATGAGACTGACAGAACCTGTCGAAAACACTGAGTATTGACCAAGCATTCTGGGTCAATTGCGCAGGACAAACATTAAGCAGGTTTTGCATGGCCTCCACAAAGCCAGAGAATGGAGGAATAAAAGCGGTGTTGTAGGGAACGCAGAGGGGAAGAACGAAGCCGACACCGTCGCTCCAGAGAATCATAACCCCTCCCCCATTGGCCTTATCTCATAGTCCTCTGGGAGAGAAGGAGTGAAACGTTCCTCCCACACCTTTTGGATGCCGGCCCCTGGCAGCACCCGCGACACTCCGGCAGCATCCGCCGCTGACACGTTCACCGTCGAGCCCAGTTCCGGCTCTGCAGAGTACCAGCCCACAGAGGCAGACGGAGGAGGAGTTGCCAGTGCTCCATCATCCCCCGAGAGAATCTCCCAGAGATTCGCGGAGTCCCGCGACATAATGAGAGCATCTACTCTCTCCCTGACTCCTTCCATGGCCACCAACAGGAGGGATTGCTCAAAGTCTGGATCCCGGGAAGAGCACACGGAAGCGGCGGCACTAGCAGAAGCCATTTGTCGAAGTGGCGGAGAATTGAAGATCACAAGGTCTAAGGATTGGGAAGGAGAAGATTCGCAGAATAATGGAAAATCTCCCGCTCTTAGAGTATAAAGGAGGCCCAGAAGGCGCCTCGCAGCCCGAGGGGCGCGAAAACGAAGCGACTCCGAAACCAAAGGAAATGACCAACCGGCCCCTGTCCTTTGGATCTCCCTTACTAACCCTCGAAAGGTATTTCGGGAAATGCCCCTCTAAGCAATGACGACTCCACCTCAGTAAATCGCGTACTTCCTGCAGAGACGGCTCGAAAACTTGCTGAGGAAGCCAAGCGGCCAGCCATCCAAGACGAGACGTGTGTCCTCCCCAAGACGTTTCCTTTCCCACGAAGCGATGCGAGGGAGCCAACTTCATAAGTCGGACGGCCACCTCCCATAACCGCGACACTAAGTGGGCGAGCTATCCCACGACTAAAGGCAGCGAAAATTCCTAAGTACCTTACAGGCAAAGGAACTTAAGTCCACAGGCGCCCGACACTCGTAGACTTGGGGGACTTATGTAACTACGGAATATTCCACCTAGGGACACGTGGCACTGACGTTCTAGAAGTACAACCCCGGCACCCGTTGGAGACATGTGGCACCACTCATCTATCTGTTACGTGGCCTTCGCCCACGTCACCACACGGAGTTTCCCCTCAACCAGACGTGGGATCTCCACAAGCCTCGTGGGACGACTCACGTCCCACGAGGTTGTGGGTCGAGCACGATCTCCCCACACGCAAGTATAAATTGACCCTCACTCGGGGGACTAAGCAAGCAATCTAGTCTAAACAGAACTACACACAACCTTAAGGATTATTGTGAACGATCCCTAATATTCCATACTCTCTCGGTACCTGAGCACCCTTAGATACCTCACGCGAGTCCTCTCCATACCTCGAGCTCCACTACTGGCCCCCATTCCGGCCAATCTCCGGCAAGCTCACCTCCTCCTTGGAGCACACCATTAGCAGGGCTTCCAGCAGCCCACAGAGACCATAGCTCTCTCCCACTAAGGCAACCTCCTAAGAGCAGCTCGCCCGCCCGGAGTACCTTAGGCACGTCTTAGCCGCACACGGCCCAATACAGGTAACAGCCTTGCCTAACGGCTCCGATAGACGTCACCATGACAAACTACGTGGACTTTGATCCCTCCCGAAGGGTACGTAGGCACCTAGGTGTATCACCTAAGGACAAGTCCCCCAAGGTTAAGACCCCTTGCGGTCCTAATTTCAAATCGCAATTGTCTGAGCCAAAAACGACAGTTACACATTATATTTAAATTAGTCAGTTCGTACTATTTTATTTAAATCATATATATATATTCTTATAAAAAATCATATATATATATATCAAACTGAAAGATCCCCCGTGGAAATCCACGGGGTTAATTCTAGTTATGTGATATTTGTGATTGTTTTATTTTAATAGTTCCGCTATCTGAGACGAGTTAGATACCCGAGAGTAGGAACCCGAACCAACTCCAATTAATTAATCAACTTGGTTAAAACTTTAACTGAAACCGGGTAAGGAAAGTTAGTAACAAACTAATTCTAGTCTATTATATGCTAAAATGAACTTAGGGAATTGAGGGTGTTACAAAAAAGACACACACAATAAACGAAAAGAAGGTAGATAAAGAAAAATGGAAAAAGGAAAACTAAAAACTAAAAAGTGCTTTCACCTACAGATTCCTTTGTGAAGCATAGAAAATAAGAAAAATCACTTGTTCTGCAAAAATGAATTTTGAAAACATGACTTTAAAGAACTTGTTAATAATTAAGATGATCATTACTAGAGTTATTTAACAAAAAAGTCCATTTATTTATTGAACTTGTGATTTGAGCAAAAATAAAATTATACCGTGAATCTAGAAATTTTTCTGAGCTTGTGGTAAAGATTTCGAAGCAATTGGAGATAAAAATTTTATCTGGCTTAGAAAATTTCATCTAACTGAGACTCTTGTTTCAGATATTTTAGTGAGCAAAAATAAATTTTCATGGTTGGCTTCTTTAATTGAAAAATTGGGTATCAATCTGCCTTCAATTCCATTTAGAGATACAACATCATCAAGAACACTCTGCTAGTCATCATCACAATCAGCAAAAACTGAATCATACCATGCCTTTTTAATAATTATGTGGATAGCGAAATTGGCGATGGAGGAGCAATCGGGTACGCCTGGCATAACATGCTTCCTATCCAATGATCCCTTAGATATACGCCTGGATAGCGAAATTGGCGATGGAGGAGCAATCGGGTAACACTCGCCCATATCGTAAATTATTATATCTTTAACCTTAGATCCTCACCACTATGGAAGAAGACACACACAATTAACGAAAGAAGGCAGATAAAGAAAAATGGTAAAAGAAAAACAAAAATGTGCTTCCACCTACCTATTTCTTTGTGAAGGGTAGAAAAGAAGAAAAACAACTTGTTCTGCAAAAATGAATTTTCAGAACATGATTTGAAACAATTTGTTAATACTTAGAATAATAATAACTAGAGTCACTTAAAAAAATTCATTTATTTATTAAATTTGTGATTTCAGCAAAAATAAAATTATATTCTGAATCCAGATTTTTTCTCAGCTTGTGGTAAAGATTTGGAAGTAATTGGAGGAAAAAATTTTAACTAGCTTAGAAAATTTCATCTGACTGAGACACTTGTTTCAAATATTTTTCGTGAGCAAAAATGAATTTTAATGGTTGGCATCTTTAATTGGAACTTTGAGTATCAATCCACCTTCAATTCCATTTAAAGATGCAACATCGTCAAGAACACTATAGTAGTCATTATCACAATGAGAATCAAATACAACAACTGAATCAAACTTTGCCTCCTCAACACTTCCGAGGAGAGCGGGATTGGTGATGGAGGAGCAACCAGATATGCCTGGCGTAACAGAGTTTTTATTTTTATTATATTTATTTAATTTGAATTTTATGGTTAATGTTATGTTTATTATGTTTCTGGTAATAAGGGACCCGGCATGGCTGGTGTCTCGGCACTCAGGTATCACTCGGCACTCGGTCGAACATTTAAATTTGCCCCTAACCATTTTTCCGCTTCTAGTCATGTGATTTCCCGCTCACCTAAAGCCTATATATGTGAGTCTTGCCAAGGCAATCACTCACTACGCTATTCCTAGCCCCTAGAGCACTCGGTTGTACACGGTGCCTAGCTCCTTTACCTTCTTAGCTCTCTACAGCCTAGAGGCACCACACCCTCGTGAACTACACTGTGATCTCACTTGAGTACGTAGGCTCCTGGGTCCAGAACTCGGGTCGAGTCCATCTCTTTCAGCCTCTAACCGCTCTCATTTCGGGCCTCAAGGTCAACAGAATATCAATGGTCCCAACGTGGTCTTATCCTAGACCATGTTCTTTTCCTTCAGCGTAACCTATCTGATGCTGCAACTAGAAGATGTCGATAACCCGTAGTGGAGCAAACCAAAGACAATAAACTCCAGAAGATCAAGAAATCAAGCCAAGCCTGCGCACAGGTCATAGGAGACATGCACAATCACCATCAGTACAAGAACACCAACCTATCATCTAGGAGATCCCCTCATAAGGGGATGAGAGGGATGGGAGAACGGCCTCCTTTCCACAATAGCATCTCCCAGGAAGAGGAGTGGATCCTCTAGCCCTCGACAAGAAGGGGCAAAGGACCCTCGATCGAACAGGGACGAAATACAGAATCTGAAGGACTAGGTGCAGTACCTGCGGCAACAGCCCGTAAGAGGAGCTCAAGATTTCATTGCAAATATGGCCCAAGTAGAACGAGAAGAAGCACTCAAGCAGATGACGGAAAATGGTCGTCGCCAACAAGAACCATCAAGAACTAATCAAGAAGACCCAAGAAATACCTTCTTTGAAAAGCATCAACATGCTTCGGAGAATTATTATCAGAATCCCCCAATACCGCGACCAGAATACATACCAGCTGCACCAATAGTCTAAACAACAAGAGACTATTGGATCGATTATCAGCTCGGCAACCAAAACCAATACATATAGATGTACGTGACAAGGCAACCAATTATGAGCACATCAATGTCGACCGAATCTAGAGCCACTACATAGCCGAGGCATCACAGACCCCCAACCACAGCCACTCGAAACTTAGGTACATCCCTTTGGCTATAGTTCATATCAAAATCACCATATTCATCCTACAGAATACGATGGACACCCACCATTGGCGACCGGAATGTACCAGCTAGGCAGCACTTATCAGCCGGCCGGAGCCCCGTGGAACAATGGAATGGCCCAACCGTACCCATACTACGGGTATCAACAGCCAACGGGCACTCCTCAAGGGGCACTGCAAAAGAAAGGAAAACATCCATTTATTTCGCATGTCATGGAAGCCCACTTCCCGATGGGCTATAAAATACCCATGAAGATCTAGTCATACGGAGGAGAGGCAAACCCTAGAGACCATATCAATACAATCAATTCAGCCAAGTCAATCCTCAACGCATCGGACCCCTAACAATGCCGCCTATTTTCCTCCACCCTTACAGGCCCGGCACTACAATGGTACTCCATACTGCTGGAAAATTTCATCAAATATTTCGATGACCTAGCCGATCGTTTCCTCAAGCAAATTTTCATTAGCAAAAAGTGGAAAAAGTTATAAGGAGATCTTCAAGCGCTTTAGCAAGAGAAAAGGGAATCTCCCGAGACTTCTTTTCTCGTTTCACCGCACTAGCACTGCAAATCTTGGGACTTGAGGACTCGGTGGCAATACACGTAGTCAAAGTAGCACATAAAGGGAACCCCTTCTACTATGCAATAGCCACCAACAAACCCAATTTAATGCCAGAGCTATTACAGAAAGCAAAAAAAAGTCTTAAAGAAAGAAAAAGTCTACCACATCAAGAAGGCACAAAAGATCCTGGATGACGACAAAGAAAGTTCCAAGAAAAGAAAGGACGAGACCCAGAAAATAGAAGAAACCAAGAAGAGGGAAAAAACGAGGCCCGCCGAGTGGCAAATTTCCCATGTACACACCGCTCACTAGAACTCCCTCCTACATCTTGGAAGAAGTTCACATGATGGAACTGCTTAAGTTTCCACCCCAGCAAAGCCAAAGAGGCCGGATCAGAAAATCGACAGGAACAAATACTATCGCTTCCATAGGGAATATGGACACACTACATATGAGTGTCTTAACCTGAAAGATAAAATTGAAGAACTCATACAACAAGGCAAATTGCAGAAATTTGTCCAAAGGGACAAAAGGTGGAGTGAGAGAACTTCACCCCAAAGGGACTCGACAGAAAGAAGGGACCGTGAGCCAAATCACCGAGAAGACAGAAACAAAAGAGAAAATAATGGTAGGCACAACTATCTTATTGATGAAAATCGAGACCCTCCAATACGAGGAATAGTGGAGGTAATAGCGGGAGGCATCCAGAAAAGAGCTATAACTCAGTCCCAATCCAAGAAGAAGATCAAAAGGTCGATCATGACACTCGATTACCCCACAAAAAGGGGAAACCAGAACAAGACAAAGAGTTTGAGCTGATCACGTTCAATTTTAGTGATTTCGGTGGAATAGACCCGGATCACGACGATCCTACGGTAATCACCGTGGCAATTGATGGGTTCTAAGTCAAAAGGATTCTAGTCAATCAAGGTTCCTTGGCAAACATCCTGTACTATGAAGCCTTCAAAAAGCTAGGCCTGAACAAGGGAGATCTACAGCCTTTCAAGGGATCTCTTGTGGGATTCTCAAGCACTGAATTCCTAACAGAAGGAGTAATTAGGGCACGAGTGCTAATCGGAACAAGCCCCAAAGTAGCATTGTGCCACGCTAACTTCATTGTCGTCTCAACTCCAACAACTTACAATGCCTTACTCGGAAGACCTACCTAAATAAGTTGTAAGCGGTAATCTCCACCACACACCCCCTGATGAAGTTTCCAACCTCACGTGGAGTTGACTAAGTTAGAGCCGATCAGAAAACCACACGAGCATGTTATGCAGCAAGCTTATCAGAAACAAGGAAACCTCTCATAGATTGCTTGAATCAAGGAAAAGCACCGAAGCCCAAACAAGAGGAGACGGTGGAACAGAAGAATAGTTAGCCCCCCGACGACCACCAAAACCGTGAAACAGGCTGGATCCTATCTCACTCTCCCTTTTTATATGCATTTTTCTTTTGTAGTTTAATTGTATAATGCTTCACATTTTCATTTCTTCTACTCTTAAATTCTACAACATGTACTATTGAGAAAGGCAACAAAATAAGCATTCTCTTGGGAAGCATTATTACAAAAGTACTAACTATCCTTATTATTCGTGCCGCAGATAAAGCAAACACGATTGCACCTAACGCGGCAAATGTGCAACAAAACATGGCAAAAATGCGCCACTCGGAAAAAAATGAGAGCCCACGACAAAGCCCTCACAAAGAGGCGTACCAAAAAGTCCCCGCCTATAAGGCCAAGGGCACCCCCAAAAGTTCCAACCTATAAGGCCCCGGGCATCCAATAAGATCCTCATAAAGAAGCACACAAAAAAGTCCCCATCTATAAGGGCAAGGGCACCCCTAAAATGTCTTAACCTATAAGGCCTCAAGCATTAAAAAGCCCTCATAAAGAGGCACTCCACCATGACAAAGGCAACTTGGAAGAAAGTACGCCTCGACACAAGAAGGGTCCACGCCCCAAAGAAGCACCACGGCAAGAAAACACTCTCATCCAGCTAGCTCTTTGATCAGATTCCACTCAAAAGTCCTAGCCTATAAGGCCCTCGGCCAGCCCTAAAGCCCTCATAAAGGGGAACTTAAAAGTCCCAACCTATAAGGCCCTCGGGCAGCCCCAAAGCCTTCATAAAGAGGCACTTAAAAGTCCCAGCATAGAAGGCCCTCGGGCACCCTCACCAAGAAGCACTCTCTCAAGAAGTCCTAGTCCTCAACAAGACTCGGCGATCAAGCAAGTTATGGGAGTAAGAGGCGCCAACTAGCAGAAAAACAAGTAAAAGCTTCATAGAGTCAAAAGAGCAAATCTCTACAAATATCAAGCAAAGCAAAGCAAACTTAGTCAATGAATACGTTAACAAAGTCCAAGCTACACAAACATGATGATAAGGAATTCAGCTGCCGGAGACAAATAGTCCGGCTTTGACAAAAATATCCTGCCCACAAACAAAAACCAAAAGAAAATGAAACTAAGAAGGAGCCGAAGATAGCGCAGACCCAACAACATCTGTGTTTCCTCCCTCAACGCCTTTGTCCTTGAAAACCCCCTCAAAAGTCGGCAGCACGTCAACATTGCTCTCCTTAATAGGGGCATCATCCACAGTTCGGTCGCGAGCTCCTTTTTCAACCTTAGCTCAAGTCTCACCCTCGACTTTGCCACGTGCCTCGTCCTCCGCTTCCACTACACGGCAGAGAGGACCTGCAAAACCTTTCTTCAGAAACAATTTCCCTTCGGTCCCTGCAACCCGTGCCTGTATCATGTCGCCAAAGACCTCTTTTTCGCAGTCAATTTGGTCGAGCCAGAGCAAAGGATTCACAAGTTGAAAATGATGAGGAGCATTGTAAAATGCATACTCAGTCATATAAAGAGCATTCTTCAAGGGAATAAAACGAACATCCTTAACCTTATGCGCCTCCCTTTTAAGCTAATAAATTTGCCGCTCCTGATCACCCTTTTCCTTTTTTAGGCTGGTTACCTCAGTCTCCCAGGCTTGTTTATCCTTATTATGCACGGCGACCAGATCCTTGGCACATTTGGCACAACCATTATGGGCCTCCTGAAGCAAATCAAAACGCTTTTGCAACTCTTCGAGCGCATCTTTGAGTCGCCCGGCTTCCTTAATGGCTGATTCAAAGGTGACCTAGTAAAGCAAAGGGAACCCAGAGTCAGCAAATAAAGATGGTGAAAGGTTAGAAGTCATAATATCTCGTACCTTTAATAGTATCACTTGAGCAGATAACTCGTGATGCTCCACAAATATGCGGAGAAGCTCTAAACACAACCACTCTAAATGCAAAGAGCCTCAGCTTCACCAAGCATGGAGGTCAGGTGCAATGAATAATCAGTTGAATCCTCTCGGAATAAATTTAGACCGCCCCTCCCAAAACCTGCGTCAAGGCTCAAGATCCTCAATCATCTTCTTCTTCTTGTTCTTCTTCTAGTGACCTCCCCTTAACTCATCAGCATCATCACCAACAACTGCATCCTTACGCTTACCCTTCCGCCGAATCTCTTCTTGGGTAGCCCCAAGGGCCACTGTAGGAGGAACTTCAGCTAAAGAAGCTCCGGCGGCCAAGGAGGAAGGGGGTACGTTACCCAAATAAGGATCAGGGCCATCATCAGGAGGTCAATACAAGCAGGGTAATGGAAAAATGAAATGATCTTCCTCGTCAGAAGAAAGTGACGAAACCACCCGCTGAGCCCCACCAACCCGCGCTCCCATGGCCTCCGGCACCCAATAAATTTTTTAAATCCTTAATATGCTTGAAAATTCTTTTTACAATCTCTAACTCTATCGGAGTTAAGTCCTCATCTCGTACACTAGGAAGACGATCCGAGTCGCTCCAAATTAAAGGAAATAAAGGGCTACAATTTCTGTTTAGCCAAAAAGGATAAGCACCTCTCAAGGGAACTACACGAACAAAGGATTCCTGCCAACCCCGCAGCTTCCACTCAATCCCTTTAAAAATAGCAGGAGCTTCAGCCGCTCTCGCAAAATGCCAGGGCCGCCCCGTAGAACTCCGATCAAGTTGATAAAAGTTAGGAAACAACTTAACATTCGGAAGAACCTGCAGACGATGACAATGCAGCTGAAAACCGGCTAGTAGTATCCAAGAGTTATCGGTCAGTTGATTCAGGCAAAGGCCAATCTGATTCAGAATAGCAATTTGAAAAGGAGTACAAGGGGGCTTGATACCAAAATGCTCCAAGATAGAAGTATACATTAAAAAACCCGACCCCATCGTAGTCCATAACCTGAAGGGGGCCCCTTTCCCCGCCAACAATCCCGTATGTGTTTGAGCCGGGACACAAGGCTAAATCTCGCCTCCAAAACTACCGAATCTCCTCCGCACCATCAAGCTATGACCTACACTCATATGAATCTTTATTGCCACATGGAAATCACTCTTTTGGCACCCGGCATATGGGCCGAAGGGCGCCCTTCTTACTTAGTTGCCCTTGCGAGACAGACCGAAGTCACCCCTCGAAGCTAAGCGCCATTGAGACACACGGCGGGAAGTGGTGCGAGAATCAGCAGAGGACCCTGAAACATCAGAACCCTCAGTAGTGTAGCGAGGCCCCTCGATATGAACGAGATGGCGTACCGCTCCTTTGAATAGAAAATCAAAACACAAAAACGAGAGAAGAAGAAACAATCAGGGAAAGCAAATACCTTGAGTGATGATGTAGAATGCAAAGAACAATTGCCGAAAATAGGAATCCCTAGCGACGAGTACGACGAAGGAGCCCTATGAAATTAAAAGGGGGGAAAATAAATACAAGACGCAATAAAAAAATCAAAGAGCGAAGAATGGTCTAGAATAAGTAGAAACTTACTTCACAAAAGAGAAATTAGTGATCGATGCCAGAAAATAGGAACCCGACAGCGGAATAAGAGAAATCGCAGAACAAAAAAACGCGAGGAAGACGAAAGAAGGCGAAAAGACTGTTCACTAAAGAATTAGTGCCAAAATATGAAGAAAGCATGTCAAGGGAAGACGAAAACACCCTGGGGTAACAAACCGCTCATTCACACGGATGACACACGGAACCACTTAACCGTGACTTTGCCACAACAAGGAAAACATGACCACGATGGACACTCAAAGAGCAGAAATTTTGCTCTTCTCATACTTGGCATCTTTAATTGGAAAATTGGGTATCAATCCACCTTCAATTCCATTGGCAAATAAAAGATCATCAAGAACAATCTAGTAGTCATCATAACAATCAGAATCAAATTTAGCATTTGAATCAAACCATGCCTTCTCAGAGACCATCTGTTCTCCTTTTGCGACTTTGCATCTTCTTGGAGGAGCTCAACCTCCGTCGTCCCACACACCCAAGAGGCATTGACGCACACACGCTCATACCATAAATTATTATCTCTTTCACCTTAGATCCTCACCACCATGGAAAAGACACACACAATGAACGAAAACGGGACGAATAAAGAACATGGGAAAAAGAAAAACTAAAAAGTTCTTCCACTTACAGATTCCTTTGTGAAGGCTAGAAAAGAAGAAAAACAACTTGTTCTACCAAAATGAATTTTCAAAGCACGATTCGAAAGATCTTGTTAATAATTAGGAAGATCTTCACTTAAGTTATTTAACAAAAAAAATCCATTTATTTATTGAACTTCTGATTTGATCAAAAATAAAATTTCACCGTGAATCTAGGACTTTTTCTGAGCTTGTGGTAAAGATTTGGGACCAACTGGAGATAAAAATTTTATCTGGCTTTCAAAATTTCTTCTGACTGAGACATTCAAACATTTTTACTGAGCAAAAATGAATTTTCATGGTTGGCATCTTTAATTGGAAAAATGGGTATCAATCCACCTTCACTTTCATTTAGAGATACAACATCATCAGTGTAATACCCCGGAAAATTTTGAGGATTAAAGAAAGATTTATTCCAAACTTTGGAGAATTTAAGAATGATTTATTCTGGGGCTAAAAATTAAAACCTTAAAAAGAATATAGGAAAAGTATGAAAGTTAAGGGAAACCGGGGAGGAATCGAGAAATTCTTCGAAGTTTAAAAAAATAAAATAAAGGGTGAAAGAAAGAGGCAAATTATTTTTTTTTTAAATTAATTAAGGACCTAAGAAATTAGAAACCTAAAATAAATAGGAGTTAGAACTAAATTAAAATATTATTAGTTATTATTTATGTAATTATTAATTAATTTATTTTTTAATTAATATTACTTTCAGATTTTTTTATTAATATTATTTTAGTATGTTAATTAAGTAAAGAAAACAAAGGAAAAGAGAATAAAAGAGAGAGGGGGGGCTACGGGCAGAAGAAGGAGAAGCAAGGAAGAAAAAGAGAAGGAAAGGAGAGAGAGGGAGAGCTACGGCTTGGAGGTGGGAGGAGATCCGGCGGGAATCTCGCCGGAATCTGGCGAGCCGGAGTTGGAGGAGGAGCCGAAGATCATCCTCGTCATCTTCCTCGTCTCAATCTCTCGAGTTAAGGTTGGTATAACGCTCGATTCTCTCCAAGTTCCCATTTCCTTCATTTTTCTTCATTTTTTGGAATTGAGTTGAGAATCTGAGCTTGGGTGGATTCGAGGGTAGAATAATGCTTCTAAAGTGTTCTTGAACACTCATCGGGGTTAGGATTCGAGGCTAGATCGTTGGATTTGGCCGGATTCGAAGTTGGAAGAGTTTGGGGTTTATAAAACCCATTTTTCCCAATCTCGAACGATCAATGATTCGGCAAAGAATCGGAGTTGGATTTGAGTTGTAGGACTTCCTAAATAAAGTATATATGTACGAGAACAAGACCCGTGAAAAGTGGAATCGAAGCCGGATCGGAAGGTGGCCGAAACCAGCCACAGCACAGCAAAAACGCTGCTGTGCTGCGAGCTGGCGCTGCAGCGCCCAAACCACTTGCTGGTTGGCCAAGGGCAACCAAGGCAGCACCTTGGCGTCGCAGCGCCATAATGGGCGCTGCAGCGCCCGGTCCCTGCCTGGCTTGCCCCAAGCCCATTTTTAGGGCGAATAAAGACCTCCAAACTCCCTCTCTTCAATCCTAAACACCCTAGAACACTCCTAAACATGTTTTTGAGAATTAATTCACTTTTTGAGGATTATATCATTCTAAGTACCTTCTTGTTTCTCAAGGATGGAAACTTGCGAAACAAATTAGGTCTGACTTTGTGAATTGCAACCTTATCCCTTCACAACCTTCAAGAAACCTTAAGTAGGATGAATTGGAGGTATATTGAGGTTTAGAAACTAGATTTCTTAGAACCCAAGTAGAAACACAAGTTGATTTAAAATGCTTAGACCTTCCTAAAATTAGGATTCCATCCAACCAAGCTAGATAAGCTTTCTTAGATGCGAATACAAGGTAGATAGAGGTCTAGTACTCAAATCCAAGTATGTGAAACACTCAAGTAGAGTGTTATATGAGAGTAAGTCAAGTGTCCAAGGAAGGATACACATAAGTTGGGATAGAGAAGTCCAATAAGACCAAGAGCTTGACTCTGTGGCAACCATGGACTACACGTGAGAGTAATGGAGAGATAAATAACAGGTTAAGTTAAGTAATAACCTTAATGAAGTAAATGTTGTTCTTATAGGAACAACGACACACGATTGAGTGCAACAGGAACTCTGAGGAGACTTAAGTTACAGGAGAGGATTGCATGGAAGGTTGGCCAAGGTGAGGGTTCTTGCATCTCTGCTCCTAGGGTTGTATGCTTATGTGGATTACATGAGTATGTACATTCTCTGCTTGTCTGGTATGTGTTAGTTAGAGGTATAGAAGGCTAAAAGAATGAAAGAACTAGCAATAGGTTGTGGAAAGTAACTTGGATAGGAAAACATAGGAGTAGAGTACAACTGTTTGCTATGATTGGTGTGTTACAAATCCAACTTATACACTCCGGAGGCATGATGAGTATTTTATTAAATCTTTTTCCACGACGGTGGCAAGAGTCCTTGTGCGGAAGGACTAAACTTTTAATTTGAAATCTCGTCACGACGGTGACTTAAATTATAATCATGCAAAGGGAGTTATTGGTGGGTTTTGGATTTGATTATGCTAGCGATGTGAGACATCGACTAGAACAATGTCAGATGGCACTTGAGACCTCAGTTTTTTAATCACCATGACGATGGTCATTGCCCTATCCTGGCAATAGGGTCAGAAAGGTTTTATATTGCTATGACGATAGCTTGAGGCTCAGAGAGTGCATCTGGACAGGTATATGAGTTATATCCTATTGAGGATACTTGTACATATTAATAAGGAGAAGAATTGTTGATCCTTCGGGAAAGATACAAAGAATCCTATTAATATGTGAGATTAAGTTTAGGAGACACGAGAGGAACCTACGGGTCAACCGTGAGCCTAACCTAGTAAAAGAGAAACCATCCTGTGGAGTTGGTCTAGGGTGTGTCAGTGGCCATGCTTCGAGACGTTGTGTCGTGCCCGCCATGTGGCCTGGTTGGGTAATGGACGAGTGGGCTCAAGCTATTGCCCCGCAGCAAGGGGTCAGGACGTGCCACGTGGTGGCTATGCGTCAGTTGTTTGATAGATAGAAGTTGACTGTGTTTGATTAACAGAATTGTCATGAGCTGACCAGTACCCAAGTGATTGGGTTAAGTATGTTTTGCCACGTGGTGGCCAGTAGCCCGAGTGCACGGGTTTGAAGTAGAAAAAGCCACGTACTGGCTAGTAGATACCCCAGGGTCGGGAAGATTAAGCATATGTATGTTTAGCATCTATGTGTATGTATAAATTGTCCGTGGTTGCATATAACTGTTGATTGTGCATCGTAGTGGTAACGTACAGGACTACGTCACCACACGTTTTGTTGATTCAAATGTGTTGAACGTGAGAGGACCGGTAGGTAAAAGCCGGAACTATGTGTTACATGTTACTTGCTGATTGATGACGTGGAATAAACTGATGCATGCTTATATCTGTTAAATGCATGTGAGTGTTTGGGTGAAATTTCTGTTATTGTGTGATCACCAAGAATGCATGCTAACTCACAGTAACCAGTTGTTTGTGCATGTGGTTGTGTATAATTCCCAGTCCCAGCGGTAGGGTACCCGCCTTGCGCGAGGAATGGGAGAGTCCTCATTGAGTCGCGTGGTTAAGACTCGCACCTCATTTTTTTTACTACACTGAGACAGGTTAAGTACAGGTGAAAGGAGTCTCGGTGGAACGAGGGTTGAGTAACATTTTCGAAGACCCACAACTTGTTCATGTGGGTGAATAAAGTGTAATTTGTAATGTAATTTACTTTATCATTGTATCATAAAGTAAAGGGTAGACGTACCCAATTAGATTGTATTACTAAATCTAGAACTGTCAGCTTCACACACCTTATAGATCAGGATTTATTTTACTGCGTTACAGGGAAAATTTGCTTTCAAAATATATATATATATATACATATATCTGTTGCATGTGAATAGGATAGGCAGCATCTTCGGATGTGTAGCCAGTACACATGTTATATATATTATGTGTGTTTTCCTATATCTATATCCTGAAGCGGCACTAGCCGTGGATTTGCTTGCCTAGGATAGGCCACCATTGCGGTGTAGCCATGGTATTATACTACATGTGGATGTATTTTCAATAATAGATATTCTGTCAATTAGGTGATAAGGCTTATAGGCAGAGGGATATTCTCTGTGTTTGTGCCGGTCACGGTCCTCTAAACGGGGGTCGTGACAATCAGCAACGCTCTGGTATTCATCATCACAATTAGAATCAAATACAGCAACTGAATCAAAACATGTCTCCTCAATACCTCTGTGGAAAGTGGGATTGGCGAAGGAGTAGCAATCAGGTACGCCTGGCGTAACAGTCTTCTTATCCAATGATTCCTTAGATGTTTGAGAAGACACTCTTCTTCGGAGACCATCTATTTTCCTTTTGCGACTTTGCTTCTTCTAGGAGGAGCTCAACCTCCCTGCTTCCACACACCCCTAAGGCATTGACGCACACGCGCCAATACCATAAATTATTATATCTTTCACCTTAGATCCTCACCACCATGGAAGAAGACACACAACAAATGAAAAGAAGGTAGATAAAGAAAAAGGAAAAAGAAAAATTAAAATCTAAAATGTGTATCAACATACGGATTCCTTTGTGAAGGCTTGAAAGAAGAAAAAGAAGTTGTTCTGCAAAAATAAATTTTCAAAACATGATTTGAAACAACTTGTTAATAATTAGGAAGATCATTAATAGAGTTATTTAACAAAAAAATCAATTTATTTGTTGAAGTTGTGATTTGAGCAAAAATAAAATTATATCGTGAATCTAGATGTTTTTCTGAACTTGTGGTAAAGATTTTGGGGCAATTGGAGATAAAAATTTTACTTGGGTTAGAAAATTTTATTTGACTGAGACACTTGTTTCAGATATTTTTTGTGAGCAAAAATGATTTTCATGGTTGGCTTCTTTAATTGGAAAATTTTGTATCAATTCACCCTCAATTCCATTTGTAGAGACAACATCATCAGGAACACTCTGCTAGTCATTATCACAATTAGAATCAAATGCAGCAACTAAGTCAAACCATGCGTCCTCATAAATCAAACCATTGGCGATGTAGGAGCAATCGGGTACGCCTGGCGTAAGACATTTCTTATCCAATGATCCCTTAGATATTCGAGATAACACTCTTCTTCTGAGATCAGACCATCTGTTCTCTTTTTGCAACTTTGCTTCTTCCTGGAGGAGTTCAACCTCCTTCCTCCCATAGACGTCAGAGGCATTGACGCACATGTGTCAAAACCTTACATTATTATATCTTTCACCTTAGATCATTACAACCATTGAAGAAGACACATACAATGAACGAAATGAAGACATATAATGAGAAATGGAAAAAGAAAACTAAAAAATAAAAAGTGTTTCCACCTACGAATTCCTCTGTGAAGCGTAGTAAATATAAAAACCAACTTGTTCTGCAAAAATGAATTTTCAAAACATGACTTTAATGAACTTGTTAATAATTACGATGATCATCATCAGAGTTATTTATCAAAAAAATCCATTTATTTATTGAATTTCTGAACTGAGCAAAACTAAAATTATACCGTGAATCTACAAGTTTTTCTGAGCTTGTCGTAAAGATTTCGGAGCAAAAAGGAGATAAAAATTTTATCTGTCTTAGAAAATTTCATCTGACTGAAACACTTGTTTCAGATATTTTTGTGAGCAAAAGTGAATTTTCATGGTTGGCATATTTAATTGGAAAATTGGGTATCAATCCATCTTCAATTCCATTTAGAGATATAACATCATCAGGAACACTCTGCTAGTCATCATCACAATAAAAAAAAATACAGCAACTGAATCAAACCATGCCTCTTTACTACTTTCGTGGATAGCAGGATTGGCGATGGAGGAGCAATCGGGTACGCCTAGTGTAACATGCTTCTTATCCAATGATCCCTTAGATATACGAGACAACCTTGTTCTTTTGAGACATTTTGTTCTCCTTTTGCGACTCTGCTTGTTCCTGGAATAGCTCAACCTCCCTCCTCCCACACACCCCTAAGGCATTGACACACACTTGCCCATACCATAAATTATTGTATCTTTAACCTTAGATTCTCACGACCATGGAAGAAAACACACACAATAAACAAAAAGAAGACAGATAAAAAAAACTCGAAAAAGAAAAACTAAAAAGTGCTTCCACCTACAGATTCCTTTGTGAAGGCTAGAAAAGAAGAAAAACAACTTGTTCTACAAAAATGAATTTTGAAAACATAATTTGAAACAATTTGTTAATAATTAGGATGATCATCACTTGAGTCACTTAAAGAAATCCATTTTTTTATTGAATTTGTGATTTCAGCAAAAATAAAATTATACCGTGAATTGAGATGCTTTTTGAGCTTGTGGTAAAGATTTGGAAGCAATTGGAGAAAAAAATTTATCTAGCTTAGAAAATTTTATTTCCTTAAGACATTTGTTTCAAATATTTTTAGTGACAAAAAATTTATTTTAATGGTTGGCATATTTAATTGGAAAATTGAGTATCAATCCACCTTCAATTCCATTTAAACATACAACATCATCAGGAACACTCTAGTAGTCATTATCCCAATGAGAGTCAAATACAGCAACTAAATCAAAGCCTGCCTCCTCAATACTTCCGAAGAAAGCGGGATTGGCGATGGAGGAACATCCATGTGTGTCTGGCGTAACAGGGGTTTTATTGTTTTTATATTTATTTAATTAGATTTTTATGGTTAATGTTATGTTTATTATGTTTCTATTAAGAATCTCTTGCTTCAAGCAATCTTTTTAAATGACATTCTCGTACAATTTGTTATGATTGCACTTTTATAATATGTTTAATACTATGTGATTAGTATTAACTAATTTTATTATTATATTAATTTTTTATGATGACTAAGTAAATAAATAATTGTTGTAATTCTTTTTTTTTTGTTTTGAAAAGTATCAAGCCAAACCAAACAACACTTACAATTGTTCAAATAACTTCTACAAAAAAATTCCATTTATTTATTGAACTTGTGATTTGAGCAAAAATAAAATTATACCATGATTCTAGAAATTTTTCTGAGCTTGTGATAAAGATTTGGGAGCAATTGGAGATAAAAATTTTAACTGGCTTAGAAAATTTTGTCTGCCTCAGACACTTGTTTTAGATATTTTTAGTTAGCACAAATGAATTTTCATGGTTGGCATTATAATTTGAAAATTGTGTATCACTCCACCTTCAATTTCATTTACAAATACAACATCATCAAGAACACTGTAGTTGTAACACCCGAGGGGTATATTTGGAATCAAGTCAATTATGTTGTAAGACTTTGAATGGTCATCATTTGGAGTTGGAATGTTAGAACCCAAAATAAATGAATGAATGAATAAACAAATAAAGTATGTGTGTGTATATATATATATATATATATATATATATATATATATATATATATATATAAACTTAAGTAAGAACTAACAAAATAATATAAAATTGACAGAATTTTGATATTGAGGTTGGACATTTTGACTGAAGAAATTAAAAATAATTTTTTAACATGAAATAAGATTTTTTTGGGTTAATATTAAGATTTAATTGTTTTAGATTTGAGAATTTAACAAATTAAAATAAATAGGAAGTTCAAGTGGAAAAAGATAAATTGGGTTAAATATGAATCATATGAATTATTTCAAGCTTATAGTTTAAATTTGAAAATTTTTCGAAAATAAAAATTATACTAGGTAGGAAATTTTCATCTGCTAGAGACTAAATGACAGATATTTTTAATAGGCATATGATTAACAAATATTTTTTTTAGCTTTTCTATTTTTACCCACAAATAAATCAACATAAGAAAATCCCATTAGAAATTCATTTTTACCATACCCCAAAAGTTGTCAAATGCCTAAATCTATATATATATATATATATATATATAAAGCCAAACTCCTAACTCCTAAACCTCCCACCTAGGACTCCAAGATTGCTTTGCTCAATCAAGAATGTTAAAACCCTAAACTCCTTACACATATCAACTAATATTACACATGACACCCCAAATAAAAGCCATTTCACCTAATTGATTTGCAAACTATCAATCAATGCTTAATGGATCATAATATATAGCTGACCTATGTCACAATTAATACACAAATCATTCATGATTTAATTGATTCTCAATCAATTATGTATTGATCCCAAAATCAAACCATAACCGTGCGATGATGCCTAATTGATTGTAAAATGCAACTGACCTCTCTCACAATTAATACAACAATCATTCATTATTTAATTATTCCCAATCAATTCTGTATTGAATGAGAAATCAAACTAAAACCGTCTCTTTTTTTAAAACCTATATAAAAATAGTATTCCTCACTCCTTTGATAACAGTCCCTGTTTCTCAGTTGTTTTTCAGGCATGCAAATCGCTGTTAGTTTTTCACATGAAATTTAGCTATGTCAAATTATCTTCTAACCTTTATATTCAAAGATTCCAGCTCTATCATTCCGAACAGTGTTTCCAAACGGTTTAAAAATATGTTCTCAATCTCTTATATTTCTTTTTGGTAATTATTTTGTATAATTTTCCAATAACATTTTTTCTGATATTATTTGCCATATTTTTTTGGGGTAACAGTAAACAATTCGTGCAAACCAAATTAATATGTAGAGAGATGCTGATTTCATAGCATAATTTTTTGGTCCCAGCTTACAAATACAAATGGAGTAGCATGGAACAAGTTACAGATGCTGTGGGCGCCATTGATCAGTCTCGCACCACGTGGACCATAAAGGTCCGCATTGTCCGTTTATGGGAGACGCCCCCATTTCCGAAAACTTGCCCGCATAATGCTATTGAGATGGTTTTATGTGATAAAAATGTAATTATCTCATTTTATAAAAGCATTATTAGATTTTCTCTTCTCTATTTCCATTTGCGTCGGATTAATTTATATAACTATTTATGACATTTTACTTATATATACAGGATTATAAGATTAATGCTTCAATCAAGAGTGTATTCTCTGGCAAATTTAGGAAAATACCGAGGGAGGGAGATGTATACATTATGTCTCAATTTAATGTTGTATCTGCGAATAGCTCATTCCGTCCCACACGTCCACTACCAGAAAACAAGTATTTAGAGACGGAAAATAATCCATCTCTATTCCGTGTCAAGCCCGTCTTAATTCCGTCCCTAACACTTTTTTTTCCATTTTCCAATATTTCAGAATTAGAGATGGAATACAGAGAGGGAATAATCCGTCTCTAATATTTTTCGTCTCGAATTTGCACCAAACCCGTCTCTATACATTAATGTTTTTCGCGCGGAACAAAAAAATTGAGGCGCGAAACAAAAATTTTTAGCACGGCTTTTAGAGACGTACAATTCCGTCTCGCGTTAGTCTCAAAAAGAATAAATAAACGCACAAGCTGGACGACGTCGTTTTGACCTTGATAGAGACGGACTAGAGACGGAATATTTTCATCTCTAATCCGTAAAACATAAAGTCATTTTTTACTTGACCCATTTCGAATCCTAAAAACATATTCTCTTCTTCTTCCGTCTCTACGCCGTTCTGGGCTTGCGTCGTGTGTCTAGACTTTGCTTGCTCCACCGGTGCGTGTGGTTCTTTCTGTCGTCGGAAATCTCGTGTGGCTACGCGTGTGTTTCTGGTGTGAAGTTTGCTGGAGCATCGAGTGAAGGTGAGCTGCGTTCTTGTTGAGTAACACCGTTGTCATCTTCACTTGCTTCGCTGCTTCAGGTTTGATTTCGAAACCCTCGCTATTATGCAACCATCGCTAATTTTGTTATTTTTCATGCCTTCTCTGTTTTTCATTCTCTGTTTTCCAATGTGTTTGGTTAAAATAAAGACTAGTAGGAATGGTATGGAAGAATAGGGGCAGAGGTAGTGGAGTGTGTCACGGCATTAATTACCTATTTAATTAATTTCAATGGCAGCAATATTTGATCAAGTTTATAATAAGGTTTTAGGTGAATAGCTTGATGGTTGTGTACGAATAATGTATGTACATTCTGGTAAACTTCTCATTCAGATTCAGTAACAAGTACTAGCCAGATAATCTGCCACCATGTAACAGAATGCCATTATATATGCGCTTTTGTTGTATTGCTTTGTGAATCTGAAAAATTTTCTTGCCTTGTGAATGGTGAAGGCACTACGTGATTTTGCCCTTTTACTCATTGTATTGCTCACTATAAAAAGAAGCTTGATGTGGGGGTAGACTACCCAAAGCAACATAGTTTTTATTGCTTGTAATATATACCCGTTACTCAACTTTCGAATCCTATTTTGGTTGTAAAATATTGTGTCTTTTACCCATGTTACTAAACATCATATCAGTCAATACTTGATTTGCGCAATAATTTTCAATATCACCTGATACTGAAATGAAACACTCCTGAATCATGATATTTAGTTTCTTGCTTCCAGCCTTTTATATACATGTCAATTCATAAAAGATGAAGAAAAAAGATGTTGAATATTTCTTCTAGTTTGTTTCATCCTTTATGCCTCGGTTCCCTATAGCGTATTATATACATGATATTGAAATGAAACACTAGTGAATAATGATATTTAGTTTCTTGCTTCCAGCCCTTTATGGAAAAAAAAGATGTTGTATTTAGTTTCATCCTTTATGCCTCTGTTCCTATAGCATATTACGACTTGTGAGACTTATTCAGTTGATCCAGAAGATGTTCTATAATTTCATGGGTGACTTGTGTTTATGTGCTTTTGTTGTAATCAGTTTTTCATGTTTTCGTTTGTGGCTTTTTGAATTATGAATAATAATAATTTATGTGAATTACAAGAAGTTTTTGAGTATACATGCCTTATAGACAATGATTACTGTGCAATAAGAAATATACAAGCAAATTCCATTACAGGTTTAATATTCATAATATTAAGTAATTTGCCTAAAGATGGATTTCTTTTGGTAGAAAGTGGAAATATATTAGATTAAAAAGCAGAGTTCATGACCAGAAGCATAACTAGCTAGTGTGGGGGTGTTGCAACAATAGGAAAGTGGGTCTTGCATAATTTATATATAATGTTAATTGTAGAATTGACATTAAACCACTAAAAATAGTAGTTTATAACTGACCATAAAATCTTTTATTTTTTAAGTGGATATATGCATATTTTGGACAGAAAAAATCATATGTATTTATTGAATCGTCTATATATTGTAGAAAGTGGAAAGACTGAAAAAAATGTTTTTTAAATTTTTAAAAAAAGAATAGAGTGATTGGTTGTAAGGATTTATATATAAAGATATAAAGGAAATATGGATGAGGTAGAGGAGTTTGTAATTTGTAGAGTATTAGTAATTAATTACAGAGTGTTTTATTAATTTGCGTAGCTACACGTATTTCCCTGAACTCAACCCAAAAAATAGAATGGGCATGGGGCTAGCTTGCCGCAGAAGGATTTGGGAAAGGAGCGTAGAAGGAGGAGCTAAAAAGAATTCTAAGTTACTATTAAGTTGAAGAACTTAAAAGAATTCTAAGTTTAGTAAAGGCACTAGTTCAATTGTGGAATAGATAATAGAAATTGTAACTTCTTAATTAATTATTATTCTAAGCAGAAGGAGGAGCTAAAAACTTGGGGGCGTGCTCTTGTTGATTAATGCTTGATCATCCAAACTGGAATTCCTGAATAATCAATATAGTTCAATTTTCAACTTCACCATTACTGGAA
This sequence comes from Senna tora, assembly GCA_014851425.1. Lineage (NCBI taxonomy): Eukaryota > Viridiplantae > Streptophyta > Magnoliopsida > Fabales > Fabaceae > Senna > Senna tora. The sequence continues at coordinate 11,609,795 of CM026263.1, forward strand.
AATTCTCCTTTGTTTTCAAACTGTGTTGTTAGCTGTTGAGAGTTCTCTTAAATATCTATTTTCTTGTATTGGGCTTGTATTGTTTTTGGACAGAGTATTGGATCAATCAATTCTTGCCATTTAGCCTGAACAATGGACTAGTAGTAGCCCAAACTTGGGAGCCCGAGTTCCATTGGGCCTATTTTTTGGTGATTTTTACTTCAATGTTGTGGAGTTTCTGGACCTTGTAGACTTGCTCACACTGAAATTTGGAATTGCCACTAGGTAAGTAAATATTGACCCAAAAATAAATAAATAAATAAATAACACAAAAAAAACTTATATAATTTAAATGTTGTGGAGTTCTCTTAAATAGACTTGCTCACACTGAAATGATTTGTATGAATATTCAATTATATTTCTATAAAAAAAATGAATATTCAATTATATAATTTAAAAGATTTTATTAACAAGTACCCTAAAACACCGATTAATGCTTTTATTTAATTAGTTGATAATTTATTATTATTATTATTAATTATTGTTGTTATGTTCTTATTTTATAAATTTTAAGTCATTAAATATCTTATTCACTAATAAAAAAACTTGGAGGAATATTTAGTGTCTTCCAAATTTGATTAGGGTCATTTTGAATGCTATCTTACATTATGAGCATATGAAATCCAGCATAGACTCTAGATTAAATATGATAGGTTTATTCTTTAACCTTATTCTTTCTTTTCCAACTATTGATATATAGTTTTCTTTAACATAAAGTTATTTTTTGTTTTTTGTTTCATCTAATATGCTATTGGGTTTTCTTTGTGGTGTGGGATTTCTTTAAATGAACCTAGGCATTAGCTCTTCTAAATTCTATCCCCTTGGTGGTTGGGCTAGATAGACTTTGTGATATTATACTTTGATTGGGCATTGATTTTAGACAAAAAATTATATTGGGCGGGATGTCAACTTAAATTGAAATCTTGCCTTTTGTATTTCATTTGGTTTAGTTGAGTCTCTCTTAAGTGGTGGATCCTTATTATGATCATGATTAATGGTATTGAACATGATATATTATAATTTGTCAATTATTTTTAATTTGCAGGCTGAATATACAAGAATCAAGTCAGCTAGATCTTCTCAACCACCCGTTGATGGTGCATCCAATGATACAATTTCTCTGAATGAAGAGACAAAAATTTGGTTAGAGGTGGTGGGAGGTAAAGATAAGATGGGTTGTGTTTTTGGTCTTGGATCAACGGCAACTGAAATTGGTAGCTCATCAACTGGGGCTTCTACTTCACAAGCTAGTGAGCTTCATCCTCTATTCCAAGAGGAGATAGATAAGCGGGTGGCACAGAAAACTGAAGTCTTAGAAGCAACAAATGCTAGTCTGAAACAAACAGTTGATGAGCAAAAAGAAGTGATAGCTGGCTATAATGAAAAGTTTGCAGAATATGATCGTTTGCTTGGTCAATTAATTTCCAAGTTTCAAGGAAACCATGGTACACCAAGCGACAATTCCTAAGGATACCAACATAATCAAGTAGAAAGATTTGATATTATGCATATGAAATTAATGTTGACTAATATTTTATGTTTTTAGACTTTTAACATAGTCTTTTGGATGGATGTTTTCCAAGTTTTAAGGAAACCAAGGTACACCAAGCGACAATTCCTAAGGATGCCAACATGATCAAGTAGAAAGATTTGATATTATGCATAAGACATTAATGTTGACATATATTTTATCTTTTTAGACTTTTAACATAGTCTTTTGGATGGATGTATAACCTTTCAACAGCTGTTAGAATTTTAGACTTTTGTGTATGTGTTTTAAATGTGTAGAACCTTTTGGATGGTGTTTCAAATGTGAACTTTATGTTTTAATATTTTATGTAGTTTTATTAGTTAATTGTGCATTTTATTATCTATTTCATTTTGAAAGTTTTTTTATAAAAAAGATTATTTTGACCACAGAGACAGAATTTAGCCACGGTTAATCCATCCAAAAATCCCATCTCTATTCCGTCTGTAATCAAACTTCTTCAATATATGCTTAGAGACGGTTTAGAGACGAAACTGTCCTAAATCCATCTCTATTCCGTCTATGATTTAGTTGCTTTAATATATCGTTAGAGACAGAAATGTACTTAATCCATCTCTATTCCGTCTCTGATTAAGGTTCTTTAATATATCGTTAGAGACGGTTTAGAGACGGAAAAGCACTTAATCCATCTCTATTCCGTCTCTGATTAAGGTTCTTCAAGATATCGTTAGAGACGGAAATGCTTTTAATCCATCTCTATTACGTCTCTGATTAAGGTTCTTTAAGATATCGTTAGAGACGGTTTAGAGACGGAAAGTCACTTAATCCATCTCTATTCCGTCTCTATTTAAGTTTCTTTAATATATCGTTAGAGACGGTTTAGAGACGGAACTGGACTTAATCCATCTTTATTCCGTCTCTAATTAATTTTCTTTAATATATCGTTAGAGACGGTTTAGAGACGGAACTGGACTTAATCCATCTTTATTCCGTCTCTAATTAATTTTCTTTAATATATCGTCCGAGACGGTTTAGAGACGGAAGTTATAGAGACAGACTGAAAAATTCCGTCTCTAACAATTTGCGACGCACTACACAAAGACGGAACGCGTTCCGTCTCGATTCCGTCTCTAAGGTGTTTAGAGACGGAAATTTGCCTACATAGAGACGGAATTTTCCGTCCCTAAATTGTCTTTTTCTGGTAGTGGTCACATATACAAGCTTCATTTCATATTTCAAACTCAATTGTCTCTTGCTGATGACGATGGGTCTATACACCATTTTGGCTTCTCTTTTGTTCATGCTCAGCGTATCATCTCTGGCGAGCTTGATCAGAATGTATTAGTTGGTATTTTGACATACTAACCTTTGACCTTTTAAATAAAAATGTCTCAATATAAGTAATGCCTTACTTCCAATTATTTAGAACCATATGTATTTTACTTTTTAAATAACACTTCTCATTTTATGCTTAGCAGATGTTATTGGTCGTGTTTACAATATATCCCAAATATATCAATCTTCACCTACAGATTCAAAAACCAAACGGGTCACTGTTGACATTGAAGATGCCACGTAAGCATCCAAATACTAAAATGAATTCTTTGTACTCATCGCCTTATGATTTCTTATATATATACATATATATTATATGGCAACACTTAACAAGTATTTTTATTACAGAAAAACCAAATTGAGGGTCACTTTATGGGTCACTTTATGGGGGTTATACGTTGATCAGTCGGTTAATTTTATGTTTAAAGGTTCCCAAGGCGCTGCTGTTATTGTTTTTCAATTTTGTAAGATAAAGGAGTATGCTGGAACTCAATCGTTATCTAATTCAATGTATGCCACTCGCATTCTGATCAATGATGATGTGGAAGAATTAAGAGAATTCCATGAAAGTATTCACCCTGAAGACCTTAACACCCCATTTAATCCCATTGCTGCCGGTGCATTTGTTACAACATCTCCCATTGAAGCAGCTTTCAATGGTTTGTCACATTCCCCTGTCAATGTTCTAAAACATTCTGGTAACGGTGAGGTGATATGCGTCCTTGCACAAGTGCTTCAAGTAAATAAACAAAGGGGTTGGTATTACGTTGCGTGTCAGAAATGTCTAAAAAAATGGAGCCTGATGGATTGATCTTCTTCTGTCACACTTGCAACAAATTAATGAATAACTCAACAAAACGGTATTACCAACCCATTTACAAACAATTATACTGTTGAACAAACACCATGTATATTCTTTCTTACACATATACTTAATAGGTACTAGATCGAGCTAATTGTTTCTGATGACTCCAGTTCCGAAAACATAACTGTGTTCGATCGCAATCCATTTAACTACATTAGCATGACTGCAAATGATCTTGCTGCTGAAAAGTTGAAGGTTTTCTTCTTATCACACTATAACTTATATCATATAATAAAATGACTGATACATCTTATTCTACTTGATTGAGATTTTTGCATCGTTGCAGATGGAGGCGTACACCGGTGGATGGCCTGAAAAGATTGATTGCTTCATTGGCAAGAAGTTTGTTTTTAAGGTTGGCATTAAGATATCTAAATGGAACTCTTACACATCACTAACTGTTCAGAGGATGAAAAATGATCCAGTAATCTATGATAAGTTCTCTGGTTACAGTCTTGCTCAGGTTTTATACTCCCTTCCACCGTATATTGATCTGCAATCTGGCCAATCTTTTCAAAACTTTAATCTGTGGCATTTTGTTTCTATGCAAGAAAGACTTAAATATTATGTAGGTGACAAGAGTGATGTTAGAGATATGGTATCAATTAATGTTTTAATTTAATTTGTTCATGCTTTTGGATTTAAAATACTTTGTGTATAAATTAATAGGAATTTTGTTTTGTAGATTGACTTGACCTCAAATTTTGAAGACCTCTCTACCCCGACTAAAAATAAATCTAAACAATCACTTAATGTGGGTGGGCGAAGATTTTCATTCATAGATGCTGAAGCCTCTGCATCAATTGAGACGCCAATAACTGGTAAGCGATCTGCTACGGTTTTGTGTGATGATGGTCAGTCCTCCGAAGATTTTGCACTGATCAGTGAAGCAACAAATAAGAAGAATAAGATGTAGCACAATGAGTTCTGTCTACTTCTGGCATGTTTCCTTTTGTTGGATATGATTTAGACTATGTTAAATGAACTTTTCTTCTCTGTTTGCAAAAAGATTTTGGCTCTAACGTTTGTGGTACTGTGCTTCTAGACGGTTTAGAAATATTTTACCAATTCCTTATATTTGGAAATGAGTTATTCTTTGTCATAATTTTCCCATGATGTTTTTTCCGTTATAATTAGGTCTAATTTTTTAAGCTAAAAGTTAACAATTCGCATAATAAATATTAATGGCACGATAGGTGCTGCTTGCATAACATAATTTTGGTTGTAGGAAATATTAAAAAAAAATAAAAATAACTGTTGCGGTGCATATCTTCGGAAAACCCTTACTTATTAATTGAATATTATATTTTATAATGAGGTATATCATACAATATATTCAATGTCACACATGTATTGTATATATATTGCGCAAATATGTAATTTACATATTTTTTACACTAAGGGCATGTTCTTTACGCAGAAATGGAAAGGGAATGGGAATGCATTTGCCGTGTTTGGTAGTAATAATTGGGATTGGAAATTGAATGGGAATGTTTTAAAATTACTACTTTGTAACTTATATTAAAATAATAAAAAGAAAAGAAAGTTATGATTGTGTCAAATCAAAGGGTATAATAGATATGTTGTATTTTGTATTCCTTTTTTTCTAAAGTTGATTGAAATGAAAAACTAAAAAAAGTAGGTAGAACCCAGTGGGCCTGTCACGACACCCGTTTAGAGGACCGTGACTGGCACAGACACAGGGAATACCCCTATACCTGTAAGCCTTATCACCTGATTGAGAGAATATCTATTATTGAAAATACATTCACATGCATTATAATACCATGGCTACACCGAAATGGTGGCGTATCCTAGGCAAGCAAATCCACGGTCAGTGCCGCTTCAGGATATAGATATAGGAAAACACACATAATATATAACCTGTGTACTGGCTACACATCCGAAAATGGTGCCTATCCTATTCACATGCAACAGATATATGTATATATATATTTTGAAAACAAGTTTTCCCCTATATCGCGATATAACTAATCCTAATCTTTAAGGTATGTGAAGCTGACAGTTCTTGATTTAGTAATACAATCTAATTGGGTACATCTACCCTTTACTTTATGATACAATAATAAAGTAAATTACAATTACAATTACAATTTATTCACCCACATGAACAAGTTGTGAGTCTTGGAAAGTTTTGTTCGTTCCTCACTCCACCGAGACTTTTTCACCTCTATTTAACATGTCTCTGTGTAGTAAAAATGAGGTGTGAGTCTTAACCACGTGACTCAGTGAGGAATCTCCCATCCCCGGCGCAAGGTGGGTTCCATAGCGCTAGGTTTGGGAGTCATACACAACCACATGCAAAAACAACTAGTTTCTGTTAGTTAGCATACATTCTTGGTGATCACACAACAGAAATTTCACCCAAACACTCACATGCATTTAACAGATATAAGCATGCAGCAGTTTGTTCCACGTCATCAATCAGCAAGTAACATGTAACATATAGTGCCGGCTCTTACTTATCGGTCTTATCACGTTCAGCATGTTTGAATCAAACAAGACGTTGTGGTGATGTAATCCTATACGTCACCACTACACTGCACAATCAACAATTATATGCAAATACAGACAAGTTGTACCTAGACACAGATACTATAGCATACATCTACTTAATCTCCCCCACTCCGGGGTATCTACTAGCCACTACGTGGCTTTTCTACTTTGAACCCGTGCACTCGGGTTGCTGGCCACCAGGTGGCAAAACATACTTAACCCATTCACTTGGGTACTGCTCACCTCGTGACAATTCTATTAATCAAACACAATCAACTTCTATCTATCAAACAACTGCCCATAACCAGCAAGTGGCACGTCCTGGCCCCTCGTTGCGGGGCAATAGCTTGAGCCCACTCGTCCATTACCCAACCAGGCCACAATGGCGGGCATGGCACGACGTCTCAAAGCATGGCCACTGACACACCCTGGGCAAACTCAACAGGGTGATTTCTCTTCTACAAGATCAGGCTCACGGTTCACCCGTAAGTTCCTCCCATGTCTCCTTATCTTGGTCTCACATATTAATAGGATTCTTTGTATCTTTCCCGAAGGATCAACAATTCCTCTCCTTGTTAATATGGACGAGTATCGTTAACAGGATATAACTCATATACCCGTCTAGACGCACTCTTTGAGCCTCAAGCTATCGTCAAAGCAATATAAATCCTTTCTGACCCTATTACCATGATAAGGCAATGACCATCGTCATGGTGATTGTAAAACCAAGGTCTCAAGTGTCATTTGACGTTGTTCTAGTCGATGTCTCACATCGCTAGCATAACCAAATCCGAAACCCACCAATAACTCCCTTTGCATGATTATAATTTAAGTCACCGTCGTGACGAGTTTTCAAAATAAAAGCTTAGTCCTTCCGTACAAGGACTCTTGCCACCGTCGTGGAAAAGATTTAATAAAATACTCATCATGCCTCTGGAGTGTATGAGTTGGATTTGTAACACACCAATCATAGCAAACAATTACACTCTACTCCTATGCCTTCCTATCCAAGCTACTTTCCACAACATATTCTCTAGTTCTTTTATTCTATTAGTATTTTGTACCTCTAGCTAACACATATCAGACAAGCAGAGAATATACATACTCATGTAATCCCCATAAGCATACAACCCTAGGAGCAGAGATGAAAGAGCCCTCACCTTGGCCAACCTTCCATGCAATCCTCCCCTGTAACTTTAGTCTCCTCGGAGTTCCTGTTGCACTATATTGCGTGTCGTTGTTCCTATAAGAACAACATTTACTTCATTAAGGTTATTACTTAGCTTAACTTGTTATTTATCTCTCCATTACTCTGATGTGTAGTCCATGGTTGCCACAGAGTCATGCTCTTGGTCTTATTGGACTTCTCTATCCCGACTTATGCGTATCCTTCCTCAGACACTTGTCTTACTCGCATATAACACTCTACTTGAGTGTTTCACATACTTGGTTTTGAGTATTAGACCTCTATCTAACTTGTATTAACATCTAAGGAAGCTTATCTAACTTGATTCGAAGGAATCCTAATTTTAGGAAGATCTAAGCATTTTGTTTCAACTTGTATTTTTACTCGGTTTCTAACAAATCTAGTTTCTAAACCTCAATATACCTCTAATTCATCCTACTTAAGGCTTCCTAATAATTATGAAGGAATAAAATTACCATTTTAGAATTTGGACTTCATTGCTCCGCAGGTTTCCCTCCTTGAGAAACAAGAAGGTACCTAAAATAATTCTTGATGCTTGATAGCATATTTAGAATTATTCTAGGGTGTTTAAGATTGAAAAGAAGAGGTTTGGAGCCCTCAACATCACTCTTAAAGTGTATTTGGGCAAACCGAGCAGGGAGCCAGCACGTTAACGTCAAGGTTCAACCTTAGTAACCTCGGGCCAGCTCTTCACGGGTCTTGTTCAACTACTATTTCAACAATATAATTTCAATAAAATCAATCTAAGCCTATTTACTCAAATCCAAGCTCAATCCTAATTATCACAATTTCCCCAATTTGAAAATAATTATAATTTCAACCCCAAACCCTTCCAAATTCGAATTTGGGCAAATCCAAGAATATAATCTCGATTCCTACCCCAACTAAGTGTTCAAGAACACTTTCTAGGTCTCAATCTACCCTCGAAACAACTCAATCGAAGCTGAATCGAAGAAATCCCTAAAAATGGAGAAATTGACGGTTTCGAATGAAATTGGGGTTACCAACCTTGATTCGATTGGTTCGATTGGTGTGAGGTGTGGAAGATGTTGGAGTTGAGCTCCGTTGAGCTCTTCCGGCGTCGGACCGCTCTTCTCCGGCCGGTTTCCGGCGAACCGCCCTCCTCCACTTCTTCTTCTCCGTCCACTCCTCTGTCTCTTTCTATCTCTCGTCTTTTCTCTCTCTCTTCGTCTCACGCATCCCCTTCTCTCTTTTTCTCTTTCTTTTTCTTTCTTTTCTTTTAATTCTTCCTTTCTTATTTCTTTCCTTTTCAAAACCCACGGCACCCCCCCATTTTAATTAAAATAAAATAAAATAATTATAATTATAATAATTAGATAAATAAATTAATTAATTAATAATTAAATAAATAATAACTAATATGTTGAACACTTCACCTACACATGAATACACATACCCGAATACGCGTAAAATTAGAAAATTGTCTCTTTTTTCCCCGAACGGGGTTCCGGGTGAGACGAGAATTACTCGGGTTTTAATCCCTCGTACATTCCAATAATTTTTAACAATTATATAATTATCATTCAACCTTTCAATGCACCCCAAATCATTCCACAACACCCTTAAACCTTAACAACCACATTTTCCTACACTTTTTCCAACCCGGATAAATTCCATCAATTTGGTTCCGGTTCCTAAGCTTCCAACTCACTTCCTAACATGCAAATACTTCAATTTAGGACTTAGAATACTCAGATTGAATCAATTAAAGTCTTTCCAAAAATCCCTAAAATTGATAAAATTGGGGTTTGAGAGTTTCGGGACTTCTCACCTCGATTCAACCGGTTAGAAGGACGATATGGAGTAGAGGAGACTCCCAGCTACCTTCCCCGGTGAAGAGATGGCATTTTCCGGCGAGAAAGCTCTTCCCCTTTGCTTTCTCTCTCTAACCCGTAGCTCTCTCTCTCTCTAGCACAACGGAGGCGTTTTCCGGCGAACAGCGACTCCGGCTCCACCTCGAACGTCCGGCCACCTCTCCTCCGTGCTCAGCCCGTCCATGAGCTTCTCGTCCAACCCTCTCCCTCGCGTTTTCTCTTTTCTTTCTCTCTTCCCTCTTGTACGCGTTGCTCTCGCCACTCACGCATCTCTTCCTGTTTTTTTTTCAATCTGCTTTCTTTTCTTTTCTTTTCTTATTCCCTTATATAATATATATATATATATATATATATATATATGTATATATATATATATAATAATAATAATAATAATAATCTAATATATATACATATTACTAATTAAAATTCTGGTGTAATAACAAATAAAATAAAAATAAATAAATAAAAAGAAATATAGATAAATTAGGATTTAAACACACTTGTATTTAAAAAAATTATGTAGTAGGATAGTGTGTGCTTCCATCAATTTTCAACAATTGAATTAATTAGTTTAATTTACTTTAATTAATGATGCTAGTTAAAATATTCCCGGGTATTACATATGTATTTTTAATTTAATCTCTTTCCATATTTAATTCAGATTTCTAATTTCTTAAGTCCTGAATTAATCCCAAAAATTATTTTCTACTTCTTTTCTTTCCCTTTTATTTTATTTTAAACTTCAGAAAATTTTCTCGGGTATTACAATCTTCGAAAAAAAATTCCTTTCCGATTTCTTTTAACTTTCATATTTTTCTATATTCTTTTTAAAGTTTTAATTTCTTAGCCCCGAAATAAATCATTCTTTAATCCTCAAAATTTTAAATAAATCATTCTTTAATCCTTGATATTTTCTTAGGTATTAAAGGGCCCCACCCATTCCTTCCTCATTTTATAATACAAAAGAAACAATTCCAGCATAAGTATGTTTTCACATTTATGGAAAAGAAAATTAGCTTATTGTATATATATTGCGGACATGTGTATATAGCTCTTAAGCTGAGAGGCCTAATAATCAATACAGGCACCACATTTGGTAATCAAATGAAGAAAATTCCATCTTTGAAACATAATTATTTAGTTAAAATAATTAAGTTCATTAATTATTGATTGCAATCAAATATTCAATCACAAATTGTATTCTGCTATCTATTTCATTCAAAGTTATTCCATTAAAATATAGAAGGAATTAATTTGGTGGTCCAATAATTATCTACGAATCCTTTCGAATCTAAAATATCTTCTTCATTTATCATCTAAAACTAAAAAGAATCAAATTTCATTAGACACTTTTGGGTGATATCTTTTTGGTTCAAAGAATTTTCCTTAGTTTATTGTTTATATATTGCGGACATTTTTAATTTGTATTTTTACTGGCCGATATAGTTTATAAAAGTTTTATCTACCATAAAGTCGTATTAGTTATTATATACACCGTGTTTTGTAGTAAAAAAAAACTATCAACTTCGCATAATTTATGAACTAATATGTGTGTCCTGTTTATCATCTAAAATCATTGCAATCAAAGAATATTCTTTCAGATGCTTTGAATTATATTTCTCATTTATCATTCACATTATTATTCTTTATATTTCAAATCCATTGAATTTATTACGTGGGTTGGTCTAAAAGCTGTAATAACTCATTTACTGCACTCACAATCCAATCAATATTATAATCCACTATTAGAAAATTATTTGATTTACATTCAATTACTGTCAATTTATTCTACTTTCTGATTGTTCAAATTTGACTTTTCCCAGATCTACCGTGATCTTTGATGGACGATCAATAGTATTTCGAAATTACTTTCATTGGCCATGAATGGTTTACTGTGATGTTGAACTCTGTTACAATACCCGACCTCTGTAGCCGATTGTCCCTCTATTGACAATTCTTTATCCTTCTTTTCATGTAGTTTTGTGTTAGTTTACTTATTTACGTTTTTTTGACATATTTAATTTTGAACATTCGTTTTAGTGTAGGTTAAATGTTCTGTCTACTTCTCAACTATGGTTCATTTTTAAAAAATACTTTTCTTTCCTCATCTTTTGTGTTAGGAAATGGAGAATTTGTTTTCAACTGCTACTAGCCTTCTGACAGAGATCATGTGCAAAATTATTGGGTCCATTCCACCAGAGAACATACCTAAATTGCCTTATGTATATAAGAATTGGTATCGTACATGCAAAAGTAGTTACTTTATCACCGATCACAGCGCAAAGTCCAAAGAAAAAAAATATAAACACATGTTGTTTTGTAAACCTGATCCCAACGACATGGCAGTTCCTTTTTTCATGTCATTAAATCCATTTATAAATGATGAACAGACTTGGAAGGCCTTTTCTAGGATTCCTAGCATATTCAACCATGATGTTCTGAATTATGTGGGGACGGACAAAGGTGTAATTTGTTTTCATACTGGAGGTGTTGATTCAACGGGTTACTTTTTCCTTTGGAATCCTGTTACAGACCAGTGTGTAACAGTTAGTTTTCCGAATGGAATCACTCCTACCAGTAAGTAGTGTGTTCTATTTAATATACGTTAAACTGAACTTTTTCGTTTAAATTTTACATTATCAATTTTTTATTAATATATAATTTTATTTTGCAGGTGTGAAGCATTCTGGTTTCGGGTTCGACCACAATATAGGTGAATTTTGCATTGTTTTAATGTGGCAAACATGCATCGAGCATACTACTTCATTCATTTCTATTTTTTGTTCATGCTATAGGCAATGGACTGATGTATCTGAAGCAATTTATCCTACAATGTCTCTATTTAATTCAACCATTAGTATGAATGACGACATCTACTGGTTGTCTAAGGACAAGGATGAAATCAATAATGGTTGCCATGTGTTAATTGCCTTCAACCTTTCGCATAGGTCATGCTCAATTGTGAAGATCCCATTCAATGTGTGTTGTGAGGAATGGACGTTCATAAGCATTGACAATAGCTTAGGGATTGCCACCTGGTTCAATGTGTCTGCATCACACAAGACTTAAGTCATTTGGTGTAGCAACAAAATTGAAGGAGATGATATTGTCTGGCATCAGTTTAGACGCATTGATCTCTCACCCGCTACACTTCGATTTCTTGATTTCGCATGTGACTTTCTCATATGTATTTATGAGAAAATGCAATATTATGATGACGAAGAACAGACAATGCACAAGGATTGATACTTTTGGAAAATCAAACGCATTCTGTTATTAGACTGATCACAAGTCTATTTCCCAATCCTTTCGAAGTGAATAATGTATTCTTTTTCTATCCAACTATTAGGATAATATAGGTTTAACTTCAGTTGATTGAGCACCGGTGTCATTTGGTTATTTTCTCTGGCTACAGAGGATCCTTTGGTGTCTTCTATAGTTTCTTTCATTTCTTATTTCGTCATTGTCATTTTATTTTATCCTTGAATGTTATGCTTTTGATTTATAATGCCACATTTGTCGGTTTCAGTTGTTAACTTCTTTATTTGCATATCCACATTTCTCTCACATTATTTCCAAATTAATTGGGGTTACAAGTATTATATATTGCTCTTAATTATATTCCAATATGCCAATAATAATGCAATCTTATTTCACAATGTTCTGGAGATAAAAATATGTATTTCTTCTCTTCATCAATTATTTTACATATCTCAATTTTTTTAGATGAACACTGATAAAACAATAAAATTTTTTTATAAAAATAGCAATTTCTTCTCTTCATCAATTATTTTATATGACTCAATTTTTTATAGATTAACACTGATAAATTTGTTGAAGATGGAATTAATATACTTATTTTGACCAATTTTAAATTTGGAGCAAAATTAAAATTTTTCCAACAAAAATAATAAAAAAGTGTTTTAATTGATTGGTGAAAAAGAAAACAGTATATTTTATGGTAATACAAATACTCTAATGAGTTGGAGAAGTTAAAATAAAAAGATGGTGTGGACAACAAAGATGAATATATGGAATGAGATAATGCACATATACAACAAAACCCTGAAATATTTAGTAAATGGTTTCCTTTTTTTCTACAACCTTAATGTTACTCATTATAAAATATTGCAATGTAACCCGTTTAGGATGTTTATTGTACCAACCATTCCTTTGAGCAAATTAATTATTTTTTTTTTGGAAAATCTAAATGTTAGTAAGGGAAGGCACTCTCAAGTACTACCTGGCAGGGCGGCAGTTGCATGTTAGGGAGATCAACAGAGTCCCATCCTAAAGGATTACTGCACAGGCCTAAACCACAAGCAGTTATACCCAGTTACGTTTACTCGACTAGCCCTCGGGTGCCATGGAATCTCCCTGGGGAGGGATGACCACTAAAGCACATTTTTTTATGGATTCAAGGGGAGTCTAACCCTCGACCATGGTTGAGGCGAGAACTTTTATCCGGATCATTGACTATTTCTGCCACCCCACTTCGGCGCAAATTACTCATTAAATGTAATTAGAATCATAAAACGAATTGTAATGTTGATTCTTTGATATATTTTTATTTTATACTTAATAGACGATTGAACATGGCCATTCACGAAATTGATAATACTATATATCTTAATATACATAAATCAACCACTTAATATTTAAAGGTGATCTGAAACCTATCAATCATATATGTTGTAATACTATATATATATATATATAACTTCTCAAAAGAAAAGAGTTTGTCAAATCAATTAGTACTGCTATGTTGTCAAATTCGTAGAAACAATATAATGAAAACTTACGGTTTTTCCAATTCTAAGAAAGAACACTTTATTTTGAAGCACCCAATGAAAGGATTTTATTCAAATTAAAATAAAGACAAATAAGATGTCATACTATTTAACTTGACAAATGAACCTATTTGACCACAGAATCATTTAAGAATTTTGTAGATCTTTGAGAGGAATGCTATGGTTTCATCATGATGGGTAAACACTTTGTTCTTCAAGTTTTCTACTTCTTCTTTTAGTAGCTGAATCTCTACTTCATTGTTTTTGACAAGTCTCTCTACTGTGTCTATCTTTGATGTAAGTGATACTTCCACGTCATTTTTGTCTCCCCGTATTGTGTTCTCACTTCCAGAAACTGGTGAATACGATGAATATGAGTCTCCTGTATCGATGTGATTTCCATCCTTCATTTCTTTAGAGGGTTCTTCTTCCTCAAGTTCAACGTTGTCGTCAATCGATGAATCTATTTTCACTACAGTCTTTCTTGCCAATTTCTTCTGCCTGCTGTAGATTTCACTCATACTTTTCCTTTTAGTATTATCCTCCATGTCTACAAGATAAAAGTTAAAGTTTTACTTTTTAAAAAATTGAAAAATAGTGTTGCACTATCAAAATCTAGAACACTATGTAAATATATATGCATGGAAAAATTATTAAAGTTTGCCCTCTATTCTCACTTTTCACATTTACGCTTCGACCCTTACACTTTCCATTGAATTTGTTAATCATTAATTATTTTGATACCCATATCAATTGATTTTCCATTAGGCAATTAAAATGCATCAACACCGATTCCCGAAAATAGATTTTCATTCATACCATTGAAAATATTGCATTCAGGAAATCCATATTAAATGTATAGTATCGTCGCTGAAAGATATTATTCCATTATTTGAGTAAAAATTAATTCCGTAATGATTGGTGTATTAATTTTTACCCATGTCAACACCATATTCTGATTGATTACGGATTGATTTAAATTATGGAAATCAATTAATTTCGTAAATCATGCATAAACGATTAATGGATTATTTGTCAAATAATATAGTTTGCATTAATTTAATTTTTGTCTAACCTATTAATTGTTTTTTTTCCGGAATAATAACTTTTCATTAACATTTTTCATAACCATTAAGTCACTGATTTGAGAGCGTTTCCTTTCAAATTCCAAAACCATTAAAACTCATTAAATAGTAATTAATCAGAAAGCGTATAGTCATGCTAACAACCATGGTAGACATATTTCTAGGGTACACTTAAGCAGCATATTCATTTTAAAAATCAACAATCACCATCATCAAATAGCATTCTGTTATCTCCATATAGACAGCTACTTGTACTCATGGATCTCACCCGTCCCAAAAAAAATGCTCGGGCCAGTCGTCCCCAAGGCTTTGCCACACTCAATGAAGAATTGCTAATAGAAATAGCAGCTAAGGTGGCATCTCATAGTATAAAAGATTTATTTTCCCTCAAGTTATGTTCAAAGGAGTTATACATTGTCACGAAACAAAAGAAGGTTTACGAACATGCAATACTTGATAGGTTCCAATTTCTTCCATGGAAAAAAGTCACGGGAAAGCATTCTGAATTTTAGACAAATGCTTACAGTGTGGGAACAGGGAAATTCTTTACAGACAAGGTTTGATTAACTTTTTTCAAAATGTTCAATTTCATTATGTTGGTCTGCAATATCTGAAGAGTGCTGCAGAGAAAGGATTTCTATAAGCAATGTATGCATTTTGACTAATTGTTTTATCAAGCCATGTTCCTGAGTTGCAGGCTGATGATAGTCAAGTTAATATTACGGTAGCCTTGAATTACTTCATCACTGTAAGGAATGAAAACGCTATAAAGAATTGTAGAGATAATTTTAGAAGTTTGCTAGCTATGTTGTAGCGAAATTCTGCTTCATTCTTCCGTGGACGTATTTATAGGTGCAATAGTTTAAGATGTAAAAGCTGTCATTTTATTCAGGGTATGCCCTTGATGTTACGTGGACCGTGGTGGAGATGACCATTACCAAAAGATTGACCGATGCATTCACTGCTTGATAGATTATGAGCTCCATTGGTTATATTTATGGTTAAACATTTGCAAATTTTGAATATTAACTACTAAATTAGTATGTAGTTCCTAGATTCAAGTTCCTTTTTTATGTCCTGTTGTATTTGTTAAGGTAGTTGTTATTTTCTGCCTTCTCTATCAGCATATGTCTATAAAATGCTAGCAACTACTTGAGGCCTTAGATGATTTTAATTTAATGTAATTGTTGGAGAACCTTACGTTTCTCTTGTGTGTATTATTAAATTCCTCAATGCGGCATACTAGCCTTCACACCTTTTTACCATTCTGACTAATAACGTCTGAAATACTAAAATAGCATGTAAAACATTCCAGTTAAATCTCTTTAAATATTTAACACGTCACCAAATTTTTTCAGAATCATTTTTAATGAAATTGTTGCTCAAATTGTTTTAAATCGATATATATTCTTTGTAGCAGACAAAAAGTAAGACAAAGGTGTCACAACCCCAAATCGGGAGTACGTGACTGGCACGGGAATAGACTTTTACCTCTAAACCCGTAAGCCTTACCTTGTAACATAACTATAACTACCCTGCTATACAATCAATATATATATATATATAAAATAGTGGCCACACCTCACTGGCGGCCTAATTAACCTGCAATCCGCGGTTCGCTCAATACTTGTCACGACCCCAATTTGGGAGTACGTGACCGGCACGGGAATAGATTTTTACCTCTAAACCCGTAAGTCTTACCCTGTAAACATAACAATAACTACCCTGCTATACAATCAATATATACGTATATATATCATAATAGTGGCCACACCTCTCTGGTGGCCTAATTAACCTGCAATCCGCGGTTCATTCAATACCGCTTCAGCTCAGCCCAGTGTATAGATATATATCATCACTCATAATATAAATATTCATATCATATTAACCATACGTCTCAATACGTACGATCTATCCTATTCACATGCAGCAAGCACACATAATATATATATCCATATCATATTGACCGTACGCCTCAATGCGTACGATCCATCCTATTCACATGCAGCAGTTACATACTCATACATATATCCTAGTTTATCCCCAAATCGGACCATGTCTTTAAATACATGTGAAGTCGACAAGTCTAGAGTAGGTACATATCAAAAGTTGTAAATATATATACAAAATCCTTACAACTTATAATATGTACAACCAAAAGAATCAAAATAACAAAAAGTGTCCACCCAGGCGAACTAGTGCGTAAGGGATGGTCTGATGTCTGTATCACTGTCCGAACATCGATGCCTGCCCGATACCTGTATCTGAAACATTGAAGCAGAGGGAGAGAGTCAAACAGACTCAGTGACAATCACATTTAACATATCATCTGAAAACTATAAATCACTCAACTAGTCCATGTATCTCACAATGGACAATCGCCTCAACGGGCAAATCTTTCAATCTTTAACTGACCCTAGTGCCAGGCTAGGGCAATGGCCTCAACGGGCAAATCTTTTAATCTTTTACTAACCCTAGTGCCAGGCTAGGGCAATGGCCTCAACGGGCAAATCTTTTAACTTGTTTCTCTTCCCAAGCTTTCAGCTGGGATCCTGACTCTATCTACCCATTACTATCCTAATTTGACTTTACCTAAGTTGTGTGAACATCCCTACGACTCACTAAACCATTATGAGATCTTTTAATCCTCATATATTACCCAAACCCTTGGTTAGATCATAACCTAGCTCTAAGGTCTTCCCTAAGTTCAATTACCATAAAACGTCGACGTTTACTAACAACTTCTATACGATTGCTTTAATGAGTTTCTAATTAATAGGTAAACCAACCTTGGACGCAATCAACAACTTACCTCCTTGCTCATACTGTTCAGCGTATCTCATGTCATCACATGGATACCCTTCGGTACCTCTTTACCTATAGTCAAACACACATATACAAATACTTTCATATATAACAGTTTAGGAACAACAATAGCATGTTAACCACTAAATAATTCTTACAAATAGGCAAGTAGGAAAACCACATATCCACATCCTCAATCAACCCTATAGGGCAAGGATGGGAAACCTCTCACCTGGACAGCTTCCTTGTGCTTGTCCTGGAGTAACTCCCACTCCGGGCGAATCGTGGTTTCTTAACAATCGTATTCACGTGGTTAACAATCTTAACTATATGCAACTCATATGCTTATGGAATGCTCGTGCCTAAAAATGCACCTATACGTCACCAAGAACCGAGTTCTTGGTCTTATCCGTCTTCCCTCTCTTCAATGAGAGTCTCAAGTGCTACACATTTGGTTTCGTATAATTATCGCTCACCTTGAATTGATTTTGGAGCCTTGGATTTGAGTTACTAAACCTCGATATGCTTCTAAATTATCCTACTTAAGGTTTCTTAATAATTACGAAGGAATTAAATTGCCATTTTAAAATTTGGACTTTATTGTTCCGCAAGTTTCCATCCTTGAGAAACAAGAAAGTACCTAAAATAAATCTTGATGCTTGATAGCATATTTAGAATTATTCTAGGGTGTTTAAGATTGAAAAGAAGAGGTTTGGAGCCCTCAACGTCACCCTTAAAGTGTTTTTGGGCAATCCGAGCAGGGACCCGGCACGTTAACGTCAAGGTTCCACCTTAGTAACCTCGGGCCAGCTCTTCACGGATCTTGTTCAGCTAATATTTCAACAATATAATTTCAATAATACCAATCCAAGCCTATTTACTCAAATCCAAGCTCAATCCTAATTATTAACAATTTCCCCAATTTATAAATAATTAGAATTTCAACCCCAAATCCTTCCAAATTCGAATTCGGCTAAACCTGAGGGTATAGTCTCGATTCCTACCCCAACTAAGTGTTCAAGAACACTTTCTAGGTCTCAAATCTACCCTCGAAATAACTCAATTGAAGGTCAATTGAAGAAATCCCTAAAAATGGAGAAATTGAGGGTTTCGAATGAAATTAGGGTTACCAACCTTGATTAGATCAGTGGGAGGTGTGGAAGATGTTGTAACCAAGCTTCGGTGACTTTTTCCGGCGTCGGCTAGCTCTCCTCCAGCGAGTTTCCGGCGGTTTCCCTCTCTTCCCCTTCTTCTTCCTCCACGTCTCCACCCCCTCTCTCTCTTCCTCCCTTTTCCGTTTTCTTTCTCTCTCTCTTTCTTTCTTCTTCTTTCCTTTTTAATTCTTCTTCCTTCCTTTTAATTATAAACCCACGACATCCCCAAAAATAAAATTATAATTATAATTAAAATAATTATAATAATTAAATAAATAAATAAATAAATAAAATTAAAAAAAATCAATTAATAATTAAATACATAATAAATAATATGTATTTTTAATTTAATCCCTTTCCCTATTTAATTCAGGTTTCCAATTTCTTAGGTCCTGAATTAAATCCTAAAAATATTTCCTACTTCTTTTCTCTCTCTTTTTATTTTATTTTATTTTATTTTTCTACTTCGAAAATTTCTTGGGTATTACAATCTTTCCCCCTTAAGAAATTTGGTCCCCAAATTTCAATTAACATACTAACCTCAGTCTTGAAATAGGCGAGGATATGTCCTGCGCTTCTCCGCCTAAACTTCCCACGTTGCTTCCTCAAGCGAATGGTTTCACCACAGGACTTTCACCAATGGCATTTCCTTCGGTCTCAGCTTCTTCAATTGGCAATCTAAGATTTCCACTGGCATCTCCTCAAAAGTCAGACCTTCAGCTAATTGTACTTCATGGGGCTGGATTACATGAGAGGGATCTGGCAGGTACTTGCGAAGCATAGACACGTGAAACACCGGATGAACTCCTTCCAACTCCGCCGACAATTCTAGACGGTAGGCAACATTTCCCACGCGTTCTAGAATCTCACGAAGCATAAGAACGCACCATAACCCAACTCATGAAGCATCACAGTAGACTACATACCCTCCGGTGCCCTCAGGAAGAGCCAACACTGGTGCTGTGGTGAGACTTTCCTTCAGCCTTTGAAAACTCTCTTCACACTTGTTGTCCCACACAAACTTTACCCCTTTCTGAGTTAACTTTGTAAGAGGTGCAGCAACCTTTGAAAAATCATGCACAAACCTTCTATAGTATCCAGCCAAACCTAGAAAACTGCGAATCTCCGTGACTGAGGTAAGCTGGGACCAATTCTTCACTGCTTCTACTTTGCTCGGGTCAACATGGATTCCCTCTAAAGATACCACGTGACCAAGAAATACAACTTTATCAAGCCAAAATTCGCATTTTGAAAACTTAGCATACAATTTCTCTTCCCTTAGCTTCTGTAATGCCAGTCTCAAATGCTCTGCGTGCTCCTCAGCATTTTTTGAATAGACTAGAATGTCATCAATAAATACAATGACAAACCGGTCTAGGAATGGCTTGAAAACCCGATTCAGCATGTCCATAAAAGCTGCTGGTGCATTAGTTAGCCCGAACGAGATGACTAAAAACTCATAATGGCCGTATCGGGTTCGAAAAGCAGTCTTGGGCACATCTTTCTCTAATCTTCAGCTGATGATACCCTGATCGAAAATCGATCTTTGAAAACCTCTTAGCACCCAACAACTGATCAAACAGGTCATCAATCCATGGAAGTGGATACTGATTGTGGACCGTTACCTTATTCAACTTTCGGTAATCGATACACAATCTTAAAGTTCCATCCTTCTTCTTCACGAATAGAACTGGTGCACCACAAGGAGAAAAACTGGGCCTGATGAAACCCTTATCGAGCAATTCCTATAACTGCGTGTGTAGCTCTTTCAACTCCTTCGGAGCCATTCTGTAGGGTGATGTGGAAATCGGTTGAGTACTTGGTAAAAGTTCGATCTCAAATTCAATCTCTCGATCAGGCGGCAAACCAGGCAAGTCGTCAGGAAATACATTAAGAAACTCTCGAACCACCAGTACCTGTTTCGCGGAAAGTACTTCTTTCGTAGTATCCCTCACAAAAGCCAGATATCCTTTACACCCTTTCTCGAGTAGCTTGGAAGCTTTCATTGCCGAAATTAGACTCGGATATGGTGCAGCACCATCACCCCGCACCACAAATGGGTCTTCATTCGGCATGTTGAACTTTAAACACTTCGGCCTGCAGTCAACTACCGCATGACAAGATGCCAACCAATCCATACCCAGAATGACATCCAGGTCTACCATGTATAGTAGTCGTAGGTCCACAACTGTTTCATCACCCTCGACCACAACCACACACGACTCATAGACATACTTGAGTTGTATTGATTCACCCATGGGAGTGGAGACCATTTCTGTCTCCTTTAACCTGGTCGGGTTCCTCTCAACTTTCCATGCAAATGCATGTGAGATGTAGGAATGCGTTGAACCAGAATCAAATAATACCAAAGCCTAGAGAGAGCATACTGTAAGTGTACCTGTCACAACTGCATTTGAGGCATGTGCATCCTGTCGAGACAAAGCAAACACCCATGCATGTCCCCCTCCTGGTGCACCTGGACCTCTAGCTCTTGCTCCTGCTCCTCTGCCTCTGCCCGCACCTGAGGTGTTAACCTGGGGTGGTATAATTCTGACTGGTGGGGCTGCAATTGGAGTACTACCCGGAGTAGGATTACTCTTGACACTTGTACCACTCTTCCTCTGTAGACATTCCTTAGCCATATGCCCGAACTGACCACAGTTGTAACAACCTCCCTTTGTGACTCTGCACTTTCCAAAATGAAATCTCCCACATGTTCCACACTGCGGTTTCTGGCTACCGCCTTGATTACTGCCTTGGAATCTCTGCCCACCTTGGGTGTTACTCTTCCCAGAACTTGTAGTGGTAATAGCAGATTGTCCACCAAATTGTCCTGTATAATTTGAGACTACACCAGAACTACCTGCTGTCTTTTGCTTCTTTTTCCATCCCTGTCCATCATTACCTGTCAGTAACTTATTCTTAGGATTCGCCGATGTCCCAAACTTCTTTTTATTTTCAATTACTCTAGCACAATCAGCAGCCTGTGCTAGAGTTTCAAATTGACCACACTGCGGCAGTAGAACTACGAACAACGGCTCTACCAACCTGTGTATAAACCTCTTGATCAACTCCCTCTCATCGGGAACCAATGCAGGAGCATATTGAGCTAGCTCCGTGAACTGTAGCTCAAACTCAGTCACTGACATTTTCGACGTCATCCACAAGTCCTGAAACTGTTGACGCTTGGCAAACTTCGTTCCTTCAGACAAAAACCAACCTAGGAATTCCCTCTCAAAATCTTCCCAGGTCATAGGAGCAACTCTTCTTGTATATCTCCTCTGTACTGATTCAATGGAAACCCGTACAACGCCTCTTAACTGAAACGAGGCAAGTTCCACCATCTCTCCTCCTGGACACCTCAGCAATTGCCCAATTCTGATTACATCACAGAGGAAGTGTTGAGGGACTTCCTTGGTTTCAGTTCCGCAGAAGGTAGGCGGATTTAACTTCAAGAACTTAGTAATCGGCAATTCCCTTGGAACTCCCCTCGGTCTCTAGGGCACATCCCTCTGTTGCCAGTCCCTCCTTGGTTCTTCATTTCTTTCCTCCACTATCTCTGTTCCCTTTTCAGTAGATACCACATGTTCCTCTTCTTCGCCAACAACTAAACGGCGAACTTCCTGTTGAATTTGACGGGTCATTTCAGCTCTCAACTCCTAAAATCCCTCAGTCAGCATCTCAGCCACCGACGGAGCACCCGTCTCAACCTGTGGCTCTAGAGATTGTTTCCTAGGCGTTCTTCTTCCTTGTGCCCTACCGCGACCGCGAGCACGGCCTCTAGCTCGGCCCCTAGGAGGCATTCTTTCCTCCCGAACCGACTCCTCATCTGTACGTGCAGGGACTCTACCACCCCTCCTAGCCTGCCTAGTAGTCGGCGGCATCCCTGTACTGCACAAGAATATCACCTGATAAGCATTTACATAATCTCTCACAGATTAAGAAGGAATGAAAGAAAGGCTGACTCAATTTATCCTGGGTACTTCTACAAGTGTCTGTTTAATTCAACGTTGTGTCCGGGTTTCACAACGAAGCTTAAATCGACACCCGATTATACCAATGGCTTCACATGACTTAAAGAATAACCAGGCTCTGATACCAAGTTTGTCACAGGCCCAAACCGGGAGTACGTGACCGACACGGGAATAGATTTTTACCTCTAAACCCGTAAGCCTTACACTGTAAACATAACTATAACCACCCTGCTATACAATCAATATATACAACATAATAATGGCCACACCTCACTGGTGGCCTAATTAACTTGCAATCCACGGTTTGCTCAATACCGCTTCAGCCCAGTATATAGATATATCTCAACACACATAGTATATATCTATATCATATTGACCGCACGTCTCAATACGTAAGATCTATCCTATTCACATGCAACAATCACACGTAATATATATATATATCCATATCATATTGATTGTACGTCTCAATACGTACGATCTATCCTATTCACATGCAGCAGTTTATATACTCATACATATGTCTTAGTTTTTCGCCAAACTAGACCTTGTCTTTAAGTACATGTGAAGCCGACAAGTCCAGAGTAGGTACACATCGAAAGTTGTAAATATTTACAACACTTACAACTTTAGAATATGTACAACAAAAAGAAATCAAAATAACCAAAAGATGTCCACCCACGCGAACAAGTGCGTAAAGGATGGTCTGATGTCCGTATCACTGTCCGGACTTCGATGCCTGCTCGATCCTTGTATCTGAAACATTTAGGTTTTCAATTTCTTAGGTCCTGAATTAAATCCTAAAAATTATTTTCTACTTCTTCTTTTTTTCTTCCTCTTTTTATTTAATTTTCTAGCTTCAAATATTTTCGGGTATTACACTTATCAATCCTTATTTATTTTGTAATGACTTGTCAACACGTCGCTTTTTTTTAGTGATCAATATGGATCTTGATTTGACAACAAAAAGTTTTAAAAATGGGAAACGTCCGCATGCCACTTAGTATTGGGTTTTCAAAAAAGCAAAATGTCATTGCAAACAACTATTTGGAGCAGATTTCGTTTACCACCAACTTGCCATTAGCATCGACGAATTGAAATTAAAAAAAATAACAACTTGCCGTTCCTAACGACTAATTGGAGCGTGAACAGTGCTTTTGGCATATATTGTATAATAAATTTTCAAAAGTGATAATAATACTAAAAATAAGAACTTAAAAAGGGCTATTTTGGGACAAAAGCATGTTTTTGGTGAAGAAACAGACCTTATACTTTTAAAAAAGCATTTTTGATAAAAAATTCATCACTCTATAAAATAAATAATACCTTCAATGAATATTTGCTACAGTTAATTACTTTATACAAATTATATACAATTGATTACTTAAAAAAACCTGTCTACCAAATAATATTGGTTAATATTATAAAGACCACTCTGTTCAATTAAATGCAATATATCAAAAGTGTTACAATTTAAAACCATATTATTATGCAAGTTCATTGGTATGGTATGGGGTGGGTACCTTGGTCGTCGTCTCCGGACCCGTAAAAAAATTCCATCCCCATTCTCAGACTTATTCCTTTGTGGATATGAGCAATTCCTATCCAAAGACCAAATGGGCAACCTTATACCGTGACCCAGAGCTAGACCTATACTCGGGGAAAATTAAATAGAAATTTTTTTCAATTTTTAAAAAATGTAGAATAATTTTATTCATTTTATATCGCAAGAAAATCTTTAATTTTATCTTTTACCAGAATTTCTTTTTCCAATTTTTTATTATGTCAATATTTCATAAAGATCATGCCCTATTATAGTGCACTTCTCAAATTTATCATTTTCTTCGGCAGTTAAAATGTCACGTTCAATTTAATTCCAATTCTGCTTTGGATTATCTTTCTAATGGAGCGACAATCAGGGATTAAATAAAAAATACCATAAATCAAATTATTATGTAATAGTGGATTATGATATTGATTGGATGGTGGGTGCAGCAAATGAGTTATTACGGCTTTTAGACCAACCCACATAATAAATACAATGAATCTGGAATATGAAGAATAATAATGTTAATGATAAATGAGAAATAGAAATCCAAGTATCTGAAAGAATATTCTTTGATTGCTATGATTTTAGATGATAAAAAGCACACACGTTTTATTTCTTAAATTAGGTGAATTTTATTGTATTTTATTTAATACGAAAAATGGTGTATATAATAAATATTTCGACTTTGTGATAGATAAAACTTGTATAAACTATATCGACCAGTAAAAATTTCAATTAAAAATGTCAGTAATATTCATATCATTTTTAATCAATATTCTACAATCCTACGAGTTACGGACTTGTGAATATTTCTTGACCCTAAAACGTGTAATAATAGTTGATGAATAAGAACGTAATATAGAAAAATTTAAATCATTCCATTTCATTTACTCAGAAAAAGGAATTACATTTTGCAGTTAAAAAACAATGTAAATGTCATTTTGTCCAATGAAATGTATAATTCACGTAAAAAAGTAAATTACTTCATCAAGTTGGACTTAATGTTTAAATCCATTCTTTCCAACGGAAATCCTTTGAATAAAATTGATAACAGCAATTAAATTCTGACGTTATATTTTATCGCAATCAATATGGAGGATAATGAATTTAAATATTTCAAGTCAAAAAGTATGTTTTAACTATGGTATTTTGTTAAATTGAACATCAAATGTTCCGTCTATCTTTATTATTACGATTATGACATGATATTTAGAATTTATTATATTACTATTAAAACGTGTAGTAGTAAATGAGGGATTGTAGGAAAAGTAATGCAAATGTCTGTAATCACTCATAATAGGTAGAAGTTAATAAGTAAATAAATTAATTCAGCGCAAAAAAAAAAAAAACAAAACCATTAATTTCGTATCCCTTATAGAAGTCAAATATTCTAAGGAAAAGTCTTTGAACCAAAAATATAACACCCATTTAAGTGTGTCATCAAATTTGATTTACTAAACCAGCATGGCTGCAGTAAAAAAAATGGAAGCATTCAGGGAGAGTATGACTCTGATTGGCCGTGAAGTCAGCATCACATAATAGAACGAAGTAATAAGATAATCAAGACAAATGTATTTAATTAAATTGATTCATAGAATAAAAATATTATCATAATTATCAATTATCAAAATCAACTGTATTTTTCCCCATTAATATAATACAAGATATAGGAATAACATACATCCCTCTGTTCTTATCGCAGCTTTGATGCGTGTCCATCTTATTAAATGCATATTTTTGTAACATCTATATATAAACACAAGTGATTCACACCACTATGATCATAACACGATCGTATAACAAACTGTTGTTTGGCAATTCTTTTACTTGCAGCTTTATTTTCCATGTATATTATTTTTAATTTCTTCGTTCGTAATTTCTATCTAAGAATGTCCATTTCTCTGGTCATGTTGTTGCATGCACATCATTCGTAAGAAAGCTTAAATAAATGCTTTAGTTTCAAATGCATTATTTTCCCACTACATATAATATGGTCAACCACCAACCATACAAATATCATAGAATATTAGATGCAACCTTAGAATTAATGAACTTGATTAATTAACTGATTAAATATGAACGAGTTTCAGAAAATGGAGAAGTATTCTCTAATGCATCTCGCCTGCCAACAGAAATAATGTGCAAGATTATTGGAATTGTTCCACCTGAGGATGCCCACAGATTTCCCTACGTGACAAAAAATAGGTTGATGACCTGTAAAAAAAAAAGCTAATTCATCGATGAACACAGCAATGAGTCTCGCGAAAAAAAATATGCGGCATATGTTTTATTGTATCCCTGAAGGAAACGAGGCAACTTTACCTTTCTTTTTGCAAATTGATCCTGTGCCCAACGATTATAATGTTTATGAAACTTTCTCTAGGATCCCTAATTTTTTGTGTCGTACTTTGACAATATTAGTTGGTGTTGATGAAGGTGTTTTATGCTTGCATAAAACAAAGGCGAATGGGACTGATCGTTTCTTTCTCTAGAATCCTATTACTAATCAATCGGTGAAAGTCTCTACTCCTAACATGTTCTCTTTAGGAAGTAGGTTAAAATTACATTTTCCTCATTCATTGATAAATATTTATTTTAAACTAAATAGCTATCCAAGTATATTAATTAATTTTATATTCCCAATTTTACAGCAATGTTAAGTTTCGGTTTTCTTTTTGATAAAGAAAAAGGAGAATTTTGCATCGTCCTTATTTGGAGTTCAAAATCTGGGCAAGACTCCATGTACATGTCTGTGTTCTCTTCGTTAACCAGAACATGGAGTGAAGTCTAAGAACCTGTCTATGCCGCAAGCTCACTATTTGATTCAAGCACACACATAGATGGAAAAATTTACTGGTTGTCATCATATAAGGATTTAAGCTATGATGAATGTCATGTTTTAGTTTCATTTGATGTGAAAGAACGAACATGGTCGATCTACAAGGTGCCCTTTCGTGTCCGTGAATCGCAATGGCATTTTGTCACAATATTTGGTTGTGTGGGTATCGCTACTTCCCAGGATGTGACATATTCATATAAAACATACACTATTTGGATGGGCATACATATCATTGGATGTCTTCATCAATGGGTAAAATACAGGGGATTTCATACCCCCTCCATTTTCCGGTTTATGGATTTTGTTAAAGACTATTTGATATGTGTGCGGGAGAACACATTAGGTTTTGATAACCTCAATACATTCACGCAGTGCCTCACATTCTTCGAAAATCAAAAGGACGACATCATTCGCTTGGTTACTTCTCCATACACTAATCCGTTTATGGTTAGAAAGATGTTTTCATTCTTCCCTACAATTAGAGTTATATAAGTTTGAAATGTCGCTATCATCTTTTTATTTGCACTTCTAATTATTGACTGGTGATCTTATATTTGCCTTTGACATTTACAAGTTTTCAATTTGTCGTTGGTGTTTAGAAATGGATTTGTGGTTTTTTAAAATAGTAGTTGAATTTTATGATTTTTACTTTTGGATTTCCATCTATTTTTGCTACCTTTTGCTAGTTCCACTGTCACAACCCCCTATCGGACGTCCGTGACCGGCACGAGAGGTAGGATTTCTCCTATCCCGCAAGCCTCTAATCCCTGATTGACATTTTTTTTATATGTGCATAACTACCCATATCTAATACAAACAATATATAATACATATGGTCATCCATTTCCGGTGACCTAAGCAGTCTACAATCCACGGCTCGCTCAGCGCCGCTTCAGTTTATATATATACACATATTCATTCACACGTACATATAGTATACATATTGATCACGCGCTTCAGGGCGGGTGATCTATCCTATTCACATGCAGAAGTCCTGTATATAGTCATACATATATTCAATCACACGCTTGCATATAGTTTACATATTGATCACACGCCTCAATGTGTGTGATCTATCCTATTCACACGCGGAAGCTATATTTTCGCACAAACAGGTATTCAATCACACATACATATAATTTACGTATTGATCACACGCCTCAATGCGTGTGATCTATCCTAGTCGCATGCAGAAGTCATATATTTATATACATGATATATGCTATATCATAGCCTAAATTCCCAACACCAAGACCTAACTTTAATCTGTATGAAGCCGACAATACTAGAATTCAAGAACGATATATATATATACACAACAGATGTAAACGTACAAACGCTACGCCCAAAAAGGTTTTATATATATACATCACCACATGTACATAACCGAAATAACTACCGACGTGGACAAAGCGTGCGGTCTTCAGAGTTGTCCGCCTCCTTGAGAAGAAGTGGACGCGTTCCCGACTCCTGAACCACTTGTATCTGAAACATATAAATAAGGGGTGAGTCGAACAGACTCAGTGAGGAGCTCCCCTATCCCTGGCGTAGCAGCGGGTACCACTACAGCTGGGGAAAGGGAGCAACCACAACAACATGCGCATGAAATGGATTTATATTGTGATATTTATTATGATCAGGTAGTCAATATAGTCAATATATCATATTCACAATTAAAATCCTAATTCATGCTCCTAACACATTTATTACTCCACACGTACATAAATCACAATATATATATCATTTATTTTTGTAAGTCACACATAGTTATGCTCGTAGGCATTCACTTTCTATCTTCTGCGTTACGCTAAGAGAAATACTGGTCCGAAGGCAATGTCATGTTCGAACCTGGTTGAACACACCAGGAACTTTCTGACTCCAAGGCATGCTTAGAGTAATAGCCGGCAACTTGCCTGACCTCGGTTAAACCAAGGTAATGGCCACTATGTGGCATGCTTACTGTTAACTGAATCCTGTCTGTCCGACCAGGATAATCGACTCGATCTACCCGAACTAACCTAACAAGTTCAACTAACAATTTAACCTTGGAAGACGCCCTATTAGTAACTAACTGAATATCATACGTGTTCATTAGTTAGGCCTAGATTCCCCCGTTCCAATTATTTAACACTCTCATTCACATTCAACAATCCTAAGTTCAGTTTTTCTCAACAAACCATACGAACAAGGTCTTAACAGTGACGATCGATTTGATTGGTTTCTACTGTTACTGAACTCTCACATGTGAAATTATGACTCAATCCTACCCACGGTAACATATAAGGCTCAGTGAGCCACAAAAGCACATAATACACTTGAGACTAATCATATAAGCACATATATTGTTGCAAGTTGACTGCTTACTTGCTAAGCACATATATTGTCACGTGATTAGAAAATTCCCACATAATACGTTGGTCTATATTTTTTTTCTCTCATTTCGTACTGATTTATTTTAAAATTTGATATAACATTCACATAACACCATGACATTCTTTATTCGTATACATTGTTGAGTCCATATATCATTCTTCTATTTGGTTACCAATGTGGTGACCCATCTCATCTCTAACCCCGACTTCCATTTCAGATAGATCACCGGTATAAATTAAACCTAACTGCTACCTTCTTATTCTTTTTTCAGTACATGATATGGTTCTCTCAATTCCTGCTTCTAGACTGTTCGACAAAAGCAATTTACTTGAAGTTTGAGATTCTTATATACTTTTTTTTCCTTTAGTACCTCTTATGGTCATGGAACATCAAAGAAAGAAGTGGAGAAGCAGAGAGTCTCAAGCAGAGAGTAAAAATTTAGATCCAAATAGGAGGACGAATTCAACACATCATCACACTCAAGGTTTAATTTTTTTCAAACAACATCATAATTCATGCTTATGTTACGGTTATTCTAACTTTATCACCTTCTCTTACATGGTGCATTTTTCTATATAGTGTGATTTTTCGTATTGGACATTCCAAGTGTCCTATGAAGTTATAGTTTTGGTATTGTTAATGCAACTTCCATGAATATCCTCAATACGTAAAGTTGCTCTTAACATTTTGAAAGAAATTAAGGGCACGTTTGTGTCAAATTTTTAAAACTGATTATTTTAAAATGACTTTTATTTTAAAATAGAGTGTGAGAAGAAGTGCACAGAGAGAAGCATTTTTGTGTTTCATAAATTGAGTTGAAAGGTACTTTTCTCAGTACCTCAAAAAAAGTTCCTGTTTCGTACATATGTATAAAAAAGTACTTTTGATTGTAAAATCACCAAAATGGGCATTAATAAATTTATGGTGTTATCAATGTTTTAATAGATAAATATGGTAAAACATTATTATTCTTTACTTTTATTAAACAAATGAATATAAAATGTTTGTATTTAAAATATTATTTTCTAATTACAAAATAAATTACTATTTATTGTCAATATGATTTTGTTTTTCAAATTTATTATTATTATTTTTAATTCAATCCTGGTATTTGATTTAAACAAAAAAAAAAACATTATAATATTTATTATTGTTGTTGGCTCTTTTTGATTAAAGACAATAATAATAATAATAATAATAATAATAATAATAATGATAATAATAATAATAGCAAGGAATGTTTAATGAAAAAATCATTTAATTTTAAGCCAAGGATAAAATTAACATTTTGAACTTTCATTAGTGGTAATTTAGTCCGAAAACCATTATTTTTATGCTTTTCCTTTGGGCTAGATGTAGAAGCTATAATGGTTAGGGTCTGATTAAAGCTGAGAAACTTCTTCTGGAACAAATCATTCGCATTTCCAAATTTTGCCCAAACATTTCAAGTTAGAGAAATAAGTGCTTTCGAATAAAAATAAGTGCTTCTAAAATTTCCAAAAGGTGCCCAAACAATCTCTCAGACAGTGATAATTCTAACCTATATTACTATCCTTTCAAAAATTGTTAATGTCATGACCCCTGTTTAGAGGACCATGGCCGGCACAGACACAGGGAATACCCCTATGCCTGTAAGCCTTATCACCTGATCGACAGAATATCTATTATTGAAAATACATTCACATGCAGTATAATACCATGGCTACACCGAAATGGTGGCCTATCCTAGGCAAGCAAATCCACGGCCAGTGCCGCTTCAGGATATAGATATAGGAAAACACACATAGTATATATAACCTGTGTACTGGCTACACATCCGAAGATGCTGCCTATCCTATTCATATGCAACAAATATATGTATATATATATATATATTTTTTTTTTTTTGAAAATAAGTTTTCCCTGTATCGCAATATAACTAATCCTGATCTTTAAGATGTGTGAAGCTGACAGTTTTGGATTTAGTAATACAATCTAATTGGGTACGTCTACCCTTTACTTTATGATACAACGATAAAGTAAATTAAATTACAATTACAATTTATTCACCCACATGAACAAATTATGGGTCTTGCAAAGTGTTGCTCAACCCTCGTTCCACCGAGACTTCTTCCACCTGTACTTAACCTGTCTCTGTGTAGTAAAAATGAGGTGTGCGTCTTAACCACGCGACTCAGTGAGGACTCTCCCATCCCCGGCGCAAGGTGGGTACCATAGCGCTGGTTTTGGGAGTCATACACATCCACTTGCAAAAACAACTAGTTATTGTTGTTAGCATACATTCTTGGTGATCACACAGCGAAAAAAATTTCAGCCAAACACTCACATGCATTTAATAACTGTAAACATACAGTAGTTTATTCCACGTTATCAATCAACAAATAAACATGTAACATATAGTGCCGGCTTTTAGGCTTTTACTTACCGGTCTTCTCACGTTTCAGCATGTCTGAATCAAACAAGACGTGTGGTGACGTAATCTTGTACGTTACCACTACGCTGCACAATCAGCAATTATATGCAAACACAGACAATTTGTACATAAACACAGATGCTAAACATACAAATACTTAATCTCCCCCACTCTGGGGTATCTACTAGCTACTACGTGGCTTTTCTACTTCGAACCCGCGCACTCGGGTTACTGGCCACCACATGGCAAACATACTTAACCCATTCACTTGGATAATGGTCATCTCGTGACAATTCTATTAATCAAACACAATCAACCTGTATCTATCAAACAACTGATCCGTCGCCACCAAGTGACACGTCCTGACCCCTTGCTGCTGGGCAATAGCTTGAGCCCACTCGTCCATTACCCAACCAGGCCACATGGCGGGCACGGAACGACGTCTCGAAGCGTGGCCACTAACACACCCTGGACCAATTCCATAGGATGATTTCTCTTTTCTAGGTTAGGCTCACGGTTCTGTAATATCCGAGATATTAATTTTTATTATTATCATTATTATTAATTTATTTTTCTTTGGGAAAGAAAAATAAATTAAATTAAAAAGTTGAAATAAGAAGAAGAAGAAGAAAATGGGGAAAATATATTATTTTGTTGGACCTAAAAGAAATGAGAAATTAAAAGGATGGGAAGAATTTGGATTTTTTTTTCAACTTAGTTTTTTTTTAATTTCAGCCAAATAATATGTTAAAATGCGGGCCAAAACCGTGACCCCCATTCCACGAAAACAAAACGCAGAAAAAAAATATATAAGCAGAAGCAAACCGAGTAGAGCCGAGACGCACAAGGACACGAGAAGAAGAGGAGAAGCTCGACGGTGGGTTCTGGCCGGTTTCACGCCGGTGAGACCATTCCAACGCCGGAGACGGTGACCGGACGCCTCCTTTAACACCCAACAAGCTTAACATCCGATTAGAAACAAGTAAGAAAGCCCCAAATCTCTCAAACCCCAATTTCACTAATTTTGGGTATTTTAGGAATTCTTCAATCTCTTCCAATCGGTGCATTCCGGGGTTAAATTCAAGCTTAGTAGGTGTTATTGAATGCTTAGGGAGGTTCAAAATCGAAGCTAAACCGTAGGAAGTGACCGGGTATGGAAATCATGGAAATTAGGTTAGAAAATTTCTCTAAATTCGAATTTTGTTGGTTTGATTCATGAAGAGGCTTGGAATGGAGTAGTATAGGTGTTATAGTTGCTGAAAATATACAAGGGAATAAAGCCTGAGTATTTACCGTCTCAACCGGAACCCAATCCAGTGAAAAAGATGCGATATACCAAGCCACCGTACAGTAAGGAGTTGTGCTGTGGGCTGGACACCTCGGCCTAGTCCGTGGTGGACACCTAAGGCCAACTAAATTGCTTCCAAGGCTCTACTTATACCCGATTATAATTATATATATAGTTAAAGAGGTAGTAGTTAAGATTTTACCCGACGAATAAGGGAGACGATTGAATGAGTAAGCTAAGGCCTCTTTTGAGCCGTGAATTTATTTCTTTATTAGTTAAATGCTCTTATGAACAAATGAAGTGAAGTTTTGATAAATGAGACTCTCTAACCTAAGCTTCTAAAGGTTCTAAATAGCTCGAAAGTGTGAAAGTCGAATATGAGACATTCTGGACTTTCAGAAAGAGCAAATAGGACGACGTAACGAATTAAATATCTAGTTCTTGGAAATAGTTAGAGGGTGCATGAGGATTAGCATGACACGTTCACGGTAGATGCTTAGTTACACGTTTCTAAATTGCTTAAGTACATGTGTATAGGGCACCACAGAGTGATTGGAGCTTTAGGCACTCCGAGGACTGATCAGGAAGGCCAACGAGGTGAGGGGCTCTCCCATCCCTGCCCCACAGGGTTGGATGACTACGTGAAAATGTGGTTTGCTCTATTTTGTGCAATTGTTATATGAAATATATTTATCTAAATGAAATTGTCTTACACGTGTATGATTAGTATGTAAGCAGTTAACGTGCAACAGTATATGTGCTTATATGATTAGTCTCAAGTGTATATGTGCTATTGTGGCTCACTGAGCCTTATATGTTATCGTGGGTAGGATTGAGTCATAATTTCATATGTGAACGTTCATTAACATTAGAAAACAATCACATCGATCATCACTGTTAAGACCTTGTTCGTATGGTTTGTTGAGGAAAACTGAACTTAGGTTGTTAAGTGTGAGTGAGAGCGTGCATAATCAAAAAGGGGGAAACTAGGCCTAACTAATAAACACGTATAATATTCAATTAGTTATTCATAAAGTGTTCTTCAAGGTTAATCCTGTTAGTTGAGTTTGTTTAGGATAGTCTGGGTAGATCGAGTCGTCATCCTGGTCGGACAGACTGGATTATATCGTCAGTAAGTATGCCACATAGTGGCCATTACTTGGGTTTAACCGAGGTCAGAAAAGTTGCCGACTATTACTCTAAGCGTGCCTTGGAGTCAGAAAGTTCCTAGTGTGATCAACTAGGTTCGAACAAGAGATTGCCTTCTGGCCAGTATTTCTCTTCACATAATGCGGGAGACAGCAAGTGAATGCCTACGTGTATAAATAGGTGTTAACCATGGAACCATATGATATATGATTGTGATTAATTGACGTGCGGAGTAATAATTACGTTAGAAGCATGTATTAGGGTAATTATTGCAAATATGATATATATTGGCTGCTTGATCATTTTAAAGGTTGCAATATAATCTGATTCATGCGCATGTGGTTGTGGTTGCTCCCTTCCCCCAGCTGTAGTGATACCCGCTGCTACGCCAGGGATGGGGGAGCTTCTCACTGAGTCTGTTCGACTCACCCCCTGTTTACATGTTTCAGATACAGGTGGTTCAGGCGTCGGGAACGCGTCCACTTCTTCTTAAGGAGGCGGACAACTCTGAAGACCGCACCTTAGTCCGCGTGGGTAGCGTATTTTGGTTTATGTAAATAAATCGTGATGTATATGTATGTATGAGTCCTTTTTGGATGTAGCTTTGGTACATATACAACTGCTGTATATATATGTCAAACTCTAGTATTGTCGGCTACATGCAGGTTAAAGTTAGGTCTTGGTGTTGAGAATATAGGCTATGATATAATATATATCATATATATATCTGTGACTTCCGCATGTGATTAGGATAGATCACACGCATTGAGGCGTATGGTCAATATGTACATTATATATATGTGTGGCTGAATACATGTTGTATGTAAATATAACTTCTGCATGTGAATAGGACAGATCGCACGCATTGAGGCGTGTGATCAATATGTAAACTATCTGTATGTGTGTGATTGAATATATGTATGACTGGATACAGGGCTTCTGCATGTGAATAGGATAGATCACCCGCACTGAAGCGCATGATCAATATGTAAACAATATGTACGTGTGCATGAATATGTGTATATATATATATGGAAGCGGCGTTGAGCGAGCCGTGGATTGTACGCTACTTAGGTCACCGGAATTGGATGGCCTTATAAATTATATATTGTTTGTATTAGAAATGGGTAGTTATGAACATGTGAAAATGTTAATCAGGAATTAGAGGCTTACGGGATAGGAGAAATCCTACCTCCCGTGCCGGTCACGGACGTCCGATAGGGGGTCGTGACAGGTTCATCCGTAGGTTCCTCCCGTGTCTCCTTACCTTAGTCTAACATATTAATAGGATTCTTTGTATCTTTCCCGAAGGATGAACAATTTCTCTCCTTGTTAATATGGACAAGTATTCTGAACAGGATATAACTCATATACCCGTCCAGATGCACTCTCTAAACCTCAAGCTATCGTCATAGGAATATAAATCCTTTCTGACCCTATTGCCAGGATAGGGCAATGACCATTGTCATGGTGATTATAAAACTGAGGTCTCAAGTGCCATCTGACGTTGTTCTAGTCGATGTCTCACATTGCTAGCATAATCAAATCTGAAACCCACCAATAACTCCTTTTGCATGATTATAATCTAAGTCACCGTCGTGACGAGTTTTCAAATTAAAAGCTTGGTCCTTCCATACAAGAACTCTTGCCACCGTCGTGGGAAAAATTTAATAAAATACTCATCATGCCTCCGGAGTGTACTAGTCAGATTTGTAACACACCAATCATAGCAAACAATTACACTGTACTCCTTTGTCTTCCTATCCAAGCTACTTTCCACAACCTATTTTCTAGTTCTTGTATTCCTTTAGCATTCTATACCTATAGCGAACACATATCAGATAAGCAGAGAATATACATACTCATGTAATCCACATAAGCATACAACCCTAGGAGCAGAGATGAAAGAACCCTCACCTTGGCCAACCTTCCATGCAATCCTCCCCTGTAACTTTAGTCTCCTCAGAGTTCCTGTTGCACTCTTATGCGTGTCGTTGTTCCTATAAGAGCAACATTTACTTCATTAAGGTTATTACTTAGCTTAACTTGTCATTTATCTCTCCATTACTCTCACATGTAGTCCATGGTTGCCACAGAGTCAAGCTCTTGGTCTTATCGGACTTCTCTATCCCGATTTATGCGTATCCTTCCTCGGACACTTGACTTACTCGCATATAACACTCTACTTGAGTGTTTAACATACTTGGATTTGAGTATTAGACCTCTATCAAACTTGTATTTGCATCTAAGGAAGCTTATCTAGCTTGGTTGGAAGGAATCCTAATTTTGGGAAGGTCTAAGCATTTTAATTCAACATTTGTTCCTACTTGGGTTCTAAGAAATCTAGTTTCTAAATCTCAATATACCTCCAATTTATCCCACTTAAGGTTTCCTAAAGGTTGTGAAAGGATAAGGTTGAAATTCACGAAATTAGACTTAATTTGTTCTGCAAGTTTCCATCCCTGAGAAACAAGAAGGTACTTGGAGTGATTTATTCTCAAAAACATGTTTATGAGTGTTCTAAGGTGTTTAAGATTGAAAAGAAAAGGTTTGGAGCCCTCAACATCACCCTTAAAGTGTATTTGGGCAACCCGAGCAGGGAACCGGTACGTTAACGTCAAGGTTCAACCTTAGTAACCTCGGGCCAGCTCTTCACGGGT
Source organism: Senna tora (assembly GCA_014851425.1). NCBI lineage: Eukaryota > Viridiplantae > Streptophyta > Magnoliopsida > Fabales > Fabaceae > Senna > Senna tora. The sequence continues at coordinate 11,647,161 of CM026263.1, forward strand.
CTTTTTCAGCTAATATTCCAACCATATAATTTCAATAACACCAATTCAAGCCTATTTACTCAAATCCAAGCTCAATCCTAATTATCAACAATTTCCCCAAATTGAAAATAATTATAATTTCAACCCCAAAATTTTCTAAATTCGAATTTGGACAAATCCTAGAATATAATCTCGATTCCTACATCAACTAAGTGTTCAAGAACACTTTCTAGGTCTCAATCTAGCCTCAAAACAACTCAATCGAAGGTGAATTGAAGACATCCCTAAATAATAATAATAAAATAATTAGAATAACTAAAAAAATAAATATAATTAAAATAAAATAATTAATAATTAGATAATTAAATAATAAATAAACAAATAAATATTATTAAAATAAATTAATTAATAATTAAATAAATAATAACAAATTTGTATATTTAATTTAATCCCTTTCCCTATCTAATTCAGGTTTCCAATTTCCTAGGTCCTGAATTAAATCCTAAAAATTATTTTTCTACTACTTTTCCTTCCCTTTTATTTTATTTTAAACTTCGAAAAATTTTCTTGGATATTACAATCTTTGAAAAAAAAAATTTCCTTTCCGATTTCTTTTAACTTTCCTACTTTTTCTATATTCTTTTTTAAAGTTTTAATTCCTAGCCCAGAAATAAATCATTCTTTAATCCTCGAAATTTTAAATAAATCATTCTTTAATCCTCGAAATTTTTCCAGGGTATTACAATTAATATATAGGTGTTTGTGCTCATACACATATCAATGTTAAAAATCCTCTACCAGGGATGCCATGTATCAAAATTAGTTATTAAGCCAATATTTAAAATCGCTACAAGAAAAAATTGTTCGTATCAAGTGCCATATATTAAGTTTGTAAAGTTTATATATTATTGTTCTCGTTAATATCGTACTATTTTAATTTTAAAATTAAGACTTCTATTTTGTACCAGTACCTTTCTATCAGCCATCACTACAATGGTCCAACCCATGCTTTGTTTTTCCACATTACAGTAGTGGTAATTAATGTTTCCCAACGGCTGACGTTTCATGTTGTACAAATTATATACATTCTGTTTATGTAATACCCGAGAATATTTTAACTAGCATAATTAATTTAATTAAATTAATTAATTTAAAAGAGGAAAATGAGATGAAAAATACACTAGCCTATCACTTATTATGTTGTAAATATAAAATTTTTAAATCCTAATATTTCTATATATTTTTTTATTTATTATTAAATCAGATTTATTTTCTTTTCTTTTTTTGATATGTATATATTAATTAATTATATATATATATATATATATATATATATATATATGTAAAAAAGAAAAGAATAAAGTAAAGAGTAAAGGAAGGAAATCGTGAGGTGAAAGACGGAGGAAAGAAACGGGGAAGCACGAACGGAGAGAAAGAGAGGAGCAGCGTCGTTCGCACGGAGGAGCAAGGAGGACGACAGCACGCGAGACGGAGGTGGCCGGACGTACAAGGAAGCCGGAGTCGCATCCGCCGGAGCTCGTTGCCGTCATTGTGTGTTGGAGAGAGAGAGAGAAAACAAAGGGAAAGAGCTTTCTCGCCGGAAAACGCCGTCTCTTCACCGGGGAAGGTGGCTGGGAGTCTCCTCTACTCCATATCGTCCTTCTAACCAGTTGAATCAAGGTGAGAAGTCCCGAAACTCTCAAACCCCAATTTTATCAATTTTAGGGATTTTTGGAAAGACCCCAATTGATTCAATCTGAGTATTCTGGGTCCTAAATTGAAGTATTTTCATGTTAGGAAGTGAGTTGGAAGCGTAGGAACCGGAACTAAATTGATGGAAATTTATTCGGTTGGAAAACTAGTAGGAAAATATGATTGGTAATGTTTAAGGGTATTGTGGACTGATTTGGGGTGCACTGAGAGGTTGAACGGTAATTATATAATTGTTACAAATTATTGGAATGCACGAGGGATTAAAACCCGAGTAATTCCCGTCTCACCCGAAACCCGGTTCGGCGAAAAAGAGACAATTTTCTAATTTTACGCGTATCCGGATATGTGTATTCATGTGTAGGTAAAGTGTTGAAGGTTATTTTGGTAAATGGAAATCTTGGGCAAATAGGATTTATGACTCTCTTGAGTCATAAATTCAAGACTTGGGTAATGGAAACTTCACATGGACACATGGAGGTGAAATTGGGTAACCTTGTATTCCCAAATCAAGGTTTCCAAATAGTGTGATTAAGAAAGGGTTGGACATGAATAGAAGCATGCTAGGTGTTCCTAAAACTAGTTGAGGGCATTCTAAGCCAACAACTAGTCTATGGAATTAATTAGAAAGAACATGAGCATTAGCGTTACATGTACACGATAGTGGTTGAATTTTCAAGTTTCTAAATCTCTCAAGTACATGTGTATAGCACACCATACAGTGAGTGGACCTTCGGGCATATCGAGAGCCGATCCGAGGGGCCAACCAGGTGAGGGGCTTTTCTATCCTTATCCTTTAGGGTTGACTGCGGATATGGATATATGGTTTGCCTCCTTGCCTATTTGTAGAAATTATATATTAGATAATATGCTATTGTTGTTCCTAAATTACATTATATGTGAAAACGTGCTATATGTGTGTATGTGAATTGTAAAAGCGATGGTGGCTCAAGGAGCCTTATATGAAAAGAAGGTCCTCGGGACCTATATGATATCGGGGTTAGGATCGAGTTAATTTTATTTATGAGGGTCTTGTGGTACTAGAAACAAACCTCATTGAATATTATCTGAAAGGTGTGGTTTAGTATGTAAATCCTTAAAGAGAATAAACATAGGTGACTTTGTTCTGAACCAAGAGTCCGAATTAGAAACCACTTGGAAATCTAGATTTGCCTAAGAAGAAGTAAAATGAACAAGTAGTGGTCCATAGAGGTCATTTATGGTACAACGTGGGAACCGAGTCTATCACGGATAGTCCGGGTAGATGGAGTCTGTCTGTCTTGAGTCAAACTCACAGAAATACAGAGTATATGAGTACACCACATTGTGGCTATTGCCTTGGGTAAACCGAGGTCAGATGAGTCGCCGGCTATGCTCCAAGTGAAGTCTTGGGGTTAGATTATTGTTCCAAGTAAAGTCTTGGGGCCAGGGGTTCCTAGAATGATCAACTAGGTTCCTATATCGCTCACATGAGATATTGCCTCCGGGCCAGATTCTCTCCTAACGGAGATATGCCTTCGGGCCAGTTTATGATTACGGTTATTTGAACGTGGATATCCACATGAAGTTGTATGTTAAACTATGATATGATGTATGTGTGAATTTAAATGTATGTAAAACCATGCTTTAAATTCTTTATTCTGAATATGATAAATGCTAATTGCCTGACCACTTAATATATGGAAATTTAAAATCTGTTACATGCGTATGTGATTGTGATTGGCTCTCTTCCCCCAGTTGTAGTGGTACCCGCTACTACACCAGGGATGGGAGAGCCTTTAACTGAGACCGTTTGACTCACCCCAATTTTAAATGTTACAGACACAGGTGGTATAGGCATCGGGAGCGCTTCCACTTCATCTCAGGGAGGCGGACAGACTTAGAGACCGCACACATTGTTCGCGTGGGTAGTATTGATATATGTATTTTGTCAGGATATATATATGTATCTGATTCTTTTGGTATAGCATTGTTTTGTATAGTTGCTATATATATACATGTATATGTCACACTCTAGAATTGTCGGCTTCATACAGATTAAAGATTGGTCTTGTTGTTGGGAATATAGGTTATGATATGATGAATATCATGTGTATATAAATATATATATGAATGTGACTTCCGCATGTGAATAGGATAGATCACACGCACTGAGCGTGTGGTCAATATGTAAATTTATATATATGTGTGACTGAATACTTGGTTGTGTGAAAATACGGCTTCCGCATGCGAATAGGATAGATCACACGCATTGAGGCGTGTGATCAATATGTAAATTATATGCAGGGGTGTGATTGAATATATATACTTGACTGTAGACTGAAATTCTGCATGTGAATAGGATAGATCACCCGCCCTGAAGCGCGTGATCAATATGTATATTATATGTACGTGTGATTGATTATATGTATATGTATAGATTGAAGCGGCATTGAGCGAGTCGTGGATTGCGTGCTACTTAGGTCACCGGATAGGGATGACCATATATACTATATATTGTTTGTATTAGAAATGGGTAGTTATGCATATATAAAAATGTCAATCAGGGATTAGAGGCTTACGGGATAGGAGAAATCCTACCTCCCGTGCCGGTCACGAACGTCCGATAGGGGGTCGTGACAGTTTATTGTTGCGATTCTTTCTCTAACATTTTGTGGGTTCCGTATTTTTGTCATGGTTCCTATGGCTTAGTTTGTACCATTCGATCGCAACATCAACCATAGGAGTCATACTACAAATGTTCCTGGTAAAAAAATAATTTACTTTACAACTAATATGTGACGCTTAAATCCAATAATTGGACATCTTCAAAAGAAAAAAAAAATATATGTATATATATATATATGTATATATTTCCTATTCTTCAAGTATTAAAATTCTTTAATTACATATGGTTTGTATATCTAACAAAGGATTAACAAATTAAATCATGACCATGGTTCCTCTATTTCAAGGTAGTGTTTTTATAGTTGGTCATTAACATGGTTCCTCTATTTACATATATATATATATATATATATATATATATTTATTATTCAAGTATTAAAATTCTTCAAATACATATGGTTTGTATATCTAACAGGATTAAGAAATTAACAATTTTCCAAAAAAAAAAAGGTTCTGTTTACTATTAAATCATGAACATGGTTCCTCTATTTTAAGGTAGTGTTTTTATATTTGGTTGATTACAAACTGTCAAGATCTAATTACATGTTGTAGTCAAGTTTTCTTGTTAATCAAATATTTGACACCGACTAGACTACTAAATTATTAAGTATTTCTCATCATTGCTAATTATTCTCCAAAATAATCAGGTGTGATCAAGGTCAGCCATGCAAGTGAGACTCAAAGTAATAATTCTGTGTCATTTGATCCAAATCTTTACTCAACCTTTAGGACGCCACCGTCAGTTGCAAAAGGTATGTACTTAATAATTTAAAGCAAAAAACACTTTGAAGATTTTATAGTTGTTTGAATATCAAGTAAATCATAGTAGTCATATTTTCTTTAAGAAGTAATTCACTAACTCATTAAATGTTCAACACTTCTTTAGCCAATAGAAAGATGCGAAAAGATATCATTATAAATCAACGTACATGTAATTCTTCAACCTCATACTATGGTATTAATATTCTAACAGTTCTTCATACAACTTAATTTTGAAATATGCGCTATTTAACTCCTTATATAAATTCATAATTGTTTTGCTTAAATTTCAGATGAGGAAAATTATCCTCTCACAGTCCTCAATGGTATAATTTTTTTTATGTACATTAATTTTTCTAACAAATCTTTTCCTTTCAGTAAATTTATATATAAGAGGGTTTTAGTTCAAACAATTGTTAAAATCAACTTTGGTCATTTACATGGTTCCTCTCTCTCTCTCTCTCTCTCTCTCTCTATATATATATATATTATTTTTTTTATATATGTTTCTTATTATTCAAGTATTAAAATTCTTTAAATACATATGGTTTGTATATCTAACAAGATTAAGAAATTAACAATTTTCCAAAAAAACGGTTCTCTTAAATATTAAATCATGAACATGGTTCCTCTATTTCAAGGTAGTATTTTTATATTTGGTTGATTACAAACTGTCAAAATCTAAATACATGTTGTAGTCAGGTTTTCCTGTTCATAAAATATTTGACACTGACTAGAATACTAAATTATTAATTGCTTGTCATCATTGCTAAAAATTCTCCAAACTAATCAGGTGTGATCAAGATTTGTCATGCAGTTGAGACTCCAATTAATAGTTCTCTGTCATTTGATCCAAATCTTACCCCAACATTTAGGACGCCACCGTTAGTTGCAAAAAGGTATGTACTTAATAAATCAAAGCAAAAAACACTTTGAAGATTTTTTATAGTTTGAATATTAGGTAAATCATAACAGTCTTACTTTCTTTAACAAGTAATTCACTACCTCATTAAATGTTGAACACTTTTTTAGCCAACAGAAAGATGAGAAAAGACATCATTATAAATCGACGTAGACGTAATTCTTCTATCTCATACGATCGTATTAATATTCTAACAGTTCTTCATACAACTTAATTTTGAAATATGCTCTATTTAACTTCTTATATAAATTGATAATTGTTTTGCTTAAATTTCAGATAAGGGAAATGATCCCCTCACACTCTTCAATGGTATAATCTTTTTTTTTTATGTACATTAATTTTTCTAACAAATTTTTTCCTTTTAGTTAATTTATAGATCAGAGGGTTTTAGTTTAAACAATTGTTTAAATCAGATTTGGTGCTTTTTTAATATGCTATTCTTAGATGAGACTATTATGCACGATGTAACATCAATTGAATCATTAACAACACCATCTTCTACTGCTAAAGGTTGGTGTTATTATTCTAATCCCCTATTTAAATCATACCAATTTCTCTATGTTTCAATAATATACGAATGCAAGCACTGACTAATGTATTTTGCACTACTAATTAATTTGTTAATATTCCTTTATAGAAAATAGGTAGAGAAGAAAGCAACTCAGTTGTGATAGATGAAATGGTATGCAACACAACACATGTTACGGTATGTAACCTATAAGATAAATTCAATTGGTACAACTCATTGATGCATTTGAAAGCTATGGTAATTATGTTATTACTAAACCATACATAATTACTAATGAAATCAATTGTCACGTTGCTATAGCATTGTATCTGCATTAAATGTAACCATAATGTTTGTAATGCAAAATTCATGTTCTTTTCTACTAATCTTTAAATTAATCGAGCAAATGCCAATAACTTTTTGGATTTTCATCAAAATTAGTTAGTACTCCTCACAATTCAATATTGATTGCACCATCATCAACGAAGGACATGCACAGTGTGATATCAAAAGGTACACATATTTTCTGTTATGTTATGAAGTCATTTTTCCAATATATTCGAAATATTTTGGGAAGTGTTTATATTGACGAATACTAATAATTGTCGTCAGTTGTAACAGTTCCACAATCTAATTTTACTGACGAAAACTGTGGAATGTTGACGAGAACCTCAACACCATAGCAAGGTTACTATTTATAATTATACAATCCATTTAGGAAAAAAAATAATTGCTCATTTGCATTTTTAAGCCTAATATGTGATCTACGATTCCTAATATTCATTACGATGGATAATAATTTTTTATGTTGTCTAGATTTTTCAAATCACGTTGGACAGACGACACAATAAAAAAGATCATACATTTCAGTTCCTCATGCAGTTGTAAATTTACTTTTGGTATGAGTTCCCTTTATTTAATCTTTGTTTTCTTTTAACTTTCTCAGAGAATAGAAAGCAACAGAAAGTATTAATGGCAAGAAAACATTCTAACAACTACGGTATATTTTTTATTGAGTAGACATAATCAGTTATCTCTCTTTTGGTTTGTAATATCTCGTAAATACAAATGATTTCATTCTAATTGACAGATAAAGTAAATTGTGATCCTCAATTCAGTCATCATGCAAGGGGAACATGTAAGTTGCTATTATGCTGTTTGCAACAACCGAAATTTAGTGTTTTACATGTAAAGAAAACTTCCTTCCTTATATCACCAACTTATCATCTATGTATATATCAATAGAGGCTTCATTATTGCATTAAATGTAACTAGCATGTATTTATTATTAATCAATATTCTCCCATGACCTAAAGAAAAATAACTAAATTCGACACATGTAATGCACAAATATAAATACTCTATCTTCTAATTAAAGTCAACTATGTCATTTATGTGTAGCCAGTACTACTATACCAATAAACAAATTTATGGCTGCCCAAGTTCATAAAGGTAAGAAAAATGAATTCGTATTGTTTCATTATGCCATTTACAAAAAACTAATTTACATCAATGAAATTAGTGACATATCTTACGCATTCGAATGTTACCACTATACAACTCTCAAGTTATTAAGTCATCTCACTTATATACCTATTAGCAGAAAATCGACGACATAGAATGAAAATTATTGCCAAGCATCGACGTGAAACGAACGTTATAATGACAGATGATATGGTATATATATCTAATTTATTAAATTAAATTAGTCCATATATATGTTCAAATATATATTGGTTGACATAGTATACTGGATATCAATTATAGTTATCAATGGATTTCCAGGTTCTTTTGTTCAGTATTTCTTTAGTTGTTATAACTTACCATATCTAGCCTAAACATCACGACACAACAACTTCATTTGGATTATTTTATTTTGTATTGATAACTAACAATTGGTTTGTAACTATTACTGTCCTTTTTTTGTATATCTTCCAGTTCAACCAGGGACGTTCCAAAATAAATGAACTAGAACAGAGAATATTCGCATTGTGCCTAACGAATCTCTTGCTAGAACACAAGGTATTTGTTTAGATTGAAAAGCAATTTAATCATGCCTTTTTGTTTAGATTTCTTAATTTTTTTTTAAATTTAAAATTCTTTAATTACTCTGAGGACGAATGGCTTGAAGTGCTTTAGTACCTGACAGGGGTTAATATATTTAATATATATGCATCCAATTGTTATGCCTTTGGGATCGTTAGTGTCACGACCCCCTATCGGACGTCCGTGACTGGCACGGGAAATAGGATTTCTCCTATCCCGTAAGCCTCTAATCCCAGATTGACATTTTTTACATGTTTATAACTACCCATTTCTAATACAAACAATATGTAGTATTTATGATCATCCATATCCGATGACCTAAGTAGCGTGCAATCCACAGCTCGCTCAACGCCGCTTCAGTCTATACATATACACATAATCACTCACACGTACATATAGTATACATATTGATCACGCGCTTCAGGGCGGGTGATCTATCCTATTCATATGCAGAAATCCTGTGTACAGTCGTACATATATTCAATCACACGCTTGCATATAGTTTACATATTGATCACACGCCTCAATGCGTGTGATCTATCCTATTCACATGCAGAAGCCATATTTTCATACAATCAGGTATTCAGTCACACATATATATATAATTTACATATTGATCACACCCCTCAAGACGTGTGATCTATCCTAGTTGCAGACTGAAGTCATATATATATACATGATATATGCTATATCATAGCCTAAAGTCCCAATACCAAGACCTAACCTTAATCTGTATGAAGCCGACAAAACTAGAGTATGACGATATATACAGCAGCTGTATCTGTACAAACGCTACACCCAAAAAGGATTCATATATATATATATATACATCAAGAGTTAATTACATAACCAAAATACTACCGTCGCAGACTAAGCGTGCGGTCTTCAGATATGTCCGCCTCCTTGAGAAGAAGTGGACGCTTTTCTGACTCCTGAACCTCCTGTATCTGAAACGTTTAAAGAAGAGGAGTGAGTCGAACAGACTTAGTGAGAAGCTCCCCCATCCCTGGCGTAGCAGCGGGTACCACTACAACTGGGGGAAGGGAGCAACCACAACCACATACGCATGAAACAAATTTATATTGTGGCCTTTAACATGATCAGGCAATCAATGTATCATATTCACCAGTAAAATCCTAATTCATGCTCCTAACATATTTATTAATCCGCATGTAAATCAATCATAAACATATAACATATGGTTCCATAGTTAACATATAACATATGGTTCCATAGTTAACATTATCACATATACACATATTTGGTTTGCATTTCCACTATTTACTTACTAACCATACACACATAGCGCAAACTCATTCAGATGAGTACACTTCATATGATAACTGCATAAAATAAGGCAAACCACATTTGTACGTTGTCATCCAACCCTGTGGGGCAGGGATGGGAGAGTCCCTCACCTCGTTGGCCCTCCTGATTAGTCCTCGGAGTGCCTGAAGCTCCAATCACTCTGTGGTGCCCTATACACATGTACTTAAGCAATTTAGAAATGCGTAACTAAGCATCTACCATGCACGTGTCATGCTAATGCTCATGCACCCTCTAGATATTTTCCAAGAACTAATTATTAAGTTCGTTACGTCGTCTTATTTGCTCTTTCTGAAAGTCCAGAATGTCTCATATTTGACTTTCACACTTTCGAGCCATTTAGAACCTCTAATTGCTTAGGTTAGAGATTCCCACTTGTCTAAATTTCACTTCATGTGTTCATGTGGGTATGTAACTAATAAAAGAATTAAATTCACGGCTCAAAAGAGGCTTTAGCTTACTCATTTCATCGTCTCCCTTATTCGCCGAGTAAAAGCTTAACTACTACCTCTTTAATTATGTATAAAAATATAATTTGGTATAATTAGAGCCTTAGAACCAATTTAGCGGGTCTTAGGTGTCCACCACGGACTAGACCGAGGTGTCCAACCCACAGCACAGCTCCTTACTGTACGGTAGCTTAGTATTTCACCTCTTTTTCACCGGATTGGGTTCCGGTTGAGACGGCAAATACTCGAGCTTTATTCCCTTGAATATTTCCAGCATTTATAACACCTATACTACTCCAATCAAAGCCTATTCATGCATTAAACCAGAAAAATCTAACTTATACCAATTTTCTAACTAAAATTTTCCTAATCACCATACCCGGTCAATTCCTACGGTTCCACTTTGATTCTGAACCTCACTAAGCTTTCAATAACACCTTGAATCAAACGGCTAGAAGGCTTGTGGGTGTTGAAAGAGACTTCCCGTCAACTCTCCGGTCACCGACGCCGCCTCTCCGGTGTGAAATCGGCCGGTTCCCTTCTTCCCGTGCCTTCTCTTCCCCTCTCGGCTGGTTGGCTTGTGGTCCGTTTCGTGCGCTGCTTCTGTTCGTGCGACTGCCTCTTGCTTCTTCTTTTTTTTTTGTGTTTTGGCTTTTTATTGAATGGGGCACAGTTTTATCCCCTTAAAAATAATAATAAAATTAATAAATTGTTTATTGTTGAATCTGTTTTTTTTTCTCGGTTTGCTTCTGCTTGTTTCTATATCCTTTTTTTTATTATGTGTGTGTAAATGGGAGGGGGTCACGGTTGCCCCCCCCCCATATATTTTATTTATATATATATATATTATCATTATATTATTGTATTTTTTTTGTTTGTGGTTGTAATGTAATGGAAAAAGGGGTATAAGGTTTTGGACCCCTAAAAGTTTTGAAAATAAGACTAATAAAATAAAACTAATGTATTATTTAAATTCTACTTACCTCTCATCTTTTTAACCTCATTTTCTTTTAAGTCCTAAAATAAATTTTAAAAATCCCATTTCTTTCCCTTCTTCATTTTAATTTTTATTTCTTTAATTTAATTTATTTTTCTTTCAAAAAGAAAAATAAATTAAATAATAATAATAATTAAGTTAAGTATCTCGGTTCTTACAGTTAGTCTCACTTATGTTTAATCTTTTAACAATTATGTAACAGTTCTTTTCTATTAAAATTCAGGCGAACAAAATGAAAACTTGAACTTGAATGATACATCAATTACCAATAACGGTCGCCTTGATGACAGTGACATAATGAGTGAAGGTTATATTTTTGTTTAAAATTCCTCAGTTTGCTTTATTCTTAAGCTATTAATAATTCCATTTACGTTGACATGCCTTGAATAATTCCAAATGTTCAGATTATCGTGACATCGGTCTGCCTAAATCTGAGTGTCAGTACTGTGGTTCAATGATGCGGTACGAAGAACGCCTCAAGACTAAGAATATAGTTCATCCAAAATTCTCATTGTGCTGCATGAAAGGGAAGGTTCAACTGCCTGCTCCAAAGAAAACGCCAAAATTATTGTTCGATTTGTTTACAAGAAAGGATTCTAGCAGCCCTGATTTCATGAAAGAAATTAGAAACTACAACAATATGTTTGCGTTCACCTCTATGGGTGGCAAGATTGATCATTCTGTCAATAATGGTAAAGGACCATATGTCTTCCGACTAGATGGACAAAATATGCATCTTCTTGGCAGCCTACTTCCGATTGATGATGAACCCCCTAAGTTCTCACAATTGTAAATATACGATACTGATAATGAGGTTTCCAACCGTATTCAAATCGCTAGGTAATTAATCTTTATTCTTCAACATTTTTTTCTAAGATTGTTAGTGCTAATTAAATTCTATTGCATATGCAGTACATCTAGATCATAGACTCGGTAAGATGCAACATTGATAATTCAGATTACACATATGTTAGATGATTGTAATCCTTTGGTTATGCAATACCGAAGTGTAAAGGAGACTGTGAATTCCATACATGTAGAAAATTTAAGGCTTAAGTTGATCAGGAAGCGTAATTCAGATGCAAGAACATATAATCTCCCCAGTGCTTCTAAGGTTGCAGCTATTATAGTTCGAGATTTAGACATGGAAACCGACAAGAGGGATATCATAGTTGAAACAAGATCTGGCCTATTGCAACGTATCGATGAACTTCATCCTCTGTACTTGCCCATGCAATATCCATTACTTTTCCCATATGGTGAAGATGGATATCGTAAAGATACATTGTATCGGAATGGATCTATATCTGGTGATCAAAAACAAAAACATCTTACCCTAAAACAATACTTTGCATACTAACTCCAAGATAGACGTCGTGAGTTCAACATGATACTCAAGGGTCGAAAGCTAACACAACAGTTCACTGTTGATGCTTTCATTATGATTGAAGCTCTGAGGACTAAATTTTTTCGGCTGCACCAGAAGAATTTGCGTATTGAGAGTTATGTAACTTTAAGAACTGAGTTATCTAAGGGTCAGCTTTCTTCGTCAGCTATTGGCAAGAGAATAATTCTTCCCTCATCCTTCACTGGAAGTCAGAGATATAGTCGTGAAAACTTCCAAGATGCAATGACTATTTGTACTGCTACTGGCTTTCCAGATTTATTCATAATATTTACCTGTAATCTAAGATTGCCTGAACTGGATAGACTTTTTGAGGGGTTTGGATGTAAACCTGAAGATAGACCTGATTTAGTTTCACGCATTTTTAAGATCAAACTTAACATGCTTATCAAGGACATTACCAAGGACATGTTGTTCGAAAAGTGCAGAGCAGGTACTTTGACTTTCACATCTAATTCATTTACTACCACAGATAATTAATTTAAGTGTCCTAACTGTTCTAACTTCAAAAACAATTATGTATGCAGATATCTATACCATAGAGTTCAAAAGCGTGGCCTTCCGCATGCGCATATACTATTGTGGGTAGCACCAGAGGACAAGTTAGCAACAACAAGCCAAATTAATTCAATCATTTTTGCAGAGATTCCTAAACCTAATGCCAATCCTGTACTATATGAAGCTGTAAAATCATTCATGATTCATGGTCCATGTGGGGCATCATGAAAAATATCACCTTGCATGGTCAACGGAAAATGCTTTAAACATTTTCCTAAGAAGTTCACTGACAGAACTTTGTTTGACGATGATGGATATGCTAAATATCATCGCAGAGATACTGGTTTCACGATTGTGAAAAATGGAGTTGAACTTAACAATCGATATGTTGTTCCATACAACCCTACCTTATTGTTGCGATATCAAGCACACATCAATATTTAGTTTTGCAATCAATCAAGGTCCATAAAATATCTTTTCAAGTATGTAAGTAAAGGACACGACAAAATAACTGTTGCACTTTGCACTGAAAACATTTCTTCTGCAAGTAATGATTGTGAAGATGAGATAAAACAGTATTATGATTGTCGGTACATATCTCCATGTGAGGCTGCTTGGAGGATATTTGGATTTGATATTAAGTTTAGGGAACCTTATGTTGAGCGACTTCCTTTCAATCTTGTGAACCAACAAATTGTTGTATTCTGTGATGAAGATGTTGTTGATGATGTTGTTGAAAAGGCGTCCTTGAACCACACAAAATTCCATGCATGGTTCGAAGAAAATAAGGTCTATCCTATTGCAAGACATCTAACTTATGCACAGTTTCCAACTAAGTTTGTCTTCAAAACTGATAGTCGTGAATGGACGATCCGAAAATCTGGACGTTCTATTGGTCGTTTCTTCTATGTCCAACCTGGCTCTGGTGAACTTTATTACCTTCGTGTTCTTTTGACCTTTGTAAAAGGTGCAACTTCATTTAAAGATATTAGAACAATCCATGGTGTCTTGCATCCAACATATAAGGATGAATGTTATTCGTTAGGATTGTTGGATGATGACAAGGAGTATATTGACGGTATAAATAAAGCTAGTAGATAGTCTTCTGGTGTGTCTTTACGTAAGTTTTTTACCACACTTTTAATACGCAACACTATTGCAAGACCTGCTCATGTCTAGGACCAAATATGAATGCATTTGTTGGATGACATACTAATTAAAGAAAGGCATGTTTGCGGAATCCAGGTAAAAATCAATAGACATGTCAAATTATTTATCTACAGTTTTACGAGTAAAATTTTCAAGCAATTAGTTCATATTAGTTATGTTTCAATCTAACTTTTATACAGAATTGCATTTGGATGATGAGCGTATAAAAGATATCACTCTTGCTGCAATCGAGAACATCATTAGAATCAATGGATGTAGTTTAAGAGATTTTCCTCCTATGCCACTGCCAAGCCATGCACTCCTAGCTAATATGGATAATATGCTTTTACGCAAAGAATTAAATTATGATAAGCAAATTTTACAATCAGAACATGTCACTTGCAAAATTTACACAAGAGCAGGCAAGTATTTACAAGGTTATCGTTGCTGCTGTGGAACAAGAACATGGGGGTGTATTCTTTGTCAATGGATTTGGAGGCTCTGGAAAAACTTTCATATGGAATACTCTCACGTGCACACTACGAAGTCGTGGTGATGTTGTATTGGCAGGTAATCCTGATACAAGTTATATTATTATTTAGTTTATACGTTGTATATGCACCCATAATCTTCTGCTACGTGTAATGTAAAGTAATATAAAATTTTAATTCATTGTTACAGTTGCTTCAAGTGGGATCGCTTCACAACTTATTCCAGGTGGTAGAACTGCCCATTCCAGATTTGTCATCCCATTAGACTGCAATGAAACCTCCACTTGCAACATTATCCAAGGGAGTAGTAACCTTGCAAATCTATTGTTACATACGAAGCTAATCATATGGGATGAAGCACCAATGGCACATAGATATTGTTTCGAAGCGTTAGACAAGACTCTCAGAGACATATGTGGAAAAGACAATATTGACCGTCAAAACAAGCATTTTGGTGGTAAAGTTATTGTGTTCGGTGGTGACTTTAGGCAAACACTACCTGTTATTCCTAGAGGTTCACGTCAAGATATTGTCCATTCATCCCTTAACTCTTCTTACATTTGGGATTCGTGCAATGTTCTAACATTAACAAAGAACATGAGGCTGGGTACAGGTAGGAATGAAGCTGAAAATCTTGATATTGCTGAATTTGCTGAATGGATACTGAAGATTGGTAATGGAGAGATTCGTGATGTCGTAAATGATGAAGAGAAGGATATCACAATACCTGATGATATATTAATAAAAAATGTGGACGATCCTTTTCAGCCAATAGTCGATAGCACATATCCATCATTTACCGACCAATTTGCAAATCATGAGTACATTCGTCATAGGGCTATCTTGGCACCTACACTGGACAATGTAGCCTCAGTTAATGAGTACATGCTTTCATTGTTGCCAGGTGAAGAAAGAACATATCTCAGTTCAGACAACATTTTGAACCAAGAGTCAAATTCCCATTTAGGAGCAATTTACACCACCGAATTCCTCAACACAATTACTGGTTCAGGACTTCCATACCACCAATTGAAACTAAAGGTTGGTGAACCTATTATGTTGCTTCACAATAATGACAAATCTTTGGGTTTGTGCAATGGAACTCGATTAGTTGTTGCAAGGTTGTGTAAACATGTGATTGAAGCAACAATTATATCTGGAAAGTTTGCTGGTGAAAGAGTCATTATTGCACGTATGGTCTTATCTCCATCAGATTCCAGGTTGCCATTTAAATTTCAGAGACGTCAATTCCCAATTGTTATGTGATTTGCAATGACTATAAACAAGACTCAAGGTCATACTCTTTCTAATGTGGGTTTATACCTACCACGTCCTGTTTTTACCCATGGCCAATTGTATGTTGCATTGTCACGTGTACGAAATAGATCAGGACTAAAAGTTTTGATATGTAATACTGATGGTCGCCCTCCAAATAAGACGTCAAATGTAGTTTACAGAGAAATTTTCCAAAATGTCAAGTAATCAATATTAAGTGTAATCTGTTTGTCTACATACCAACATTTTATACAATAAATTTACATCAAACTCTTATTTGGATCATTAGGTTACTGTTTACTTGGTGTAGACACAAATTTGGCAAGAAAATTGCCTTTGATAATGCAATAAAAGTCTGAACTTTTAAACATTTCCGTTTCCCAACAGTAAAGGAACAATAATAGTTTTAAACATTTTGTTGAATATCAACCTTGAAATGTAATGAATTTTTTTTTCCTCAAATTGGCTATACAACTTATATGGGCAAATTCAAACTTTTATAGATTATACATATGTATACGCATTCGTAATACCATCTACTTAAAAAAATTTATGTTATGACTCCCGTCATCATTATGACTACATTATAATGTTGCACATTAATATTAAGGAATCTTGAACAATTTCCCGTGCATGTGCACGGGCCAAAAACTAGTCATCCTTAAATTCTAAATGTAATATATGAGAACATTTTGTTTTCTCCTTCCAGAACAATTCACGGCATCTCCTCCATTCCTTTCATCTTCTTCTTCCCATTTCTCTCCTAGGGCAAGGGAGAAAGTGAGAAATCCTCCACCTCCCACCAAGTTTCTTTCTTCCTACCATTAATCTAAGACTCCCTCAAGCTTCCTCCACCATTGTTGAGCATCGTAGAGCTTGGGCAACTCTCCCAAAACTCCAAAATCTGATTTCCACAAGGTGAGTCACTAAAATCTTGTCTCCACCACTTAAATAATAGGTTTCTTGTTAGAATGAGTTATCTATCAGTAGTATATCACCTTAGAATCATTTTTTAGCATAGAGATCATCCAAATATTGAGTTCTATGGAGATTTTCACTCTAGGGTTCATGTCCTACGAATTTGGAGAATGTTTTGGAAATTGTTGATTTCCTTAATTCTTGTTGGTATGTGTAACTACGGATTATTCCACCTAAGGACACGTGGCACTAAACTTCCAGAAGCTCCATGATAGTTTACACCAACGACACGTCGCACCACTCGTCTGCCCCTTACGTGGCCGGTACCCACGTCTCTCCTCAAGGGCTCCTGTCCAAGAGACATGGGAAGCCCCCAAACATCGTGGGACGACCCACGTCCAACAAGAACGTGGGTCGAGCACGTCCTCCCCACACTCAGCATAAAAAGGTCATCACCCGGGGACTGATGAGATCAGAACATTAAGAGAACACGCATAAGCATTTAGACCAGAGGAAAACACTCTGAATACATCCAGGCATATTCTTGCCCAACTTATATCTCGTGACACCAAAGCTTGGCCCACAGCACCACCATGCTCCGTAGCCCTCCGGTCAACATCTGATATATCTCCGCCTCAGAGATCCCCACAAGTAGAGTGCCCGAATACTCTAAGAGATTAGCTCTCTTGCAACCTAAGGAAAACTCCAACGAGTGGCTCGCTCGCCCGGAGTACCTTAAGCACGTCTTAGCCGCACACGGCCCAATACAGGTAACCACCTTGCCTAACGGATCCAATTGGCGTCATCATGACGAACTACGTGGACTGTGATCCCTACATAAGGGTACGTAGGCACCTAGGTCTTCACTTAAGGACAAGTCCCCCAAAGTTACGACCCCTTGCGGTCCTTATTTACGAAGTAAAATTGTCTGAACCAAAAACGACAGTTACATTGGCGCCCACCGCGGTCTTCTCAGACCACAACGCCTTGTACACTATCGCTGAACGGCAATTTTTTTTTCGGGGAGTAGGAGTATCCACCTAACATTCAGAAACCCGCGTTTTTTACTTTTTCTGATACAGGAAATATTAGAAGATGACCATCTCAAACGCCCCCACAGCCACAATTGATGCAAGCACTTTAAGACGCAGCATGAGAAATAGGAAGGGGACAACCGAAGTCGTCACAACAGAAGCAGGTGGCTCGAACACAACCTAGCTACAGAACACCTCAACGACACGGGTGGCTGTTACAGAAACTGTGGTCCAAACACCAGCAACCAGGGAAGAAGCATGCCCTCAGCACCCCTATGGCATGCCGCACAACCCGTGCCCTTCGACCAGCAACCAAGAAATAGCAGAGCTGATGAGGATCTCGCGAGAGATAGAGCTAGGCCGACTCGAAGCAGAGATAGCGGCTATACGTCAACAACAATGGGAAGAGGACAAGAACCGCCCCCAAGCAAACGTAGGCGTCTAACTGCCGATGGCACCACATAGCGCGCCTGCAGGACCATCCAGCGACCCTACTGGCTTACCCGTGATACAATTCGGAACTCTACCCATGGAGTTTGCACTGCTATCTCTAACAGCATCAGCTCCCCTGCCAGCGATCCCACCTGGGCCAAAAATGGTCGCTGGGCAAGTACTGCACCCGCCCACGGATTACCCGTGACCACCAATCCCAAACTACCCACCGGGATCTTATCTCCACATGCCTTGGGCAGGAGCTTACAACCCGTACTCCCCCGACGGCATGTCCACTCACTCAAGATAATATCAGTGGCCCGGCTTCGACTTCCAGGGAAAAGGGAGACACTCTTTCACCCAGCAGGTCATGAACGAGCACGTACCCATGGGCTTCAAGATGCCTTTCTACTTAGAACCCTATGGCGGAGAGACTCATCCACGAGATCAAATTAACACCTTCAACTCGGCTATGTCAATATTGGGCATGATGGACGGCCAGCAAAGCCGAGTCTTCTCCTCGAACCTAAAGGAGGCCGCTCTGAGGTGGATCTCACTACTGCCCACAAACTCGATCCACAGCTTCAAGCAGCGGGCGCAGAAGTTCCTCACTCAATTCGCCAGCAGCAACGAATATCAAAAGAACGAGGACTCCTTTATCGAACCAAGAGGAAGGAGAAACCCTAAAAGCCTTCTTGGCCCGCTTCACCAAACTCTCGCTCCAAGTCAGAGGTCTCCTGGACGCCGTTGCGATCTTCGTCATCAAGCAGGGCCTCCAATGTTCGCAGTTCTATGGGGAACTCAATAGATGTCCTGTTTCTACCTTACAGAAGCTGATGAACCGTGCGGAATGGTTCATCGAGGAAGAAAATGCGCAAATCGCCAAGGACAACATGAGGAAGTTCCTGATAAGTAGATTTGACATGGAGCGGTCTGAGAAGAAAAAGGAAAGAGTGACAGTAGATAACCAAAACTCCAAGGAGAAGAATAACAGAAAACACTTGCCACTGCGACCTCGAACGCCTCCTAGAGGACGGTTCACAAGCTACACTCCCCTCAACAATTCCCACGTTGGAGTCCTCGAGAAAATCTATCACTCGGACATGCTCAGTTTCCCTCCACAGATTAAGAGGTGAAAAATTGGAAAGCCGGTGGACAAGTCCAAGTACTGCCAGTTCCACAAAGATTACGGACACGACACCAACGACTGCATCCACTTGAAAGATCATATTGAAGATCTAATCCGTAAAGGGCAGTTGAGAAAATACATCAAAGAGGAGAGCAGAGCCAGCGCAGAGCATTCACGAGGGGCCAGTGACCAAGCACCTACTCGCAGGGTTATCAACGTCATCGCAAGCGGATTGCAGAAAGGAACTACCTCGCAACCGCATAATAAGAAAAGGGTGGAACGCTCCATACTCACCCTCGACTATGCCCCGAAGCATAAAAAGAGAAGCGAAGAACCCAAAGGAGACCCCATAACGTTCGACCTCACAAATCTTGAGGGACCAATCCACGATGACCCAATGGTAGTAACTGCAGTCATTGCTAACTACGAGGTTAAACGACTCCTGAAAGACCAAGGATCCTCGGCGGATGTCCTCTACTTCGACACCTTCAAGAAGCCCGGCACACATATTGGGTTCTTTGGAGCCCAGGTTCCCGCAGAAGGAATCATAACAGCCCGAACGACTATGGACACTTTACCAAAGGTCACAAGCCTTGACGTAGATTTCATCATCGTCTCAGCACCTTCGGCGTACAACGCCATTCCAAGACGACCGTCCCTGAACAAACTCAGAGCTGTAGTGTCCACCGCACAGCTCAATATGAAATTTCCAACACCCCATGGGGTTGGAGAGATCATGGGGGATCAAAAACTAGCGCGAGCATGCTACGCAGCAAGCTTAACAAAGAACTTCAAGGTCGCTCGCCTTGGTCCTAGAGAATCATGCGAGGAACCCCTCGAGCGTAAAGAGTCAGGAGAAAAGAAGTTGGAGTCCGGCCGCCCGAACCAGACCTCCACCTAAGCTCTAAAATGCACTTTGCACACTCAGACCACCTTTCGGTCAAGTCACGTACGTCTCCCTTTGTTTCAAATTTAGGATTCACTTCAGCCTGACTAAGGCCTACCAAACCAAGGCTATTCGAATGTAACCATTTTGTCTATCATTAATCGAAGTATTCCTTTTTGATCCTCGCACTCCAATTCTTTTGCAGACCACCGCCCACGCATGTCCTCCAAGTTTTTCTTAGCGGCCTCCAGAGCTGAACTCCTAGAGGTTACTATGTTAAGAAGCCGATCTCGGTCAGAACGGACTTCGCCCTCCGCAAAACAAAAGAAAGGAGAGAGGCGTTAAAAGAATGACTCCAAGTAGAACTAGGAACAAGCAAGGCAAGGTAAAGAAACTTACTACTTGTTTCTCCCACACAAAACCAGCTTGGTGGAAGTCAATCAACGCCTCGGCAACTCTGCCGAAGCCCCCAACAGCAAGATTCATGGGGTGGTGTCCAATCCCCTAGCATTCCTCTCTCCGATCTCCACGGGAAAGCGCCTACCCAAAGCCACCAACTTAAAAGAGGGCTCTTCCTCCAGTGGCTCGACAGGTTCAGAAGGGCTGACAATGAACCCCAAAGAAACATCTTCCGTGGTGGCCATTTGATTCACCACTACATTCCCTCCGCCAGAGGGGGCCCCGGCCTCCAAAGCCACTTCACCAGTCTTGGCTCCTTCAATTGGCACCTTAGCCATTATCTCGTCTGTAGTGGCCCTTCCCTCCAAGCCTTCTTGCTAGCAGGTTCATTAGCTCCACCAGCAGAACTAAGAGCCGCTGAGCGGGTAGACAGAACCACCTTCATAGGTGATTGACGAACAGGCACAAGGGGAGGAAGAGTACCCCCACCAAAGTCACCGCCCGCGCGTCCATTGGGTCGGACCTTTGCTGGGCAACCTGGGCCGACCACCACGAACCCTCACCAGAAGGTTGTTTCTTGACCCCCCCTTCTTTACTCTTAGGCTCCGCAGCCTCCCTCCTCTCTCTGCCCCAAGAACCACCGCCGTCTCATCTGTCATCTTTCCTCCTTATTTTCCCCTTGGGATCCTCTTACCAACGGGTTTTATTAGGAGATGACGGGATAGGCAGTCACACGTCTCTCCCACCTCCACCATGAATCATGGCGGAAGCTTCAACAACTGCCCCTGGAGAAAGGTCCTGTCCAGATTTCTTCCCCCTACCCTGACCACTATCACGAGTACGGCTAAGAGGGGGAGGAGGAGGAGAGGAAGAAGGAAGATCCTCCAAGTCGATGAAATCAAAAGGAAAAAAACTATCATCACTGGCCTTGGCAAAATATCAGTACAAACAGAGAAAGAAAACGGTGCGAGAACCGGAGAAAGGCAAGAAGGCAGAGAAAGCGTTGAGAACAGAAGGCAAAGAGAAGGTAAAAACAACAAATTTTCAAAACGCCGGGTATTTATTGGGAGCACAAAGGCGCGACGATTCGAAAATCTCCGCCCCCTCGTATCCCGCAACGGATAAACAATTATCTAGTACAACCATCTTAGGCTACAACCACCTGCCCTAGCCAAACACGTGGAGGGAAAGAACGACCCAGATCCGTTAACCAGAGGCACAAAGACTGAAAAGCCCCAGAAAACCCAAGAGTCACTCAACGACACCAAAGGGCCTTTCCGAAAAATCCTCAACTAAGGCTAATGATGACAACCCTCGAAAACGCACCCGCATTAAATGAAGGAAAATGACTGCAAATCACTCAAGGCCGGAGGAATTAATTAAACCTCGACACGTGGCGCTTATCATAGCCCGCTCTTTCAAAAGGCAACTCTCCGCAATACCTCTTGCCAACCACTGGCTGCGGACGAACCTGACCAGGGAAAAGCTTCTCAAATGACCAAAAGGCCCCTGACCTTTGAATTTCCTCCGCACACCCCTATAGGGCACTTCAGGAAATTCCTCTCTGAGCAATGATGACCCATCCTCGAAAAGTCGCGTACTTTCTGCAGAGACGGCTCCAAAACTTGCTGAGGAATTCAAGCAATCAGCCACCTGGATCAAGACGCATGGCACCTTCAACGTCTCAACTCCCTCTGGGTAAACCAAGGGACACGCGAAGCCTCACAAGTCGAACAACCACCTGAGATCGCCAAACGCACTCGCGGACGGGCTCTTCTTCACTAAAAGCAGCTGGCAAAATTTTCTAACTAGCTTACTGACAGAAAACTTAAGTCCACGGGCGCCCGACAACCGTAGACTTGGGGGACTTTTGTAACTACGAATTATTCCACCTAAGGACACGTGGCACTAAGCTTCCAAAAGCTCCACGATAGTCTACACCAACGACACGTGACACCACTTGTTTGCCCCTTATGTGGCCAGTACCCACGTCTCTCCTCGAGGGCTCTCGTCCAAGAGACGTGGGAAGCCCCAAACATCGTGGGATGACCCACGTCCCACAAGAACATGGGTCAAGCAAGTCTTCCCCAAACTCAGTATAAAAAGGCCTTCACCCGGGGGACTGAAGAGATCAGAACATCAGGAGAACACGCATAAGAATTTAGACCAGAGGCAAACACTCTGAATACATCCAGGCATATTCTTGCCCAACTAATATCTCGCGACACCAAAGCTTGGCCCACAACACCACCATGCTCTGGAAGCCCTCCGGTTAACATCTGATATATCTCCGCCCCAGAGATCCCCACGAGTAGAGCGCCTAACCGCTCTAAGAGACTAGCTCTCTCGCAACCTAAGGCAACCTCCAACGAGAGGCTCGCCCGCCCGGGGTACCTTAAGCACGTCTTAGCCGCACACGGCCCAATACAAGTAACCACATTGCCTAATGGCTCCAATAGAGGTCATCATGACGAACGACGTGGACGTTGATCCCTACATAAGCGTACGTAGGCACCTAGGTCTTCACCAAAGGACAAGTCCCCAAAGGTTACGACCCCTTGCGGTCCTTATCTACAAAGTAAAATTTTCTGAACCAAAAACGACAGTTACAATATGTATGAACTTTAAATTATATGTTTAGATATTTTAAATGATTTGGAATGATGTCAAATGGTTAGGTTGGTGGTATGTGAACCCTTGGTGAAAGTTAGAACTTCTCATATTTGGCAAAATTTCCGTTAATGGAGCTTGGAGAGTGAACACGGTTTTATGTATTAAATTGTGTTGAATCTAGAAAGAACACCAAATGATGGCCATAGGCTAAGTAAATGAACTTATGGGTTGGATAAGTGTAAGAAGCCATAAATAGAGAAACTAGGAAGTTGTATGAAAATTGATATGGATTGAATTGGTTGTATGTGATAGGGCTCAAGTACTTCCTTGAAGACGAGAGTGCTCAAAGGGACTGGTCAGTGAAGCGGCTAAGGTGAGGGACTTTCTTATCTTAGCCCTAAAAAGGGATGATTAAATTATGTATTGCGACTTATTGTGTGGTGGTTGTTATGCATTCGTAATTGTGATTAATTGTGTGATTGTAATCATGCACTTAATATGAATTATGATTGAATCTAAATTGACCTAGTAATATGATCGTTTATGTGATTTGAACCGTTATGAATTGGCCAATGAGGCATGTTGTTGTTTTGTTTTAGATTTGACTAAGATTGGGTGTGGACCTATTATGTTGATATTTTGATTGTGACTGTGATTTTCAAGGGATGAAGGACATGGTGGATTTGATATGTGTTGTATATGAACATGAGTCTTGATAGAATGAATGAGATGGTGTTGTATTTTCCTTTTGATTGTTTTTGCCCGGTATGTTGGTGCCTTTATGAAGGAATTGTCTTTTTGCTTGATTTGAGTGATTTAGTGTGTTATAAAGTGGTGTATGGGAAGGAACAAGGTTGAACCATACACCATGTTTGAAGTGGCATGAGGTAGTCCATGTGAAGGAACAAGGTTGAACCATGGGAGTAACCTTGTGTTAAGGTACCAAGGCAGGCATGGGAAGGAACGGGGTTGAACCATGCGCCCTAGTTGAACCACTTAACCAACCCATTTTTTAAGAACTGATAGGTAAGCAAGGGAGGAGGGAAGGAACATAGTTGAACCTCACCCCTTGTTTGCTTGTGGGAAGGAATTTGTGTGAATAGGTAATGTTGGTCACATAGTCTTTTTTTTTAACTGTATGAACCTCCTTCTTTCTTTACATACTACATTTCTTCTCCTTTTGAAAACCAAGTCAAGGGTTCATGCTCTTTATTACTTCGAAAACCTTGGACACCGGCTTTGTAAACTAATTCTTTTAAAATTATATTATTCTCAATAACCTTCCTCTACTAAATGGTTCCCAAGCAACCTCAACTCTATGCAGCCAACATTACACCCAAATATTTGTTTTCCTGAATTGTTAATTTTTGTGAAATATTGATTTGGATGACGTGCTATTGGTATTATGATATGAAGTCTATCAGAATTTGATTTTGTGTCTCTAAGGAATTGTTTATGTGTGAAATTGTGATTAACACCCTTAAGGGTATGTGAATGAGTTTACTATGTTTCATTTGATCTTCGTTGACTTATTGATTTTGGACTTGATGTGTTTGACTATGCTATTTGAGTTTGAACTGTCAGTCAATTTGATTCGTGAATGGGTTTGATGGAAGTCTTTGATATGTAGTTGATAAATTTTGAATGATTATTTGTGCTTGGCATCTATGCTATAGATTGGATTCCGAATGGTGAATTTGATCACATTATATGTTGCATGGTGTGTACAAGACATTCAGCATATGTATGTGGTTTTCACCCTTTCCTTGTCGTAGTGGTGCCCACTACTACGCCTAGGATGGGTTAGTCTCTCATTGAGTCGTATGGCTTATCCCTCGTTGTTAACATTTTTCATACAAGTTCAGGACAGGTGATAGGCCTCGCCTAAGCACGCAATGATTCAACCACCAAGACCCGCATTTTCATTCATGTGGATGTTAGTATGATTTGTATTTTCTAAATGTTATTGTAACAATCTAGATGTCAGCTCCATTAGTCTAAAGGCAAGGTCATGCGTTTGTATACAAATTTATTATTTTGGCTATAAAAGAAAATTATTATGTTTCGACACAGGCTAAATTAAAAAATTTTATTTGTTCAGTAAGTGATTTTGAATGGCAGGCTTACAGGTTAGGGGTCCCACCCTTAGTCTGTGCCGATCACGTACTCCTCGAGCGAGGGTCGTGACAGTAGTTGTCATCATCACAATAAGAATCAAATTTAGCAACTGAATCAAACCATGCCTCCTCAATAATTTCTTGGAATATGAGATTGGCGAAGGAGGAGCAATTAGGTACGCTTGACGTAACAAACTTCTTATCCAATGATCCCTTAGATATCCAAGAACACACTCTCTTTCAGAGACTATCTGTTCTCCTTTTGCAACTTTGCTTCTTCTTGGAGGAGCTCAACCTCCCACGTCCCACAGACTCATGAGGCTTTAACACACACGCGCTCATACCATAAATTATTATATCTTTCACCTAGATCCTCACCACCATGGAAGAAGACACACACAACGAACGAAAAGATGGCAAATAAAGAAAATGGGAAAAGAAAAACCTACAACTAACAAGTACTTCAATTTACAGATTCCTTTGTGCAGACTAGAAAAGCAGAAAAACAACTTGTTCTGCCAAAATGAATTTTCAAAACATGATTCGAAACAGCTTGTTAATAATTAGGATCATCATCACTCAAGTTATTTAGTAAAAAAAATCCATTTATTTATTGAAATTGTGATTTGAGCAAAAAGAAAATTTCACTGTGAATTTAGGACTTTTTCTAAGCTTGTAGTCAAGATTTGGGAGCAACTGGAGATAAAACTTTTATCTGGCCTAGAAAAATTCATCTGACTGAGACACTTGATTAAGATATTTTTACTGAGCAAAAATGAAGTTTCATGGTTGGCATCTTTAATTGGAAAATTGGGTATCAATCCACCTTCACTTCCATTTAGAGATACAACAACGTCAGTAACTCTTTGGTAGTCATCATCACATTCACAATCAAATACAGCAACTGAATCAAGCCATGTCTCCTCAATACTTCCGTGGAAAGCGGGATTGAGGAAGGGGTTGCAATCAGATATGCCTGGCGTAACAGTCTTCTTATCCAATGATCTCTTAGATATCCAAGAAGTCACTCTTCTTCTGAGACCATCTGTTTCCCATTTGCGACTTTACTTCTTCCTAGAGGAGCTAAACCTCCCTCCTTCCACACATGCTTGAAGCATTGACGCACACGCGCCAATACCATAAATTATTATATCTTTCACCTTAGATACTCTCCACCATGGAAGAAGACACACAATGAAAGAAAAGAAGGTAGATAATGAAAAAGGGAAAAAGAAAAACTAAAAACTAAAAATTGTATCAGCCTACGGATTCCTTTGTGAAGGCTAGATAGAAGAAAAATAATTTGTTCTGCTAAAATGAATTTTCAAAATATGATTTGAAACAACTTGTTAAAAATTATGATAATCATCAATGAAGTTATTTAACAAAAAAATCCATTTATTTTTTGAAGTTGTGATTTGAGCAAAAATGAAATTATACCGTGACTCTAGATGTTTTTCTGAGCTTGTGATAAAATTTTGGAGGCAATTGGAGATAAAAATTTTACCTGGCTTTGAAAATTTCATCTGACTGAGACACTTGTTTCAGATATTTTTAGTGAGCAAAAATGAATTTTCATGGTTGGCATGTTTAATTGCAAAAATTGGGTATCAATCCACCTTCAATTTCATTTGTAGATACAACATCATCAGGAACACTCTGCTAGTTATCATCATAATCAGTATCAAATACAACAACTAAATCAAACCATGCATCCTCAATACCTCCGTGGATAGCGAGATTGGCGATGGAGGAGCAATCGGGTACGCCTGTCATAATAGACTTCTTATCCAATGATCCCTTAGATATCTGAGAAGACACTCTTATTCTGAGATCATCTATTCTCTTTTTGCGACTTTGCTTCTTCCTGGAGGAGCTCAATCTCCCTCTTCCCATAGACCTCAGAGGCGTTGACCCACACGCGTCCACACCGTAAATTATTATATCTTTCACCTTAGATCGTTACAGCAATTGAGGAAGACACACACAATGAACGAAAAGAAGGCAGATAAAGAAAAATGGAAAAAGAAAAACTATAAACTAAAAAGTGCTTCCACCTACGGTTTCCTTTGTGAAGTGTAGAAAAGAAGAAAAACATCTAGTTTTGCAAAAATGAATTTTCAAACCTTGACTTTAAAGAACTTGTTAATAATTAGGATGATCATCACTAGAGTTATTTAACAAAAAAAAATCCATTTATTTATTGAACTTGTGATCTGAGCAAAAATAAAATTATACCGTGAATCTAGAACTTTTTCTGAGCTTGTCGTAAAGATTTCGGAGCTATTGAAGATAAAAAAAGTTATCTGGCTTAGAAAATTTCTTCTGACTGAGACACTTGTTTTAGATATTTTAGAGAGTAAAAATGAATTTTCATGGTTGGCATATTTAATTGGAAAATTGGGTATCAATCCACCTTCAATTCCATTTAGACATACAACATCATCAGGAACATTCTACTAGTCATAATCACAATCAGAAAAAAATACTGCGACTAAATAAAACCATGCATCTTTAATACTTCCGTGGATAGCAAGATTGGCGATGGAGGATCAATCGGGTACGCCTGGTGTAACACGCTTCTTGTCCAATGATCCCTTAGTGATACGAGAAGATGTAACATCGTGACTAAATTGCGGTTAGTTAAATAAATTAAACTTAAATTAAAATAAACCCTGTGTCTTCTTGCTATATAATTCACTCTGTGAATTTCTTTGTAATTGCTTAGGATGCATAGTGGGTTAGTTAGGAAGGGAGTAGGGGCCTTAGTGATCAAAATGGGTTAGAAAACCCTAGTTAAAACTTAGGGACTAAATTGAAAGAAAATAACTTTATACACAGTTAGTATAGATAAATTCATATTTAATCAAATAACATTAGAAAAAATGACTAGACACCAAATTAATTAGTAAAACCACTTTTAGGATGACCAGGACTCAGAATTGTAGGAATCTAAGATCAGAAAATAACTAGAAAATTTTAAATCCCCCTAGTGGAAACCTAGGGACTAAAGTGAAAAGATTTTTAAAAGGGTCAAACCCACCTAGAATCCACTAGAATTGAAGGACTACTTAGCAAATTACAAAAGCTAAAGTATACTAAGTACCTTAGGTGTCTCAGAACCGGCCATCACGAGCCATATGGCTGCCACATAGCCAAATATATGGCATTATCACACACATCACCAAAGACTTGCTTATTATGGCAAAGTCTTTAACTACCAAGAGCAAAGACATAAACCAGCTGCACCAAACCTGAGAGAACATGAGACAGAGGAACCAGAAGTGTAGAAGAGAGCTTTGGGATCGTGTTCAACACTTGTAGCTAAGAGAAACCGAGACCAAACGCAAGAATTGAACCAAAGGATTTGATACAAGGATTGAATTGAAATTTAGAGTTAAAAGTTCCCTTAATTCTGTCATCTGGTCATTTTTGGCATGTTTTCTGCATAATGAACCTGCATGCAAAGTGTATATATTGATTGGAGTCTTGTGGTAAAGTTTGAGGCGCTGAAATTGTCTTTTTGTGCAAATTGATACTTTAGGGACTAAAATGCAAACAAATTATGTTTTAGCCTTTTTTGAGAAATTGACAAATCTGATATGATTTATGGCTTGGACTTTGATCATACATGTTGAATGTACTGTTGGAGTATGTTATGTGAAGAATCTTGAGCCAAAAATCAGAAATCGAAAGAAAATAAGAACTACAGTGACTAAATAGCAAAAATATATCTGTTGTTGTTTTTCTAGAAATCTATAAATTTCTTGATGGTAATTACTATTTTTGATACATTGAGAAGTTTTACATCCTGAACCTGGTTGGTTGGGTAAATTTTGATGTGAAATTAGGGGTGTACATGTGACGGGTCGGGCCGGGTTTTGGCTGGACCCGAGACCCGACCCGAGTAGTGGCAGGGTCAGTCGAGTCAGGTCCATCGAGTCAGCCGGGTTTTTTTTTTTTGAAAATTTGAATTAGAGTCATGGAAAATAGAAATTGGTCATAGGAAATAGAGAGTATACATGGGAAATAGAGAGTAGCCATAGAAAACGGGGAGTGGGCATAGAAAATGAGAAGAGTAATTAATACATGTTGACATTTTGAATAGATTTTTTAAATTTTAAATTGATTTATTACCTAGTTTTTAGGAATAGATTAATAAGATATTAAATAGTAGATATGATATCTTATTTTCAGGCATCAATTTTAATTTTTTTTCATATAATTATTATTTATCTAAGTAAATATAAACAACAAATTAAAAAAAAAAGAAATGGAAGTGCCCCGGGTCGGGCCGGGTCCAACAATGTCATACCCGGGTCCCGACTTGACCCGGGCATGGACCCGACCTGAGGTCATATTTTGTGACCGGGTCGGTGGGTTTTTGTACACCTCTATGTGAAATGATGCTCAGAGGAACTAAGAAACCCTAAAGGGACCAAATGTGATCTTTGGCTATCTCAGGGGCCAGAAATGAATGTTGTGCTAAATTTAGTATTGTTAATCTGAGGTATCACTGTGTTGAGTGATTTGGCATATTCTTGCTGTGATTTTGATGCTTGAATGTGAATTTATGGATGTTGCTTCTGTTGCAAGTTATGTATGTTGACTTGTATGTTGTAGCAACAAAGTATAGTGCAATGTTTGGTTTTGCTTAAGTGTGTGGCATCCATTCATTGTGGCTGATTTGTATGAGTTTATTTGGGCATCAAAGATGTCCTGTGCATGAATTGCATGTAGTCAGTGTAACCTGCACTGTGTATGAATTTATTGGGCATCAGGGATTTCCTGTGCATGAATTGCATGTGGTCAGTGTAACTTGCACTGTGTAAGAGTTTATTGGGCATCAGGGATTTCCTATGCATGAATTGCATGTGATTACTGTAACTGGCACTAATATTGAGATTACTCGGCATCTGGGATTTCCTGATTCGCTACGATGAAAAGAAATTGCTACTTTAACAATTGAGATGAATTGATTAGTTGAAATAAGCATTACCATGGATTTGAGATGTATGAAAAGGACACATTATCTGGCTAGAAGTGCATCTGGGACGTAGGTTCTAGCAAATAGTGGGGAAAGACCCAGTACCGGGTGCTAGTGATCCCATGGTTCTGACATTGTGCACACACAGGGGGACGCCTTCGATGTTAGATAATACCATATACCTGCTTGGCAATTCCGATCTATTTGATTGAATGTTTGTCTTGTTTCATTATTTATGTATACATGTCTAGGACCTACAGTCTTTGTGACTTGATGGTAATGGGTTATTTCAATTAAACGGATTGTCTGTGTGAGATCCGAAATGTCTGTGTTACATATTTGGATGTATGTGTAACAAGATGCATGATTGAGATGTCTATGTGACATATTTGCATGTCTATGTGACTAAGTGCATTGTTGGAAATGTCTTAGTGACATGCTGCATATTACATATTTGTCTGAATGAGCTATTTGTGTGATACTCTGCCTGTTTATTGGAAATATCTTGAATTTGATACGTTTGGATAGATTGTTGTTGTATGCTATTATTAGGATTGAAGCTATCTAGAGAGATAAAGCAGAGATTGGAAAGAGAGAGAGAGCAAGAGAATATGAAGAAATGAATGAATTGTGTATTATCATAAGAGAGTAAGGGTCTATTTATACAACTCATTATACAAAGAGACTAAGAGGAACGGATACAACAAACTGAACTGATACACAATAACAGAATATCAAATCTTAACTAATTACCTAAATAATGACTAACTATACTCTTACAATCCCCCCTCAAACTAAGAGTGGTGTGATCAACAACTCTAAGTTTGACTTGAAAGCCAGAGAAGTTTTTGCTAGACACTGCCTTTGTTAAAACATCTGCAGTAACTGAAGAGCGGTTGAGGGAAATAGAGAAAATCTCTTTTGAAGCAACACGTTCCCTGACAAAATGAAGATCTTGTTCCACGTGCTTTGAACGGGAGTGAAGGACTGGATTCGCGGACAACATGACAACACTAAGGTTGTCACAATAGAGCCTAGGAGGACCAACTAACTTGACAGAAAGCTCAGACAATAAGGACTTGATCCAGACCATTTCAACAATGGCGTTGGCAACTCCTCTGTACTCAACTTCGGGGCTCAATCGAGCAACCACTTGCTATTTCTTCGATGCCCAAGAGACCAGATTTCCACCAAAATGAATACACCATCCATTGGTGGACCTTCGATCATCCGGATCGAAACCCCAATCTGCATCTGTAAAACCAAACATATCAAACGTAATACTTTTCTTAAACAGCAAGCCATGACCAGAGGTGCCTTTCAAATAACGAAGCACCCTCTTTGCTGCCTGCCAATGAGTCAACTGGGGGTTGTGCATAAATTGGCATAACTTGTTAACGCAGAAAGAAATTTCAAGCCTTGTCAACGTAACATATTGTAACGCTCCGACAATGGACCTATAAAGAGATAGATCCGAACAGGGTTCACTACCGTGGCTAGAGAGTTTAAGGTCAGCTACCATTGGAATCTTTTGGGGTGTAGAATTTTCTAGGCCCGCTCGAACCAAGAGGTCGTTTACATATTTTGAATGAGAAAGAAGAAGAGAACCATCTTGAGTAGAAATGGCTTCAAAGCCAAGGAAGTAGTGAAGAGAACCTAAACTTTTCAGAGAAAACTGAGAATGCAGATTACACATAAGTTGTTGTATCTCAGTAGAAGAATTCCCTGTGATGATCACATCATCAACATACACTAGAATAAACAGAAGTGAATGTTGAGTGTGACACACAAAGAGAGAATTATCACACACTGCCGATCAAGAACCTAGAGCTTTGAGAGAGAAGGAAAGCTTTTTGAACCATGCTCGTGGGGCTTGCTTAAAACCATAAAGTGCCTTGGGAAGCTTACAAACAAGACTACCATCGGAGTGCTCAAAGCCAGGGGGTTGAGACATGTACACTTCCTCTTGAAGGTCACAATTTAGGAAGGCATTATTAAAGTCAATTTGCTGCAAAGGCCACCCATATGAGATAGCAATTGTGTGAATGACACGAATGGTGCAAGGCTTGACGACGGGACTGAATGTTTCTGAGTAGTCAAACCCAGCTTCTTGATGAAAACCTTTAGTAACTAATCGAGCTTTGTGCTTGGGAATGGTGCCATTAGGATTGTATTTCAGTTTAAAGACCCATTTGCACCCAATGCATTTTCTTCCTGGTGGTAATGGGACAAGTGACCATGTTTTGTTGCGATGTAATGCAGCATATTCATCATCCATGGCCAATTTCCAAGCTGGGTCAAGAATGGCTTGTTTCACAGAGGTGGGCTCGGTTGAGGCTAGAAGGGCTTTGGGTTTAAAAATCCCAGCCTTTGCCCGCGTGACCATGGGATGAAGACTAGTAGTTGTGTTAGGTAAAGGTGGTTGACCAATGTTTGAACGACTGGGGAAAGAGGTGAGTCACGGGTAGGCAATGGCGTGTCTTTAGTAGGTGTATACTGAAGGGAGTTGTCACTTTCAAGAATTAAAGAGTTTGTATAGTGTGATTGGGCACGTGAAGGCAAAGCATCACAGGTAGGTAAACCTTTATTAGGTATACCTTGGTGTAAGTCATGGGAGGGTAAGGGTGGGTCACGGGTAGGTAAGCAAGGAGATGAGGTGTCACTCTCATTAGTTGATGACTTTGCATGTGAACTTGTAGGGAAACACGCTGCACTGGGAGAGGTACCATGAGAAGGATTAGTAGTACATGTAGTACGTAAGACACGTGACATAGGTAAAGTAGGAATAAGAGGTAAAGATGTAGAATTTTTAGAAGTAGTATCACGTGATAGAGTAGGCAACTGTGATGAAGTGTCATTGTGTGAACAATGGTGCAGAGAAGTAGGTGAGCTAGCATGCAATTTATCTTTAAAAGGAAACGACAATTCATTAAATTTTACAGATCTAGCAATGTAGACACGTCCAGAGGGATCTAAGCACTTATAACCCTTGTGAGAGGGACTATAGCCTAAGAAGGTACACTTAGTAGACTTATAGGCAAACTTATGTGAATTATATGGTCCAAGTAGAGGGAAGCACGCTTACCCAAAGACTTCAAGAAAGGTCTAATTGGGTTTATGTCCAAAGAGAACTTCTAATGGAGTTTTATGTCCTAAAATGTTAGTGGGAAATCTGTTAATAAGGAATACTGCAGTTATAAAAGATTCATCCCAAAACATAAGAGGAGGAGAAGCATTAGCAAGTAAAGTTAACCCTGTTTCAATTATGTGACGGTGTTTTCTCTCAGCAGTTCCGTTTTGCTGATGTGTGTGTGGGCAACTTATACGGTGTGTTATGCCATGTTCATTAAGAAAGGGTATAAATGCACGAAATTCACCCCCAAAATCGGTTTGAAGGGATTTAATTTTAGTATCAAGTTGATTTTCAACTAGAAGTTTAAATTGTTTGAAGGCAAAGAGTGCATCTGAGATGGATTTGAGAAGGTAAATCCATGTGAAGCGTGAGAAGGCATCTATAAACGAAATATAATATTTAATGCCTCTAGAAGAAGTTGGGGGTGCAGGTCCCCACAAGTCTGAATGAACCAATTGTAAAGGTCTAGTATATATTGAGTCAGAGAGAGGAAATGAAATTGAAGATAGTTTTCCAAGGCAACAAGATTCACAAAAAAATGCAGTACCTTTATTATTTGTATTATTTGGAATATTACAAGAAGCGAGAATTGATTTGACAGTGTCTATAGAGGGGTGTCCTAATCTACAATGCCAAAGATTCAAACTAGAACTAGAACTAGAGGACTGATCAATTGTAGCCATATTTGCAGAAGGAGCAGCTTTATTGGAGTGAGTCTTGTGCTTGAGAGGTAATGAATCAAAAACATACAACCCCTAAGTCATTCTACCCTTGAGTAGCAGTTCGTGGGACTCTTGAGATTTAACAAGAAAGTGATCAGAGAAGAATTGAAAATAAAATTTATTGTCTTTGGAGAATCTAGAAACACTTAAAAGATTCTTTGAAATGCTAGGCACATGATACAAATCCTTTAAAAGTAATGGTTTGTGATTGTGTGTGTGAACTTCAGAGTTGCCTACTGTACAAATTGCCAAACCTGTTGCATTACCGTTTGCAGTATGAACGGTGTCTTGCCCAGTGTAGGTCTGTTGTTCCTGCAAATTTGTAGCATCACTCGAGGGAAGCTTTTCTGTATTCATTGAAATGCAGCTGGACTACTAACGGTTTTCATAAAACTGGTAATCATCGTTACTGGGATTTATTATCTCATTACGTTAGTATGTTCAAATGGCCAGGTTTCACATGATGCTCGAGATTGATCTAGCTTGGTTGGAGGTGCCATTCTTTGGCAACTTCGCCTACATGCGGAAGCTGAGAGTGTTGTTCTGCGAGCCTATGAATGACCTGTCCATTCCTACTGTCTATGAATGGATACTCTTACCTTTCGTTTGGAGTAGTAGAAGACTAACTATACTATACCAGCCTCCGAGCTGTGTCTTTTGACTTGTCCTGTGTGCCATACTTTTTGACGGCCTGCAAGCCTTACTACTTAACTTACTGAGGCCTGCGTGCCAATACTGATATGTGTATGTACGACGTACTTGCCTCTATGCTGTAGAGAGGCTATGTCCTCATCTTGATGCTATGTATGATATATGTATATATGTTTGTGGCCGTATACGTAACTCAAGTTTGTTAGGTTAAATAACCATCAGATAGGGATCCTTGGGATATAAACTAATTAGTAATAAAAAAAATTGGACCCGCTTTTCCTCAAGAAATAAGGTTAAGAACTTAATTCCACAATTAAATTAATAAAATACAGTTAAGAAGCTAGGACGTTACATGTTTGGTATCAGAGCATAGTCATTAGAACTCTGCTGTTTTGTAGCTAGAATGGTCCAAATAGAATTTTAGATTTGTTGAGCTGAACTGAGCTAGCCAGTTGAGTGACTTAGATTTGTGATCTGTTTGGAAACTTTAGGATGTCTCGAGTTTCCTTTATTTGCTATACTTTTCTCTATTTAATAATATTATTGATCACCTCAGTGATGTTCTTGGATAGCAAAAACCTATGGCAAATACCCGGAGAAATGCTGACATTAGGGACCCTGATAGTGACATGATTCATCAGATGGTACACGCATTTGAGAACATGGCACAGGCTATAAGGGGCCAAGCTTCAGCCACTACAGAGGTACTCCGGCAAGCCTAGAGTAACCATCATACCCACAACCCAGAACATCAAGATAATGGGAACAATGAAGGTAGTGCTAACTACCTAGGATGGGCTGAATTTTAGAAGGCAAAGCCTCCTGTATTCAAGGGTACCTATGACCCTGCAGTAACTGAAGAGCGGTTGAGGGAAATAGATAAAATCTTTAGTGTACTTAATAGCCCTGACCCACAGAGGGTGATCTTTGTAGCCTATCAACTGCAAGGAGAGGCTGAATACTGGTGGCGAGAAACCAGACAATTAATAGGGAGTAGGAATACCCAGATCACTTGGGAAACCTTTAGGGATACCTTCCTAGAAAAATACTTTCTTGAGAGTGTGAAGAAGAAGGAGATTGGGTTTCTCCAATTAAGGCAGAGAGGCAAGCCCTATGAGGAATATTTGGCTAAGTTTAAGGAACTTGCCAAGTTTTCCACTTACCTAAGGCTCTGACAGGATGATGTCTAGAAAGCGTCTCAGTTTGAGGCTAGCCTAGACCTTAAGATTAGATCCCTAGTTGTCCGTCTGGAGATAAAGAATTATGCCGAACTAGTTAACAAATGCTATATCATTAGTAAGAACCTGAGTGATAGAGCCCAAGTAGCCTAGAGATTTACCAAGAAATCTCGAAATAACCTTAGTATCCAGATGAAAAGTTTTAAACCTGCCAAGGGAGTGCTTGTAAACCCACCTCTACACCTGAAAACCTGAGCTGCTATCGCTGTGGGAAGCCTGGAATTTTGCAAGAGACTGTCAAGTCAAGATTGCTACAGGCCGTGGGAACCGAGCACAGGTTACTGGGACAGTCTTTGCTTTGGATGGAGAAGTCAATGAACAAACTGAGGACCTCATTGAGGGATCAGGTAAGATTAAAGATACTACTTCTAGAATTCTATTTGACTCAGGAGCTACCCATTTTTTCATTTCTGACTTTTGTGTTAATGACCTAAACTTGCCTTTTCAATCTTTCCCTTATGATTTGCATGTTTATACCCCTTTGGAGAAATGTTTGACTCCTACCCGTGTTTGTTTAAATTGCCCTGTTGAGATTAATTCTAAACTATTCCATGCCAACCTTATCTGTTTGCATATGACCAAAGTGGATATTATCTTACGAATGGATTGGTTGTCTATAAATCGTTCTGTTTTAGACTATGCTACGAAATCAATGATCTATTTGAAAGCCTATAAAGCTAGTGAGGATGAGTCTATAACTCAGAGTCTAGAAGAGCAGTTAAGTCTGATCCCCGTAGTTAGGGATTACAGTGATGTTTTCCCTAAGGAAATAGATATGTTGCCTCTTGAGCGGGAAATAGAGTTTGCCATCGACCTTATGCCAGGAACTGGACCCATATCAATTACACCGTATCGTATGGCCCCACCTGAACTGCAAGAGTTAAAGACCCAAATAGACGACTTGCTGAGCAAGGAGTTTATTTGACCTATTGTATCACCCTGGGGAACCCCTGTCCTCTTTGTTAAGAAGAAGGACGGAAGCCAAAGACTCTGCGTAGACTATAGGCAGCTGAACAAGGTAACCATAAATAATAAGTACTCATTACCCCGTATAGATGACTTGTTGGATCAGTTGTGCGGAGCTACTGTATTCTTTAAGATAGACCTGAGATCAGGGTACTGCCAAATTACAGTTAGAAAGGAAGACATTCCTAAGACCGCGTTTAGGACAAGATATGGCCACTTTGAGTTCTTAGTGATGCCATTTGGACTTACCTGTGCCCCTACGATATTCATGGATTACATGAATTGCATCTTCCAACCCTATTTAGATCGTTTTGTTGTGGTGTTCATTGATGATATATTGATTTACTTCAGGAGTGAAGAGGAGCATCAAGAACATCTTGCAACGGTGTTGCAAGTACTGAGAGAGAAACAACTATACGCCAAATTTGAGAAGTGTGAATTTTGGTTAGAGGAAGTCAAGTTTCTAGGGCATGTATTCAATAAACAAGGCGTGGCTATAGACCCTAGTAAGACCGAAACCAACATAGTAGCAGATACCTTAAGTAGAAAGTCAATCCAAGTAGTCCATTTGATGATTGAAGAGATGAAGATGGTAGAGAAGTTTAGAGACTTAGGCTTGAACACAGTGATGGCTACCGACAGACTAGAGATGAATGAGTTTTGGAGAGAATGTGACCTTAGGGCTCTGATCAGGGAAGCGCAATAGAGAGATGAAACCTTAGTTGCCTTAAGGAAACGACCGGATTTGCATGAAATTGAGGATGGAGTGTTGATGTTTAGAGATAGAGTAGTGATACCTAGTGACCTTAATTTGAGAAATAAAATACTAGGAGAAGCCCATAGGAGCCTGTACATTGTTCACCTCATGTATAACCAAGATGTACCAAGGCCTAAAGAAGAAATTCTGGTGGCCAGGGATGAAGAAAGATATCATAGAGCATGTGGGCAAGTGTTTGACTTGTCAACAAGTTAAGATAGAACACCAAAAGCCATCAGGAACATTGCAACCCCTAGCAATACTTGAGTGGAAGTGTGACCAAATCACCATGGACATTGTTGTGGGATTACCGCAAACCCCTTCGAACCAGGACTCCATTTCTTTAATCGGCAAGCATTACAGAGAGCGCTAGGAACACAATTGAGGTTTAGCACGACATATCATCCTCAGACTGATGGTCAGTCAGAGAGGACCATTCAAACTCTCGAGGATATGCTTCGATCTTGTGCACTTGAGTAAGAAGGCACTTGGGATGCATATTTACCTTTAGTAGAGTTCACATACAACAATAGTCACCACTCCAGTATAGGCATGACGCCATATGCAGCCTTCTACGGAAAAGAGTATAGGTCACCCTTATGTTGGACGGAGGTTGGGGAAGAAAGTGCATTAGGACTTGACCTAGTTCGTCAAACTACGAACCGGATCCGTATGATTAGAGATAAGATGAGATTAGCTCAACAAAGGCAGGAAACTTATGCCAATCAGAGAAGGGGACCCTTAGAGTTCAATGAGGCCATGTATTCCTCAAAGTTACCCTAATGACAAGCATTAGAAGGTCACTAAAGGCACGGAAAGTTGCATCCGCGATTCACTGTACCCTACCAAAGTCTTAAGAGAATTGGTTCCTTGGCATATCAAATAGCCCTACCACCCAAATTGTTCCACCTTCATAATGTCTTTCATGTGTCATAACTCCATAAATATATCCCCGATTCACTTCATGTGTTGAAAACAAAGCCAATAGAACTAAAAGAGAACTCAACTTATCCATCCCTGCCTGTGAAAATCCTTGAGTTTGAAAACAGACAACTTCGGAGTAAAGTTGTTCCACTAGTCAAAGTGTTGTGGCAAGATGTTTCAACTCAGGAGATAAATTGGGAACGAGAAGAGGATATAAGGCAACAATACCCGGCATTATATGCGGGTATGTCTCAACAAAATTTTGAGGGCAAAATATTTTTAGGGGGGGGGGAGAATTGTAACATCTTGACTAAATTAGGTTTAGTTAAATAAATAAATCTTAAATTAAAAAAAATTTGTTGTGTCTGCTTGTTGTATAATTGACTCTATGAATTGCTTTGTAATTGCTTCGGATGGTTAGTTGGTTAGTTAGGAAGGGAGTGGGAGCCTTAGTGACCCAAGAATTAGTCAAAATATGTTAGAAAAACCTAGTTAAAACGTAGGGACTAAATTGAAAGAAAATAACTTTATACAAAGTTAGTATACATAAATTCATATTTGATCAAATAAAATTAGGAAAAATGACTAGGCACCAAATTAATTTTGGGATGACATACACTATGAATTGTAGGAATCTAAGATCAGAAAATAACAAGAAATCTTAAAATCCCTCTAGTGGAAACCTAGGGACTAAACTGAAAAGATTTCTGAAAGGGCCAAACCCACTGAGAATCTACCAGAATTGAAGTACTACTTAGCAAATTACTAAAGCTAAAGCATACTCAGTACCTTAGGTGTCTTATAACCAGAGTTCACGAGCCATATGGCTGCCACATAGCCAAATATATGGCATCATCACACACATTTCCAAAGACTTGCTTATTAAGGTAAAGTCTTTAACTACCAAGAGCAAAGACATAAACCAGCAACACCAAACCTGAGAGAATGTGAGAGAGAGGAATCAGAAGTGTATAAGAGAGCTTTGGGGTCGAGTTCAAGGCTTGTAGCTGAGAGAAGCCTAATGCAAACACAAAACTAAGAAGTTGGAGTCCCAAGCTGAGCAACTCGAGAGATGAGCTTGTTTCTCTGCATCTTTCTTTGATTTATATAGCTCCTGAACTGAGGTAACATATGGATACCCTTCCCTCATGCTTTTGGGATTGAGATTAGAGAATAACATCCACCAATTTGGGGGTATAAGTCTTGAGAAACTCAATTTTTGCTTACTGTGGTTTCTCAACTTTTCTTATGACCATTGTTGATTCAAATATGATTTATGAACTCAATTCTTAATGGATTGTTGTGTGTGAATAGTTAAATTAAAGCTAAGACAATAAGGAACCCCGATTGTGGCTTGCATGTAACGTTTGAGTTGAATCCTGAAAGTTTAGAAGCTCGAAAGAAAACTGTCGAGCTCGTGGAATATAGCCAGCCTGAAGGGATATCACTAAAAAAGTCCCAGCCTATTAGGCCTTCGGGCGCCCCAAAGGCCTCGCAAAGAGGCACAAAAAGTTCCAGCCTAGAGGGTCGTCGGGCACCCCAAAGCCCTCACAAAGAAGCACAAAAAGTCCTAGTCTATAAGGCCCTCGGACAACCCAAATCCCTAATAAAGAGGAACAAACATTCCCAGCCTATAAGGCCCTCGAATACCCCAAAGCCCTTATAAAGAGGCACAAAATTTCCCATCCTATAAGGCCCTCGGATACCCCAAAGCCCTCACAAAGAGGCACAAGAAGTCCCAGGCTATAAGGCCGTCGGGCACCCCAAAGCCCTCACAAAGAGGCACTCTACCTCAAGGCAAGATACATGAACAAAAGGATAGTCTGACAAAAGAAAAAGCCCCGACCGAGAAGTAGCTCCGGCAGAAAAAATAGCCTACAAAAAGTCCCAGCCTATAAGGCCCTCGGGCACCCCAAAGCTCTCACAAAGAGGCAAGAAAGGTCCCAGCCTATAAGGCCCTCAGGCACCCCAAGCCCTCACAGAGAGGCACAAAAGGTCTCAGCCTTCCCTTGGGCAGCCCAAAGCCCTCACAAAGAGGCACAAAAAGTCCCAGCCTATAAGGCCCTCGGGCACCCCAAAGCCCTCACGAAGAGGCACAAAAAAGAAGTCTCAGCCTATAAGGCCCTCGACACCCCGAAGCCCTCACAAAGAGGCACAAAAAGACCTCGCCTATAAGGCCAAAGACACCCTCAGTATCATTATAGAAGAAAGCCTAAAGCAGTCAAGCAATAATGCGATCGAGAGACAAACGTCAAGATTAAAGCCAAGAAGAAAACAAGCCAGCAAGACAAGCATGACTAAAGTCAGCAAACATCAAAATTCATTCAAGGACGCATAAACTCGGCGAAGATACAATGCAACAACCCATAATGCCACAGTATCCTTTGAGTCCCAGAAGAACTTCATTTTTACAAAAAGAAATTAAAATTGATCATCCTCGCTATCTTTCTCCTCCACGTTCTTCTTAACAGGTGGATTGAACCGAGTTGGAGGACTCGGTTAGTAGCAGCAAGCTCTTGTTGGGCCCCGTTCAAGTCTCTAAGGGTAGAAGCTTGCCTTAGCGCATCTTGAGCACGCAACAAATTTATGGTAGCAATCTTCGACTAAAACAATAAACGTAAAAAGGATCAACATAAAAGATAAGAGCGAAAAACACATGTGAAACGAGAAGTCCAATACCTTAGCCGAGTCAACTAACACACTCGCCCCCTGGAGACCTGACAGAGCCTCATTCAAATGCGACATGCAAAATCTGATGTTACGAGCCAGGCCTTCTTGCTCAGGATCTCTCTAAGATCCTTCTCGTTGCTCAGCAGAAAATTTTTTTTGCACCAACTGCGGAAAGGGCAGGTCATCAAGGCTCACAGACGTAGAAGACAGAACCCTTCGCCGAACACGGGGTCCATCCTCTTTATCCCCTCTCAGAGGTTCCTTCCCCCAATGCCGAGAGATCTCTACGACATCCTCCTTTTTATAATAACGAGGAATTTCTTCAATAACCCCTCTCTAGTTCAGCGAGAATGCAGCATTTCAGAAATTGACCCCCTAGCTGGCGCCAAGTTTCAAATCAAAGGGGTGGCCGATGTAGGTTGACCTCTAGAACCCGACGCTGATTAAGCAAAATTAGACTCGGCAGGCACAATGCCTACAGCCCCATCCGAAGAATCAGGGGAAGAAGACACGTCGACAGCTTGTCCCTGATCTGACCGCCACTATTCATAAGTACGAGTTGCTGAAAGAAAACACATGTCACTAAACGAACCAAAAGTCAACAAATGAACCACATAAAGAAAAGGAATTGAGTTTTACCACATAAATCACCCATATTTCGTGCGCGTCGATTGGTCAAAACCGCAATAGCAGCCTGCTCAGCTTTACTCAAACCTGATAAAGGAACTGATGGAGGAGACCAAAAGACAACCAACATAAAGGAAAAAGCGGTCGGAGGTTCGCACGAAGCCAAAACGGACGAAGACTGGCCACTTCGGTTATACGAACAAACCGACCACCCCAACCACGTACATTGCGGGATATGTGAGAAAGAACTGGAAACGAAGTAGCCATAGCCTACCAGATGAAAACGAAATCTTGGGCAAAGCGACGCTGAACCTGGAACAAGTGAAAGAAGAACCATAGAAAGGGCTCTACCCCTATACTCTCACAGATCTCCTCAAAACCCCAG
The DNA here is from genome assembly GCA_014851425.1 of Senna tora. Classification (NCBI taxonomy): domain Eukaryota; kingdom Viridiplantae; phylum Streptophyta; class Magnoliopsida; order Fabales; family Fabaceae; genus Senna; species Senna tora. Next base: position 11,689,930 of record CM026263.1, read on the forward strand.
AGGAAAACCCAGATGTTTGGCGCTAAGTGCACAGGACAAACATTGGTGCAATTTAAGAAGCGCACTACGAAATAAGAGAAAGGGGGAATTACATCGATCACCTCAGCAACAAAGACAAAAAATAAGAACCGCATCCCATCATGACCAAGCAAGGGCATGGGGAATGGATGCTTAGCAACACATAAGTTAAATTTGATGGCAGTTTTAAGAAAAACTTGACTTTCCTGAGAAAAGAAATTAGGAGAGGGATAATAATATTCAGCAAGACGAACCCTAGTCGAAAGACTATCAAGCTCAATACCCTCGCCTAAAGAAATAGGAAGGGGCCCCTGCTCACCAGAGGTGGAAAAGAAGTTCTCCTGCTCAAGACGATAAACGGCGAAGGAATAAGGAACCTCCTCCAGACAGGTAATCGGAGGGCGACTTTCAACGGAAGCCCTAAGGGATTCCTCATTAATAGGATCCCTATAAACAGCCATAGGGCTATCCACAGCATGAACCCTAATATAAGGGGAAATAGAAACGGAAGGGAAAGATGAAGCATTCCTCGAAGTATGGCGATTGAGAAGCAGAATGGCGACGGGGGGTACGAGCCATGGCAGCAAGAAAACCAAGGAAGAATGAAGAATTAGGGCAAGTATGAAGAAAAGTTCGAAAGCGGCAAGTAAGCAAACAGACAGAGTGATAGAAGTTATGAAGATGAAGCAGCTGAGGGAAATCAAAAATGGGGGAAAACTGAAAAGCCCCTACTCAGCAAAACGGCTCATTGACGTGTACCTACTGCCTGTAATGGAAATGACACCACGCGCCACCGAAAACGTCGCCCACTCCCTGGAAAAGTTAAATTCAACTTTTGAAAAACTGAAACGTTTTTTTTAAAAACGACAGCGTTTCAAAAGCTCCCGCCGCTGTTTGACACAATCAGAATGTTGGGTCGTCTTATAGCTGAAAAGCCTGAGAGCCCTCCGAAACTGTATGCAGAAACATCAACTCGGCATAACCGTATAACCACCTCTTATAACCGCTCGACTACCTAGGGACTATATAAGCTGACCAGGGGCTCACTTGAGGAAGACCCGCGCTCTAAAGGGAAACTCTCAAAGCAATTCTGATTACGGAAGCTCCCTTACTCCCTTCCACTTCCCCCGGTCATCTCAACCATCTCACACTGGAAACACCCTCACCAAGCCAACTTCATAGACTCTAATCCCATTCTTGGGTACGTAGGCGCTAGACCTCTCTAGCTGGAGTCCTCTTCCTCTAGTTTCCAATCGCTCTCATTCAGGACCTCTGGGTCACCAGAATATCATCAGCTAAAAAACATTTTGTATTAGATGATCAATAATATTAATGTTAAATAAGGAAGATGTATCATCTGGAAGTTTCAAAGCATCATACATGTTGAAGTTAACAACTTCCACGTCTGAAATTGGATAGATCATGCCCGCATCTAAGAGTTTCAGAATTTATGATTTCACTACCTCCATCATGGGTGGGTTGAGACATGTTTGTGCTTCCCTTATAGGCTTGAAATCTTCTTCCAAGAGGATCTTATGCATACAAGTAGATGGACTTAAGCCTTTCATATCAACAATGGTCCAACCTATAGCCTCATTGTAATCCATTAGAACATCCACTAACTTGCACTCCTCTTCTTCACTTAGCTTGCTTGATATAATGATAGGTAGAGTGTTTTTAGAGCCTAGGTAAGCATGTTTTTGGTGCTTAGGCCATGGCTTCAATTCCAATTCAAGTGCCTGCATTATGGAAGGTAGCATTTTAGTCTGAGAATGAGTTAAACTAAGAATTTGAGAGTTACCAGAAATAGATGCTAAAGTTTCCAATTCTTGGACTAGCTCTTTTATCCTAGTATCAACATCAAACTTCTGTTTTAATTTGCTTAGGCTGTTTCTATTGACATTCAAATTCAATATTGTCTCCAAAGCATCTAACTTGGTCAACTGAAAATCTAACAATAAAATAAACTTAACAACAAACAAATTACAAAACCACCAATTATTATAATCTTCTAAGTGAGGAACATGTGTACACTTTCTTTGGTTCCTTTTCAGAGCATAACGCGTTTGGGACTAATCGCGATTCCATCCTCCTTTCTTGTATTCTTGTTGAATTTCAAACTTCTCATAGGGATAATATTGGTGAACAACCTTCCTTTATCTTGGACAAGATTTGCAAGAATGCCAAGCAACCTTTTCATTACAGACTACAATGATCTCACTATATTGCATTTCCTTATGGTAACGCGCATTGGAGACACCTTGTCAACATCCTTGAGACTATTATAAGGTTGTCATAGATTCTACATAAAAATGGTACGATTAGATTATAGTTAGCAACAAAAGCAAAGACAGAGACAAATCAAAAGATTTGGAAAAAAAAAACTTAACTTATCCTTTCACTTACAAAAAATGTGAGCCACTGAAAGTCTTAGGTGGCGACTTTTAGGTCTCCACCAACCCGCCACCTATTACTTCGTCGAAGAAAGTTTTGGTGGCAACAAACGTAGTTGCCACCAAATATATAACTTTCCGTAGCGACATTTAAAACATCTCAAATGGCACACTGCCATCACTTTGGGTGGCGATCTATGTCGCCACTAAAGATAATCAAGCAGTGGCGCCTAAAAGTCGCCAACAAAGGTAATCTTCCGTCGCGACTCTTTGTCGCACCAAAAGTAATTTTTTCAAAAAAAAATGTGGTTACATACTCTAGCACTTTGCATTAACCACTGCCAAGTCTATAAAAAAATTGACAAACATAGACTAACAAAGAAAATTTACATAGAAATTGTCATTACCATCAATATTGCTATAATTCAACAAGTGTTGCTGAAACATCAAACATGAATTGCCAACTTATATTGATTACTTAAGCTTTAATTAAGCAATGATAACTCAAATAATGCGAAAGAATTAAATTTTCAATTAACTAAGTCTAAACTGACTAATCAATTAGTATTTAGTTTTGGTAAACCAATTTAACATTTCTTTAAATTAATCATCTAGCATATAGTTTCCAGAAATTTACAACTAACTTCTTATTATTCTATATTCAAATTAGTTTTTATGCCAAAGCAATCACATAAACTTCCTATGGTTTGCACCATAAATCGACATCTCCATGCAAATTACACTAATAAAACCATGTATCATATGATTATCAATAACTGAGTTACACATATTTTATGTGCATATATATACAAGCACCAGCATGCATTGGAATTCCATAAGACAATCAAGATGCCTTCTTTATCCAAAGCTTGCTAACATTTCGGTAACTTCACACTACGACTCTTTACTTGGTGTAGCCTTACTTGAATTTGTGGTCAGCCCTCTGCCGGTCAGACCCTTCACTGGTAGCCCTCTCTGTGGCGTTAGCATTTCATATGAAATATTATTTGAACCTTATTTTCCTCATCTTTATGACCATGCATTTACCACAATTTTCAAAAAGAAAATCCACACATGGATTTTCACGTTCAATATAACCTTTTCAAGGAAATAAGAATCATTATATTCTAGTAGAATATCTATCTCACTAAATCTAGCACTCCACCAGTCCATCAGAGTATACGACATTTCTCATTTGAGAACTAACTATATTCTAGGTTATGAAGAAACTACGTTCTTCCTACCTCTATACTCAATTCAGAGAGTATTTTGTCCTTCCTCAGGAACATAGTTGTAGACATGACGGGGTAACAATCAAATGTCACAATTAGATCGTGAATAAGTCATTTATATGTTGAATACATCTCCTCAACCTGCTCACACAAAGCATTTACGTCATAGCGTATATTTATTTTGATTGTTGAGTTCTAGTCACTTGGTAGGGTTGAATTCCCTAACGTTGCGACTGAACTTTTCCTCAAATTACTTTATTCTTCCATTCAATTCTACCAGTACTTGATTTCCTTTACAAGACCTGGTGTAACTGAGTTGATTAGACTTAGTTACACTAGTTAAGTAAAGAAATCCAAGGATATCTATTAGAGAGTTCTCTATCCCATCCTAGATTCTTAGTACTCGGTCTCTTCCTGACACCAGCCAACTGCCTAGGCTCAGTTAGTTACTCTGGTCAACCGTATACTTAGGTTCTAATTCTATTTAGGATCCACCTAGGACACCATCCCTATCCTATTCAGCAAAGTTCTGAAAAACTCAGATCATAAGATTCCTAGTGTCCTTAGAATCTTTACTCTGATACCAGATTGAAACATCTAACTTGAATTACCAACTTATATTGATTACTTAAGCTTTGATTAAGCACTAGTAACTCAACAATGCGAAGGAATTTAAATTGTCGATTAACCAAGTCTAAACTGACTAATCAATTAGTATTTAGTTATAGTTAACCAATTTAACATTTCTTTAAATTAATCTTCTAGCACATAGTTTCTAGAAATTTACAACTAACTTCTTATTGTTATATATTCAATACAGCTCTTATCATCAAAACCTCACAAATAAGATAAGCCTTACTTAGGCCTTTCTACAAACAAAAGCTGCTCCTCACATCATCACATATGAACGTCGTCAGCGGCGCCCAGTCAATTAGTCATCCTTAGCTTTACAACCTCGATCAATCCCTGAAACATATCTGAACATAGTAGAGTTAAGAGATAAAATCCCAGTAGGACACAAGTTACTGGTCAAATAAAATCCTTTTCGCTACTATGCTCGGGGCTCAGCCAAAACACCTCAACTATTTTTTTCAAAATATGTCATGCTAGCAATGTAACTATTAAAAACATCAGAAAGCACTACAGGCCACGGCATATGCATTTAGTACTATAAACATTCATCATCATAAAGGTATAGAAATAACAAACATAATAAACATGCGGGCATTTTGCCCTAATTTCAATAAATTATATGCGCATAGAGAGCGTCGCTCAGCAAACACTCGCACATACCCTATTTAACTTTTAACAATAAACTCTATTATGAATCTGGGCTACTAATAACAGAAAAAGTACTCTTAAAAGAACTCTCAATGTTCATTAGGTAACACACCACTGATCGCTCACGAATTCGAATCACTCCAAATCGAGGTTCCAACCGGTCATCACGGTTGTGATCAAATAAAACCTCAGAGAAGCACGGGGCCAACCCAAGGTTCGAATCTCTCGCGAAATCTTCGTATTAACCTACAATTGGTTAGTATCTCAAGCAAGTAGGTATTTGTAGAATAAGTAGAGGGTAAATGGTTTTAGGGTTAAGAATAATATGAAGCAGGATCCCAAGAAGATTAGAACTCAGCAATCATAGCCAATCAGAAAATATTCAGGTATGATTAATTCATTCGAAATTTATCATAATGATGATAGTCATGTATTACGAAAGTCTATCTAAAAATATTCATGTTATCCCTGACCAGGAACATCAATAACATGCATCAAGAGATTTTATGATATTATTAAACAAACTAATCCCCGACCGAGTTAATCAATTTAATCTAATATTATCACGATACGAGATACAAGCAACCAAGAACCCGAAGAATAGAATTGTATTGAATTTCAGAAGCCAGAAGACATGAATGCTTTTCCATATAAATCAAGTCTTTACTAATTCGTTATGAAGAATCTAGCACCTTGTATACGTTCGTTCATGATTGAATATAGCAAGATAATGATATATGAAACATAGCAAATACAATTGTAAACTCGGAAAGGATAAATACAAGAACATAATGAAATTAATAAACCCTAATGAAGAGCCATCGGCTCATGCCCACACTAGTTCTTACTGGAAACCCAAGAAGAACTTAACCGCTCATATTCTCTCTACACTTTAAGCTATACTATTATGTGAGAATCACTGAATGAATTACAACTTGATGAAACGTCTATTTATAATGCTCCAGGAGTCCATGTTTGATTCAAATTGGTATGGAGATAAGTGATAAATGACATGTGGTTTGACTTTTGAATTTAAACCAATTTGAATACATCTCCAACTCCTTTGATGACTGGGATCCTCATTAAATTCGCTTATAAGATTTCTACTACGTCATCAGCCTTGCCATGCTGAGAAACTCACTGTGGCGAGCTCTTTTGCTCGCTGCATCGAGCTGTGCATCATATGCTCACTGTGGCGAGTGCTCTGTTCCTTACTTGTTTTGCATCCTTTCTAGGCCTTGCTACGAGCTCTTTCTTTGATTCTCGGCCACTAAGGGTAGGTGTGGGTGATTAGGAGTTTTAGTTCTCCGTAGAGAAGAGTGTGGATAGGATATGTGAGGTGGGGTTTCTTCTCTTGTACACTTGGGTTAAAAGGGTGAGATGCCCCTTTAGTTATCTTGTCACCCAAATCTAGAGGTTCTTAAGGGATTCACACGTAGCAAAGGAATAAGAGAATTTGATTTTTATTTATCTCTTGTATTTTTATTAGGTATTTGTGTATTGATCAGTGAGATAATACTTAATTAACTTTATGTATATTGACAAAATTTATTTTATTCTCTTATTAAATTCATAAATTTCATTCCGCTTCTTAATTTACTTAAGTAAAATTCCACTTCCCTCTTTACTGTAATTCTTAAGTTATTTTATTTTATTTTCTAAAATCTTATTTCTAATCTAAAATTAATTTAGTTAATTTTTCTTAAATAGTTTGGGAGTCAGATGTTATAGATACCACTACAATAACAAAAAATTATCTATTATACCAATTTAGTATGTTTCCCACTCATTAATATTCTTGTTTGTTGGAAAAGATGCAAAAAATATACACCAGATTTAACAAAGGTTACCACGACAATTACATAGGAAAGCTACTTCAAAGTAGCACTTTATACATAGAAAGTATCATTGACCCTGTGATCCCTATTTCAACAAAATAATAATAATAAAGTTGACAAGAGATTGACTAACAAGCACTTACAAAGAAAATATATATATAGAATATACTAGTTATGGCTATTATTATCCCAATATTTGAGCAAAGCAAGTCGCATAAATCAGCATTCTTCCCAAACATTTGAGCATATGGAGTATACTAGTTATAACTACGGAATATTTCGCCTAGGGACACGTGGCATTAAGCTTCTAGAAGATCCACGGTTTCCTGTACCAGTGACACATGGCACCTCCCATCTGCCCCTTACGTGGCCAGTGCCCACGTCTCTCCTCCTCGTATCTCGTCCAAGAGACCTGGAAGACGCCCCAAGCATCATGAGACGACCCACGTTCTCGTGGGACGTGGGTCGAGCACGTCCTCCCAACACTCAGTATAAAAAGTCTGAATATACAGAAGCTACTCTTAGCCTCCTTCACTACATACACCTATCTATCGATTCCAGAGCTTAGCCCACGGCACCACCAAGCTCCAGTGACCATGCATTCAGCACCCGGTACATCTCCGTCCCGGAGATCCCAACAAGTAGAGCGCCCGACCGCTCTAAGAGACCTCTGCTCTGTCACAACCTAAGGCAATCTCCGAGTGGCTCACCTGCCCAGAGTACCTTAAGCACGTCTTAGCCGCACACGGCTCAATAGAGGTAACCGCCTTGCCTAACGACTCCTATAGACGTCACCAGGACGCACTACGTGGACTTTGATCCCTTCCGAAGGGTGCGTAGGCACCTAGATTCTCACCTAAAGACAAGTCCCCCATGGTTACGACCCCTTGCGGTCCTTATTTACAAAGTAAAGTTGTCTGAACCAAAAACGACAGTTACATTGACGCCCACCACGGTTTTCTCAGACCACACGCCTTGTGCACTCTGCCACTAAACAACACTTCTTTTTCGGGGAGTAGGAGTATCCACCTAACACTCAGAAACCCGCATTTTATTACTTTTTACAGTATAGGAAATATTAGAAGATGACCGACTCAAATAGCCCCACAGCCATGATCGATGCAATCGCTTTAAGACGCAGCACGAGAAACAAGCGGGGGACAGCCGAAGTCGTCACAAGAGAAGTAGGTGGCTCAAACACAACCCAACAACAGAGCACCTCCACGACACAAGTGGCTGTTACAGAAACTGTGATCCAAGCACCAGCAACCAGGGAGGAAGCATGCTGTCAGCATCCCTATGGCATGCCGCAGAACCCGTGCTCTTCGACCAACAACCAAGAAATAGCAGAGCCGACAAGGATCTCGCGAGAGATAGAGCTAGCCCGACTCGAGGCAGAGATAGCGGCTATACGTCAACAACAATGGGAAGAGGACAGGAACCGCTCCCAGGCAAATGTAGGGGTCCAGTTGCCGGCAGCAACACATAGCGCACCCACAGGACCTCCCAGCGACCCTACTGGCTTACTCGCAATACAATTCAGAACTCTACCCATGGAATTCGCACGGCATAACAAGCCATAATACAATACACAGTATTATGCTTATTCATCAATTACAAGATATTTTCACAGATAGGCAAAGTATGATTACTACACAGTCCAACAAGTCATGTTGTACATAAATAAAAGAATAAAATCATAGTATATGCCAAATCATCACAAATAAATCAATCATGCATAAGAAGAATTTCACACAATAGTTCAATTTCACAGATGTATGATAATATCAATTCAGTGGGGCCACAATCCAGGATCTATCTCAGATTCATCCAGATTCATCTCAGATCTTTTCAACTGAAATAAACCATTACTAAACCATGTCACACAAACAAAAGTAATCTTATGAAATAGGACAATCTGATTTACCAAAAAGGTGAAATTCGCCAAGAAGGCACAGGAAGAATTACCTAACATTCCAAGCGTCCCCCAGTGTGCGCAAAAATTAGAACCTTAGGATCACCAGTCCCGGACTGGTTCTTTTCTCACTAGTTGCAAGACAGCTACATCCAGGACGCATTCCTATCCAGCCTAGTGCGTCGTTTCCATTCAGATTATATATATAAAATTTTCATGGTAATGTTTATTCAATTGTAAATAAAATTTCCTCCGAATGACCATCGACCATTTATTTGCATATAGCAAATCACGACACCCCTGATGCCATATATTCTCATATAAATATAGTGCCATACACACTTTTCACGCATGATTTTCCACACAATCAATGCAAGATTCCACAATCCGTTTACTGCTAATTCACACTATCTATACATAATGTCACATTATCTCAATGTACATTTTAATATGCATACGAACACAAACCTCATGTGTTAATTCCCATTTTTCCATGCTTGATACCACATTTTATCCCACAAATTCTCATGTATAATCACACTATAAATGGATGCCACACACTAAAATGAAATCTCAACATTTAAGCCAATTTAGTTGCCAAGTCAAGAAAAGTCAACACTTTACTTACAATGCAAGCAACTTCCATATTTTCACATTTGGGCATCCCAGGTCACAATTTGACTTATAAGCATCATCAATGCAGTATAGACTAGGATACCCAGCTCAAGCCATACTTAATTAATCACATTTCATGCTCAAAGAATCAAAGAACTATCAATTTGGCCCTTTTAGTGATTCTTTCCAATTTTAAGCATGATTTCACATCAAACATAGCTCAAGATTCACACATAGAGCATTTAGCATTCATGTCATACCAGAATTAGCACTCACAACATAAATTTCCCAGAAATTTAGCTAACACAAAACAATAGGAAAAAAGATAAGTTTCATTTAATTTAGTCCCTATTATACTTCAATTTCAATTTTGGTCATTTCTAGCATCATACACCTATACAACATGCTTTTAAATAGTAATTTAGACTTGCACAGCTAGGATTCATGCTCAAATCATATCAGAAACAGCAGAATTGCAATAAATCAAAAAAATATGATTTGAAAACAATTTAGTCCCTCTTGAGACTCATTTTCCTTTCTAGTCATTTTTAGCATCAAACAAGCTCACAACATGCTTATAGACAGTAATTAAGGTTTGCACAGTAAGTTTTCATGCCCAGATCTGATCAGAATCAGCAGTTTTGTAGCAAATTAGAAAAATACAAATTGATTGCAAATTGATCCCTATACCTACCAATTTCAAGCTAAATTCAATTTCCATCTCCTAAAGCTTCATGGTAGGATCCAAGATAGTGAATGAACTTTGTTCACACAATTTACAACATGAAAATCCCACAGAAATCCTTTTTTAGAGTTAACAGCCCCAAATTGTCAATTTCATTCATTTTAGTCCCCTTAGTTTGCTTCTTCAAAATTGGAGCTTCCAACTTTAGTCCTAAGCTTTCCATTATGCTCTAACCTCATACGAAGTTCATTTGATAGCAAATTGTACATAAAAATTGGAATTTGATAGTAGGTAAAGCACTATAGCAAGGATAGAATACTACATTTTTCAACAAAGCACCCCAAAAGGTACTTGGCTCATTTTCTTTAAACTAAACAAAGTTTTCTAGCAAAATTTGGATATTTGAATAGTGTCTGACACTGTCACAAAGTCTTGCAAGCTTAGAAACTCAATTGGTCAAATTTTTACTACCAAACCTGAGACTTAACCAGCAAAACACAAGAATAAACTACACAATCCTCTAATTCACTCTTTAGCATGTATATTTCATTCTTACTAAGCATTTTGGCCAATTCATTTCATTCTAAAAGTTCTTATGTCTTTTCCACATTTCCAGAAATAGAAAACAACACATAAATCACGAATTTAGACACTCACAGTATCACAAATTCATTCAACTCAGATTCAACACTTTATTTATATGCATAAAAATCAATGGTCTTTTCCATGGGTATATCTCATTACACATTATGCAGTCAGTAAGAAACCCCCCTATAAAGCTCATAAAGCATGTTCACCGGAAACTCAGAATCGAAGCATGAAAACAGTAAATTTAGGAAACAGAGTTCATCTGAAGAGCAGTAGCTTTCGAGGTCAAAAACGCAGGTATGACAACCCTTTTTCATACATGCATTTAGACTAATAGTTAGTAGCTCAAAGAGCTTTCCAACGACTACTTACACATCAGAATCCAATTTACATCGAGAGAGAAATTCAAGTTTTAAGACAGCATGCTCAAAATGAAAAGTAATGTGAAGAATAAGCTTTATCAACAAGAAATAAGTCCTATACCACCAAATTGGTGGATGCTTTTCATTCATGGAGGCAAGAGGGAAGGGTAACCATACGTTACCTTGAGCCTCCAGCTGAGAAAATGAAATATATTACCTAATCCCTCTCGGTTTCCCATGCTACAGCAACAACAAGCTCTTCTCTCACTAGCTTTCGCTTTCTTCTTCTTTTCCAAGCCTCCAGTGTCACGACCCCCACCTGGAGGCACGTGACAGGCACAAACAAAGGGACTGACCATAAGTTTGTTAGCCTTATCCTTTTGCTCAATACAAACACATGTTCAATCATACATGCATATATATAATATACGTGGCTCACACTCACTTGTGGCCTATCCTACACCTGCAATCCATAGCCCAATGCGCTGTTTCAGTTTATACATATAGTCATACACACATAAGTATATATCACATAAGTTGTCTCACCTGAGTGGGTGACATATCCTATTCACATGCAAGTCTATATACATATATAATCTCAATAGATATAACTATTTATTACAAAATAATTAACCAAAAATGTCAACCACGTGAACAAACTGTGTGCACTGATATACAACGCCTTCATTGAGCCGACGTAGAAGCTTGTCCTACACCTGTGTCTGAAAAATGTAAACCACAAGAGGATAAGTCAAATGACTCAGTGAGTGACTAACCCATCCTAGGCATAGTAGAGGGTAGCACTACGATTGGGGGAGGGAACAATCATATAACAAATACGCGTCCACTTTAATTATTCCTTACAATTTAATACGTTATCACACATTTGAGTTATCAACATGCTCATATAGATGAGTTTAACAATAATGCATATCAACCGAAGCATACAATAGCAATTCACAATCAATGACGGTCACAATCACCAACTTTCAGCATTTCCACACTCAATATCATTAATACCATCATACGAGATCAATCTCAAACCACTTATTATCCTGATGCATCATCAGAACTCTAGCCATCGTCGTGGCGATTCTGAAAACACTGTCCTGATGCTAGGTCAGAACACTAGCCATCGTCATGGCGAAGTTTAGAAAATATTGTTCAGATGCACTCTAAGGATGTAAAGGTATAAATTTACATCAATTACATCCACATCCCAGACCACCTCACGGGATGCCCATCCACTTGACACATTCTGATCCAAATCTCACAGAATATTCATTTCCATGGCACATTCCGGACCAACCACACAGAATGTATAACCATGTCATATTCTTCGCAAACACAACAATTTAGCAAACAATTTCATTGAGTAACACTGCTCACATTGTTTCCATCACACACGAGAAACATTCATTCACTATTCTAGGTCTCAACCCTATCCAAGTTCATAGAACATCAAACAAGTTCCATCATTCCAAAGCATGTTGTAGTATTTATAATCAACAACCAATCACATACTTTTCATCAATGTATAATCACTTGGGCGACCTCTTTGTGCACCTCCCTAAGTGCTTCTGCCTCCAGCCGTTTCGTTGTGTCATATAACACAATTTCTTTTTCCATCATTGTCACGACCCCCTATCGGACATCCGTGACCGGCACGGCAGGTAGGATTTCTCCTATCCCGTAAGCCTCTAATCCCTGATTGACATTTTCACCTGGCTATAACTACCCATTTATAATACAAACAATATATATAACATATATGTATATGGCCATCCATTTCTGGTGGCCTAAGCAGTTTGCAATCCACGGCTCGCTCAGCGCCGCTTCAGTCTATATATATACACATATTCACTCACGCGTACATATAGTATACATATTGATCACGCGCTTTAGGGCGGATGATCTATCCTATTCACATGCAGAAGTCCTGTATACAGTCATACATATATTCAATCACACGCTTGCATATAGTTTACATATTGATCACATGCCTCAATGCGTGTGATCTATCCTATTCACATGCGGAAGTCATATATATATATATACACATGATATATATTATATTATAGCCTATATTCCCAACACCAGGACCTAACCTTAACCTATATGAAACCGACAATGCTAGAATTCAAGTATGATATATATATATATACACAACAGATGTAAACGTACAAATGCTACGCCCCAAAATGATTTACATATATATATACATCACAACACATGTACATAACCAAAATAACTACCGATGCGGACAAAGCGTGCGGTCTCCAGAGTTGTCCGCCTCCTTGAGAAGAAGTGGACGCGTTCCCGATTCCTGAACCACCTGTATCTGAAACATATAAACAGGAGGTGAGTCGAACAGACTCAGTGAGGAGCTCCCCCATCCCTGGCGTAGCAACGGGTACCGCTACAGCTGGGGAAAGGGAGCAACCACAACTACATGCGCATGAAATGGATTTATATTGTGATCTTTAATATGATCAGGCAGTCAATATACCATATTCACAATTAAAATCCTAATTCATGCTCCTAACATATTTATTGCTCCGCACGTACATAATTCCAATATATATATATATATATCATATATTTTCATAAGTCACACATAGTTATGCTCGTATGCATTCACTTTCTGTCTCCTGCATTACGCTAAGAGAAATACTAGCCCAAAGGCAATTTCATGTTAGAACCTGGTTGATCACACCAGGAAACTTCTGACTCCAAGGCACGCTTAGAATAATAGCCGGCAACATATCTGACCTCGGTTAAACCAAGGTAATGGCCACTATGTGGCATGCTTACTGTTAACTGAATCCTGTCTGTCCGACCAGGATAATCGACTCGATCTACCTGCACTAACCTAACAAGTTCAACTAACAATTTAACCTTGAAAGAAGCCCTATTAGTAACTAACTGAATATTATTCGTGTTCATTAGTTAGGCCTAGATTCCCTCGTTCCAGTTATGTAACACTCTCACTCACATTCAACAATCCTAAGTTCAGTTTTCCTCAACAAACCATACGAACCAGGTCTTAACGGTGACGATCGATGTGATTGGTTTCTAATGTTACTTAACTTCTCACATATGAAATTATGACTCAATCCTACCCACGGTAACATATAAGGCTCAGTGAGCCACAATAGCACATATACACTTGAGACTAATCATATAAGCACATATATTGTTGCACGTTGACTACTTATTTTCTAATCATACACATGTAACACAAATTCATTCATATAAACATATTTCATATGACAATTACACAAAATAGAGCAAACCACATTTCCATGCAGTCATCCAACCCTGTGGGGCAGGGATGGGAGAGCCCCTCACCTCGTTGGCCCTCTTGATCAGTCCTCGGAGTACCTGAAGCTCCAATCACTCAGTGGTGCCCTATACATATGTACTTAAGCAATTTAGAAACGTGTAAAGAAGCATCTACCATGTACGTGTCATGCTAATGCCCATGCACCCTCTAGATATTTCCAAGAACTAACTATTTAGTTCGTTACGTCGTCTTATTTGCTCTTTTTGAAAGTCCATATTGTCATGTATCGGCTTTCATACATTCGAGCCACTTAGAACCTCTAAATGCTTAGGTTAGAGATTCCCATTTGTCTAAATTTCACTTCACGTGTTCATAAGGACTTCTAACTAATAAAAGAATTTCTTTATGGCTCAAAAGAGGCCTTAGCTTACTCATTCCATCGTTTCCCCGCATTTGCCGAGTAAGAGTTCAACTATGACCTCTTTAATCATATATAAAAATATAATTTGGTATATTTAGAGCCTTGGAACCAATTTTTCGGGTCTTAGGTGTCCAACACGGACTAGACCGAGGTGTTCAACCCACCGCACAGCTCCTTACTGTACAGTGGCTTAGTATTTCGCCTCTTTTTCACCGGATTGAGTTCCGGTTGAGACGGTAAATACTCAGGCTTTATTGCCTTGTCTATTTCCAGCAATTACAACACTTATACTACTCCAATCCAAGCCTAAACATGCATCAAACTATCAATTTTGAATTTTAGAGCAATTTCCTAACCCAATATTCCTAATTTCCATACCCGGTCAATTCCTACAGTTTCACTTTGATTCTGAACCTCACTAAGCTTTCAATAACACCCACTAAGCTCAAATTTAACCACGGAATGCCCCGATTGGAAGAAATTGAAAAATTCCTAAAATACCCAAAATTGGAGAAATTGGGGTTTTGGGAGTTTGGGGCTTTCTCACCTTGATTCAATCAGATGGAGAGCTTGTTGGGTGTTGAAGATGAGGTCCGGTCACCTTCTCCAGCACCGGCGTGTCTTTTCCGGCCAGGAACCGCCGTCCGTCACCTTCCCCTTCCTTCTCGCGTGGTCCGTTGCTTGTGCGTTTGCTGCCTCTATTTCGTGATGCTTCTGCCTTCTATTTTTTTAATGTATGTTAATGAAGTAGTAAGGGGGGTCACGGTTGGCCCCCCCATATATCTTATTATATATATATAATTTTTTTTGTCTTTTGTGTTTTAGTGAAAGGGGGGGTCATGGTTTGGCCCCCCTTTTAATTAATAATAAATAATAAAATAAATATATTTTATTTAGTTATTTTATCCTCTTTTTCCCCATTTTTTTTTAATCCCCATTTCTTTTAGGTCGTAGAAAATTTGTACATATTCCCTATTACTTTCTTCTTTATTCTATTTTAACCCTATAATTCTTTAATTTAATTTATTTTTCTTTCTGAAAGAAAAAAAAAATTTAATAATAATGACAATAATTAAATCTAAATATCTCGGATATTACAATCATTGTATAATCAAACAATTTAATTTCATGCCATATGAAATTCTAATATATATGCACATGCATATTGTCTATGTTTGCCAAGAGCCACTATGAACACCCTATTTTGCCCGGGCCTAAATTGTGCAAAGAAAATTAAAAATTAAAAATAAAAAAATGAAAAAATATTATTTTTCTGAAAGAAAATAAGAAAAGATGAAAAGTGTTAGATGGCCTATTCTTAGCTCTAATGGGCCAAGCCCAAAGAACCTAAGAGAACCCTAGCTTATAAAAGAGAGAAGCCTAGGTCAAGAAGTGGGAGAGAGAACAAGAGTGGCTAGGTTATAAAGAGAGAGGTGGCTAGGTCAAATAGAAGTGGAGGAGATCAAGGAGAAGAGCAAGATGAGGCAAGAAGAAAGAAGAGGAAGGAGTCAAGAATTCATGGAGATGGGAAGGGAAACCTAGAATGAAAAGTGGAAGAACCAATTGACGAAGTACTCTTAACTTTGACACTTTTCTATTTTGGTTAAATATGATTGCTTGCCTTCTCCATTTTGTTTTTTGTTATCTCTACATATATAATTGCTTTCTTGCATTTTCTCTTGTTTGAGCATACATTGAGAGCATCTCTGAATTTTTTGCATGAATTTTGGACTCTTTTAATGGAGTCAAATGATTTTTGTAAAAACCACAGCCTGAACTAATTCTAAGTTCGGGCAGTATGCCTTCCATGCAAGATTCCGGTTTCAATCAAACTCCAAATGGAGTGATCTAATGTAGTTTACTGACCATAGGTCTTTTGTCAAATTCTATTGGGTAGTTTACTCCCAGAAATCTTTATAAAATCGGCTTTACAAAACACATAGCAGAGTGATGTCCTAAACGTCATTCTAATTTGTGAAATTGTTTCTCCCTCGACAAAACTCCGTTTCCAATGTTTCTTGACTTTAAAGCTTTATTTTTGTCTTGGGAACAAAGGATAAATATTTCATCCCCTAATTATTCCAGAAGGATTTATGGCATATTTATTTATCCCAATATATCATTTTAAACAGTTTCTGAGCAATTGTGGTTTCAAAGGTCATATCTTACAAATTACTAAAGCTTTTGGGACAAGGTCAGTGGGAGTGTGTAGGGGAGATCTAAAGCTTTCTCACCCTAGGTTTTGGAAATTTTCTATGGTTTTAAAGTGGTTCAATCTAATTTTTTATTTAATGTCTAGAATCAGGAAAATACGCATAAAAAAAACATCTCTTTGAAATGTGCAAAATAAAAAAGAAGAAAATACATACTTATGGGTCGCGAAGTATGACCTCGTACATCGCGACCCCCAAGTGCCAAAGTGGGTCGCGACATAAGAACATGTACATCGCGACCCATATGTCATTTATGGCACAATCCAATCAGATCTGAAATTAGGTACACGTCGCGACGTATCAACTTGTACGCCGTGACGCCCATGTCCTAAATAGTCGGAATAGGTCTTTTCCGGTCCATATAAATTTAAGGCTCCACTTCAGTTGAAGGGACCGACTTTTGCACACCGAAAGGCTGTTGGATTCGAATCAAAAGCTCTGATGTATTTTTTTCACTTTTTCTTGATTTCATTGCTTACACTACCCCATCTACCTACACTTGAATCTTATTGGAATTTCATTCGAACTTCTTTTTGGATCCATGGGATAGGAGTTGACTTGGATCACCTCCCCATGATTTAGATCCAGGATTTAACACCCAAAGCTCCTTCTTTTTCATCTGATTTCAATGTGGGTCGCGATTCCTTGGTGTAGGCATCGCGACACTTTCTCTATTCTGAGCACCGTTTGATTGCTGCGAGTTTGGCACTTTTCTAGAAAATTATAGTATGGGTTGTGATGTATCCTTTTATACGTCGCGTCCCCCTGTTGTAGAAGCCGTAGGTCGCGACGTATCTTTTATACGTCACGACCCCGGTCTCTTCATGCCCTCAGGATTGTGAACCGAGGTCGAGGGTCGCGACCCCTTAGCGTTCAGAGGTAGAAATGCCTTCTCTTATTTCTCTTAAAAACTTTATTATTTTTATAAAAGCTTATGTAACCTAGTACCACCAAGGAGCCTTTGCTTCTATAGAAGTGCTAGTCTTCACACCATCTGGGTGCGCTACCAGATGAGCATTCACACACACACCTTTCTTGTCTTATTGTTTATTTGAATGTGTTGCATGTTACACTACAAGAAAAAAGAGGATTAGCTAGGGAAAAATCCCTAGCTAATCCGTAGCTAATCCCTGGCTAATCAGATTAGCAGGGATTAGCTACGAATTTTTCCCTAGCTAATATTTGGACGCTAATTGCTACGAATTTTTTTGTAGCTAATCCCTAGCTAATCCCTAGCAAAATTCCCTAGCTAATCCGTAGCTAATTCCTAGCTAAGCCGTAGATAATCCTTAGCTAAATTGCCTAGCTAATCCCTAGCTAATCCGTAGCAATTCCCTTGTTAAATCACCCCCTCCGACAATTGCCGTTGGTGACCTCCTCCACCGGCCTCCGGCGACCTTCTCTAACGAGGACCGCCAGTGATCTTCTCCACCGGCGGCCTCCTCTACCTCCGGCAACCTCCAGCGACCTCCGGCGACCACTTTATATTTCTGAAAAATGGTCCTAGGAGGACTCGAAGACGGAACATCGTGGATGGTAACATTTACACCAACCACTAGGTCATTTATCACTTTTTGATTTATTAATGTAAAATTTTTTATATATATACATATAATAAATTAGCTAGGGATTTTTTCCCTAGCTAATCCGTAGCTAATTAGCTTGGGATTAGCTAGGGATATTTTAGCTAGCTAATTAGCTAGGGATTGACTAGGGATTTTTTCCCTAGCTAATTAGCTAGGGATTAGCTAGGGAAATCTGTAGCAAATCCGTAGCTAAATTTTCCCGCCTTTTTGCGCCCAACTTTTTTACCAAATTAGCTAGGGATTAGCTAGGGTTTTGTTTCCCTAGCTAATTTCCGTAGCTAAATTAGTTTTTTCTTGTAGTGTTAGATGGGTGTCGAGGGGCCTTTGTCTCTTTAGGCACATTCCACTAGGAGGCCATCTGAGTCTTTGCTTGATGAGCCTCCCCCCCCACTCACTCGCATGCCACCCGAACTACGTGAACTTTGATCCCTCTTCGAGGGTACATAGGCCCTAGGCTCTCATCCTATGTCAAGTCCTTCTTTATTTTCTTCTTTGTTTTGTGTTTATGTTCTTTTCCAATTTTTAAGGCCAAACGATTTAAATATTAGTTTTTGGGGTAACCGTCTTCGGACGGGGGAAGAGGGGTGCCTAGCACTTCCCCTCATCTCAAACATACTAATGACCTAAAATATTTTAAAATTCATTTTTACTTAAATTTTCGATCAATTGAAGCCATCGCCGCCTAAGCGCTTGGTCTTCATAGTTGGCGACTCCGCTGGGGATTTAAGAGAGTCAAGCCCTTGTTTTTAAAAATTAGTATTTAAATTGATTGGCCTTTAATATTGGATATTTGTTTGTATATATTTATATATCTGTTGTTTTTCTTGTTTTGCAGTGTTTCCACTTTAAAGTGGAAGGGAAGGGTAGTTAGGATGCTCCTGATCACAAAGTGCACGATTTTAATTCCTACCCACCTAAAATTCGCTTCTATACCCGAAGCGTGTCCATAATAGTTAGATGGGATATGAGAATCTTTTCCTGTTGGGCTTAGGCCTACGGAGGTTGACCTATCTATCCTACTTAGGTTGTTATTTGCCTTGAGGGTTGATACGTGCAGACTTTTCTGTGACAAGATCCTCTCTTAAGTCAGGGTCTCCACCTTTGGTGGGGACAATCTAAGGGCCTTTTTAGGGTGTCTAGATTCCAAGCTGAACCATGTGCAAGTTGACCTTAAAGCCTACCCTTATTAGGTCAGACAATGTTAGAGACCTTAAGAGCCTAACCTTTAGGACACAAGGAGGGAACTCCCTCATTTCATTACATGCAAACAAAAAACAAAAAAGAAAAAAAGGCAGCTTTCTCCCATTGCACCACAAGCATCTTCTAATAACTCCCTCTGCATTGCATATACAATTTTCTTTTGAGTTGTGAATAAACAAAAGAAAAAAAACCACTTTTTCTTTGGATTGAATATATATAAAAAAATTTCCTTCTTATAATTTCATTTGCATTGCATATAAAATTCTCTTTTGAATAAGAGAAAAGAAAATCACTTTTCCTTTGCATTGTATATATTAAAAAAATGGAAAATCCTTTGCATTGTATATATTAAAAAAAAAAAGGAAAATCCTATGCATTCTATCGACACAAGGTGTTATTATTCCTTATTTTGAGCACATTTTCGTGCATGGTCGATTTTCGCGATTCTTCTTGCTCTCAAATATTGTTCTGTGTTACGTTCACCATTTAAATCTATTGGCGCTCACTGATTCACTCTCTCAATCGCCGATTCTCCATGGGGATTCCCTTTCTATTTCTAGGTTTTTCCTCTCTTCTCTCCTTTCACAGCGTGGAACGTTGATGGAAGAATTCAGATACTTTTCTCTTCTCAGCTTGTAAAGTTTGACGTGATTGAGCAAAAACAATGACCATTAACTCAATACAGGTCATAAATTTCTTCCTTATCCAATCTTGTTCACTCGTTAAGCAGAAAATAGTGTTTAGAGAAAGAGAGAGAATCGAAGCAAAAGAAAAGTGGATTCTGTTATTTGCAAATTGCAGTACTTCATATTAGTAATGGCGAGAAATAGAAATGCTCATTTGCTCATATTGTTGTGTTTTAGAAGGGAATTGTTATTTGAATATTAGTCTGTATGTTATAATTTATGCACGAGTCTGTATGATGTGTATGAAATATGAATAAGAACACATGTTATTTTTATAGGTTGTAAAATACTTGGTGCGAGATTCTTAGCTTTAGGGGTTGGGGTTGTATGTCACAGAAAGAGGCTGAAATCTTGGCCAAAGGAAAAGACTAAACTCTATTTTTTTTTTTTATAGAAATTTTGTTTCTTAGTAGACATAACAAAAGAAGAGTTAGATGCTAGATGATTATTGATTGAGCTATCATCACCTCTCAATATGTGAGTATAATGCAGAAAAGATTATTGATTCTAGTCCCATTATTCTTATTTATTTTATAATCAGTGAATTTTGTTCTAATCATATGCTTTTTAATGGTGATATTGTTTGTGTTCTAGTATTGCACTACTGGGAAGACAGTCTGTTAAAAGCCAAGGCACTGAGTTTGAATACCATTCAGACTTACGTCCCTTGGAATCTGCATGAATCAAAACCAGAAAATCATATTTTTGAGGGTATTACAAACATTGAAGCTTTCCTTAAACTTTGTCACAAACTTGATCTTGTGATGGTTCGAGCTGGACCTTACATGTAAGCATGGAGATTCTTAGTTTTTTTTTTGGAAAGTATAAATGCAAGCACCATATCATCCAAAGTTTTGAGATATTTCTGTTTATACTTTATACCATGTTGCACAGTTGAACCTTTGTTCCTATTGAATAGAAAACTAGAATGGTATATATAAATTCACTCATATTTACTTGACCTTTATCCTACATATATGCAGGTGTAGTTGTTAGAAGAATGTCAATTTATTTGATTTGCAATTTTCAAATCTGTTTTATAATTTCTCTAAATATCCAAAATTGTGATGTCCTTTGTCATTTCTCCCTAATATGTCTCTTTGAGGAAAGATAGCATGTATTTCCTGATTGATTAAAGAGAAGCAGAAAAAACATTTTCCTTGCAGTGCCTCTATGCTATGGCACTAACCTTGATCATTGCTCCACCATACAAACAAATGCACTCATGGCACAGTTACTGTGATGGTGTTGTTAACACTGACTGTTCATTTATTTCAGAATGGGATTTAGGTGGTTTCCCTGAAACTTGTGTTCTTTCTACTGTAATGAAATGGTTTGACTCTTTTGTTTTTGGTAAAAGTGAAATGACTAGCCATTGGTTGAAACCAGGGTCATTCCCATGGACATATTCAGAACTTCATTTCCATCTCTCAATGAGAAGGAGCTCCAGTTATGTCGTATCTGCATGGTTTGAACTTTGAACTAATCAAGTTAGCTATATATTTTTGCCAAAAGACTCAAGATAGATAATATTTTTCTCAATGCTCATAATTACAGACTTGTTGGTGTAATATCTTGGTCTATCCTCTACCTCTGCATTTATCTACCACACTCATACAGCACTAATTTATTGAAATATATATATATATATATATATATATATATATATATATATATATATAGTCAACAAATAATAAAATATTCTTTAGTGACAGCCACCATTAACGATGTTGATAGTTTCAAGTTGAGTGTACTGAAGATTCAAATAAATAGTGGTTCTCTGTTTTTGAATTGAATCTCTGCTCTATATATGTTAGGGACTACCAAATATATATATATATATTAAGACAATAAATCCAAGTGTTGGTGGACTGTACATATTTAATGGCGTGTCTTTCTTCAACTAAGGTTTAGTAAAGGTAATTTTGTTTTTTTTACTTACTCCACCACCTTTTTCTTTTTCGTTTTTCATTCTTGAACAGAAAATAATTACGGATTAGCTCTAACAAACTGGAGATGTCTAAGAAGTGTAGCATACAAATATGCAATCTTTATTTAGGTAAATGCGTACTATGATACTTCAACCCCAAGGAGGAAAATGGTCAGCTTAGAGAAGGGATTGAATTCATTTAGTTTAGGTATATGCTTATTAAAAGATTAAAGAAAATGAACTAGTTTTTTTTTTATGTTTAATATATATTTATATATATCTTGACTTGGTTTGGGTTTTTGAAATATTAAATCTAATTAAGAATTTTATTACATAGTGATGTTTATGATATTTATTTATTTATTAATAGTGGAAGTGGATAAATTACCAAGGTTGATTTAAACAATTGTTTGAACTAAAACCGTCTGATATATAATGTAATACCCCGGAAAATTTCGAGGATTTAAAGAATGATTTATTTCGGAGCTAGGAATTTAAAACTTTAAAAAGAAGATAGAAAAAGTATGAAAGTTAAAAGAAACCGGAAAGGAAATTTTTTCAAAGATTGTAATACCCGAGAAATTTTTTCGAGTTCTAAAATAAAATAAAAGGAAAAGAAAAGAAAAGAAGTAGAAAATAAATTTTAGGATTTAATTCAGGACCTAAGGAATTGGAAACCTGAATTAAATAGGGAAAGGAAATTAAATTAAAAATATATCTTTATTATTTTTAAGTGATTATTAATTATCTTATTATCAATTTTAAAAAGAATAAAAAAGAAAAGAAAAGAAAATATATATTAGTTATTATTTATTTAATTATTAATGAATTTTTTTAATTATATTTATTTATCTATTTATTATTTATTTGTTTAATTAGTATAATTATTTTAATCATTTTATTTTTATTTACAATTGGGGGTGCGAGCGTTTAGTTAGAAAGAAAAGATAGAAGAAAGAACAAGAGAGGAAAGAGAGAGAGGAACGAGAGACAGAAAGAAAAATCGAGAGATAGGGAGGAAGAGAGAGACGGACGGAGAAGAAGATGGGAAGGACCACGGTTCGCCGGAAACCGGTCGGAGAAGAGCGGTCTGACACCAGAAAAGCTCACCGGAGCTCAACTACAACATCTTCCTCACTTCCCACCAATCGAATCTAGTTTGGTAACCCTAATTTCATTCGAAACCCTCAATTTTTCCATTTTTAGGGATTTCTTAGATTGACCTTCGATTGAGTTATTTCGAGGGTAGATTGAGACCTATAAAGTGTTCTTGAACACTTAGTTGGGGTAGGAATCAAGATTATATTCTCGGATTTGCCCAAATTCGAATTTGGAAGGATTTGGGGTTGAAATTATAATATTTCCAAATTGGGGAAATTGTTGATAATTAGGATTGACCTTGGATTTGAGTAAATAGGCTTGGAATGATATTATTGAAATTATAATATTTCCAAATTGGGGAAAATTGTTGATAATTAGGATTCAGCTTGGATTTGAGTAAATAGGCTTGGAATGATATTATTGAAATTATAATTATTTCCAAATTGGGGAAAATTGTTGATAATTAGGATTGAGCTTGGATTTGAGTAAATAGGCTTGGATTGATATTATTGAAATTATATAGTTGGAATATTAGGTTAACAAGACCCGTGATGAGCTAGCCCGAGGTTACTAAGGTTGAACCTTGACGTTAACGTGTCGGGTCCCTGCTCGATTTGCCCAAATACACCTTAAGGGTGATGTTGTGGGCTTCAAACCTCTTCTTTGCAATCTTAAACACCCTAGAATAATTCTAAATATTCTATCAAGCATCAAGAATTATTGTAGGTACCTTCTTGTTTCTCAAGGATGGAAACTTGTGGAACCAATTAGGCCTAACTTTGGGAATTTCAACCTTATTCCTTCACAAACTTTAGGGAACCTCAAGTAGGATGAATTGGAGGTATATTGAGGTTTAGAAACTAGATTTCTTAGAACCCAAGTAGGAACAAAAGTTGAATCAAATGCTTAGACCTGCCTAAAATTAGGATTCCTTCCAATCAAGCTAGATAAGCTTCCTAAGAAGTGAACACAAGTTGGATAGAGGTTGAATACTCAAATCCAAGTATGTGAAACACTCAAGTAGAGTGTTATATGCGAGTAAGTCAAGTGTCCGAGGAAGGATACGCAAAAGTCGGGACAGAGAAGTCCGATAAGACCAAGAGCTTGACTCTATGGTAACCATGGACTACACGTGAGAGTAATGGAAAGATAAATAACTAGTTAAGCTAAGTAATAACCTTACTGAAGTAAATGTTATTCTTATAGGAACAACGGCACACAATAGAGTGCAACAGGAACTCCAGGGAGACTAAAGTTACAAGAGATGATTGCATGGAAGGTTGGCCAAGGTGAGGGTTCTTCCATCTCTGCTCCTAGGGTTGTATGCTTGTGTGGATTACATGAGTATTGTCACGACCCCCGTTTAGAGGACCGTGACCGGCACAGACACAGGGAATATCCCTATGCCTATAAGCCTTATCACCTAATTGACAGAATATCTATTATTGAAAATACATCCACATGCAGTATAATACCATGGCTACACCGAAATGGTGGCCTATCCTAGGCAAGCAAATCCACGGCCAGTGTCGCTTCAGGATATAGATATAGGAAAACACACATAATATATATAACCTGTGTACTGGCTACACATCCGAAGATGCTGCCTATCCTATTCACATGTAATAGATATATGTATATATATATTTTTTTTGAAAGCAAATTTTCCCTGTAACGCAGTAAAATAAATCCTGATCTTTAAGGTGTGTGAAGCTGACAGTTCTAGATTTAGTAATACAATCTAATTGGGTACGTCTACCCTTTACTTTATGATACATGATAAAGTAAATTAAATTACAATTACAATTCATTCACCCACATGAACAAGTTGTGGGTCTTGGAATGTTTTGTTACTCCAGCAAGACTTCTTCCACCTGTACTTAACCTCTCTCTGTGTAGTAAAAATGAGGTGTGTGTCTTAACCACGCGACTCAGTGAGGACTCTCCCATCCCCGGAGCAAGGCGGGTACCTTACCGCTGGGACTGGGAGTCATACACAACCACATGCACAAACAACTAGTTACTATGAGTTAGCATGCATTCTTGCTGATCACACAATAACAGAAATTTCACCCAAACACTCACATGGATTTGGCAGATATAAGCATGCAGCAGTTTAATTCACATCATCACTCAACAAGTAAACATATAACACATAATGCCGGCTTTTACTTACCGGTCTTCTCACGTTCAACATGTTTGAATCAACCAAGACATTGTGGTGACGTAATCCTGTACGTCACTACTACGCTGCACAATCAAAAATCATATGCAAACACAGACAATTTGTATATACACACAGACACTATAACATACATCTACTTAATCTCCCCAACTCTGGGGTTTCTACTAGCCACTACGTGGCTTTCCCACTTTGAACCCGTGCACTCGGGTTGTTGGTCACCACGTGGCAAATATACTTAACCCATTCACTCGGGTACTGGTCACCTCGTGACAATTCTGTTAATCAAACAATAATTAACCCATTCACTTGGGTACTAGTCACCTCGTGACAATTCTATTAATCAAACACAATCAACTTCTATCTATCAAACAACTGACGCATAGCCACCACATGGCACGACCTGACCCCATGCTGCGGGGCAATAGCTTGAGCCCACTCGTCCATTACCCAACCAGGCCACATGGTGGGCACGGCACGACGTCTCGAAGCATGGCCATTGACACACCCTGGACCAACTCCACAGGATGGTTTCTCTTTTACTAGGTTAGGCTCACGGTTCACCCGTAGGTTCCTCCCGTGTCTCTTTACCTTAGTCTCACATATTAATAGGATTCTTTGTATCTTTCCCGAAGGATCAACAATTCTTCTCCCTATCAATATGTACAAGTATCCTCAACAGGATATAACGCATATACTCGTCCAGATGCACTCTCTGAGCCTCAAGCTATCGTCATAGCAATATATAACCTTTCTGACCCTATTGCCAGGATAGGGCAATGACCATCGTCATGGTGATTACAAAAACTGAGGTTTCAAGTGCCATCTGACGTTGTTCTAGTCGATGTCTCACATCGCTAGCATAACCAAATCCGAAATCCACCAATAACTCCCTTTGCATGAATTTAATTTAAGTCACCGTCGTGACGAGTTTTCAAAATAAAGTTTAGCCCTTCCGTACAAGGACTCTTGCCATTGTCGTGGAAAAGATTTAATAAAATACTCATCATGCCTCCGGAGTGTATGAGTTGGATTTGTAACACACCAATCATAGCAAACAATTATACTCTACTCATATGTCTTCCTATCAAAGCCACTTTCCACAACCTATTTTCTAAATCTTTCATTCTTTTAGCATTTTATATCTCTAGCTAACACATACCAGACAAGCAGAGAATATACATACTCATGTAATCCACATAAGCATACGACCCTAGGAGCAGAGATGAAAGAGCCCTCACCTTGGCCAACCTTCCATGCAATCCTCTCCTGTAACTTAAGTGTCCTCGGAGTTCCTGTTGCACTCAATCGTGTGCCGTTGTTCCTATAAGAACAACATTTACTTCATTAAGGTTATTACTTAGCTTAACTTGTTATTTATCTCACCATTACTCTCACGTGTAGTCCATGGTTGCCACAGAGTCAAGCTCTTGGTCTTAATGGACTTCTCTATCTCGGCTTATGTGTATCCTTCCTCGGACACTTGACTTACTCGCATATAACACTCTACTTGAGTGTTTCACATACTTGGATTGGAGTACTAGACCTCTATCTACCTCCAATTTATCCCACTTAAGGTTTCCTAAAGGTTGTGACAGTTTAAGGTTGAAATTCAAGAAGTTGGACTTAGTTTACTCCGTAAGTTTCTATTCTTGAGGGACAAGAAGACATTTGGAATGATTTTGATCCTTAAGAACATAGTTGGTGGTGTTCTAAGAAGTGTAGGATTGAAAGTAGGAGGTTCGGACGCCCCGGATTTGCAAAAAAAAAAAAAGATGTTTGGGCATGCTGGGCAGAGGCCTGGCGCTATAGCGCCGAGCTGCTGCCCAGCAACTGTTGGCACACCCGAGAGATGGCGCTATAGCGCCGGCTCGCAGCACAGCAATTTGTTTGCTGTGCTGTGGGCTGGTTTGGGCCCGTTCCGGCCCCCTTCTGCCCCCGGCTTTGACTCCACACCCCACAGGTTTTGTTCACCTACATATATACTACATTTAGGAAGTCCTACAACTCAAATCCAACTCGGATTCGTCGCCGAATCGTTGATCGTTCGAGATTGGAAAAAATGGGTTTTATAAACCCCAAACTCTTCCAACTTCGAATCCGACCAAACCCAACGATTTAGCCTCGAATCCTAACCCCGATGAGTTTTCAAGAACACATTAGAAACATTATTCTACCCTCGAGTCCACCCAAACTCGGATTCTCAACTCAATTCCAAAAATGAAGAAAAATGAAGAAAATGGGAACTTGGAGAGAATCGGGCATTATACCAACCTTAACTCGAGAGATTGAGACGAGGAAGATGACGAGGATGATCTCCGGCTCGTCCTCCAACTCCGGCGAGATTCCCGCCGGATTTGCTCTCCCATCCAAGCCCTAGCTCCCTCTCTCTCTCTTCTCCCTCTCTCTCTCCTTTCCTTCTCTTTCTTTCTTCTCTACCTCTCCTTCTTCCTCGTGACTACATCCCTCTCTCTTTTTCCCTTTTTATTTTCTTTATTTTCTTTTATTTAATTAAAATTAACATATAATAATAATAAAAAAAATCTGAAAATAGTAATAAATAATTAAATAAATAACTAACATGTATTTTTAACTTAATCCCTTTCCCTATTTAATTCAGGTTTCTAATTTCTTAGGTCCCGAATTAAATCCCAAAAATTATTTTCTACTTCTTTTCTTTCCCTTTTTTATTTTATTTTAAACCTCGAAAAAAAAATTCCGGGTATTACAATCCTTAAGAAAAAAAAATTTCTTTCCGGTTTCTTTTAACTTTCATAATTTTCCTATATTCTTTTTAAGGTTTTAATCCCTAGCCCCGGAATAAATCCTTCTTTAATCCTCAAAATTTTTAAATAAATCATTCTTTAATCCTCAAAATTTTCCGGGGTATTACAAGTATGTACATTCTCTGCTTGTCTAGTATGTGTTAGCTAGAGGTATAGAATGGTAAAGGAATAAAGGAACTAGAAAATAGGTTGTGAAAAGTAGCTTAGATAGGAAGACATAGGAGTAGAGAGTAATTGTTTGCTAAGATTGGTGTGTTACAAATCCAACTCATACACTACGGAGGCATGATGAGTATTTTATTAAATCTTTTCCACGACGGTGGCAAGAGTCCTTGTACGGAAGGACTAAACTTTTATTTTGAAAACTCGTCACGGCGATGACTTCAATTATAATCATGCAAAGGGAATTATAGGTGGGTTTCGGATTTGGTTATGCTAGCGATGTGAGACATCGACTAGAACAACGTCAGATGGCACTTGAGACCTCAGTTTTATAATCACCATGACGATGGTCATTACCCTATCCTGGCAATAGGGTCAGAAAGGTTTTAAATTGCTATGACGATAGCTTGAGGCTCAGAGAGTACATCTGGATGGGTATATGAGTTATATCCTGTTAAGGATACTCGTCCATATTAATAAGGAGAAGAATTGTTGATCCTTCAGGAAAGATACAAAGAATCCTATTAATATGTGAGACATCGACTAGAACAACGTCAGATGACACTTGAGACCTCAGTTTTATAATCACCATGACGATGGTCATTGCCCTATCCTGGTAATAGGGTCAGAAAGGATTTATATTGCTATGATGATAGCTTGAGGCTCAGAGAGTGCATCTGGACGGGTATATGAGTTACATCCTGTTGAGGATACTTGTACATATTAATAAGGATAGGAATTGTTGATCCTTCGGGAAAGATACAAAGAATCCTATTAATATGTTAGACCAAGATAAGGAGACACGGGAGGAACCTATGGGTGAATCGTGAGCCTGATCTTGTAGAAGAGAAATGATCCTGTTGAGATGGTCCAGGGTGTATCAGTGGCCAGGCTTTTAGACGTCGTGCCGTGCCTGCCATTGTGGCCTGGTTGGGTAATGGACGAGTGGGCTCAAGCTATTGCCCCGCAGGAAGGGGTCAGGACGTGCCACTTGGTGGCTATGCATCAGTTGTTTGATAGATAGAAGTCGATTGTGTTTGGTTAACAGAATTGTCACGAGGTGACCAGTACTCAAGTGAATGGGTTAAGTATGTTTTGCCACTTGGTGGCCAACAACCCGAGTGCATGGGTTCAAAGTAGAAAAGCCACGTAGTTGCTAGTAGATACCCTAGAGTGGGGAAGATTAAGTAGATGTATGCTATAGTATCTGTGTGTATGTGCAAATTGTCTGTGTTTGCATATAATTGCTGATTGATGACGTGGAATAAACTGATGTATGCTTGTATCTGTTAAATGCATGTGAGTGATTGGGTGAAATATCTATTGTTGTGTGGTCACCAAGAATGTATGCTAATTAACAGTAACTAGTTGTTTCTGCATGTGGTTGTGTATGACTCCCAATCCGAGCGCTAAGGTACCCGCCTTGTGCCAGGGTGGGAGAGTCCTTATTGAGTCGCGTGGTTAAGACTCACACCTCATTTTTACTACACAGAGATAGGTTAAGTATAGGTGGAAGAAGTCTCGGTGGAACGAGGGACAAACAAAGCTTTCCAAGACCCACAACTTGTTCATGTGGGTGAATAAATTGTAATTGTAATTAAATTTACTTTATCATTGTAGCATAAAGTAAAGGGTAGACGTACCCAATTAGGTTGTATTACTAAATCTAGAACTGTCACCTTCACACACCTTAAAGATCAGGATTTATTTTACTGCGATACAGGAAAAAATTGTTTTCAAAATGTATATATATACATATATATGTTGCATGTGAATAGGATAGGCAGCATCTTCGGATGTGAAGCTAGTACACAGGTTATATATATTATGTTTGTTTTCCTATATCTATATCCTGAAGCGGCACTGGCCATGGATTTGCTTGCCTAGGATAGGCCACCATTTCGGTGTAGCCATAGTATTATACTGCATGTGGATGTATTTTAATAATAGATATTCTGTCAATTAGGTGATAAGGCTTACAGGCAGAGGGGTATTCCCTGTGTTTGTGCCGGTCACGGTCCTCTAAACGGGGGTCGTGAAAAACTTGGTATCAGAGCCTGATTGTTCTTTAAGGGTGTGAAGCTAACTAGTAGTCTCGGGTGTCAGTTGGGCTATCCATTACGAATCCGGACGTAACGGCGGTTCCGACGGGCACATGTGAGGTTGCTCAGGATGTTGAGTCATAAATTCTTTTGAGTCATCGCTTTA